>RCWM02000062.1:0-725000 GCA_003667255.2 Euschistus heros
CATATATAATATATGATTAAATGTTTGTGTTGTCTGTCCGTCACAGTGCCATGCTTCGTTGTCCGAAAGGTGAAAACGTTTAAAATAGTGTTTGGTAGGCCCATGCTCTGTTAGAAATTGTGTAAGTTTGTAATGTGTACTTTTTAGTTTGTTGTAGTTTCCAATGTTACGGTCTGGTATAAACTTGTGAACTGGTCATCCTTTTTTGATTGTTGCCAGTGTAAGTTCCAGTATCTTATTGTGTCGTTTCTTAAATTTTTCTTGATGTATGAAATAGGAGTTTGAGAGTATTCAAAAGGTAAAGAATCGTTTGTCGATGCGGATTTAGCTAGTTCGTCAGCCAGTTCATTTCCATAAATCCCAGCATGCCCCTTGATCCATGTTAATTTAACTGAGATTTCCTCATTTATTAATTGATTATTGATTGATTTATTAATTCTGTCTAATTTTGTTTATGAGTGTCATATATACATATGTGCGTGTGTATATATACTATGATGTAAAAATAAAAGTCATTTTTCTTTTGTGATCACTAACCACGAAAAATTTTTTTTTTTTTTTATTCTTCTATTAATTGAAATTTACAACTGTATTAGAAAATACATCCAGTAAATATGCTGTATACAATGCAATATGATAACATGATTAAGGCTTGTAGAGGAACTACCCATTGGTAGTACTCTAATGAATATTTACAAAAGAAGATCACGAGGCCATCTTCTTTTCAGACGCCTCGGAGGATTGCCAGGGATGGAATGGGAAGCTAGCTGTGCAACAAGTGGATTTGGATGAGTGTTAAGTTTATTATGAAAGGAGAGGTATCTGGTTCGTGCCAAGTCGGCGACACATGGGATATTAAGGTCATTGTGGATTAATTCATTTGTGACAAAGTAAGGAGCATTAAGGATTTTGGATTGGAGTGATTGGATGAGGGAAGAATTCGATGGTTTAGTGGATCCCCACAATTCTATACCGTAAGTCCAAATAGGTCTGATAATCGTCATATAGACACGTTTCTTATAGTGAATCGGGAGATTTGAACGTTTGTCAAGTAAGTGTTGTAGCAGTCGAAATCTACGTGCAGCTTCTTGTTTTTTCAATCTTGTATGAGGGTTCCAGGTATGTCTCTTGTCCAGATGAAATCCAAGGTATCGTATTTGTTCCACATTAATTAGCGGTACACCATTAAAGGATACTGGAGGACAGGATGAGGTAGGTTTTCGACGGAGGGTAAAGGTTATTTGTTGCGATTTACTAGGATTTATCTTGACTCTCCAGTTATGACACCATTCTTCAAGGGAAGTAATATGTGACTGGAGTGTCTGGGATGCAGAAAATGGATCACCATTGACTGATAACACGCTGGTGTCATCAGCAAAGGTTGTGAGGATAGTATTAGGATGAGTTGGAATATCAGCTGCACAAACGGTATAAAGAATGGGACCCAGGATACTACCTTGAGGAATACCAGCGGTCTGAGGAAAGAAGGATGAGTATGTAGAATTGTGGTTAACTTTAAATACTCTGTCAGAGAGGTAGGAACGGAGGATGAGGAAATATTTAGATGGAAGGAATTGGCGAAGTTTATAGAGCAGTCCAGGATGACATACCCGGTCAAAGGCCTATTCAACGTCAAGCATGAAAACTTGAGATTTTTAACCATATAACATAGTTCATCATCGTTTTTATAGTTCTAGGAACATTTAGTAATAATAAAATCTAATGATTTTAAAGTAATTAACAAAGCGGTAATATGTGAATAACAGTGAAGTTAGAAAACTGACCCTTTTGCGGCCATTCTACATGAGAGGCTACAAATGTACGGTGTTATATAGAGGTTCAAATTGATAATAAAATATACTTATATTCAATTAAATTATTAAAATATATTTAAGTATGTAAGGCCCAACTTGTGGATGTTAGTGAAGTTTAAAAATCGACCGATATGCGGTTAGGGACGTTCCGCAATTGAGTTTACAATGAGAACCCATTTGTACCAAATTTTAATTCCATCATCTTCACAGTTCTATAAAGGTTTACAATGATAAATTATACTCTAATAATAATTTAAATGGACAATTTTAAGTGGTAGAAACGAGGTTTCCCATACTGTTTTAATCATTTATGGTTAAAATTCAACTTGATGAAACTGATGCAATTATTTCTAGCAAATAAATATTATTACAGAATCAAAATGTTGATCATTTGCTTTTTGATATTGTATGTAAAAAAATGATTCATGGGCCTTCAGTTGTAATCACTGATAATACAATTAATCGTCCACAAGTCAAATATCATTGACTAATCGAATAAACAAACAATTTACATTAAAAAAATCATTAAACGTTTTAGGTAAAACACATAAGTGTACTTAAAATTTTAAATATCAATGAGACAGAAAACAAATAGTGATCTCAAATAAAGAGGGACACCATCACTTTTATTATCAAATTTGACCTTGACCATCTGTTGAAAACAATAACTTGGAGCTATTCTATCTGTAGGCCTCTTGCTTTACGCACTGAGCAAATCTATCTCTCACATAACCAAACTTTAGAAGAATGTTTAATCAATATGACTCGATTGAACTTTGCTTTGTTTTTTTTTTCCGTCTCACTCAAAGTTTATAATTAATAAAAATGATTCATACATATATACAAAAAGTAAATAATTAATCTCTAAAATACCAAACTTAATGCACTCAGACTGGATGAACTTTGCTTTGTTTTTTTATAGGATGTCTAGTTGAAAAATTATTGATGAATCTTATTATGATATTTTTATTAATGCATACCTTTCTATCTTACCCTTCTCTTTGACGACAGTTTCTTCATCAGAATCAGTAGATATAATAGCAGTAGATTATACAGGGTGTCCAAAAAGCGTATCGGGTATTTGTTACTTCAATAAAACAAAAACTACTTAAAATAAAAAAAAAAGTTTATTGTTAACTATTACAATATAAAGTGGAAAATTATTTGGAACTATGGAATTATTTGGAAAGACTATGTTATCTACATGGTGACCGTTATGCTGCTGGCACTCTTCTAATCGGGAACGAAGATTGGCGATCACATGCTGACACATAGCTCTCGATATTGCTGCCATTTCTGACCTCATGTTTTGCTTCAATTGCGTCAGGTTCGTCGGATTATTCTCATAGACCTTACTTTTAAGGTATCCCCATGCAAAATAGTCAAGTGCAGACGACCCCTGAACAGCCAAAAAGTCGTTGTTTGGGCCGTTCTGTCAGCTAGAGGCATAATTGGTCCTTATTTTCATGAAGATCGACGAGGCCGACCGCTCAATGTGAGTAGTGACCGTTATTGCGATTTGCTGTGAAACCTTTTGGGTCCAGAGTTACAGGAATATCAAGGTTTCAACTCAAGAACGTGGTTTAAACATCATGGGGCCACTTAGCATACATCAAATCAAGCTATGGAAGCTGTTAACGAATTATTTCCTCATAAGGTCATTTCGCGTAGAGGTAACATCAACTGGCCTCCCAGAAGCCCCCACCTTAGTCGACTAGACTATTTTGCATGGGGATACCTTAAAAGTAAGGTCTATGAGAATAATCCGACGAACCTGACGCAATTAAAGCAAAACATGAGGTCAGAAATGGCAGCAATATCGAGAGCTATGTGTCAGCATGTGATCGCCAATCTTCGTTCCCGATTAGAAGAGTGCCAGCAGCATAACGGTCACCATTTAGATAACATAGTCTTTACCAAATAATTTTCCACTTTATATTGTAATAATTAACAATAAACTTTTTTTTTTATTTTAAGTAGTTTTTGTTTTATTGAAGTAACAAATACCCGATACTCTTTCTGGACACCCTGTATAATCTACTGCTATTATATCTACTGCTTCTGATGAAGAAACTGTCGTCAAATCTTCGTTTCGAGCAACACCAACAGAACTAGAGCGTGTCAAAAAAGCCCCAAAACTTGTTAATGTAAACAAAACCTGACTTTTTTTTCATTCAAACCAATATAGCTCCTTAACAGTAGGCCATATCAGCACGTGTTATACATAAAAAAGTATTCTCCATTTAATTTCCGACTAGGAAACTGGCGCCAAAGTTTCCATACCAGCAACGCCAAAAAAACTGGAGCATGTAAAAAAAAACCCCAAACCTTGTTGGCAATACTTGACTTTTTGCATTCAAACCAACAAAGCTGGGTCCTAGCGACAAATGATACAAATGTTAGACTATATCTGTCTAATAGTAGGTCTCTTCAGACGTTTAATCTTTTCATATCCATTTTTGTTTTCCTAATCCCTGCTGTGGTTTTCTTTCTTCAAAAGTAATAAATATCCGTAATACAATCACATTATATATACAATCTTGTCTTTCCTTATATGTTGAGCTGCGTTTTGGGAAGTTTACACATAAGCGTTTAATAGCACGCTTTCCATTTATGCTGGCCGAATAGATCGCTATATTATCTGCATATGCAGCTATTTGGACCTTTTTCAGTGTTGTGGCGACTAAGTGAGCTTTGTATATGTCGAACGATAAAGGTGCAAACACAGACCCTTTCGGAACACCACAAGTGACCGGCTGTGGTGGCGGTGGTTTATCTTTAGAGAACGTCCGATTGCTGAACCAGCAGCCTATAATATCATCTAGCTGGTCGGGGAAATTGTACCGCCTAAGTTGGCTTCTTAGGATGGATTGGGACACGGAGTCGAACGCTTGCGTGCAATCTTATGAGATCACAACAGTGGCAAGGCTTTTCTTAAGACTGTTTGTAGTGTCATACTGTAGTCATGCTGACACCTTTAGAAAAGCCTGTTTGTTCGGAAGGGATCACCTCTTTTGAGTTACGAAATTGCCGAATGTGGATAAGGATAAGTTTCTAGTGTATTTTCGCGATGTGATCAAGGTAGCACATATTTTAACAAAACATATAAGCCAGTAAATTATAATTTACAGCAACGATATGCTAATGACCAAAGAAACGTGAGACTTATTTGAATGTTTTCTAATAATAGAATTAATAAAAACGAATTTGCATTGAATATATGTATGTTGATACTTTAATCACATTAAACATTATCTCTCAGATGGTTGTAGTTTATAAAAAATCGTTTTAATTGTCCTATCCATAGAAAATGAGTTTTATTTTTGTGGAAAGTTATTATTAGAAGATTGTAACATATTTTCTTAATAAGGGCTTTCAAGGTTATTGGCATGTCAATGTGATCATTTTCCACTCATTTACTTGTGGCTTATATTGTAAACAAATGTATTTTTTTTTCTTCACAATTCTCCGACTTTAAAACATAAGAAATCAAACATAGAATGGTTAGGATCTTATTTTGCCTTTCGGCATTTGATGATAGGTCTTTTCTGATAGTTTTGGATCCGCTGTCTACTGAAGGCCTACTCTACATGATGAGTGGAGAGGAATCATTCTGCCGACACTTCTGCAAAAATCAAACAAATTCTTTTGAAGCAAAACTCCTTTTTTTAAATACTGGATTTACATTTTCAAAAAATTCACCAACAAAGAACCCAGCGCCTTTGAGATGTCAACTTTGTACTCAACTATAATGAGCACTACTCATTTAATACTTCGTTTTACTGAAAACATTTATGAAACAACTTGTGAGAAACTTCATTTATATATATATATATATATATATATATATATATATATATATATTTTTTTTTTTTTTTTTTTTTTTTTTTTTTTTTTTTTTTTTTTTTTTTTTTTTTTTTTTTTTTTTTTTTGACGCGAAACAGCCCTTAAGGACTACGCGACTACAATGTTGGTTCTTTATTTATTTTTTAGTTCTTTTCTTTTTGCCCACTTTTGCTTGAGGATTTCACTAAACTTTTTTCTCCTTTCTTCTGTCCATCTCTTAGACGGAAATTTCTTCTTGTCCACCACAAGCACCGCGTTTTTCAGGAACTTTTTTAATTCGGCTCTATCCTCGCACATCTCTCGTGTAATCCCGAGTCTTTGTGTTTCACATTTAATTTGGAATGTATAGCCCTGGTTAAATTTGTATCCCATAATTTTGCTAAAAATTTGTTTGTTCAATCTTTGTTCGTCCATCCTGTGCATATAAAACCTGAGTCTTCTAACTCTCATCTCTGTCTCCAGATCAGGGATTTCACAGTAAATTTCTCTGTTAGATTTTAGCCTGTGTCCTTCCGGTGTTATTTTGGCCCGTGGATTCTCCTAAGAATCCTTCTTTCTATTTTTAGCAGTTTCTCCAGACTGGGGAAGCACATGGTTTCTGTTCCGTACAATATCACTGGTTTTACCACTGTATTGTAGTGTCTGTTTTGGCATTTTTGGAGAGGTATTTTTTATTATACATGTTACTCGTTAGGTAGTATAAATTCTCCAATCTTTTAATCCTATACTCCATGATTTCTTTCTCTGATAAATTTCTGCTGATTATTTCGCCCAAATATTTAAAACTCTTAACCACCTGGATTTTACCAAATTCCGTTTTCACTTCCTTCTTACTAAAGTGAGTTTCTGTGGTCATAGATTTGGTTTTCTGGATGGAAATTTTAAGCCCGGTTTTTTCAGCAACTTTCTTAAGGGAATTTAGCTGCCTAACCACATCTTCTTCTGACTCAGCAAGTATAGCCAAGTCATCTCCGAAGGCTTGACATTTCACTAGGATATTACTCCTTTGATTTCCTACTTTAGCTCCTGATGTTTCCTTTTCCCATAAAGTCCTCATAATTTTGTCGAGAACAATATTGAAAAGAACAGGTGAAAGTCCATCCCCTTGTCTTACACCTGTTTTTATCGGGAATGGTTTGCTGACATTTCCTCTTAGTTTTATTTTTAGAATTGGTTTCTGTTAAAGTTTCTCTTACTAGGTTTATGGTCTTTTGATCGACTCCGTATTCCCTCAGCGCCCTCAGTATAGTATCTCTGTCTAAGGAGCCATATGATTTTTCAAAATCGACGAAGGAGATATATAAATTTTTTTGCGGTCTATGAAGATAATATTTTATAAGAAGTTTTAGGCTTAGTATCTGTTCTTGGCAGGATCTATTTTTTCTGAACCCTCCTTGGTATTCTCCAATTTTGTGGTCTATTTGTGGTTCTATCCTGTTCAGTAGGGCTTTTGAGAAAATTTTATAGGTGACCGGCAAGAGAGAAATTCCCCTGTAGTTGTTTACATCTGTTTTCGTGCCTTTTTTGCGATGAGGATGGATCAGAGCTGTTTTCCATTCTTTTGGAATTTTCTCTTGTTCCCAGACGTCCATTAGTAATTCTGTAAATTTTCTCTTGGATTCCATACTCGAGTTTTTCCACATTTCGGCCAGGACACTTTCTTCACCAGAAGCCTTATTGTTTTTTAGTACCGCGATAATTTCCTCGATTTCTTCTTTGTCAGGTGGATCCGAGTCAATATTTTGCGGAGTGTTTTCTCTAATTTCCAGTTTTTCACTAGGTTCCTCACAATTTAAAAGCCCCTCGAAATACTGTGCCAGAATTACGCAGTTTTTTTCGTCTGTTAGTGCCAGGGTACCGTCTTTTTTCTTCAGTGCTAGTCCTCTGGGGCAGAATCCTCTCATTCTTTCTTCAAAGGCTTTGTGGAAAAATCTGGTGTTGTTCTTCCTGAAGTTGTTCTCCATCTCCACCAGTTGCTGACTGAGGAAGTTTCTCTTTGTTTCCCTTGTTATTTTTTGTGTTGTTTTTCTCTGCATTATGTATTCCTCTCTTTTCTCCAGGGTTTTTTTTTGTTTTCCATAGTTTCCATTTTTCCAGACGCTTTTTAATAGCATCTTCGCACTCTAAGTTCCACCAAGGATGTTTCTTGTGGATTTTCCCAGGAGCAATTTTCAATGCGGCCTCCGTCAGAAAACTCCTCACTTCTTCCCGGCTGCTTGGTACCTTGAGTTTTTCACTGAATTCCTGTCCTTTCTCTTTCAAAACTTCTCTGTCGATTCTACATGTTTTAGTTCTTGTTGTTTTTGATGGTTTTTTAGCTGGTACAAAATTCATCTTGATTTGGGAAGGAAAATGGTCCGATGTTACGTTAATTCCTCTTTTTACTCTCACATTTTGAATTTCTCTATAATATTTTTTTGATATCGCTACATGTCCAACTGGAATTCCCCTACCTTATTCCCAAGTGACACCCAGGTATTTTTTTTTGGAAGGGGGGGGGGGGGGGGGTTTTGCCCTGTAGAAAGTGGACATAATTCTTAGTTCCGCGGCTTCACAGCGTTTAACCAGCCTAAGACCGTTCTTGTTGGTTCTCTGGTGCGCCGGATAGTCCCCTATGGTTCTCCTGTATTTCTTTTCCTTTCTGAGTTGGGCGTTGAAATCACCCAGGAGAATTTTCACATTATTTGCAGGAATTTTGTTAGTTTCGTCTTCCAAGCTTCTACAGAAACTCTCTACTTTATCCGGGTTTCTGTTGATTTCGTCATTAATGGAGGCGTGTGCGTTAATCAAAGTGTATTTTTTGTTAGTGGATCTTAAGTTAGTTAAGTACAACTGAGATTGTTAATCCCAGAGGGTTTCCTTTTAGCTCCCTATTCCCCTGCTTTCCTCAGGGAAATAGGGCACCCAGCCGTACCACGTGGAGGCACGCCCCTTTAGGAATTTTTAAACGGAAAAGCATTCCCAAAGGTGCCGGAAACAATTACGGCCATATATATATACTTCTGCTGCAATTTTATTAAACGACCTCCATCAAGATCTAGGGTCTTCAATATGTATTTGAATTGTATTTGAAAGGTAAAAACATGAATTGGTGAAATTTTGGCTCCTAAATATATCATGTAATTTGGAGATTTTTTTGGCATTTTAAATATTTTTTTAATGAAGGAACACTTTCTATTTTATCAGCATATCGATAGCCCCAAACCTGACTCCCATATGTAAGAATTGATCTAGTTACAGACTTAAAAATGTCATTTTTTGCTGAAAGAGGAATATTTTTAATTAGAAATAAATTATTCCAAATACTATTAAGACCAAGCAAAGCATGGCGAGCCGTTTGATTAAAGTGATCAGTGAGTGTCAAACTTGGAGAAAATGTAATCCCTAAATACTTATATCGGTTGACTACCTTGACTGGTTGATTATTAAACATCCAAGAGTCACGTTCACTAAGCTTTTCTCCGCCTTTCCTAAAAACCATGATATTTGATGCGGATAAATTCACTAACAAATTTCACTCTTTAACATAATGTTTAAGCTCTTTTATCATGTTTTGCAAACCCGAGGCATTATCAGCAAGAAATACTGTATCGTCTGCAAATAGTAGGAGTTTTATTCTGTACCCTCTAAGCTATATTCCTCCGCTTAGGCAATCCTTAATATCATTTACAAATAAGGTAAATAATAGAGGGCATAAGTTGCAACCTTGCTGGACTCTAGATATTGTTGGAAAAGTTGTTGATCGGCCAAGTTTACTGCACACTGACAAGTTGGTGCTAGAATATAGACTTGCAATAGCTCTGATAAATTTTGTTGAAACCCCAATTGTGACAGTTTAAACAGGAGAGCATGCCTATCCACAGAATCAAAGGCAGATTTGAAATCTATAAAGAAGCAATAGATTTTCTTGACTCCTTCATTCCATTTCAATTGAATCAAGTTGGTAAGGAAAAAATATTATCTATTGTAGAATAACCTTCCCTAAATCCAGCCTGCTCCTCGCATAACAGCTTTTTCTCTTTTACCCACGACTTTAGCCTTCCAGCTAGAAAACTCGTATAGACTTTTTAATGGTATCCTGTAACACTATTCTTCATTAGTTATTAGCCTGATTTGGACCTCCTTTCTTAAACAATGGTAGTACAACAGCCTCGTTCATGCTATCGGGAATGGACCCTTTATTAAAATAATTATTAATCAGTTCTAGCAGCAATTCTAGGAATATTTTGGGAGCAAACTTGTAGAACTCATACATAATACCATCCAGACCAAGTGCTTTACCATTTTTAAATTTATCCAAGGTGGAAAGGAGTTCATTGATATTGAAAGGACAGTCAAGAATAACATCTTCCTGTAATGTAGCAGCATAATGGATATGAGATACAGTTTGACGAGGATTAAAAAGCTCACTAAAATGATTGACTCAAACATTCATTTCAATATTATCTCCACATTTATAACCTCTCTTTTTAAACTTATTCACCAGATTCCAAAATTCACTCGAATTTTTAAAAATTTTAATTGCATTGGCTACATCCAGATAATAGCTCTTACGCTTCTGTTCACACAGGTCAAAATATTTTCTCCTCTCCGTTATATATTTCTCCAGTACAATCTTTGCTCTAGTTTTCCTGAAAAGATTTAATAACTCAAATACTCTGGTTCTATTTTTAAAACAATGACGATCAAACCAAGGTTGAAATGATTCGAATGGTTTGCCATAACTCTGCATACACTTAGCACTATCTCTTATTATCTCTTTCAGGACCTCCAAATCTATATTTTCACAAGTTTCAATTCTCTTTCCTAGATTATTCTTATAGTCGATACATTTAGAAACGTTCCAAATTATTTTTCTATTGTTCAGTACAAGATCTTCTTTTCTTTCTTTTAGTTCTAGTTGTACAATGACATCAATTGCCATATGATCTGACCAAATTACGTTTCTTACAGAGAAATCTTTAACTAACTTGATGCTGCTAACAGATATAAAAGCAAAGTCTATGACTGAGCTACCCCTAGGGCCCAGATATGTAAATTCCCCTAACATGTCGCTTGGAGATCTCCCATTTCCCCATGATCATCACAAAAATCCAAAATTAAATTTCCTTCCGAATTTACAATATTATCTTTAGAACATCTAGATTCTGAAAAACAGCCGAGATCCAATGTATTTTCCTCAATAGCCTGACCATCAGAAACTGCAAGTCATTATTATTTACAAGAGTCTCAAGCAAACAAAAATTTTCTTTCCATTTACTTGGCCCCAAATAAATTGGCAATACGTGCAAACAAAAATTTGAGCTTACCTTTATCTGAAGCAAATCAACATTATTTATAGCTACAAATTTACAAATACCTTTAGTTATTAATTCGGTTCGACAACAAATCAATATACCACCTATCGCCCTACCAAATTTTGCCATTCTAGTGGCTGAGACCCATAATAGTTTATAATTTTGAAAATAATCTGAGAAAACCACCTCATGATTTTCTTCAATAAATGTTTCTATCAAACAAAATATATCATAATTATTTAAAAAATCAAGGAAAACTTATCTTTAATTTTTTGTTGTTTTTTTAAGGCCACAAATGTTGTAACTTAAAATATTTAAATTTTTGAAACTTATACTAGAGTGACTATTTTTTAATTTAGTTTGACAGACAGCCGTTACCTGCTATTTATTCTCATTTACTTCTGTGGGTGTTAAAGCATCCGGTTTAGAACAAGAGCAGTCTTCTCCTCTTTGAGACTGTGTTTTCGATCTTGAATGTCTTGACACTCTTTCCTTTACATGACTTTCCTTAGTATCCCAATAATATGCTTTATCATCCATAAATAAAGTATCATTTTTGATAAAATCCCTTTTATTTTTATCTTTTTGGTACATTTCCTTACGAAATTGGAAAAGCATTCTTCTCCGCTGTCTAACTGCATACGAAAAATCTTTATTAATATAAAAACCAGCCCCCTTCAGTTTTTTTGGTATTTCTCAGAATCATCCCAGTAAGGTAATTATTAGCGAAAGTTACCTTAATTAGTTTCTTCAATGTATTAGGCAACCCAAAACTGACTATAGTAACAATATCACTAAGTGATATTTCAACTCCCAAGACATCACCACAAAATTTTATTATTATATCTTGATCTGATCCATTCAAAGAGTCAAGTCCAAAAAATAATAAATTATTCTTCTTGGTGTAGTTTTCCAAATATTCTATTCGATTTTCTAGTTTCATTCTTAGTTCTCACATCTTCCATCGCAACTTTTAGATTCTTATTCTCATTCTGCAAATCTTCAACTTGTAATTTTAGTTTAGAAATATCTTCTTTTCTTGCTAACTCTTTCGAATCTACCAATGCACTAAACTGTGCTAATAGATCTTTCATTGCTATTTTACCAACTTCCAGTTCACCTCCCATCTCTTGTTCTAAACTCCTGACAAAACTTGTTTTTTTAACTTTAACGGTATCCCCCGGAAATTCTGGTGATGAACGTGACCTTTTGATTCTTTCTATCTTTGACTTATTCGGTGTCTCAGGTTTTACTGATAGAAAATCTTTTATTGATTTAAGCATTAAAATAAATATATTCTGAATTGTCAATCAATGGGTTAATTATATTTTACAAATTATAAATATGTTATAAAAGAACTGTCCTCAATAAACTCACTGCAACATTTAACTAACTAACTAACTCTTTGGCGCTATGGCCCATGAAGGACCCCCTCCTCAACAATCCTCCTCCATTCAGAACGGTCTTCTGCTGCTCTTCTCCATCTTCTTACACCTTATTGCCTTAGGTCAGCTTCTACATCTTCCAACTACCGCAGCCTAGGCCTACCTCTTCCTCTTTTACCTTCCGGTCGCCCTTCCAACACTTTCTTTGGGAGCCTTTCCTGATTCATCCGGTGTACACGACCCAGCCATCTAATCCTTCCTTTCTTGATACAGGAAACCAAATCCGGGTCCCCATACAGGTCTCTCAGTGCAACATTTAAAAGCCCATCAAATTGTAAACACCAACAATAAACGTTCTATAACAACAAAGCAATCTCCCCACCTCTCACCGCACACTCCTAGCCACTGCTAACTCTGTTATAAAAAACTCACAATTTTTAGAAAAACGGCTGCATACAATTTCATGAAACTTCACAGTATTAAAATAAAGCTATTAATCTTTATTTATGCAAAAAAAACATTACAAACTAACAACTATAACCACTTGAAATCAAATTGTAATTGAGGAGCGATGTATTCACTATCAGTACAAGGTAGGCACTCCCTATGTATATATGCATATATATATATATACATACACACATATATTATATAATGTTCAATGTTTTATGCATAAAATAAATAAATTTAAAAAAATTAACCGATTTCTGGTATCACGTCTTGGATTACTCAAACTGAAAGCCCTAAAGGTAATAGGACGTATAAAAAAAAATTAACGTTTTATAAAATTCCAGAGTTCAAAAGTCTGTAAATATCTTAATGCTATTTATTATTTACCAATACTTAATCCCTTTAGAGCATTCTCTAAGCTTGTTTCTAACACTGGACTTCTTAAAGAAAAAGCCTCAGTTCTGTTATTTATTTCAAAGAAGAAACATGACAGTGTCCTACAAAATTCTCGTAATTTTAAGACATTCCTGGGAAAAAAAATTTCACAGCCGCTGAAGCAACTCGTGAAATTATTAAATATGTAGGGGAAAGTGTCCTTGATGAGCGCAATGCGCGGCGTTGGTTTGAAAAATTTAGAAGTGGAGATATGACGTTGGAAAGGAAGAAGGGCTCCGGGCGGCCATTAATGGATATTGATGAGGTTCTAAAGGAAGCTGTTGAGTCAAATCCGTTCACAAGTACTCGCGAACTTGCCAGGGAGTTGGTGTGTCGAAAGATACTGTTAGTCGCCATCTTCTCTCAATAGTCCAGTAAAATAAGGCTCCAAATGGCCGTTTTCAAGAGAAAACTGCGGAACTTTTATTCTCAACGGATCTTTATGTTTTTTGGGGTGCTGAATCCGAATCTGAAGTTTGCTACCACGGCAACCATCGGCTTCACATTCACAATCGCAAAAAACCGCCAAAAAAAACCCGTTATTTTTATCGGTTTACAATTAGATCCTATAAAAAATTCATATATAGGATCTAATTGTAAATTTAATAACCTTTCAGATTGAAAGAAAAACATTTTGAATCGGACGAATACTTTCGGGGTTATAATTATAAATGTGCCGAAAACCATGAATTTAACAACAGAACGGGTTTTTAGGCGTCTGGGATATTATATTGCGTGTGATATTATAACTCAGAAACTATTTGTCCGATTCGGAATATTTTTTTCAATCTGAAAGGTTATTAAATTTACAATTAGATCCTATATACGAAAGTGTTATCAAAATTCTTGAAATACACAAGATGTCACGCTGAAAATCACTTACTTTTGTAAAATACTCCAAAATCATTTGTCCGATCCAAATTTTAATATTTTTATCTAAAAGCTGGTTAAATTTACTATTAGATCCTATATATGTAACTTATAATTAACTCCGTGAAATGCACACAACAGTCTACTGAACATGTCATAATTTACATATTTTGCCAAAACATACACATTTAGCGTGCTAGCTTGGGTGGTTTACAGGATTTAATATAATTTACATATATAGCATCTGATAGCGAATTTAATCAGCTTTCAGATAGAAAAAAGAAATTTGGGATGGAACAAATATTTGAGGAATTAGAGCGACGAATGTGCCAAAAAACACTTGGATTTTACAACAGTACGTTGATATTGGCGGTATGGCATGGACTGACGGCAAGTAGGCCAATTTCTCCATTTTTTACCAATAACGTAAGTTCGCGAAAAATGGTCTGATTTCGGATTTCTTTTTTTCATTATGTAGGTACTAGTTCCAGCTACAATTAATATTTGAAGACTTTCTTCGAAAAAAGCTTTGTTATCGTGTTATAGATAGAAAAACAAAAATAACGGGTTTTTTGCGTTTGTGAATATAAAGCCGATGGTTGCCGTGGTAGCAAACTTCAGATTCGGATTCAGCACCCCAAAAAACATAAAGATACATTGAGAATAAAAGTTCCGCAGTTTTTTCTTCGTCAAACCCTTATTTTACTGGACTACAATGGGGAAGGTGAAAAAGACCTGCTCGTACATACACTTCCCCTCGTACCAAACAAAAGTTTACAGAAATTCATGGGTTTGAACTTCTTTCTCATCCACCATATAGTCCAGACCTCGCACCTTCGGATTACTACTTGTTTCGATCCATGGCCCATTTTCTTCGAGGGAAAAACTTTGATAATTTTGTTGAAAATACTGTCCAAGAGTTCTTTGACAGCCATCCCAAGGTATCAGCGTGGCATCGAGCAATTGGCTAGCAGATGGGCGATGACTGTAGATAACAATGGACTATATTTTGAGTATTAATTGTATTTTATATCAATGAAATAATAATATAAATATTTGTTTCAAAAACGGTCATTTTTTTTTTTTTTATGCACCCTATTACTTTGTAACGCTTTGTAAGTATTATACTTAGCATGGAAACTCTTAGAATGCATGTAAAGTTTCGTTCTGAACATATGCAAAAATTATCGGATATCAGAAAAAAAATCGTTTAGGTAGCTTTCAATATTGATTTTGCCTAAAATATACATACAAATATTTTCATTGCCTTTTATGTAATCAAAACTTGTAGCCTTTAACACATCAAATAATTCTAAGACTTCTAGCAACTAAAACTAAATAATTACCCGAAACGCAAGTGCCCCCTACTCATTGTTATTTTATTTCAAAAAATAGCAGTTAGGTAACATATATTGAACAATAGGTTCTGGTTCTGGATTGGTTCCCTAAAGTTTGTAGCATTTGAAGGATTACATTTTGTTATTTTTTCTTCCTTTTTTTTTTTAATGTCGGTAATTAAATCACTAAAAACTTATTTTTTTAAGAAACCATTTATAATAGTAACACCCCTCTAAGTATAAATATTTTAATACGTGCCAACGTTTCGACCTGCCTTGCACTTTAAAATAGTGTTTTTCTTACCTAAATTACGGAAGTCTATTTAAAGAAAATTGTCGAAACAAGTTTATTGTTTGATTTATATAAATGTATATCAGCTCCACAAAACCATGACATAAAGTATACTTAAAAGTAGACTTATAACAGATAAAACATCTTTTAAAGAATCGTTGGGAAATTCCGGAATGTATTTTGACGAATTAAATTTAGTTTTTTTCTTTTTTTTTTAAGGAGCTTGGTAAACCACACCAAGTGCATCTTCAATGTGGAATTGGTAGATTTGTTTTGTGAACAAAAACCAGGCTGTCAAAGAATATACACTCACCAAGGACACTCATAATCTACTTGGCAACCCCAGCTGGCTGAGGGCTGCACTTGATAAACTGGCAGAGACTAATTGAGGATAACACCTGTCTATGTAAGGAGTGGAAGGTCATCTAATTATTTGTTCAGTTGCAACATCTAGAGAACAACTTACATCGTCTCTTCGAAGGGTGTTGATGATATTTGTGTATTAGTTACATCAGCCACTCTTTCCTTTGAGTGTTTTATTTTATCAAAATTTTAAAATTATGCTTGTTCTCATCATTTGAACACATTTCCATATCTGAATTGTTCCCTAACATCACTTACGACTAAATTTTGGCAAAATGATACTATTTTAAAAGATGATTCCGCATCTGGCCCTTAGATTTCAAACATCTTTTTAATTCAGAGTCTTTTCATATTAGTATTGTATCATTTTATAATGTTAATACTGGAAAAAATTAAAGGTGAAAAGTGCCTTCGAGAAAATTTATATCATAAACACGAGCTACTTGAACCCAGATTGTGAAAATTTTAATAATATTTTTGAAAATGGATACAAAATACCGTTTTCCTTATGAAACTAGGACATTAACCTTATGCTGTTAAACTAGAGTTTATTATGAATATTTAAACATATAATTTATACTAACTATACTATTATATAAAAGGACAAGCCATCTTCATTTTTTTTCTATGGGATTACTTCTGATTTATTAAATATTGAAATGTGAAACCAATTTAGAACATCACAAAAACACTAAATATAGTTTATGTGTTCTAAAATTCATCTTTATGTATTGGAAGTTTGAAAAAAAAAAAAAAAAAAAAAAAAAAAAAAAAAATATATATATATATATATATATTATATAATATATAAATGTATATGGTCAGTTTTATGGTTATAATATATATATATATATATATATATATATATATATATATATATATATATATATATATATATATATATATATATATATATATTTTTTTTTTTTTTTTTTTTTTTTTTTTTTTTTTTTTTTTTTTCTTCCATAGTAACCCTATGAAAGAGTCGTTTATTGAAAAAATGAGCACATCCCATGCATGCAAGTATATTGTGTGCTTAGCTTATTACAAATGCAAAATTTAATTAGTTACATCATTGTTAATTATTTTGAAGAAATAAAAATACTAAAAAACAAAAAAAAACAAAAACAAAAAGAAAAGATACTAAATTAATGAAATAATTAAATTTAAAAAAAAATGAAATAAAAATAAAACGAAACAAAATAAAAATGAAATAAAATAAAAATACACCAAAAGTTGATGTTTAAGTATGCCCTGTGATCTTCTTTTTAAAGTTCAATGCTTTGAACAAATTTCTTAAATTCATTACTATAGTTTTTGATGAGATTCTTTTCTGACATTGGCCATTATTCTCCACTGATTATAATATGTTTGATTAAAAAAAAATCTGTCCTTGTCAAAAAGTGGGCAGTTATATAATATATGATTAAATGTTTGTGTTGTCTGTCCGTCACGTCACAGTGGCAAGTTTCGTTGTCCGAAAGGTTAAAACGTTTCAAATAGTATTTGGTTAGTCCATGCTCTGTTAGAAATTGTGTAAGTTTGTAATGTGTACTTTTTAGTTTGTTGTAGTTTCCTAAATTAACGTCTGGTATAAACTTGTGAACTGGTCGTCCTTTGTTTGATTGTTGCCAGTGTAAGTTCCAGTTACTTATTGTGTCGTTTCTTAAAGTTTTCTTGATGTATGAAATAGGCGTTTGAGAGTATTCAAAGGGTAAAGAATTGTTAGTCGATGCGAATTTAGCTAGTTCGTCAGCCAGTTCATTTCCATAAATCCCAGCATGCCTCTTGATCCATGTTAATTTAACTGAGATTTCCTCATTTATTAATTGATGGAAATTCTGTTTAATTTTGTTTAGGAGTGGGTCATGTATGTTGGGGTTTTTTATAGAGTCTGTCAGTATTTTGTTGTCTGTAAATATGTTGAAAGATTTTGTCATGTTTTTAGTTCGTTGAATGAATTCGGTGGCTTTCAAAACAGCTAATTTTTCTGCTTGATTGTTTGAGCAGTTTGGTCCTAATCGATATTGTTCGTTGTGTCGTTTTTCTTGTTTCTTTAATGTTATTAAGGCACAGCCTGTATTCTGCTCAGTTTTGCTACCGTCTGTGTATATGTCTGTGCTGTTCATATCGTTTAGTTCTATTTCCTCTAAGTATTGTACCAATTTTGCATGAGATGATGGATGTAGCCAAAATTTTGGTGTCAGTTCCAGTTCAATGTTGTCAGCCTGAATATTTCTAAAAGATAGTACTTGTTTTTTAATCTTATAAATTGTTGATGTCTCGGTTATTTTAAACTCAATGGGTATCAGCCCTGCAAGTACACATGCAGCGTCATATGATACAGTATGAAAAGCTTTGATAATTCTTAGTGCAATTAGCCTTTGGAATAATCGGTTTTAAGGCGGCTGCTTCCCATACTGGAATACCATAAAGAAGTCTGGGCAATATGGCCCCATCGTGAATAACCCTTAGAGCTTTAGAGCCGAGATCCCAGGTCATTTTTGCTGCGTTAGTTAGTGCGTGTATAGTTTTTAAATTTTTGGAAGTTGCTACTTCAATATGCGTTTTCCAATTCAGGTTCTTGTCAAAGTGCAAACCTAAGAAAGTCAATATAGGAGTCTTTTTTAATTTGGTTTAACTTAATTGAATGTTTAATTCCGGAATTTTCTTTTTTTTGTAAATATGATGTAATTAGTTTTATCTAAGTTAAAAGTAAGTCTGTTTCTTTTTGCCCAGTTATTTAAAAATATTAGTGTCTGGTTTGTCGAAGATTGAAGTTCTGTAAATAATTTGTTAGTAACTAGAAGTATGATGTCGTCCGCGTAAGTGATGATTTGTGTATTTTTAGGTATCTGTATGTCAAAAATGGTGTTAATCAGAATATTCAACAAGGTCGGTGAGAGACAGAAACCTTGAGGAGCACCTATAGTCAATTGCCTGGAGGTTGTATAACAGTTGGTTTGAAATTCAACAGACCTGTCTTTGAAAAATTAGAAATTAATCGATAAATGTCATTAGGGCATCTGTATAGTCTCAGATTTTCTAGGATTATAGGCCACCAAGCACTATCGAACGCGCCCGAGATATCAAGTTTAAGCATTAAAATGTTGGATTTAGATTTCAGAGAAGATTCTATATGATTGGTTATTTTATAAAGTGCGTCGATGGTGCTTTTTTGTGGCAGGAATCCAAATTGTTGGTCATGTTTGGTTTCCGATGACATTAAAAAATGTGTTAGTCGTGTATTAATCAGTTTGTCTAGTACTTTGGCCATTATAGGGAGAATAGTTATCGGTCTGAGTTTGTTTAGGTATAATTTTAATAAGTCTCTTTTTCCATATTTTCGGTATGCTTCCATTTAGCCAAATTAATTGGTAAATGTTCGATAACAAATTTGGATAACGAGCGGTCACATGTTGTAGTATGTCTGTTGTGATTCTGTCATGTCCTGGTGTTTTTTTCCTGTTTAATTGTGTTATAATGTTTAAAATTTCCCACTTTTCTAATGTACCATCGTCTCCAGTCTTTGGTGACATATTCAACCTGTTACGGATTTCGCATTGTTCCTCAGTGTCTCTTTTTGGGTCGTCTTGGTAAATTAACGAGTCCGTTAAATAGTCAACTGTTTCTTTAAAGTCTGAAGTAAGTTCGTTTCCTTGGATTTTAACTGTTTTTAGTGCCTCTTGTGTTTTATTTTTTCCCGCTGCAGATTTGTAAATGGAACTCCAAGAGTTATTTTCATTTGAGCAGTATTCCCTCCAGGTATCTAATTTAGATTTTTTTAACAAAGCTTGATATTTGTGTCTACTGTTTAAATACTCTGTTTTACGTAGCAGTCTTAGAGCGTTGTTGTTCTTAGTCTTTTGGTATACGTTTCGGAGTTTATTAGTTGTCTTTCGTAGTTCTGTAGGTCGGTTGTTCCACCATGGGACTGATCGATATATTTTTTTTTGTGATTGTGGATTAGGAACTTTGAAAGTTAAATTCCAAGCTTTAATAATAGATTTGATTAAACAATTTACTGTCCTGTCTATATCGTAAGAAAAAATTGTTTCAATGGTTTTAGATTCTATTTGTAATGCAGTCAGGTTAGTCTCGGTGATTAAAAACTGTTTTAAAAGTTGTATGTCCAGATGTTTTTCGAATTTTTCCCAATCTGAGGTTTTAGTTATGTAAAATTTTAGCCATGATTCATTTTTTTTATGAATTCGTGAGTTATCGTTGGGTTTTGTAGAGATTTTGAAGAAAATTGAATTGTGATCCGAGAAGTTGATGTCATCAAGTATTTTCCAGTCATGAATTAAGCGCGCAGTATCAGATTTAGTTAAGGTCAAATCAATATTACTTTTACCTCTCGTTCCATCAAATGTCGTTAATTCAGAATTTTCATTGATAATTATTAAGTTCTGTGCCATTATGAACGATTTCATAATGCGTCCTCGATATGTCGTTTTAATATCGTTCCAAAGTACCGATCGGCAATTTGAATCGATACCAATGACAATTTGGTGATCGAAATATTTTTCTATAATTTGTTTTAATTTAGATAAGTCAAAATTTATGTTTTTTTTTTTCGTCAAAGTAAGCACTGATTATTATAAACTTATAATTGTTCTTCAAAATTTCAATAGTACATATGTCCGGGTCGGTAAATTGGGTAAGATAGCGTCAATACCAGCGAGGAGATATACAAATAGAGCAGTCACGAGTGGAGTGGGGGTGGGATTCGTTCCCCCTCCACTATACTACCCTAACCTCAAAAGTTACAACTAAAGCTACAAGTGTTTGCTTTTAATTTCTTATTGTTTACGTAAACCTATTCTCGTTAAGTTTTTATTTTGTTTATAAATTCATTCCACATTAAGTATGCCTTTTTGTGCTGCAATTGGATGTAAGAACAACAAGACTGGGACTAAAAATGATAAGCAGCTTAGCTTTTATAGGTAAGTAATTAACGCAAAATTCTTTCATTGTACCTAGTCAAATAGTTCGCGATGGTGTTAAATGCAATTACTTTTTTATAATAAACTCCACGTCAAAAGTATCACAATATTTTGAAATATTTGAATTTTTATTAGTAATTATAACTTTTATATTCAATAAAAATCCTTTTTATTCACAAAGTTTAAGTAAAAAATGATACACTGTGTTTGAAGGAATTATATTACCTGTACCTGCATCAGCAGCAATCTAAAATAATGTTGGTGAGTTGGGAACTGGGCTAACCCTGGGTAGCGTAGTGGTGGGGAAATACTAGTCCCACCAGCCTGTAGCCCCGCCCTATCTCAATAGCAGCTCTATTTGTATATCTCCTCGCTGGTCAATACAGTCGTTGTTAATCAATATGGCAGCTCTTGGTTTTGAGTCATATGATTGAAATTTTTTTATTCTATGAGAATAACCTGTTAGTTTGCAATCTCTAGTGTATGGATGGCTCTTGTAATAAAACGATATCAATGTCTTTGTTTATAATAAAATAATTTAGATATTGTGTACATGTCTTTGACTGATGAGTGTTTAATTGTATCGTATTTAAATTAAAGTCTGTCATAATTGGTAGTTAAGTATAGGTATTGTATAGAGAATTTATAAGTCAGTGTCTTGAACCAGTTTGCTTATTTCCTTAAGGTATGATGGGCAGCGGCTGTCTAGTGCACAATGGTCAGTGTTTACCTTCAAACGTTCATTTCTTCTGTGTTTGTTGAACTGAGTGCAGTTTGGACATTTGAGCGTAGCTTCTTCTCTGCAGTCTTTCAGGAGATGGTTACCGGAGCATTTGGGGCAGATAGTAACACCACCTGTCCTTCGTGTGGTGGAATTTGCAGCAGTTGCCACATCGCCTTACTCTAAAGTAGTCCTCAGCCCAGTGTTTTTTATAACCTAAACTGATCTTATTATAAATCAGTTTAGTCCTGGTCGAGGAGTCCGTTTCGATTACTGCATCGAGTTGACTGTTTCTTCTGTTTTTTTAGGATAATGACTGGTCTTATGGCCACCCTCTCAATCTCCAGATCTTGATTTTGATGCACCAAATGGTCTACCATGTTGTCCAGAGTAATGTCTTCATCGATATCCTTGAGAAATATTCTTGGTTTTCTTCTTTTAGTTTCCCGGGCCACAAGGTTTTTTTCTTCTTTTAGTTTTTCAATTATTACGTTTTTCTTTGCCTCTGTATTGGTTTCAACCAGCACAGATTCTCTTCTCATAGTTAACCTGTCTATACCTATTTTTAAATCAATAGGTTTGATTGCTGATTTAAATTCTTTTTTTATTTCTTCTAGGTTTTTAGACTGGTTGCTTTTAATGAGTAATCTAAAAGTTTTTGTTTTATTTCCTCTATTGTGAGGAGTAGAAGTGATTTGCGCATAGGAAGGTTTAAGGTTAGTCCCACCGTGTTCATTTAAATTTGGGTTTTTTAGTGCTATATGAGCTGTATTATGTACATACTCACGAATTTGGTTTATAGCAACAAGCAGGTTTTCTTGTAGATCTGTTCTCAGTACTCTCCAATCTGCTATTTCCACTAAAGTTTTTAGAGCACTTTCAAGAAAGCATTCACTAGTCGCCATCTTGTACTATATATTAAAATTCATATATATATATATATATATATATATATATATATATGAATTTTAATATATAGTACAAGATGGCGACTAGTGAATGCTTTCTGAATTCATATATATATATATATATATATATATATATATATATATATATATATATATATATATATATATATATATATGAATTTTAATATATAGTACAAGATGGCGACTAGTGAATGCTTTCTTGAAAGTGCTCTAAAAACTTTATATATATAGTCAGTTTTATGGTTATTAGTGAGTGTTTTCCTGAGCCTTTCTGATAGTGTTTACATATATGGGATGGTGTAATATCTTTAATTACTATTTTCTTGTTGTTTCTGTTGAGTATTTGTTTGTTTCAAATACTTCTTCTTCTCCATCTAACCCTTATACCTCACGGTGTCGGGGCAGCCAGCAACCATGCTCTAAACACCTCTCTATCCGCAGTCAACCTCCTAATCTCTCCCATAGTGAGTCCCCTCCTCGCCAGATCCGATATGAGGTCTTCCCATTTACTTCTCGGTCCTCCTCTGGGTCGTTTTCCCACCGATCTTGCTTCCCATACTTTTTTTGGCAACCTATTGATTGGCATTCTTAGTACATGGCCAAAGCACTTTAATTCTTTTCTGTGAATATAGTCCATCAGCGGTTCCTGCTCCGTATTCTCTCTTATTCTTTGGTTTCGGATTCGGTCCAACCTTGTCTTGCCAAGAGCCTTCCTCAGGAATTTCATTTGTGTGGCTTGTATTCGGCTTTCAAACTTCTTGATGCCAGGCCAGCTTTCAACTGCATAGGTCAGCGTAGGGATGAATACTTGCTTATATACTACCATTTTGGTTTTCATCTCTATTTCCCTTTTTCCAATTATAACATTGCGAAGCTGGTAATAGATGTAGGTCGCTTTCCTTATGCGCTGATATATTTCAGAATCAAGCCTGCCATCATTACTAATTTTAACTCCTAGGAATTATGACATTATTTTCCCAGTCTGTGGGAATTTCCTTCTTTTGGAATGCTTTATTGAAAATATTTAGCAACCACATTTGTACTTGGCAACCACCATATTTCAACATTTCAGCCGTTATTCCATCATCGCCTGCTGCCTTGTTGTTTCTGGCTTCAGCCATGGCCAATTCCACCTCCCAATCTTCGATAAGATCATCCTCTTCGACAGGCGTTCCTATCAGATTTCCTGTTTCAAATAGCATTTGTTTGTTGAAACAAACAAATACTCAACAGAAACAACAAGAAAATAGTAATAAAAGATATTACACCATCCCATATAAACAAACACTATCAGAAAGGCTCAGGAAAACACTCACACATAACCATAAAACTGACTACAACGTCACATTCAAAAATACCTCCACCATTAATAAATTATTCATCAAAACCAACGATACGGATAAGTTAGAGTTACAGTCTAATATTGTTTATGAAATTCCGTGTGAAGATAGTTGTGGCAAGTCTTATTTTGGTGCATCGGAACAATATCTTAAACGACGAGTGTATCAACATAAATACAGTTGCACGTCTATAAATAAAAACCCAAACAAACCTGACCAAACAGCTTTCACCACACATTACAGGCAAACAAAGCATTCTTTTCAATTTGCTATCCCCAAAATTATTCACCACGAACAAAATAATTTTAAAAGAAATATTAAAGAAATGATAACCATAGAAAAATTTAAAAACCGCGCAATAAACAAAAAATCAGGTGTTCTAAATCTTAACACCTGTTATTCCAACTTAATACATTCAGACCAATAATATACATTTACATTAATATACATCATACAAATCATTCTCCCATTTGTTAGTACTACACAACACACAACACGCATGAATTGCAAATATAATACCCTAATGCTAAATCTATCAAATTCCATCTCGGAACTTGATTTATGAGCTAGCTTATTTTATAATAAATAAATAAACCTGTACCACTAACAACCAATGAAGGGTCTTGGTTTTAGTACTTAGGTTAGGATGTATTGTTACTAGGCCAACGGTTGTGAAAGGAGATTTGGCCTATATTATGCCCGCTTTGTAGGTTACAAAGGTCTAAAGGTCGTTTTTTTCACGCAATTGATTTAAAACTTGATATATGGGATCTGATAGTAAATTGAACCAGCTTTGAGATGGAAAAAAGAAATGTGGGATTAGACAAAAATGTTTGGAGTTATAGCGAGGAATGTGCCGAAAAACGAGGATTTCAAAAGATAATGGGTGTTTTAAGGGACTTGATCAAAATTTCACTTATGGGTTCTGATAGTAAATTTAACCAGCTTTCAAATAAAAACGAAGATATTTTGGATAGGACTTTAGAAAATTTCTTAGGGACCATGTTATCGTCCATTCGAACAACGTGGCCCGCCCATCGAAGTCTTGCCAGCTGTATGTATCTTACCACATCTGGCTCTTTATATAAGATGGCTAGTTCCTGGTTATATTTGGATCTCCATTCTTCATTCTCCTTTACAGGGCCATAGATCCTTCTTAATACCTTTCTTTCAAACACCAATAATTTCCGTTCAATGGTCTTCGTTGTTGTCCATGTTTCTGACCCATATGTCAGGACTGGACGTATTAGGGTCTTGTATAAGAAAATTTTAGTGCATGTAGGTAGGGAACGACTTTTAAGGTATTTTAATAAACCATAGTATCATCTATTTGCCGCAGTAAGTCTCTGCGCCACTTCGTGGGTCAAGTCGTTGTTCGGAGTTACCATGGAGCCTAGGTATTTGAACCTATCAACTTTGAACTTTTTCGAAGTTGTAACTGCCAACTTGGATGGTCGGGTCAGTCTGCCAGGCGGCCAGTCTGACAGGCGTCATTGGTCATATATTTTGTTTTATCTACGTTTATCTCGAGTCCCAGTTTTTTCGCCGCAGTGTCTAAGGAGGTAAATTCATCTGTCACTGTCGTCAATGATCTTCCAATAACGCGTATACAAAGATATTATGGATAGGACAAATAGTTTCGGAGTTATAGCCAAAGGAGTACCGACAAACGTGTTTTCTCAGAAAAGTGTGACAGCCACTTTTTCATCCCTCACAGGATCAAAAATATTGATCAAAGCAAAAACAATGAAAGGAACCAAATTTATTGCAAATTTTCTTAGCTTTAATAATGTATAAAACACAAAATGTGCTGAAAGTAACGGTTCCCGATTTATTGTATCTAACTGCTAAAAACATAGAATTATCAACACTTTCTCCACTCTCCTGCCCAAACTGGATACTAGTTCCCGCAAATTTTTTACCACAATCAGAGCTAAGGTTAGTGAACTATTTCCAGTAGTCAGACCTTTTTAATTTTGGTTCGATTTCAAGGTTCAAATACTAATTGCTAGAGACTGGATTTCTGTGTTATTGCACATTTAGTTCGCTTTGATTTAGCGCTATCTAGCCCAAGTAGTTGTCTCATTCATAACCTAAGGATTCTTATTCTTAAATTTTATTTTGCACAAATTTGTCTTTTTGAGCTTAATTGCACGAATTCGGGTTTTCCTGCAACAAATTGCACAATTGAACCAAATTCATCTAATTTTATTCGTTTAACCATTTATTTTTTGAAAATTTTACTTACGATTATTAGGCAACATTTATAACATTTATTTATATTAAAAAGGTTAATTAGTTTTAAATTGAAAGTAAAAAGTCGCTTAAATCAAATGTATTTGTAGCTTACTACTTTTAAATGATCGTATTGAATTAGGAGCTTTGAGGATTTGGGCAAGCATTGAGGATCGACGTACTTCCTAGAACTAAGACGTTTCCTCAGAAAACTTGACTCCCCGCTTCCCATTGTATTCCTCACTTCTGGTTTAGCACAAAGGGTCAGTTGTGGACAAGATTTTAAACTATCAACTTTGAAAATGCCAACAACGGCCACGAGTGTTTCTACAAAGTTGAAACAATGGAAAAATGAATATCCAGAGCTGATAGTTGATGGGAAGGTAGTTAGTTCTTGCTGTGTGAAAACAATATGCCATGACAGGAAATTGGAAATAGACGCACATTGCAAATAATGTAAGTTTTTTTTATTAATTTATAAAAAATGATTTTGCCCTGTGTCAAGCATTAGTAGGTGCTAATATTCCTTTATTCCAAGTTCAGTCACCATTTTTCTTAACATTTTTGACAACTTACACTCAGAAAATAATACCGGACGAATGTACTCTCAGAAGAAACTATATAGAAGTTGTTTTAACTCAGCAATTATGAAAATTCGAGAAAAAATTGGAGACCACTACATATACGCCATGGTCGATGAAACTACCAACGAAATGGGACCTTAAATTTTTAATATTTTGATCGGGGTTCTTTATCCGGAGATCGAACCGACAACAACTTTAGTTTCATGTAAAGTAATTTTGAGTACAAACCACGGAACGGTCTCACGTTTCATAACCGACAGCCTAATGGATTTTCTTTTTTAAAATACCGAATACCAGAACTAAGTTCTGCTATTAGTGACAGACGACACCTTACATGATGGCAACCAGTCTTGCTTTCAAAACATTTTACGCAAATATTATTCACGTCACATGCGTAGCTCTCATTTGACTCCGTCCTTGAGAAAAACTCCGGCTACATTCGTTCAAAAAAATTAAATAATTGTATCGACGGAAAGAAAATAGGAGCAGATAATCTGGATCCATCCACAATCACATGCTACAAAAATTGTCCTATTACGTCCATAGATGTAGAACGTTCCTTTTCTTTGCTAAAGAACATTTTAAATGACAGGCGGCATAATTTTACTGAGAAATATGTGGAAATTTATAATGACATACATTTTCACGAAAGTTTTAAAAATTTATTTATTTTTTAAAGACATTTTGTTTCCACGTAAGAGGAAATTTTAATAAATATTGTAAATATAATATATATATTAATGAACAATTTTTTTCATCTCCTTTTTTTCCCAAATTTTAAGTATTTCAGATTGAATTAACACTAAAACAAAACGTTTGTCGAAATGTCCTTAAGTTTATTCAAGGTTGGTTAAGTTTTACATATTTGTGTAAATAAATGGATTGCTGCATGTATTAAGTTTTTTAATTCACGTTTTGAGTTTTTTACTGCACGATTTTGCATATTTTGAGTTTTTTTTACTGCACGATTTTGCATATTTTGAGTTTTTTACTGCACAAAAATCCGGTCTCTACTAATTACCCTGTATTAAAATAAACATATTAGCTTTAAAAACAAATATATTATTCTTTAACAATAGCCATTTAATTGATAATAATAAACAATTCATTTGTACCAATAAACATTTCAATTTTAACAATAAACATAATTTTTAACAATAAAAACTTTTCTTTTTTTTAATTTTCCATATTCTCCACACTATATCTCCTTAAGCATTCATACCAGCAAAAAAATGTAGAGAATATTTTTTGTAAAGAATTTTATTTTAATTAATTTAGTACCTGAACATATTTTCGTTAGAGGTAAGAGTCTTCCAGTCATTAGCGATAAATTGAAAAAAAAAAAAAAAAAAAAACTACCTTTAGACCGCCCCACCCCCCACCCACCAGTACTTATACTACACAGTATATAGATAATTATTTATTTATTTATATCAGCTGAGGATTATAAAGTGGGCTTCCTAGTTTAGGTTAAACCTGGGAGTAGAGCATCATCATTCTTTTTTGGCTGAATCAACCATTGGTCAAGAAACAGTAGGTAAAAATCCTTAACAAGTTTTGAACCATGATTTTAATTTTAATTTTCCTTTTAAAAACCTGTACCGCTTACAACCCATGAAGGGTCTCGGGTTCAGTACTTAGGTAGGGTGTACTGTTTCTAAGCCAACGGTTGTGAAAGGAGGTGATTTGGCCAGAATTCACGCTCAACCGCCAGGTTTTTTCCCCAATTAAGGGTACCCACTTTTTTAGGAGGCTGGGTGTGCCCCAGGAGGGTCTCCCGACCTCGAATTCTATTGTGGACTATTGTGGCAAATCGCAAGAAAGCATGTCCTTCCTACCCTAATTTGATTACGAGTACATGGGGGCTTTAACCCTTGTTAAAGTATTGAGCTTTAAAGGGTTAAACTAAATTCAATGAAAACAAATAATTTAAATTTTAAAAATAAAATCAATCAAACACTAATCTTATGGCTATAAACTTTAAAGTCATCGTAACATACCTTTCATTTGTGTTTTCAGGTCAGCAGCTTTTGGAATAAATCCAGGTGTACTAAAATATCCAGAATCCGAATTTCGAGTATTGGGCAAAAAATTTAATGACACTATTAAAAATTTAATCATGATGTGGTTTTTCTGTACTTTCCCTAAATTATGCAAAACCTTAGGTTTATCATTTCAACCAAGATCATTAACAAACTATTTCTGCAATATTATAAGAAACGCTATCAATTATAGAAAGAAAAATGGCATTCAAAGAAATGACTTTGTTCAAATGATGATGTAACTTAAAGAAAAAGGAAATATTGAGTTAAAAACATTGGATTCTTCTGATGATTACTTAAAAAATGAGCTGAATAATGCCAGTACTGAAGTATTTAGTTTGTTTATTTTTATTTATTTCGCTATGTATATGTATATATATTTATTTATTTATAAATGTATATATACCAGGTATGCAAGTTTAAAATGTCGTTTATTTCTTAAAATATATACACAGTAATTTAAAAAAAGTATAATATATTTTATTCAAAGTACTGACCCTCGCTTTCTACACATTTTGCCCATCTCTCGGGCAATATATGGATACCATTCCAAAAGAATGCTTCATCTTTATTTGAAATCCATTCATCGAGCCATTTTCGTACGTTTTCGAAATTGTTGAAGTGTTGCTCCGCCAATGAGTGTCCCATCGATGAGAAGAGGTGATAATCAGAAGGCGCCAGGTCAGGTGAATACGGCGGGTGGGGTAGGAGTTCCCAACCAAGCGAAGAAATCGTTTCCTTAGTCAATCTGGCTGAATGTGCAGGAGCGTTATCATGCTGAAGAATGACTGGCGTGCCTGTGAGCCCATTCTGGGCGTTTTTCGATCAATGCGTGACTCAAATTGATCATTTGTTGTCGGTAGCGCTCGGTATTGACTGTTTCGCCGGGTTTGAGAAGCTCGTAGTAGACTACTCCCTTCTGATCCCACCACACACACAGCATTGTCTTCTTCCCAAAACGATCCGGTCTTGCACTCGATATGGATGGTTGTCCTGGCGTTACCCATGATTTTTTTCGTTTGGGATTCTGAAAATAAATCCATTTTTCATCGCCAGTTACAACTCGATGCAAAAACCCTTTCTTTCGTGGCGTAAGAGCAGCATTTCGCACACAGTTTTTCGTTTTTTTTTTTTTTCCATCTGTCGTTCGTCCAATTCATGTGGAACCCATTTTCCAACCTTTTGAATCTTTCCCATAGCTCTCAGGCGATCGGAAATGGCTTGCCTAGTGACGTTCAACTGTTCTGCCATCATTTGTTGGGTTTGGGTATTGTCTTCGTCTAATAAAGATTGCAATTCGAAGTCCTCAAACTTTTTTGGTCGATTTTCTCGTTTTTGATCAGTAACATCAAAATCACCACGTTTGAAACTTTGAAACCAACGTTCACATGTCCTGACGGTTGGAGCAACATCGCCATAAGTCTCAACAAGAATTCGATGACATTCAGATGCCTTTTTTCTTTTGATTAAATAAGAAAATCATGACATGCCGCAAATGCTCTTTATTTGGCTTAAAATTAGACATTTTTAACACCAAAGAAAGGTATGATACGTCCACGTAAACGACTTAAAAACAACTGACTTTTGTAAACAAATGACTAACAAACAAAATAGCGTTTAGAGATAAGCAAATCCTTCAATAGGCTAAGAGCGCATTCTATTGGAATTAAAACGACATTTTAAACTTGCATACCTGGTAGATTTGATTAGTGAGGGAAATCGTTTTTTTTTTTTTTTTGTGTCTAAAAAAATTTTGGGCAGAAAATTTACCTGTTGTAATCATACGACAAGTGCCATAAATACTAATAATGATAAGAAATAAGTGAATATCTGTATGCGTACGTAATATTTTTTTTATTTACTGTTGATATTTGAATGCATTTCCATTGATAAGAACTTAAAACCATGATCTAGTCACTTTATTATTTTACTTTTTTTTTAGAAATAACTGACGATGTTTTAATGGCTCAAGCCCAATCATTTTTGGTAGCTGGATTTGAAGCAACTGCTCTTTTATTAGCTTATGCAACACTGGAAAATACTAATAATGATAAGAAATAAGTGAATATCTGTATACATACGTAATATTTTTTTTATTTACTGTTGATTTTTGAATACATTTCCATTGATAAGAACTTAAAACCATGATCTAGTCACTTTATTATTTTACTTTTTTTTTAGAAATAACTGACGATGTTTTAATGGCTCAAGCCCAATCATTTTTGGCAGCTGGATTTGAAGCAACTGCTCTTTTATTAGCTTATGCAACACTGGAAATGTGCAAAAATCCTGAAATTCAGGAAACTATCAGGAAGGAAGTAATAGAACAAGTTAAACTAAACGTTGGTCTCACATAAGAGGCATTAAGAAATATGAAACATTTAGAGGAAACAGTAAAAGGTAAAATAAAAATAAATATCAAGATCAAGATTTATTGATGATAATTGAAAACAATGTATTTCTAAAAAAATTTTTATTTACATTGTTATGAGTACAAGCACCTGTTAATTTTTACGACATTATTATAAAAATTCATTATATTATCATTGCCCGGTTGTTGGAATAATTTATTGAGTCTAGTGTGTTATTTTACTTTATTTATTTTTTCTGAACATAAAATTTGTTTGAATGAAAATCTATTTCATATCAATTTAGATATGGCACAAATTCTTATGCTTTGTTTGTCAATTTATTAACTATAATAATATATTTTAGGAGCGTAGCCCACAAAAATAAATGGCTTAGTACGAGGTTCTAGTTTTCCCTTCCTAGGTAATTGCAGTACCCAAGCCTTAGCTCCAAAAATTCTTAGTTTTTCTACAGAAATGTTCCCATAATCCCAGCTGGGATTCTCCGCTTTAATGCTGTTGTTGGGGACCTATTAAGTTGGTAGACAGCTGTTCTTGTAGTTTCGCCCCACAGAAACTTTGGCAATCCAGTGTCAACGAACATAGTTCTAACTTTATTTATTAAAGTCCCATTCATCCTTTCACTACGACTGTTCATTTGAGGAGAATATAACACTGTATATTCTATACGTATGTCCTTTTCTTGGCAAAATCTCCTAAAGTGACTGCTACTAAATTCACCTCCATTATCACACCTTATTCAGTTGGCTGGCCCAAAGTTGATTTCTAATTCTTTAATGTAATTCATTACATTATTAGCTGATTCACCCTTAGTTGATAGTAGATACACAACACAGAAATGAGAAAAATCGTCAACAATTACTTGGAAGTATTTTTCTCTATTAAGTATAGCTGGAGAAACTGGCCCACTTATATCAGTGTGGATGGATTCTCCAATTCTTCTTGATTTTCATTCCACACATGGTCTAAATGGCTGTCTAACAGCCTTACCTTGTCTGCATTCATCACAGACATCATTCGAAAAAGGCAAACCCATTTGCTGTAGACTTTTATGATTTAAATGGCCTAATCTTTTATGCCATAAGTCCGGATTAGAATATGTGATATAACACTCTTCGTTGATAAATAAGTCCTTAACTTATAATTTTCCACTAAGTTGTCCTTCTATCACATTGTCATTGTAGAAAATCAAGGCCTTATTCTTTTTAAAGATAACTTCTTTACCTAAATCCACAATCTTCTTCACCGATAATAAATTCGTTGTTAATTCAGGCATGATGAACTCCTCAAGTTTAATTTTCACTCCACAGTTAAGCAAACGGAGAATACCTGCTTCCTTTGCAACAAGTGCATCCCCATTAGCCACAGTAATTCTGATACGGTTTTTTAATTTTATCACATCAGGCATAAATTGTTTCATGTCAGTTCGCACCAAATGGTCTGTACAGCCAGTATCCAAAATAAATTTGACTTCCCTATTTTTCATATTTTGACCTGAAAACACTGCACTGTTGTTCACAGCAACAAATCCTTCCTTCTTTTCACATATATACCCTTCCCTTGAGAGCTTTTTGTAACAGTCCTTAGGTCACTGTTGTGCAGTTCTGGATTTTTCTCTATTACCAAATCTATTAATATTTACTTTATCATATTTGACATTATTTTTAAATTTAAGTTTTGGGTATTTAGCTACTAGATGTCTTGGGTCTCCACACTTGAAACACTTTCTAGCAAATTGTCCATTGTATGGCATCAAGCTGAATGACGCTTCATCCGGAACACCATCTTCCTCCCATGATCTGATGTCAGTTAATCCACCCATAGAACTGTATGATAGCTATGAAAGTATCTTTGTCACAACTGTTGCTATTTTGCATTATCTCAGAAACTTTCATTTAATGAGGCTTTAATCTGTCTCAGATTAGAACTCTTGGTTGATGGTAAGTCAGACCAGCACACAAAGTCTGTATCCAGATCATTATGTTTTATACCTTCCAGTATGCATGGTTGAATCTATCTAAGGTAAAGCAATAGTGTTTTCTATAGGAGTGTGAAAAAAAGACTGAATGGAGGTACATGAGCCAAAATCACAAACACTAGAATTCAAACTAAGGCAGAAAGACAGATCAATGGGATGACCAATTTACATCTTAATATTTTTAACTATAGTTTTTTAATACTATTAAAAAAAATATTTTTTTCATTTCGATTATTTTTACTTTTACTTTTCCTATCATTATGAAAATATCAAATAAAATATGTCCCATAATTGTTTTAATTTCATTAATTTATTCATTTTTACCGAAACCCAAAGAATGTATCCTTTGATACCTTTTCTAACAACAGTTTGCAAAAAGGCTTACACATTACCAAATGGATATACAATTGAAAAAGGAGGGTATATGTACATTCCAGTGGCTGCAATCCACTGGGATCCAAACTTTTACCCTGATCCAAAAAACTTCAAACCTGAAAGATTTACAGAGCAGCCAAAACCAGGGACATTTCTTCCTTTTGGAGAAGGTCCTCGGATGTGTATAGGTAAGTAGATATTCTATAGCTAAATCCATTATTTAGCAAAACAATATTAATGTTAAAACAAAAATAATTAAATGTCTATCTTTGTGGTATAAAGGTCTGCACCTTTGAATTTTGCCTATTCCTGTTTTCTTAAAACACAAATTCTATTGTTAATAGCCACCTTTTATAACTCAACTGAAGATAATTCTGTGAATACATTCAATGCCTTTTTATTACCAGGAAGTCCAATATAGTCATGCAATTAGGACTCTGTTCTACTCTAGTAATAACACTCTGTGAAAGTTCAGTTAATTTTCCTTAGTAAATCAGCACTTAAGGATGGCACTTTTGCTGAAAGCTCTTAATAAATAAAGACCTATTAGTGAATAGGTATAGATTTCACCTATTCACTAATCTTTATTTATTTATTTATTTTTTGCTCATTAACATTTACTTTTTATTTATAATTGTACAGATTATGTGTTTAAAATAAATGCTTCTCATTTTCAGCTATGAGGTATGCAATGCTTGTAGTTAAATACGGCCTTGCATTGTTTCTCTTGAACTACAGAGCCAATTTATCACCTTCAACCAAACTTCGTGTTAAATTCATTAATAGAGCTTTTGGAGGTTTTCCAAGTGATAAAATATTGTTCAACATTGAAAAAACCAATGAGAAGTAATCTTTTCTGAATTGGAATAATATTATGATATAATTGAATAGCCAAAGTGGGAATGATTAGATAGAAAATAATTAGATATGAGTATATATTCAACATATGTTTTATCTTTAATGATTTAGTGTAAAATAATAAATTTTAAACCATAATATATAAAAGTAAATTTCCTTCTTACTTGGATATATTAATAAAAAAAATGGACCTGTTTAGGCCTAATCACTACTTTATTATTTTAAAAAATAATTATTAAACCTGTAGTATGACAATGTATGTTCACTATTTTCTTGACTTTTCAAGTTGCTGATTATCATCAATACTTATAGGTAATGGAAATATGTTTGTAATAATTATTTAATGTTGGTATATATTATTTATATAAATAACATTTGAAATACATACAAATTGTAGTCATTTATTTTTTGTCCACTTTTAAGTTAATTTTTAAACATCTGTTTTACAAATTTAATAAGCGTTATGAATGTCAACCTAATTTATTAAATACAATAATTAGAATTGGAACATTTAAATAATAAAACAACAAAAATTATAACAGTAATTAGAAGAATATCTATAAAACATGAACATGAAAAAAAAAAAATTAGTTTTTTAACAAATAAACTGATATATTAATATTTATAATTTATAAGAATCAGTCACCCTTTTAAAATGTACAGCTAGTGTAAAAAGTAATAAGTGTAATACTTAATAATCCATTTAGAGCATTCTCTAAGCTTGTTAAGTAACACTGGACTTCTTCAAAGCCTCAGTTCAGTTATTTATTTCAAAGAAGAAACATGACAGTGTCCTACGAAATTCTCGTAATTCTCTCTCTCTCTCTCTCTCTCTCTCTCTCTCCTCTCTCTCTCTCTCTCTCTCTCTCTCTCTCTCTCTCTCTCTCTCTCTCTCTCTCTCTCTCTCTCTCTCTCTCTCTCTCTCTCTCTCTCTCTCTCTCTCTCTCTCTCTCTCTCTCTCTCTCTCTCTCTCTCTCTCTCTCTCTCTCTCTCTCTCTCTCTCTCTCTCTCTCTCTCTCTCTCTCTCTCTCTCTCTCTCTCTCTCTCTCTCTCTCTCTCTCTCTCTCTCTCTCTCTCTCTCTCTCTCTCTCTCTCTCTCTCTCTCTCTCTCTCTCTCTCTCTCTCTCTCTCTCTCTCTCTCTCTCTCTCTCTCTCTCTCTCTCTCTCTCTCTCTCTCTCTCTCTCTCTCTCTCTCTCTCTCTCTCTCTCTCTCTCTCTCTCTCTCTCTCTCTCTCTCTCTCTTTTTTTTTACATTTTCCATATTCCCCCACTATATCTTTTTCAGCATTGATACTGTAAAACAGTGTGGGTGACATTAAAAAAAAAAACTTAAGAAACAGCATGTCTTATATTTGTGTGAAGTTATTTAATTAGTGGCTAAACGTTTTCTAATAAGTAGTCGAAGTCCTCAACAGCCATTCGAACAAAATTCCTACTGCAATCTTCATCTTATGTAAGAAGTTCGTACAGTAAATTTTCTTCAGTACTATATTCATTCCGACGCATAATCCACTGTTTTGTCCTAACTGATCTTTTCTTTTTGATAGCTTCCACTCTTTTGTAGATCACTACATGACAAGCGGTAATCTTTTTTTTTCGCGAACATTTCAACTAGCACCCTACCGATAGTGGACAAGGCTAGACGAATATACTATAGCCTAGTTATGATATGATATATATTGATAATATAGAATAATTTTCATTCCTCCTCGTGTGTTACACCTGAATAGTAATATTTCTGCATAGCGTATAGTTCGACTACACGATAGTCAAACTTCGCGTATAGCTTAGTATAACTTCAACTCATGTGATCATATATACCCACAGAATACAGAATATGATAGAAGCGGTGGATAGGTGGGGGGAGAAGGCTCCCGGCTAGGAGCGCTATCCCCACCACCTTAACCCCGGCTGTCCCAGTCAGTGCCACTGTTTGTCCTGTGTTTATTTGGAACAATTGGTAATTGTTAGGTCTCGGTTGTGTGTATGTGTTTTTTTTTACATTTTCCATATTCCCCCCACTATATCTTTTTCAACATTTATACCAGAAAAAAAAATGTATAGAGCCTTTTTTGTAAACAATTTTATGTATATTAATTTAGTACATAAACATATTTTCGCTAGAGGCAAGAGTTTTCGAGTTAATTACGAAAATCCGATAAAACCGACCTTTAGAGCTCCCCCTCCAGTAATTTTAGTTGTTGTTAAGGACACCTCCCCGTACAACTGTGCCAAAATTGGCTTCTACATGAATTAACTCCTCTAAAAATCCTTCGTTGCCTGGACTACAGTGTGGTGAGTCTAGTAAAGATGAAGAGTGTGCTTGAAGAGCTTCAAGAGAGCATTAAGATAAAAATAATTAATAAATAAAACATATGTATGATTCATTTTTGTGAAAATCGTTTCGAAAATATCTCAATAGGTGAATTAACTCATCTGGCATATTTAAAATTATTACTCATCTCCGCCAGACAAGTACATACGGGTATATATAAACAACTTTTTGTTTCTGGTCAAACTACCTGGTTAGTCACAATTACACTTGTATGTACTTGTCTGGTTTAAACCTTTCAAGTTCGCAAGGTATGTATTTGGCTGCTTCATCATGTGCCAGTATTTTTCTAGTGCTAACCATATACAGTCAGAGTCAAAAGTATACGTACACTATAAATCATAAGAAATAACAAATATTAGCATTATTTATTAGGTTTGATTTATAACAATAAATCTATTTAATGTATACATCAACAAGTTTATTTATAAATATATTTTTGTATTTATAGAAAATTTCACAAAATAATACAAAAAGAATAACTGAAAAAAAACAATAACATCATGAGTCAAAAGTATTCGTACACTTGATAAAATTTCTATTTAATATTGAAATTCGAGGACAATTAATATTTAGTAGGGCCAACTTTTGCTTTTATAATGCTCTATATGCTTTGTGGCAATGAATTCATTAATTTTTGTGTCAAAGTAACTATAATTTTGTAATAATAACGTCGCTTAAATTTTGATTGTTAGAAACACACCTTTTCCGTACTCGATCCTTTAGATATTTCCCCAAATGCACTATAAGATTAATACGAGTATATCGTGATTCATGGGATGTGGCCTTCACTTTGATTTATTGTACAGGTTCCCTATTTTGGATTTCCAAGCTGTATGCTTGGGATCATTATCCTGCAGAAAAATGTAATTTTCTCTCATCCCAAATTTTTCACCAATGATTAGGAAATTTCTTTTTATTACTTCAATGAATTTTATATGATTCATTGTGCTATCGATAAATTTAGGACAACCCACTCTAGCATCATTCAAACAACCTCGGACCACTAGTCAATTTTCTGTATTTCTAACAGTTAGAACTATATTTCTTATTTCCATTCCTATATTTTTTTTCTCCATACTTTTTGGACCCTCTAAAGATTAAACATTTCAATTTTACCCTCGTCTTTAAATATTATCCTGTTCCCAAGGTCGCAATCTTATTTTTTATGGTCTTTGGCACATTAATATCTTAACATTGCTTATTGATGGTTTTCTCCTAGCTGTCCTGGGTGAAGCTCGTTCCGTCCTAAGCATTATCGCATTGCTAAAACACTCCCCTTTTTCTCCTCTTTCAGACAAATGTTCATACATTAATTTAGTGACACTAATTCTTGGTTTTCTTTTAACTTTTCTCCTGATATGTCTTTCATATTTGGAGTAAATTTTCCTTAATCATCCTGTTATCTCTATATATTCAAAAGTTTTTCTCGTTCCAAATATTTTAATAGCATCTTGGATTGGTGAGTGAGGTCTGGTCACTTCTCTAAGCGACCGTAACTCGTTATGTAGGCGTAAAATAATTTTTGTTTCCTCTTCAGTCGTCTCTCTGGTTTTGCGCCCCATTTTCAATTTACAAACAGAAATAATAAGCACTAATAATCGCTACATCTTTACAAATGACGTCAACGTATAGACTGATTATAAAATATTAAGACAGGGTGTAGAAACTACAGTTAAAGTCTAGTGTACGAATACTTTTGACTCATAAAAATGAGGCATCTTACTATAATGCATAAAATATTAAGTTAAATTCAGTCAATTTTCTCATGAAAAAATATTAACTCTATTCTATAATCATGAATGCAATATTATATGTGTTTAAATTAAATAAATGTAGTGTTCGAATACTTTTGACCCTGACTGTACATTGTGTTTTTCTTATAAATCTCAAGATCTACCATCTTTGCTGCGGTTTCGAACTCCTCGAAAGATCTCAGTAAAGCTGCTTTTGTCCAGTTAAGAAGACATCGTCAGCATACGCTAGATGCTGGCTTACTCTGTTGTAGATTGTTCCTTAGGAGCTGGTTCTAATGGCTTTCTCCAGGGCTATATTGAAAAGTATTGGGGAGAGAGGGGTTTTATTGAGTCAACAATTAAATTACTAAAAACACTTCTTTTTTTTAATTATTAAAATGGTTTCTGTTATTGCCTACATTTCAAGCTAATGTAATATTTAAAGCTATCCAAACGAGATAAAAAAACCGACATTATGCAAAGCGGTTAATGACATCTGACCTTGAAAACAAAAAAAAAAAAAATATTAGTCAGAAACGCGAGTGGACGCAGTTGTTATCATTTTATAGCATAACACTTAAGTAAAATATATTTGAAAAAGGTTTTTTACTAAAGAGACTGTTCTGTTTTATCTTTATTAATGTCTTATTCATTTATTTCGAAGTGGTGGTTGAATAATCAAATTGCATTGCCATTTAACTATATTTATTTTCCCCTTGCTTTAAATTGTTCATCATTTTTATTATATCAATAATAAAATAGCTTATATACGTCTGTCTACGTACACACGAGATAGAAAACTAGCTTATAGTTCTGGAAGAGTGTGACTACAGCCGTGTGACCGAGCCCAACATTATTCCTATAGTTGAACAATACTCTAGGTTTTTTAGCTATAATATAGTAGAAAACTAGTCCCATATGAACGCACTCTGTATAGACTTCTAAGTATATTAGATAACTTGCAGCTATCCAACAAGAATGGATAGTTGATAGTGTTGGCTTACCAAGCACCAACCTCCAACCATCGGAGGTTTACATTGGCCTAAGTCGTGTTTAGACTGCTCCATCTCTGGGGCGACTCAAGAAAAAACCAGCAAGTCAAGGTAAACCCATGATCCTGATGAAAGGATTGAAGTTATCCTTCCGCCATCTTAAAATCGTCAGATATTTCAAAACAGTATCCTCAAGGATAACAATGGCGGAAGTTATCCTTCGGGTAACTTAAAAACAGCAACCTTAAGGGCGAATACTAATTCTAATTGTAGAAGGAGAGAGTGGCCAAGGATGTCCTTGAACCTCAAAAAATCGTCAGATACTGGCAGGTCTGTAAAACAGTGTCCTAATAAAATTAAAGATTATTGTGGAACAGAACCTGTTCCACAATTAAGCTTTTATTTTTGTAGATACAATTAATTAAATATAATACAAATAATTTTTAGATACAAAAAAATGTCAAGCAACGAAAAGAAAATAGTTTGGACGCGGGAAGAAACTTGATCTCTTATTATTATTTGAAAAAAATGAAATATTCTGAAATTTAACCCTATCATCATCTTCATCTTATGGCGCTTATGGTCCTTGCAGGACCCTGGCCTCCTCTACAATACCCTGCCATTCAGACCTATCTTCAGCTGCACTTCTCCATTCTCTCACACCCAAAGTCCGAAGATCGTCCTCTACATCTCCTAGCCAACAAAGTCGAGGCCTTCCCCTACTTCTCTTTCCCTCTAACATTATCTTAGGGAGCCTACTAGCTTCCATTCCCTATAGGATTACCAAAATAAGGTGAAAAAGGAAGCAGCTTTCGAAGAAGTTGCACAAGCAATTTAACAGTGTGGGTAACATTAAAAAAAAAACTTAAGAAACAGCATGTCTTATATTTGTGTGAAGTTATTTAATTAGTGGCTAAACGTTTTCTAATAAGCAGTCGAAGTCCTCAACAGCCATTCGAACAAAATTTCTACTGCAATCTTCATCTTATGTACGAAGTTCGTACAGTAGATTTTCTTCAGTACTATATTCATTCCGACGCATAATCCACTGTTTTGTCCTAACTGACCTTTTCTTTCTGATAGCTTCCACTCTTTTGTAGATCACTACATGACAAGCGGTAATCTTTTTTTTTTTCGCAAACATTTCAACTAGCACCCTACCGATAGTGGACAAGGCTAGACGAATATACTGTAGCCTAGTTATGATATGATATATTAATTATCAATTAATACTGATATATACTGATATACTAATTATTCTTTATATAAATATAGATAATAAAGAATAATTTTCATTCCTCCTCGTGTGTTACACCTGAATAGTAATATTTCTGCATAGCGTATAGTTCGACTACACGATCGTCAAACTTCGCGTATAGCTTAGTATAACTTCAACTCATGTGATCATATATACCCACAGAATACAGAATATGATAGAAGCGGTGGATAGGTGGGGGGAGAAGGCTCCCGGCTAGGAGCGCTATCCCCACCACCTTAACCCCGGCTGTCCCAGTCAGTACCACTGTTTGTCCTGTGTTTATTTGGAACAATTGGTAATTGTTAGGTCTCGGTTGTGTGTATGTGTTTTTTTATTTTTTATTTATTTCTCAATTGGATTAAATAATGTCGTGTTGTGCCGCGTTTGGTTGTTCTAGGAAAGAGTCCAACAAGGATTTAAACCCTCTAATAACCCTGCACCGGTACATTTTAAACGTACACAGTTTAGTTTTTCAATAAATTGAGAAACAAATCTTTCTTCCCTTTCTCCACAGTAAAAATTGTTTATTGTGGAGTTTTTTAACTTTATTGTTAAACTCCCCTATATTAACAATAGCAGGTATTGTAACCACATAATATAGAATATTCTGTATATTCAATTAGGATTGATAAATTAATTGCCAATTCTATTGAAATTATTTTTATTTGAAAACTAGTTTCGAATGTTAAACATTAACACCTTAAGAAGACGTTTTACATCAATAATATAGTTTTAGATTTGAATAAATCTTTAAAAAGGTAAACGGTTCCAATTTTACCTTTTATTTTTTCCTCAACTTTCCTTCAGCTGAAGAGGAACGAAATAAGTGGTTTCGAGCCCTGAGGCAAGAAAAATGGAAGCCAACAAAAACAAGTGTTATTTGTTCAAAACATTTTAAAGAGGACAATTTTGACAGATCTTCTTCATATCGAGTAAATCTAAAGAAAGGTGCAATTCATTTTTTGGTTTTTTGATTTCCCAGATCATTTGAGACAGACGATTATTAAGGTATATACTTGTAACTTTTTACGCTTTCCCCCTGTTTTACCCGCATACGTAGGTATTTAAACTTAAAAGTTTAATGTTGATTTTTTTTTTTAGGAAAGGGGGCAAATAAAAAGGCTTGCGACCCCGTTAAAAAAATATTAGGTCTCCAAATAAAAAGAGATTTAAAAAATGTTAGAGATCACTAATAAAAACATAAACGAGCTCAAAAAAAACTTTATGAAAGATCTGTGCAGCTTCGAAATACAGCTGATTCATCAAGCTTCACTGAAAATTCACTTTCTACCACAAAAAAAAAATACAGGTTGAAAAGAAAAAACAAATTTAAAACCTACGCCGAAACGTTTTGCGGTATAAGAAGAAAAACTGTGCCTACAAATAAAGTCTACAAAAACTGTGTGATGAAAAAGAAAATAAACTAATTAAATAGAGAATAGAAACTTTTGTTTCGTTACTTCTAAAACAATACCTTGGGAGAAACTTGTTTTCTAGATTTTCACATATTTTAGAAGATGGCTCTCATTACTCATTATTAATCAGATCGATCGGAATGATATTTTTTAATGTCCGAATCCACCATTTTATGAAAAATATTAATGATAATGTATATAAAAATAAAAAAATATCGAAAATTAATAAATTAGTAATTTTCTTTTGGTAATACTCTGTTTTATTTTCGTTCTTAAACTACCTACCTATGCATGAATATGATAAATTTCTAAACAATTAGATAGAATCCAAAAAAAATCGTAAGATTTGAAGCCTAAATATTATATGATAAAATTGTAAATAAGCCTGAGGTGGAGCAACCCGGGGTGGAGGTGGTGGGGGGATAGCCTGCCGAACTTGAGCCACGGGAACCGTACGGCATTAGTCCCTCTGCCCCTTCTGCTATATTCTGTATTCTGTGTATATACCGGTTTACTATACCTACAGTAAAAACTATAAGATAGTTCTTTTATTCTGAGTGTACGTAGTTTAAAATGTAATATAATAAAATAGAAGATATTGATACTTATTAGATTGGAGAGTACTGATAAAATGTTATTTTAAAATTATTATTAATCATTTTACAATTTTTACTCTTTCAATATTCAAATGATTTACCTATAGCATGTAAAAAAAAAAAAAAAAAAAAAATGAATCTTGACCTCCCACCCTGGATATAATAATTTGGTAACCTGTAGGATAACATTTCTCCAGCTCCAGGTAGTGTAAGGACGTTAAACACAAACGTTACTTGCATAATATAATATAATAGTATATTAATTATTTTTAATCAAATGCTGAATATAGATAGTACCTAATGATTTATATTTGAAAAAGTTGCAATAATACATTTCATTATTTTTCATACTATAATATCCAAAATTTTTATTATTGTATTAGTAGTAGCTGATTGCCTTGAGAATAACTGCTAAGAACTGTAATTTTGGATTAAATGATCTGCATGTGATTGATGTGGACTTAATTCTACATGAAATGATTGGTTAAGAAAAATTACCTCTAATACCTCGAAAAATTTGTGTTAAATTTTTTTTCTAACATTAACTCTCAGAAAAGAGAATAATTAAACATGGCTGACACGCAATATCCTCAACACCACAACAATGAGCAAATCGTAAGTCTCATAAACTTCTAAGTTTTTTCTGCGTTCCTTTAAACTTTTTTAACATTGAATTGACATTATTATACGGCTGAAAGGCCATCTTTATTTAATAAATTCCTACTTCAATTAAGAAACTCAATACTGACGCTACCATATTTTAACCAATTTACCACTGCTCTTACTGGGCGACCTCAACGCTCATAACACAATGTGGGGGTCACAAAGAGCATTTAATAGAAAGCATGTTGGATTTTTATAAATTACAAGTGTTAAATAGCGGAGAAACCACATACTTGAGCTCTTCCTATGGTACTTTCTCGTCAATAGATGTTGCATTTTGCTCGAATAGTTTGTTCTCGGGCACTTATTGGAACGTAATAAGTGACCAGTACTCCAGCGATCACTTCCCTATTATTATTAGCATGGCCGGACGTCTATCCAACATTTCGAAAAGATCTAGTTGGATACATACTAAAGCTGACTGGCAGAAGTTTAAGGCATATATCGATTTTCCTCCTGATCTCTCAGACAACGTAGAAGAATGTTGCACAAAAATCACATCAAAAATAAGAGTCTGCTGCTTCTCTATTGACTATTCCTAAAGCACCGTCAAGATGCAAACGCCAGTCCGTTCCAACGTTCAACGCCGACTGCAAAGAAGCAGTAAAAAATAAGCGAAAAGCCTACCAAATTTTTAAAAGAAACATGAGTAATATAAATTTCATTGAGTACAAAAAATCCAAAGCAATTTGTAAAAGAGTTATATGTTTCAATAAAACAAATTCCTGGCAACAGAATGTTTCTTCCATTAACACAAATACCCTATCTTCAATTGTGTGGAAGAAAGTTAGAGCGATTGAAGGTAAACGTACTTTCCAATATTAGAAGACACATGATTTGTGAAGAGGAAATTGTGGCAAATGAATTAGCAGCGTTTTTCGCAAAAGAAGGAATCAATGACGATGGACATTGACTTTGACTTTGACAGAGTCTCCCAATTTAACATACTCAAACAATTGCAACAATGGGGAGTGAACGGGAATCTAGCTAACTTTACCAAGGGTTTCCTTGGAACCAGATATTTCAAGGTTATGGTTGGTGGGACTTCTTCTGAAAAGAAAACTCTAAGCCATGATATACCACAGGGTTTTGTGATGAGTACTACCTTGTTTTCTATCGCAATTCGTGCAATCACCGATTGTTTACTGCCTGGCGTCTCCGGATACCTATTTGCTGATGACTTTGCTATACTCTGCAAATCACCTGACCTGCAGTACATCGGAACCTGCCTCCAAAGCACGGTAAATAAATTAGCTTCCTGGTCACAGAGAACAAGCTTCAAGTTTTCGACAGAAAAGTCTCGTTGTGTGCATTTCCACCGATAAAGAAACCCAGATATTCCCCCTCAAATAGTGCTAAATAACAATCCCCTGGTTTACACCAATGTTATCAGATTCTTGGGTCTCCATCTAGATAGTAAACTAACCTGGTCCATTCACATAGAACAGCTAAAAACGAAAACTACAAGCCGACTGAAGATACTGAAGGAATTAGGGAATACAACGTGGGGATCGGACAGGAAAACCATGCTGCGTGTTTATGAGACATTAATACTCAGCAAAATTGATTACGCCAGCTTCAATTATGCCTCCGCAAGAAAAACTAAGATTAAAAGGCTGGATTCAGTCCACCATGCCGGCATACGCCTTTCCACCGGAGCATTGAGAACAAGCCCAGCACTCAGTCTTAATATTGAAGCGGGAGTCCTACCCCTCTCTTACCGCCGCCAGAAGCAAGGGGCCAAGTATATAACAAAAATTTATACTCAACCAGATAATCCGGCATATCTTTCAATTTTTAATCAAGATAGTGCCTATAAATATGAAAGATCGAAAAATTCCTCTCTTCCATTTTGGTACAGGATGAGATGGGTTATATCAAAATTAATAAAACATCAGTCTCCACCGATCAGAAGAAACCTACCTTCATGGATATTATTACCTCCCCATGTTAACGTTAAAATGCTAAAAGTCTCGAAAATTAAAAAAATGTTCTCCTCAATAAGTCATTCAAACATTTCTGTCTGAAGTGTATAATTACAACTGTAGCAAAGTTTTATACACTGATGGCTCAAAAACAAATGAATCAACATCATGTGCAGTTTGGGACAACAGAACCCGCTGAAGTATAAGCTAGATAGTGCCTGTGGTATTTTCACAGCGGAACTGATGGCGATATTAGAAGCGCTTCAACTAGCTCAAACATTTGTAGAGCCATCGATAATTATCTGCTCCGACTCCTTGTGTGCGATTAAAAGCCTTTTAATTTGCAATGCAGGAGGTATAGTAAAGTTCGGGTATATGGGCAATGATAAACAGCAGTTTATTGCCCTTAAAAACAAACAAACAACAACAACCAATTTGTCACAACGTTCGATAGATTTTACTAATCTTTCTCTTGATTTCCATCATCACATACAGTTTTTACTATACTAATTCTTTGTGTGAAACGAATGGTATAATATTTGCCTTCACTGAGAAAAAAAGATAATCATCCGTTTCAGCAAATACCGAACGCCTAACTTCCGTGCAAGTAAATCTATTGGTTCGTTTTAGGAAATTTGACTTTAATAAATACAATATATGGTATTAAGTTTTAGTAGCCAACCCAAGTTCTTAAGGTAGGGACAAATGCGATATGATGGTGTAAAATGTTGACAATCTGGGAAAAGTTACCATCCTTATCAGAATTGGATTCTTTAAATCCTAATCCTTGGTTACCAACAGTCTTACAAAACTCTATGAGATAATGTATTATGATCCTTTTTTAGGTTTTCAGTTTCTCTCCTTTGATCATGGCCAATCAGTGTACCCAGATTTTACAAGAAACGAGGGAGATGAACTGATAAATTTTCTTCAGTTTTTGTTTAATGACTTCTTTCCTTTACATTATACGGAGAAATATATTCTTATCTAACTAGAAGAACGTTAAATTCCTGTGTGATTGGCTATAAAGTCATGTGGGGGACAACATAACAAGGGGCACAGTATAACATCATAATTATGTAATCCCCATATTGTTATACTGTATAAGGCTAATGCAAATGGCTACAAACCTTACCTCATCCCTGGGCCACACTCTAACAAATCTGTGATCACAGATAAGTAAAAATATAAGTAAAATCTCAGTAAGATTTTGATATTATCCCAAGCCTAGTGTGAATGCTTAAGACCGTCGATTTTATTGTAAACAAGTAGAAGACGTTACTATAAACTTTAAAAAAATAAAATAATAATAATTTTATGTTACATTATCCTCCACTTAACCCTACTTATATTTTAATCAATAGTTATCGAGAAATGAACATCAAACTAATCATCATGTAGTCGAATTGGGAAAAATAATCAAAAGTAGTGTTGTAGTGTTGTGTCGGTACCAAAATTTTTCGATTTTCGATAACGGTACCTAGGTTTATAAATAAACTAGCTGAAAGTACCCTGCTCCGCTACGGTTTAATATCATTAGGATTAAGGACAACTTAAATGAGTAAACGTTAAGCTTAACGTTGATAATTATTATTACTTAAATAAACATAAAGAATTCCTATACAATCAGGTTTTCGGAAAAGAAAATCCACACTAGACCAACTAGTGACAATAGAAGCTGAAATTCTTAACACGTTTGCAGAACAAAAAGAAGCGATAGGAATATTTTTTGATATCGAAAAGGCATATGATACAATAGACCGAGGATTAATAACGAAAACGTTGTATGAATGGGGATTGAGAGAAACGCTACCGAAGTTTATTCAAAGCTTTTTAATTGAAAGATATTTTAGCGTCAGAGTAGGAACATCGATCTCTAGACGTAAAAAAATAGCTAATGGAATTCCTCAGGGTAGTGTTTTAAGTTGTACACTATTTGCGATTGCAATAAACACAATTGTGGATGTAATACCTGGGTCGATAAAAGCATTCCTTTACGTTGATGACTTAGCCTTCTTTTTAAGATTTAGGAATCACGAGTGGATGAGAAGAACCCTACAGAATGTTTAAATAAATTACAGAGTTGGTCTGAAAGCAAAAATCTTCGATTCTCCATAGAAAAGACTAGAGGCGTGATATTTTCAAGAAAGAAAAACCCAAGCCCCGTACCTCAGCTTTTTATGAACGAAATTAATTTAACATTCTGCGACAACATCAAATTTCTCGGTTTGGTAATAGACAGCAAACTGACATGGTTAGATCACATAAAATACCTGCGGGAAGAATGTTTCAAGGGGCTTAGATTGTTGAAGGTATTAGCAAGAACCTCTTGGGGAGCGGAACGAAAGTCGATGCTGATGGTATACACAAGCATAGTAAGGTCTAAAATAGACTACGGTTGTGTGGTTTATTCTTCAGCTAAAACAAGTCGTCTCCTACTTCTAGATTCTATACACCACGCTGGAATAAGATTAGCCACAGGTGCCTTTAGGACAAGCCCAATAGAAAGCCTCTGTGCTGAGGCCTCCATAGCACCTCTGCAATTTCGAAGACAAGACCTAATGAACAGTTATATTACTAAACTCAAACTTCAACCAACTAATCCAGCTTACCATCATATATTTCATCCCCGCTGTATCAGGAATTTCGAAATTAATACAAGAAACGCCCTGCACAGCAAGCAGATCAAATAGTCTTCGATTTCACGAGAAGTTACAAGAATATTCAGACTACGACATAATATATACTGATGGATCCAAAAAAAATGAATTCGTTGGTTTTGCAATAATTATGAATGGGACAACCCACAAATATAAATTACCGTATTATACAAGAATACACACTGCAAAATTGCAGGCGATTTCTACAGCTCTTTACTTATCCGTCAACAGTGGACATTCAAAATTATTAATTTGTACTGATTCAATGTCAGCACTTCAAAGTATAGCTAATTTCAGCAAAACTAACCACACAATTGACAAGATCCATAGTCATTTGGAAATATTAAAAAACCATTAAAAAAAACGTAACTTTTCTCTGGACCCCTGGACACTCCGGAATTCCTGGAAATGAAGCAGCGGACAAAGCTGCCAAAGAAGCTTCTGTGATGAATACCGCACCACTAAAAATATATGAACCAAATGATATTAAAGCGCTTTTGAAGAAAAAAGTAAAAAGTAAGTGGGAAATCATGTGGTTCGAAACTCCAATGACGAACAAGCTAAGAAATATAAAAAAAAGCACGAAGCAGTGGACAAGCGCAATAAGGGGTAACAGAAGAGAAGAAGTTGTTACAACAAGGCTGAGGATAGGACATTTTAACCTGACACACGCATATCTGATCACAAAAGAGGACCAACCACATTGTGAAAGATGTCAATCTCCGATGACCATTAAACACATAATAGAAGATTGGATATTATATCAGCAAGACTTTGGGACTAAGAAAATACCCCGATCGACAGAACTTGCTCTAGAGGACTCCAGAAATTCTATTAACCAAATTATAAATCTATTCAAAGAACACTCACTTTACGATAAAATATAATACGAAAATTATAATAAAGGACGAAGAAAAATAAATTTTCACCATTTAAATGAAAAGGGCGTAATAACCTGGCAGTTGATCGCCCAAATAAAAACTCAATCTACATCTACATAAAGAATTCCATTCTTAGGATAATTTCAATAAGTAAATTTGAGAATTTGAAAAAGTTAATTTTATATTATTTTGACAGTCCTCCAGTGAAGCTTCGAGGCAGAACTACCATCTTACACAGCTCTGATACCAGACCATCAGCTTTTCTTATGGTATACATTAAGTGAATATAGTCTCAACTTTATAGTTTAGCCTTTATGTTTCTATTTATGCGTATTTATCAAGCATAAATTGGTTGAGGAGATTACAAAATTAAAGTAAATGAGGTTCTTCGCCTCCTCGCTCCATCAAAATTTAGGCGTAAAAATCAGCTGCAGACATAGTTTTGTATTGGTGTTTGGGTCACGCTGAGGGATGTTAATACTGTACCCATCTTCTCCATGGTAGAACATGAGACGGTACTGAAGAGAATCGAATATAGAACTTATAGAACATAGAACTTGATAGAACTCACTGATTCTTATTATTTTTATGTCCTTGCTGTGAAGAAGAATGTCTCGCTTTTCAAACACCTAGCCAACAATTAAGGCAGCAACTTCGTTAGCGGTAGGAGTATTTTAACGTCCTCAGTGAGTATTTGAAGGGTTTTTGTCAGCACTGATAACTACCTGGAAATCTTGTAGATCTTTGGGAACAGACTCAACTGCAACTCTGAAGTCCTTGATATACTCGTTATGTTCATGAAGAATTTTCTGGAGTTGGCCTACGAATGCAAGCTTGACATTTTAAAAGTGATTGATTTTGAAATGCTTGACATTTCAAGTAGACCGTGATCCAATATCGACGGTTTTGTCTTTTGCATATTCAGTTTTTGGGTCATACTGGCTGTAACCTTCCCATTAAAAATCTTTCATCGTGTTTTTCTGCAGCTACACGTTTAACATGAGGATTATTTTCTGACAATTTTTTTTTTAAGACTTTCTATGGATTTTATCTTCGGGTTGGCTTTCTTAATGTCTGTTAACCACTTTTTTGCTAATTTCAGGATGATTTGTCATTTATTTCTTAACAGCTTCCCTGTTAACCTCTACATGTGCTTGAATATATTTTGCAGCCGAGTTCCTGAGTTGTTTGTTGCGAACTAAATCTGTGAATCATTTCCTACGTTGTTTACTTTTAGATTGATGAGTTTACTTCAATGTTGCAATATACTCATCTGAACTGAGAAAAAGGTATATTCTAGGTTCAAGGAATGAAATTCAGAATTGCTAGGTACAACTTGTAAAATACAACTTGGGCCTAGTTGAGAAAAGCCGATTATCTTGTGACCGGAAAACTGAAGGAAGAGTAGTTGGGGACAAAGGTACTGGTGAATCAATGTTGGTGGGTTGCTCGTAAGGAATATGTACATCGAACTGGCCTTACATGCCATCACCAGAGAGCATAAGTCTTTTAATCTCCTCTTTAATATAAATCTTTTAATAGCTTCTCGTCACGAAACAATTCAAACTTGTAAGGGTCCACCTCTGCAGCCACCATGAGTTCACAGAAAATACCATATTATAAGGTTTCGACATCGATCGTATTTTTATTTGTTTACAACTATAAGGAACTTAATTTATGATCAAATTGTGCGGCTTAAACATCTAACCTATTTTTAACTAAGATTATCTCCAAATACCATATAACAATTAATCTATTATTATTCACCCAATAAAAATTGTAATCACATTTTTCGCGAATTAGCCTCGATCCAGGCTGATTTTTTTAAACTCCTTTCTTAGCGAGCACCCACGTCCCTAGAGGAAGCTACATATCTAAGTTCATTCTAATCCGTTCGGTGGTTTCTGAGATTTCGTGTTAAATGAGTGAGTGGTATTTGACAAATATATAGTAGATTATTATTGCAAAGGATATTCCAATAATAAGAGCAAACCAGATGTATTGAAACAGTAATAGATATTCAAAACTAAATTAGTTATATCAGATAGCATATTATTTCTAACCCTAAACTTACAAACAATCCAATAACAAACAACCCCCATAAAAATGAAGATAAAAATTCCGTGAATGAGAGACTAAGCTTAAACGTTGATAGGATTTCAGATATTATAATTTTGATTTTAAAAACTTTAAAGGATACAGAAAATATAAATATTAACAGTACTGATATTAAGGCTTTAGTTTTGGATAGAGGTAAATCCCCATCTGAATGATTATAACTCTATTATTTATTTCAGATACATAATACCATTTGTTATTGCGTCTATATTTTTCTTTATTTAAAAAAAAAACATATGATAAAAATTATGCAATGGAACGCTAGGTCAACTATCTCAAATAAAGGCAATTTAGAGATATTTTTATCAGAACATAATATAGATGTAGCAATATTAAGCGAAACTTGGTTTCGTCCAAATACTTTCCGAATGAAATTTCTGGGATAAAATAACATACTATTTGATCGCCAAGATGGAATTAAAATAATTCAGGTAGTTGGAATTAAAATAAATAATAACGGTAAGAAGCTATCGTTAGTATCTATTTATAACCCGATTCCAAATAACATCTCTGTTGATGAATGGAAATTTTTTTTTAATAGTATCTCCTGGCCATGCTTTATTGCTGGTGATGTTAATTGTTATCACTCATCCTGGGGCAGTATTAAATCAGATTATAGAGGTAATAAATTATCTGAGGCAATTGCTAATGCAGGTTTGGTCTTGCTAAATGACGGCTCGCCTACTAGAGTTAAAAATATTTATCAAATAAATGAAAGTGCAATAGATATCCCTTTAACAACTCCTGACCTCGCACTCTTATATGATTGGTGCACTGAGGACCCAATAGGTTCGGATCATCTCCCAATTATTGTATCCCCGATTTGCTCTAAAAATGCAAAACATACCTCAAAATCAAATGACCACCCTGAGCTTCCAGCTGATAATTGTTTCCAGTGGAAATAGAATCTTTTTTTTCACTTTATTTATTATATCCACTCCTGTCACTCAATGCGCGACAATAAGCGGGTGTGGTGTGAGAAATTATGTAAAACTTGGCATGTCAATCCATCAGTCATTTGGAAACGATTAAAACAATTAAAAAACAGAAAAACCACAAAGAAACAACCTACGGGGAAAGGTGAATAGGTAGAGAAATTTTCAGAAAAATTAAATTTAAATAGTAATATAGCTGAACATGTTCTCTTTAAGAAAATGGACATTAATGAATTAAATATCGTGCTGCAATCAAAACGCAATACCACTCCTGGCTTAGATCGAATTCACTATTAAAAATCTAGATCAGTTACCAAAAATGGCTAAGGAATTACTTATTGACATATTTAATGAAATATGGAAAAATGCTAGTTTCCCCGACTCATGGGGTGAATATCTTGTCGTTCCTATTTTAAAGCCGGGTAAGGATAGTAAAGTCGCCTCTTCATATTGACCAATTTCATTGTCTTCGTGTGTCCTTAAGACATTTTGAAAGAATAATTAAAATGAGGCTAAAGTGGTATTTGAAAACAAATGATATTCTGCCTTCAAAACAATATGGCTTCAGAAAAGGTAAATCTGTTCAGCAGGCCCAATCCCAACTTCTACTTGACATCTACTCAGCATTCACAAAAAGCAAAACGGTCACTGCTATTTTTATAGATATTTCCAAAGCATATGACAGCATTATATTCAGTGAATTAAGTAGTGCTATATCTAATGTACAACTTCCTGAAGGCTTTATTTATAGAATATTAGAATTATACAAAGACAGAAAAATGCTTTTAAGAGTAAACCGACAAATTACAGAACCGCGTGTAGCTCGAATCGGTTTGTCACAAGGGGCATTTTAAGTTGTCTTCTCAACGCCGTTCACTTAGCACATTTTTATTCACGTACAATAAAAATGTAACAGACAATCGTCACCTGATTTAGTACGCCGATGACAAATGTTTGTATACCATAGGCAAAGATATTCATGATTGTTTTCAATCCTTATCACCAAAAATAGACAATTTACTTACATGGGCGACAAAGAAAGGCCTGTCAATATCAACTGAAAAATCGACAGTCTGTATTTTTAATAAAAAAAGAAAACAAATAGAACAGGAATTTCTCACCGTCAACAATTATAATTTTCCAATTAATAAGGAGGTAAAATGTTTAGGTCTCGTTTTGGATCAGAAATTGTGCTGGAACCAACAATACTCTAGAAAAGCTGAAAAATACAACAATATATTAAGATCTATCTATTCAACTAAAAATATGTATTGATTTCTACAAGTCAGCAATTAGGGCTGTAATAGATTTTGGTTGCGTATTTTATGGGAATGCGGCAAAATCTAAATTACTCACTCTCGATATAGTACAGTATAGATCTATCAAAACAAGCTTAGGCCTGCTTAATAGCAGTCCGAATAATAATATTTTAGTCGAAGCTGGAGAACCTCCATTAATAATCAGAAGGAAAATTCTGACCGGGAAATTTGTCATAAAATTGCTTGCAGAGGAACAGCGAGTTAAATAATAAACTGGTTCAATTAACAACAGAAACCCTAACTCACAGATACTGGGAAAGCAAAACACCTCCCCCATTGGTAGCAGTTTTTTTAAACTTATCTAGCTATAAAGATACGATTTACAGTATGAAAAAAACTCCTATATTAAATTGTATATAGGATATATTTTCAATAAACATAGAAATAATTCCGATTCCCGACCTTGATACAATTCCAGAAACCCAACGCGATTCATATTTTAACGAATACATTAAATCAAATTTTCCATCTTTTTATCTAATATTCACAGGCGGGTCTAAGAGCCCAGAAGGAGTAGGCGCTGCTGTCTATATTCATACATATAACAACAGTATATTTATTAGTATACACAAAAAGGCTTCGGTTTACACAGCCGAACTAAAAGCGATATTAACTGCTCTAGATTACATAAAAGATAGCCACTTTAATAAAACTCTAATTCTAACTGACAGTCTAAGTGCCATAAAAAAACTAGAAAATCTAAATTTCAAATACAAAACATCCTCTTTAATAATCACGATTTTTGAAAAAGTTCTTAGTATTAAAAAATAAGGTAAAACTATTAAATTTGCATGGATTAGTGGCCAAGCAGGTATTAAAGGCAATAAAGCAGTCGATAGCTTTGCCAAAGAAGCAACAAAAAAACCGATAAATAAATACCGTATACCATTTTTAGATATATTTCACGAATTAAAAATTTCCATAAAGATAGAATGGCAGAAAAGTTATGCAAAAGAAGATAAGGGATTGTTTTATAAATCCCACTGCCCACTGGTCTCAATGGAACCATGGTTTGGTAACAGCAATGCTCCCAGATCATGGATAAGGTCAATGTGCAGATTGAGAATTAATCATGCTATCTCTGGTACATACTTGTACAAAATTAAAAGAAAAGATATGGATTACTCTGAATTGTGTGAAGTTAAAGACGATCCGAAACATATAATAATGTCATGCATGAAGTATTCTGCCGAGCGATACCATTTTATAATATCAAACCCTAATTCTGTACTAGAAGCGTTAGGCCATTTTATAAATTTCACTGACATTAAATTATAAAAAAGCATAGATTTTCACTGATTAAGAAAAATTAAAAACAAACAATTATTTTGAATAAATATAATTTTAAAGTTGGCCAATGGCCAATATAAATAAGCTGCAGTCCAAAAAATAATTCATTTTTAGAATTCTTAATTGAGTTTTAATCACATTTGAGTTGATAACCTCAGTTCAAGGTTAGCAAAAAACCCTTTAGAATAGCAAAACAGCAAGGCAAAAAAATTGTCTATGATTAAACATAAAAATAATAGCCATTGCAAGAGGATTTTTTTTCATTAGGGATTATAATAATATATATGTATATATAATAATTGAATGGATCCGCCGAAAAACATTCTAAGCGAGAAAATTTCCGAAGTGGCGATTTTAAAGGTTTTAAAATGTATAATAGTACGTCATAGTATGATACAGTACTTCATTATGTTATTATACGTGTGAATATAACAAATTAATATGTGAATATGAAATGTAACCTACAAAACTAACAAAAACTTTATATTATGATTTTCTTTCACTGACTACTCAAAATTTTATGTTTTTCGCTTAGAACGTTTTTCAGCGGACCCTATAATAATTATCACAAAACAATCGTCTAAGTCGGCAGTACCGATTGGACCATCGAGTATTTTCTCAAGAATCGATGGATTCGAGGACCGACACATCCCTATTCAGGTTTTATTCTCAAATGGTTTTCGTGTTCTTCTTTCTGCTGATTTCGAATATTAACCATTCCGAAAAAGTAAAGCGTTCCAAATCTCGAAAACTACAGAACATGAAAATAAGCTTACTAAATATTATTTTACAATATTTTTCGAATTTCTACGAAAAATATTGTAATACCTTACTCCGTAATACAAAAACAGAAAAGAAAAAAGAAAATAGTGTTTCCCCCTCCCCCTTCACAACTTTACACAGGGTCCTGGGAATTAATACTTGAGGTTTTCGTTACTAGCAATGTACATACAACTTACTAAAAGTTTATTAAAGTTTGATACATTATGGAGTAAAAATAGTGCTATCAGGAATTGTGGTAACATAATTCTTGCTGCTTGAAGCAGGTAATCAAATATATATACTGGAACAAATAATTATAATGACTAATCCCATATATAATATAGTCCTGCCCCCTACCCATGTCAAGTCCCTGATTTTTGGACCCACTTCACGATAAGATATCCCTATTATAAACCCCTCTCGGAGCCATCCGCCACCATTCCAGATTTAACGGCAGCAGTGTTGGCTATATAGAATAGGCAGCAGGCTTTGAACTCCCATCAAGGACATTGAGGCTCATTGTTTTGTTAGTGACATCATAGCCAAAAACTGAGAGGTAAGGATAATATTATAAATTTGACAAGTTTTCATTGATAATGAATTTAATTGCATTGTTTCTTCATATCATTAATTAATGGAAATGGAACGATGCTTATTCAGAGCGAATAAGCATTTAAAAAGTGCTTTTACATTATAAAATTTTTTTTATAGTGTCTATCATTTCATTAACAGCTATTATAGATAAATTTCCACATAAAATAATTACATAATATTTTTAATTAATATTCAAGGTGAATATTGGTCGGTGTTATTTATGTGCTCCTATCATAACGATGGTCGCGTATCTGTATATGTTTTCTTATCTCCCAGTGTTATTCAAATCTGTTATTCAATTAAATTCAGAAGATGATGTGAAATATAGAAGATCTTGGCATGGGTTGATATGAGGTAGAGAGAGCACCCAGCTGTATACACTCCCAACCGGTTCAAAATTTTACGCTGGAGATCTCTTATCCAGCTCCTCTTCAACCTTCGCCGTGTCACGTCAGGGACCTCAGTAGCCATCATATTTTATACAAGTCTGTCAAAATGTCCATTCCATTTATCGTAAAACCGTTTATAGTCAGAATGTGGTTCATGGCAGCTGGGGTGAGAGAGTATGTGTGTAAAGAGACGTGAGGAGGAGTGGTTACAAGTCTTAACAACTTGGTTTGAAATTATTTGATAATAAAATGTTATCAAATTGGCGTGTATCTTCTCAGAATTAAAACATGTTTTATACGTAGCTTTCGGTGTTTCTAACATTATCAAGTCATTATGGAGTCGATGGCAGCTATTTTTCATCTATCAGTCAATTGCCTATTAACTTTCATTATCACCCACTTATTATTTCATTTTAATATATTTTGTAAACAATCTATTTAAAGTCTCAACTCTACCTAAGGGCTGGGACACACACAGCGATTTCTCCGACGCTATATCCGCGCGGTTTTACGGCGCGGAGAGTCATCAATGTGTTTATAGTGGGAGAGGACAGACATGTCGGTGTCGGATCGCCGGCGGTTTTGAAACCGAAGCGGATGGTGGTTGGAACTAAGATCCGCGCGGTTTTGAGAACTACTTGGCGTATAGTCGTTGCATTGAATGAAGTGAGACTGAACAGACACAGCGCTTTTTCCGCGTCGGATTTTGTTACTTATTCTTTTACTGCTCCAACTTTTACTTGTTTTAACTTTTCTTTTACTTTTATTATTGTTAAACATGAGTAGAATTGACATAGACAAATTAATTATTAAAGTTCAAAAGCGTCCGGCTCTGTGGGATATGAGGACTGCACAGTGATCGTATTCAAAGGAAGAAGTGCAGGGAAGAATTTTGTGAGGGGTTTGGGAATGAAACGGTGACAGCAAGCGAGAAAAATGAACTTGGTAAGTTGTGTATTTATGCAATACAAATTTGAATTCTTGTTTTTATAACATAAGTTACTTATTACGCCTCAAAAAGGAGAACAAATAGTTGTTTAAAAATTCGGCCACAAAAAAAAACTACAATCAATTAAAATTTAATTAACTATTAGGCATTTGTTTCAACACAGACAATAATTTAATGAACTAACATACAATTAAATTAACTAATGCAACCACAAACGTTGTAAAAAAAAAAAAATTATACATATTATATAGGTAAATTAAATTTCATTGGAAAAAAGTTTTGCAAATTTATCTCTGGCTGTTAGTGCCCTAGGATTTCCCCGAAGGGTGCTCTCATTCGAAATTGGTTGCCATTGGAAACCATCTTCATCCTTATTGTGTAATTGGAATCCATCCCTTGTTCTGACAAAATTGTGTAGAATACACGTGACTTTGACAATACTTTCCCCCAGATCTATATCCACATCGATGGTTCGGTGAAAGATAAAGACTTATATGCCAGGATTCCAAATGTGCTTTCAATGTATCGTCGGGCTGTAGATAAACGTTTGTAAAAATTTTGTTTATCTTGATCAAGAGGATGAATCCGCTTCTAAATCCGCTTATAACATAGAGATGTCTGGCCACTATGACAAAATCCGACTCGGAGATCGCGTCGGAGAAATCGCTGTGTGTGTCTCAGCCCTAAGAAGTTCAATGAGTATTTTTGAAACTTTTTTGTTTGTATTATATTTATTTCTCTAGAGGAATCATCTTACCTTTTATGTAATAGGTACCTTTACTTTTTGTCGGTTATAATATTTGAAGATCGCATCGCGTTATTCAATGCTTCAAGCCCCCTCTTACATTTTTATTTTTTTTTATTTTATTTTTTTTTTTTTTTTTTTTTTTTTTTTTTTTTTTTTTTTTTTTTATTTTTTTTTTTTTTTTTTTGAGTCTTTCTAGAACGGACCGGAGTCTTGAACATTTCTAGTGTTGATCATCGATAAACACAAGTAATTAGCATATACTTACAGCTTTGGCCCAAGGTTATGTCTAGTGAATATGGACTTTTTTTTTTTTTTATCCGTTTAGGCATTTGTGTCGATTATGCTTTGTTACTAAAGTTCACTTAAATGAGGTTTTACGCCGCTTATTAAAAGAAATTGATCGAGACTAACTCCACCTATTTAATTTGAAAGATAAAGTTGAATTCCTATACCTTTAAAAATTGAAAATAAACATCGATTAGAATCTTGAGTTTATATTTATTCGCAGCACGAATAATTTTAATTTTCTTAGAATAGAATAGAATAGAAAATAAACTTTATTCTGGGACGATGTCCCCTAAGAATAATATAATGTCCAGAAATAAATACAATGATTCTAGCTTTCATAAGATGAAATAAAATAAATTAACATAAATTTTCTTAATTTGTTTTTAGTTTATGAAATAAAGATTTTTGTACCACTCTCGCTAAAAGGCATAAGCTTAATGTCTTCCCATCCTTTTTTTATTGTGTTTAATGATCCCATCATGTCGTTGTTGTTTTTTTCCTTTTGTGGAAACCTGCCTCGTTCCACACGATATTTTTTTGCATTCAAAACCACCATCATCATCTGATTCCCTGTCCAAGCAGGTCCATCGTTGTCCAAGCAGTCCATCGCAGCTTCGGCCTTAAATTTTTAATTTCAATTTCTATTTAAATATGTTTTAATTTCAATTTATATTTTCTACGTTTGAGTATCTTGTGTTATATATATTGTCTTCACCTGAAATCAATACAGCCAGAAAATATTACTATATCATGGTATGCCTTTATATTATTCTTAGGTGGCTATGAGATCTAGGATAAATTTTATTTTTCATTCATTCGGTTACTTATTTCTTTGTCAACTACTTCATTTACTAGACAGACGCTCTAAGATACCAATAAAATCCTATATTAAAAAGATTCACCTACATGACTATAATATCTATTATGCCAGATCATATGGGCATAGACGGTCAGCAGGATTAAAACTAACGTTATCTTACTTATTTCTTCTTTTTTATAGCTTCCTTATACGCTCAGAGCACTAGATCCCTGAGAGGTATAAACTTAAAAAACACGACCACGAACGAACGTCATGAAAGGAAGCTACCATTCGTATACATTAATACATATAACTAGGTACATATGAGGCGGTCCGAATACGAAGGGCGAACTGAAGAAAACTTTATAACTTAGACGGTGAGTTCGCCGTTTGTATCCGTAACCCTATTGCTTATTTCAGTTTCTCAGCGTTAAACACTGGTTTTACATGGGAAAGAAGGACGAACTCGACAAGGAAATCGTACCAGCTTATACTACAACGCCATAGAAACATTTTTTTTTTAAATTCTTATTGTTCAAGTTCGAGTTCGCCTTTCGTATCCGGACTGCTTCATATAAAGCTATGCTTCCCTTCTCGGTCTTTAACAGAGTGCCACACAGCTTTTATTTTTTTTGTTTTTTTTTAAATTAACAAATAATAATTTCGAAGTTCTCTTTTTTTTTAAGTGGACAGTTGACTTTTTAACAAGAACTTACTTTAAGTTCCTATAAACAGACAAGATTATTTATTACTATACATAAATAAACACCATATGTAGACAAAGCAGGAAGCTATTAATATGGCTACTCATATTAGATTCTTATTACTCCTATTAGGTATATTCCAAACAGTGTTGACAATCTGTTGGAAAGTCATGCACAGCCAAGCTTGATCATCTTTTGGAATGTGATTTGCTTGATTATAGATGATACAAGTGCAAGAGCATTAAACAAGTATCCTGTTTTGGTTCCTAAATACACACGTGGGTATGAAAAAGGCAGCTATGGAACTCTCAGGTCTAGGAAGCCTTTTAAAATTTTCTTAGACTAGAATATAAAAATTGAAAAAAAAAAAGTATTTTTATTTATATTTAGAACCTTGTACTAAGTATGAGATCATAATAACAATTGATAACTTTAGAAGCTTCTTTAAATTTACTATTATCAAAATTTTTTTTGTTTTTCATTTCACACGGAAACAATTTTTTCCATTTTTTTTTTTAATTTATCTTTGGTTTTGTTTTTAGGATGATTTTAATAGCCATACTTACATTAACCATAACAATATTGGCCTCTGTGACTATTTGGGCTTACAATAGGAGCAAATATTGGGAAAGAAAAGGAATAAAATGTTTGCCAGCTCTTCCTTTTTTTGGCAACACCTTGCCAATGATTTTAAATAAGAAAACTACTCGTGAGATATTGGATGAAGTTTACAATGCATATCCTAATGAACTTGCTATAGGGTAAATACAAGTTTCATACATGTTTTTGTATCATTGCAGTATTATAATTTACAAATAAGATATAAATTAATTCATAAAAATAAACTAATCAATTTATAATTATTATTACTATTTTAAAAATGTATTTATTTTTTTTTAATAATGAATCTAAAGATACTACGAATTTACGACTCCACGACTTATTATTCGAGATAATGAATTGGTTCAAAAAGTGTTGGTGAAAGATTTTGGCCACTTTGTTGACCATGGTTTAGAAGTAGATGAAAAGAAAAATCCTTTGGAGGACCAACTTTTTGTGATGACTGGTAACAAATGGAGAGCATTCAGGTAATTTTATAGTTTTACCATAGCAACTTGGAAAATAAAACACTTCCAAATATTCAGTGTCTATTTTTTATTATTGTTTTAAAATTAAATTCTCAATCTTAATCATATAACCATCTATTTTAGATTTAAATTTTTTTTTTTTTGTTTATTCTAAATATTGTGATAGTTCCTGTGAAACTATTCTTAAATAATATTAAGGGAAAAAATGAACATTATACTGATGGGCTAATTCATTTGATGCATCTTATAACACTGAACCAGATGTAGATATAAGTAAAACATATTGACGTACTAGATGTCATTAAAACAAGTAATAAAAGTAAATTTAATTTAGTAAATTAAATAAACAAATAAATATATTGTTGTCTTTAAAGAAAGAGGGGAATATATAAATATAAGAGAGGATAGCTGTACATTTTTTTCTTTATTTATTAAGACAATAAATCAATTATTTATGATAAAAATTTAATGTATAAGTATATTGTCCCATGTAGGATAAGATATCTGTGAGAATACTGGGAGATCTGTGAACAGTTTTACAAAAGTACATTGAAACAAAGAGAAAAATCTTCTGTTAAAGTGTGATTTGTTAAACATTCTATAAAGTTTTCCTTGATTATTTATTTAATCAATATAATATATATATATATAGGATTTAGATAAATCTATAATAAATAATTTAAAATATATTTCATTATATTAAATTTCTGTTTATTATTTTTGACCCAGATCAAAGATGGCCCCTTTATTTACATCTGGCAAACTGAGAACTATGTATGATGTTATGACAGAAGTTGGGGATAGTTTGTTAGAATACATGGATAAACATAAGGGAGGTGACATTGATATTCGAGAAGCAATGGGTTTATTTTCTATGGATATCATTGGGTAAGTATAAATTATTTAGCTATTGAAGGAAACTATCAAAACCCAATGGTGAACATGTTGTACCTTTATTTCAAATTTATTTTAGAAGATGATATAGTTCTTAATTAATTTGGGAGGGTGATAAGATGAGGATTCAGCTTAAGTTGCTTGTTTGATTACATTTTTGAAGATATTTGTAGTAATGTCAATGTCTTGGAAGGTTTTTATAGAAGATATTATTTTATAGAAGAGGTTCCAGTGAATTGGTCCTCTTATAAATAATGGGAGAGGAAGTATTAGAGTGCTGGAAAGGATTAGAATTACAGGGCTGTGATGGAAGGAAAGTTCATCTAGACATTCTATGGAGTAATGGAGAGATCCTAAACCTGAATGAATGAAGAAATCAAGAAGGTCAGGGTTTGAATCCTTTATTCAATTAGTAGGAGCACTGGGAGATATAAAATATGATTTTAGGGAATTAAGTGCAGACAGTAATGCTCGCCTCCGGGAGTAGGTAGTTCTTTGACCCCATCGCTGGTGCTTGGCATTTAAGTCTGCAACAAAGTGAAATTCAGGGTGGTCTGTTTGATAAGTTTGGTATCATGTAGGCATTTTGTTAGCTGGACTGCTTTCTGTAATCAAAGCCACATCTATATCTTTGTTATGGCGTAAGGATATTAGTTTGTCAGGATGGTTAGGTATATACTATTATACAGGTCTAGGTATATACTATTCGCATTCCAAAGGAGAATAGATAAGGATTTTAAGGGATACATTTAAGGATGTTTTTGAAGAGACACGAGGATAGGGATAATGTTTGTGAGGAATGATATAAGTGGGGTAATAACAGTTTTGAATTCGGATAGGCAGAAAGAAAATTAATTAAATTTCTGATAAGTTATTTCTTAATGTTTCTGTAAAGATAAAATTTCTCAAAGGTTTTTTAAAAATCCATCACTCACTGACTGCCGAAATTATGGATTAATGAAGGATTAATTCACAAATTCATAATCATTCTAAAAATAATTTGTAGTACATCTCCAATAGATTTGGTACAATTTAATAAATACATAGTAGAAACAGATTGAAATAGTTGTCACCAAGTACCACTGGAATCATTTTTTTTCTGCAGATTATTTTTTTATTTGTTAATATAATCAGGAGAGGGGGTTATCCCTCTATCCTACTGCCACTGTTTAAATCACCAGAATTAATATCAACAATCCCTGATTTGAATAAGTAAGAAAACTGTTGGTAAAGCGGCCCTTCCTTTACTAATTTAAGTATTTTTAAACTTTGAAATAAATTTCATAAAATACATTAACTATAATTTAATAAACACAATCAATCAAACTATTTGTAACATTTCATCATTTATGTTTTCAGGTCTGCAGCTTTTGGAATTAATCCAGGTGTACTAAAAAATCCAGAATCAGAATTTCGAGTAATGGGAAAAAAACTTAATGATACAGGTTTTAGAAATCTAATAAGGCTTTGGCTGTTCTTTGCTTTCCCAAAATTATCCAAAAAACTTGGTGTTGTATTTCAACCAAAATCCATAACAGGCTATTTCTGCAACATTATTCGAAACACTCTTGATTATAGAAAAAAAAATAACATTCAAAGAAATGACTTTGTTCAGATGATGGTACAACTTAAAGAAAAAGGAAACATTGAGTTAAAAACATTGGATTCTTCTGATGATTACTTAAAAAATAAGCTCAGTAATGCCAGTACTGAAGTATTTGGTAGGTTTCTTTTTATATATTTTATTTAGTTCGATAAACTAACATATAAAAAGAATAAAACTAAATTACATGGAAAACATATTGTTCTTAAACTGGAAAAAAATCAATCTAAGCTTATAGTTTTAATTATTACTAATCTTGCCTCCATTTTCAACTAATTTATCCAAACTAAACTTCTTCCTAATTACCAAAATCATCAGACTACCCCTAAGCCTCAAGTCTCCCAATAAACTCCATAACATCCACACCAATCTAAAAGATCCGGTCCAACTTCGACTCCGTTTCAACTTAGTATATCTCATACCATGCTCCACACCTACTAGTGGTTTCATACCAAACATGCTGCACTTTTCTGCACAGTAACCAGCAACTACTAACAGAGCAAAAACATAGAACAGAGCTAGGATTTATCTGATGATTGTATATGTTCTATTTTGTTTGCCTCAGGGGTCATGGAAAAAGTGCTAGTAGTAAGCCCAGTGTTTTTAGTTATTTATCATAATGTAAAGAGGAATGGAAAGAAAACAGCTATTGGCATACCTCATTTCTGAAAAATCGTTTGCAACCTCAAACTATTAATAATTTTTCTTTTGAGGTAATCATTGTCCCATAAAAATCTATAACAACTACGATGCTTTCGTGATTCCACCCCATGGATGTGGACCATCAAATGCTCCACCATCCCAATCAAATGCTTTGCTTGGCACAGATTATCTCCAAACAGTTTGGCCCAGTGCTGCATATTTTTTATGGATTCCCTATTATAGCAGCTCCTAAACTGGCAAGACTAAATCTGTATCTAACAACATAAACTCAATGTTTCTTTTCTCCATAAAATTTCCCTTAAATTCAAACTTTCAAAACATGCTATATCATTATATCACTGTTATGATTTTTAAAAAAGTCTTGCTTTATCCAAAGTTCATATTCATGGTAAACGTTTTCAAGCAGAATCTATTAAAATCACATTGAAAAGTATCCTGTCAACTACAAAAAAAATAAAAAATATATCTCTTATTTATTTCCAATCATTAAATCTTATTAAAAAAACAAAAACCTCTTCTTGTAGTCACATATATGGGTTCCAATAAGACTACTTTGTTATTATACCATCATACCAGCTTTATAAATCATCTTTATCATTACTTCTATATTATATTATATACCCTTCGTTTTTATATTTTATGTCTGTATGCACTTACAAAAAATTTTTTTTAGGCTACAGCCTTAGTATTTATTCATTTTTACATTCATTGATTATAAGTTTTTTATTATTCCTATTTCTACACCTTTTAAATATGTTACTTTAATTATTATTTGTAATTGCTTACCACTTCATTGTGTTATATACACCTGTCTAATTATGTCACATCTGATATTTTTATTCGTAATCCGGGAGAAGGCTAGCAAATAATGCCAAAACTTCCACTCTCCAATATTGGTTTTATTCAACCATCCTACATCCCTGATTACTTTCTCCATCAATTCTAAAATCAACCCACATAGCATATTAAGAAATTTTTTACACAAAGGAGCATATTAAGATATTTTTTTAAGGTTGAAAATAAAAAAAAAAAAAACACAATCCAATCATTTTAATTTGTTTTTAGAAATAAATGACGACATATTAATGGCACAAGCTCAATCATTTTTAACTGCTGGATTTGAAGCAACTGCTCTTTTATTAGCTTATGCAATGCTGGAAATTTGCAAAAATCCTGAAATTCAGGAGACTATTAGGAAGGAAGTAGTAGAACAAGTTAAACTAAATGGTGGTCTCACATATGAAGCACTGAGAAACATGAAGCTTTTGGAGCAAACTATCAAAGGTAAATAAATGATAAAAATCCAGATTTTGCTATTTTGTTACCTAAGGTTGGGGTTTATTAAATCTTTTTATCTTTATCAATTATAGATGTTATCTATAATGATGCAACAGCCCCTATTCATTTATGTATGATCTAATTGACTAATATCCATAGTATTAAACAATTCCACTTTAGTGGCAATAGGTGATGATTACTTATTAATGTTTGTGATTAGATTTTATTTAATGACATTTTACAGTTAAAAGTTAATTGAATGATTTTTCAAATACTATACTTGTGGGTCAGTACACAGTTTACATTAAACACTTATTACAGGCTATAGATATTATATGGTACTTATCTAAGGTGTTAAGAGTCTACATCAGCATCCCATGCTCAGTCACTATCTGGTTCACTTCCTATAGAGCTCCTTCTCCCTCCAGCCTCTCCTTCCTCCGTTTCTAGACTTCAAAAAGAGACCCTTCTTATTTCCTAGACAAATCTTAACCCTTATTCTCGCATGGTATCATGTGTGAAACCTAATATTAATCGATCTATGTGGGTTCTGATAAGGTTTGTTAAAACAATTTATTGGCATCATGTTGGTGTCCCTGGTTCTTATCAGAATAGAGATAAGTATACTTCAATTGGTTATCCTGCCAAAAGTCAATCCCATAGGTGCTACTCACCCTAAGCATATAATGCTTATAGTAGACCCCTAAGTATACCCTAATTCAATTTATGTTGATTCAGTATACCCTAAGGTGCCATTACCTTTTTCTTTTCTTTTTTTTATGATGCTACAACTTGGTTCCAGGTATTGGCTTCCTTCAATCTCTTCCTCTAATTGTCATGGTATTTGGCCAACACCAACCAGTTTCTGACTCCCAAAACTGTTTTTAGCATCCTCTGATCCGCCAACCGACCTCCTCAGCTTTGGTCTTTCTCTTCTGCTTGTATTTGATGCATCAACAATATCTTAGGCATGTCTACATCTGCCATCCTTACAATATGTTCTTCATACTTCAGACGCCTTAACTTAATTTTTCAGACCACATCAGTCTCTCCAAAGGCAAAATTATAATTATTATCCATATAATAATTAATAATATTATATATTAATTTGGTATTAATAAATACATTGCAATAAATAAATAATACAGTACAATATGTGCTGCATACCTAAATTTCTCTAATCACATCAGTCTCTTCAAGGGTGAATAATTAGTTATTATTACTATTAATAATTATTATCCACATATAACAGTTATTAATATTATTTATTAATTTGGCATTAATAAATATGGTACACTGCAATTTACTTGTTTAAAGATTGTGTCTAGTCTGGATCTAACTTTGACAATGTAATAAGACGTGAAGATTTCATTATTACTGTTATTCCATGAAATAAATATTGAATTTATAATTTATTTTTTACAGAAACCCAAAGAATGTATCCTTTGATACCTTTTCTATCAAGGGTATGCACAAAAGATTATACATTACCAAATGGATATACCATTGAAAAAGGAGAGTATATATACATTCCAGTTGGTGCAATCCACAAAGATCCGAACTTTTATCCTGATCCGAATAACTTCAACCCTGAAAGATTTGCTGAACAGCCAAAATCAGGAACATTTCTTCCTTTTGGAGAAGGTCCTAGGATGTGTATAGGTGAGTAAATGTTAGACCACTAGTGTTGAAGTTTAATTTTATCATTTAAGAAAACAGTATATAATATTTTCCTAAACACAAAAATTAAATGTAGCTCTTAGTGATATAATTGTCAGCAGCTTTTTTAAATGTTGCTTTTTTCCATTTTGTCTTAAGAGAAAATTCTAATGTTGATGGCCACCTTTTATCACACAAGCAAGGATTATTTTATTAATAATTTCTATGCCTTTCTGACCATATCATGAACCTTTTCATTGCCAATTTTATACATACAATTATCTTGAAATTATTATGTTTGCATAAATTTAAATCATATATTATACTTTACCGTGAAACTAAATTTAAATGATAAATGAAACCAATGAAAATTATTTGGTGATCACTTAATAAACAAATGTGGCTCTAGGAGGTGCCTGTGCACCTATGTCACCAAAATAATTGGTTGTTATAAAACCATAACAGATGCTTAAATTGGTCAAATATACGAGTAAACATGTTTTTAAAGGAATTCAATGAATTCTGTGAGAATTCTGAATTCTCTGACTGACCACATGGAACCATTATGTAATCAGTTAATAAATGTATAGAGTAAGTGTTTACAATAAATGCTTTTCAAATTAATTTTTTACTTTAAGCTAAAGATGAGTTGTTATTTCGATACCTTAGCTCACAGATGTGTTATGCTAAGTTCAGCAAAAATATTTTAAATGCATCATTAGAGCATTTAAATGTTCAGTTATTCACCAAAATCTGGTTAGAAGTGCTAATGTAAACTCAGATGGTTCGAATAACTCCTGTTCACTAAATAGATTCAAATTTTAATACCACTTTTGGAGCTTTAAGTTTCAAATTTGAATACTATAAAATTTTATTTTCTGCATTAAGCACATCTGAGAGCTAAGGCATCAATTTAACCTCTTCAAAAGGATAATCTGAGGAATTGAGCCTCTGATATCAATATAGTTTTCTCTGTGCAGACACTGACCACAGGAAGCCATTCACTCATTTATAATTATGTAACCAGTAAATAATAGATATGTATATGTATAATCAGTAAATAGTATAGATTATGTATTTCAAATAAATGTTTTTCATTTTCAGCTATGAGGTATGCAATGCTTGTGATTAAATATGGCCTTGCGTTGTTTCTCTTGAACTACAGAGCCAAGTTATCACCTTCGACCAAACTTCCTGTTAAATTTGTTGTTAGAGGTTTCGCAAATTTTCCAACTGAGAAATTAATGTTCAACATTGAAAAAATTAAAGACCAATAATCTTGCCTGAATCACAATAGCATTATATCATATATGAAAAGCGAAAATGGTAATGATTAGATAAAATAATTATATATATATTTACAAACAGACTATATATTGTTTCTTTAATGAAATTATTGAAAAGAATAGGTTATGTCTAAAACCAATAAATGTAGAATTAGAATAGGTCAATCAACGAAATATATAATTAGTTAAGACTAAGGAAAGAAAATAAATGTTACAGCAGTTTGTAACTGAAGGATATAAAGGAATGTTGCAATTCAAAAAGAAATTATATTAAAAGATTATGCCTTTGCATTGTTCAAACGCATCTTAAACAATATTAATGTGATCTAATTAATACTTAATGTATTATAATGAATATACATAAAATGTAATTATCATTCCATTAGGATATGTATTTATATATAAACTAAGACCATTAGAACTTACTAAATCTTTAATATATAGAAATAATGATATCATAAGCTCGCTTAATACATTATAATTTATGTGTTTAATTTGTAATTACTGATATATATATATATATATATATATATATATATATATATATATATATATATATATATATATATATAGTGACAAGAACATTATGAAAATATATGTGATTACTAAATGATTTTTAATTAATAAATTTATTTAAGTAACATTTAAAATAAAAACACATTTTTATTCTGTTAAAGTTTATTTTTATATCACGTCCCATCGATATAATACTAATAATAATAAATGTCTATGAATTATTAATATAAATTTATTTTGTATAAACGTATATAATGAAAACCTATGGATTTACAACAGTAATTAATATTATTAAACTCCAGTGAAATGAAAACAAAAAGGATAAAAGTATATTAGAAAAAACTTTTCATTTTTTGTTAAATTTATATATTGAGATTTTTAACTGTATGAAATATATACATCAAGTAAATGTGTTGATACGGATTACAATAACATTTCAATACTCGAAAATAACAACTCATCAATAGCACCTCAACAAAGTTTTACACTAGGAAGTCTCTAGGCCATATTCTTTTCAGAGGCCTTGGAGGGTTATCGAGAATGGAGTGAGAAACAAGTTGAGAGACTAGTGGATTTGAGTGGTTATGGAGCTTACTATGAAAATATAGGTATCTGGTTTGGACTAGAGAGACGCATCCAGAAGAAAATATATCCGAACAAAACATCCTGAAGATTTAATCACCTTTAAAAACCTCCATAACCGAACCCAATCAACCTTCCATCGATCCAAATTCCAATATTACAATAAAGCATTATCCAAACATTCCGATTCCAGCCAAAAATGGAAACTCCTCCGCAAAATCCCCTCCTTACAATTCAAATCTTCTCCCTCGTACCATGTCACTCCAGATGAACTCAATGAGTATTATACTTCATCCGATTCACCTTCCTCAATCCTAGTTTACAAACTGAATAATACTGATTTTGATCCAGATAAATTCTTCTTTTCTAATATCGAACCCTCCCAGCTAATAGAGGCTGTGATGAAATCAAGTTCCAAATCATTTGGACCAGATGGGATACCAGCACGATTTATTAAACTTTGCCTTCCAATAATCCTAGCACCTCTACTCCATATTTATAACCTCACGAGAACTCAATCTTTCCATTCGCCTGGAAAAAAGCTACTGTCCCTCTAAATAAAGTTCTTAATCCAGCATCTAGAAAAGACTACTAACCCATCTCACAACTATCCAATCTTTCCAAACCTCCAGAACAAATAGCTCAAGCCCAGATATCCTCTTTCCTTCAACAGCATCTTAATCCTTTTCAGTCAGGCTTTAAAACTGATTTTTCCACACAATCAGCTCTAGCAAAAATCGCCTCAGACATCCACCTAGCTATGGACCATCATAAAATCACCATCCTTATTCTCCTTGACTTCAGCAAAGCCTTTGATACCATTGACCACAACCTACCCCTTTCCAAACTAGCTAATAACTTTTCCTTTTCTCATAGTGCGACCAGATGGATCCAATCCTTTATTTCTGACCGCACCCAGATAGCCCAAATTCCTAACCTTTCCTCTTCCTCTCCCCTCCCAATCACCTCTGGAGTGGTTCAGGGCTCCTCAATATCACCTTCTCTATTTAGTTCCTACATTAATGACGTTTATCCCCTCACAAAACATTGTTCCTCTCATTTTTATGCTGACGACTCACAAATTTACCTTTCGTTTTTCCTTTTCCCTAGACAAACTGGAGGAAGCTACAAAATGCAAGCTGATCTTGACTAGAATAATATACTTGGACCATTGCAAATAAATTGAAACTGAATGCTACCAAATCCAAGGCTATTGTGTTGGGCTATAGGGCCCTTCTCAACTCCTTACATGGAATCTCTAATTTCTTCATAGATTCCAATCCCATAAACTTCTACACTTCCCTTACGAACCTCGGCATTTGACCAAACCCTTTCCTGGAAAGATCATGTTTCCCTTATTATCCACCAAACCATTTCAACTCCTAAACCGCTCTCATAAATTCCTCCCTTAATCAACTCGCCAACTATTGATTTCTTCCCTCGAATTCCCCCATTTTGATTTTGGTCGTGTGGTGTATGGAGGTCTCTCTGCATCTCAGGATACAAGATTTAAGAAGCTCATGAACTGTTGCCTGAGATTCGCTCTATGGATATCATGTTATGACCATGTATCTCACCACTACACAAGATTAAAATGGTTATTTCCCTCCTTCCGAAGACAATACTTCCTTGGTTCGTTCCTTTACAAATCACTTTCCTCTCAGTCACCTCCCTATATCCTGAAAGCATTAACATTAAAATCATCAGTGAGCTCCCGCAAAACCAGATCCTGTCCCTCAGACCTCTACCTAACTCTCTTCAACACAACATCCTTCAAACGTTCCTTTATTTGTAGAGCTTTTAACTTCTGAAACTTCCAACCTTCCATCATTCACCATTCCTCTACTCATAATAGCTTCAAATCCTGTCTTTTCGTTTACTTGTTAGATAATCAATCTAATAGTCATATCGATGAAGAAAATATTTTTTAAATTGAAATATCAATATTCAGAATATAATATTGATTTTGTACAGCATTATATTAGTACTATTGCACTAAATTTGTATAATTGGTTTCGGCATAATTCTATTATTTTTTCAGATAAGATACATTATTTTGCCGTATAATTTATATGTCTAAGCTTTGTTTACTGTATTTTTTCATTGAGTTTTTTTATTTTTCCTGTTCTTTTTTTTGTAGCTTATTTTAAATTTCTAACCATAAGATGTAATTTGTTTTTCGTGTGATATATTAAAACATGTATTATTACTTTTATCACTTTATATTGTAATTTAAATTTCTTTTCAATTCCTTAATTTAATTTTAATTGTATTTTTCTGTCTTTTATTATATTTATAAACTATACCTATGGCAGCTAGGCCGCTATTAATTGTTCATTATAATTATTCTTAAGGGGCAAAGGCTCCAGAATAAAATTTATTTTCATTTCATTTCATCCACTGAGAAGTAGAACTACTGTATGAAAGAACATGTTGCATAACAGTAAACCAGAACTTTTTGGTCATTTATCAGAGATCATAAGCATGATGTAATCCTTCTTCCATATCCTATTGTAACAAATAACTAAACATTTTAAAAACAACTTTAAACATGAGCATGTACTTTACATTTATATTTTACCTATTTAATTCTATTAATTTAAACAAGCTGTGATCTTGATTGATTTTAAACGAATATGGCTGAATACTTTGGTACAGTCTTTAGGCTACCATGAAATGGAAGGGGTTCCACAAAACTAGAGAGAACAAGTGAAGCTCGAGTTGAAGGCTTGGAAGTGTGAGAGTGGAAGATGATATTACCAACTTAAAACAGCCCTTTATTCAATAAGTATAAAAATAATAATAATAATAATAATGAATAAATAAATAAAAAAAAATAAACATACCTCATATTCAATTAAATAAGGGAAGGATTACTAAAAGTTTAAAAATGTCTGCTGGAAAGATCTTCAGTGTTATTAAATTGGACTTAATTGGTAGAAGAGAGGTGTAAAGAGGAGCAAAAGTAATATAAAACAAAGCTCACATTTCTATCATAATTAGAGTCAATCTTAGACAATAACAACATTGCTACTGTTTTGAGTTTGTAACTAAGAACAGCAAAAACAAGACAGGAGAGCATTAGGAATGGCTTAGTAAGGACAAACTTTTAACTCACTTCTTTGGACACCCTATGTGGAGAGAAACAACTACAGTTACATCACAATGTTAAAAGGTTGCGTATAAGGACTGGACAGAGTGATCTATGAGACATAGATTGAAGGACTAAGAGGAAGGCCAAGAAGAAAGGAAAGTGGAAAGAAAGAATGATGGAAGCCTTAGCAATCAGAGAAAAGAATAGAAAAAGAAGAGATGGATATTTCAACTAGGTTCTGCAAGGAAAACAACTGCAGCAGTAGTAGGTAGGGCCTCTTAAAGAACTTTTTCTGAACTATGATAAGAAAGTAATTTATTGATTAAATAATGGAAATAAAAGATAAACCACAATTGTTGGATTGATTAACATAGCCTGCCTATAAATTAACAAAACTAATTTACATAAATTTCTACATATATCTACTATTTTAAATGATATCTCAATGTCTAAAAAAAATATTCTAATTGCAGACCATTATAATTGTGCGTAACATTATAGTGATCCTACATAAATAGATAAATTAAATATAGTGACCTCAACTTAAAGATGTTAAAAATTAATAAGATGTTATGATAAAATCACTTTGATGCAACACGTCTGCAATATTCTTAAAGAAGTATAAGAAGAAGAATAACAAATAATAATTTTGGTTGTCTAAACTTTCTTTCTGTCGAGGCTGACCTTCGGCTCCTGGGGGTGGCGGAATGGAGAGAAGCTGCAGAGAATCGTCCGAATGGATAAAGGTTGTGGAGGAGGCCAAGGTCCTTCATGGACCATAGCGCCAGTAGAGAGAGAGAGAGAGAAACCTTCTTAATAATCTTAATAACAGACTTTCAATTTTTGTTTAATTTAAAATAGAAAAAATACTTGGTAACAATATCCTTTACAAGATCACAAGGTAAAGACGAACCAAACGTTTTTATCCTATGGTAAACATGTCTTAAATATTGAAGCACCTCCCCAACTTTGAGCTCAATTATTTATCACTTGAGTGAGCATGGTGAGTAGAAGTCTACAACTGTGTAAAAGTCAACATAAAGCAGTAATAAGTCCATTATTATAATACACATGCAATAAACATAACTGAGTTCCAGTACTTAAGTGACCAGTATAATACTAAAACAAGGAAAAATTTCAATGGCAGGTCGCAATCTCAGTTGGAGTACGATATGGTATAATGGGCAGGAACAGGAGCTGGAGCTCTGAAACGATATAGCTACTTAATATTTTTAATGTGTGTAAATTATTATTTCTATTTCTCCATATGGTTCATAAATTCTATTTTAGGTTACATTGTTATAAAAACAATATTCAAATAACGTTGTAAATTAATTATCCTTTCAGATATGTTTGCCTTTCCTTTCATTGTTATTTATTTATTATTTTGTCTATTCTGTATCTTATTGAAATATATCCTTTCAGAACAAGAATAATAATTCTCGTTATTGAATAACCTACTTAGAAATTAATTTACAATTTTATTGAAAAAAAAAGGATCATCAATAAAGACGATGCCAGATTATTTGTATATGTTGTTAAGATGACTGAAATGGAGTTCGTAATAGTTGGATTATCAGAGGACAAGGAGCTGTGGTACAAGTTGCCGGATGAGTACCAAAAGGAACATAAGGTACTGTACAATAAACCAACTATTTTTAGAGCTGTTGCTGCAATAAAACCCATAAGAGGTTTTCATAGGATAGGACTAAAGATTGATGAGGATTTAAAAAAGGAATATTTTGATGAGGATGATAACCTTTGATATAAGGGAATCATCTTAGAGGAAATTTCTGAATGTTTTTCTGCTGGTACTATTTTTCAAAAGTCTGAGGAGGAAATATTTTTAATAAAAAGAATAAAAGATTTGGAGGCTACATTAAGTTTAAATGAGGAAGTGAAAATGCAAGACATTGAAAAAAAATTTGTTTTAAACAAGTTTGAAAAAAATCAAAACCCTACCGAATGGTTAGATAGATTACAAAGTGATTATTCTAGACAGAAAGTAAACAATGAAATTAAAAATACCGAAGCTCTTAGGTTTTTCGTTGAGAGCCCACCAAAGGGTTGGTATGAGTCAAATTTAAAGAAAATTGGACTCATGAATTGGTCTGCTTGGAAAAACTCCTTCTTAACAATATTTTGTAAGTAGGTTATTCAATAACGAGAATTATTATTCTTGTTCTGAAAGGATATATTTCAATGAGATACAGAGTAGACAAAATAATAAATGAATAACAATGAAAGGAAAGGTAAACATACCTGAAAGGATAATTAATTTACAACGTTATTTGAATATTGACTTTATAACAATTTAACCTAAAATAGAATTTATGAACCATATGGAGAAATACAAATAATTTACATCTCCCTCTCCCAGGGTGCTTTTTTTGAAAAAAAAAAAAAAAAGTGACAGCTTACTACTGCGAAAAAAATTAGCTTCTTTCTTCCCTTTTCCACAACCGACTTCATAAAATGATGAAGAAATTTTCCTTAGAATTCGAAAAGGTCCTACTCACACTCTGTCGGTTTTCTTCCTATTAGGTTTGCTACCGTTTTCGATATAAACAACATCACCAACTTGGAATTCGTAAGAAACATGATTTTTGTCAATCCTTTTCTTGTTAATTTCAAAACTACAGCTAGAATTTATAAAAGCTGTCTTCCTATCTTCAGTCAAATTATTGCTAAATTCTGGGTCGACTGGGCAGATAGTTGATTGTTGTCCATAAAGGAGGTACGCTGGTTCAAATTTTGTTGAACTATGAATTGTCGGATTATAATGCTGAACACATTCCTCTGCTATGGTGGACCAAGCACATTTATCCCCTCCATTGATTTTTCATCTTATTCTGTTGACAAGAGTCTGATTCAAACGTTCATTAAGTCCATTCGAACTTGGGCAATCAATACAGGTAAACACTAACTGAATTCCCATTTTTTAAATATATGTTTTAAGACCTCTTGAGTTTATACCAGTATACTGATCCGCCAAAATTAACTTGATATTGTTAGTTTTAGGAATAGGAGCAATTAGGTTTAAAAAGTCTTTTGAACATTGCCCTTTCGTTGCCAAAATCCAAGCATATCTGCTGAAGTGGTCCACCAAAATATGCATATAATTCTTAGAGGTTCGGTTACCTGCAAAGCCTCCAACAGAATCAATAGACATTATTTCGAATGGTGCGGTAGCAGGACCCAGTTGTGACAAAAGTCCAATTACCCTGCTCCTGGGGGTTTTGTTAAGAAATCACTTATTAGTTTGTCTAGATTCTTAAAGTAATAAAAAGGTCTAATTTTTTCTCTTAATTGTGCTAACCCAATATGACCGTAGTAATCATGTACTTTGCTGATTAATTTGAAACCAAATGGAACCAATACAAATATTCTAGATCTATCTCCTATTTTTTTGTAAGTAATGTCACGACGTATTTCAGAGTTCTTCGCCGAAGTTAGTTTGTCAACATTATTTTGTTAGTCAAGTATAATCTCTTGTAGTTCTATTAAATTGACTACCTGAATAGCGTCCTCGTTCTCAAAATATTCTAGCACTGGCTGTATGGATAATAAATCAGCTAAAATATTGTCTTTGCCTTTTTTGTAAATGATCTTAAAATTGAATTGAGAGAGATAATGCACCAATTCACCCAATGTTTCATCCATCAGAGCCTTCGTCTCTAAATTTTCCAGTGGTTTATGATCACTACATACTTGAAATGGTCGACCAATAAGATAGTACTGCCAACATTTTATGTATGTAGTGATCATAAACCACTCCATATGGTTCATAAATTCTATTTTAGATTACATTGTTATAAAAACAATATTCAAATAACGTTGTAAATTAATTATCCTTTCAGATATGTTTACCTTTCCTTTCATTGTTATTTATTTATTATTTTGTCTATTCTGTATCTTATTGAAACATATCCTTTCAGAACAAGAATAATAATTCTCGTTATTGAATAACCTATTTATATGTGTATAAGCAAATAACTTGATCAATAAAAAATAAAAAATGTATTGTTTAAATATGTTTTCTTATATTTAGTGGATATTTTATTTAACTAAATTATAAAAATATTTCAAATTTAAATATTTTAATTAGATAATATAATTAACAAGTTAGATAATATATATTAAAAAAAAAAAAGAATTTCAACTTCAACTAAACATCTTCATGACCATGTTTTTATATCTCTTATTCATGTCTCGGAGATCAGCTTCCAATGGAAGCATCATTTCTTTTGCTTGTACATTATTAGGTTCAATTTCAAGAACTTTAACTAAGTCAGCATGTGCTTTTTCAAAATCCCGTACCATATTATAGCATGTTGATCTCCTTAATAGAGCTTTTACATTATTTGAATCATGATTTAAAACTTTGGTAGAAACTGAAATTCCATCTTCAGGACGATTCAATTTGAGATGGCAAAGAGCAATGTTATTACAAACTATAATGTACAAAGGTAATACCTTTTCTTCAGTCTTATGAGCAAATATCAGCAAGCGAATTGCTCTTCTAAACCTTGAATAAGCTTCAATGATTCGATTGTTTCTAAAATGTTCTGCTCCTTTCTCTTTATGTTCAATGGCTTTTGTTATATTGGTTTCTAAATCGTAATTATATACAGGCATTTCAGGAGACGAGAAATCTAACAGGGTCACCACTAAACTAACTTTATCAAGTTTCAGAAAAGCTTCTTCTCCTTTATTCATAGTCATTAAACATCTTTCAAGCAAACCTTCTAACCTACTGTCCCCACAAGCTATAGTGAATTCAAATTCTTTCCCAACAATCATTTCTGAGTCCCAAATTCCTTCTAGTTCTTCAACTATCAATTTACAGTGACTACCTTCAATTGGAGTGTTCCCAAGCCAAAAACTACTCTTTAAAATTTTTTTCTTAGCTACCTTACACTTGGATTCCCAATCCCATTTATCTTCCTGGTCAACCTCCATCTTGTCCTGATATTCTGAAGCGTCTAAAAAATAAATAAATATAATTAGAATTAGAAACTCATAATAACAAGGAATTCATAATCAAACTATTCATTGATAAAGAAATAGTTTGAGCTGGAACCATATTATTACCAAAAATTGATCCAAACCAATAAACCATACATTCTAAAAACAAAAGACACACTTTTGAAATGTCAAATATTATATCTAGATATTATAAAAATATAGAAATGTAGATATTATAAATATGAGTAAAAATCATGTCTATGAAACTGTTTAGTAGGGTATAATAAAAAAATATCAACCCCTAAATTCTAGATAGTCTCTAAATCTTAATGTATATCTAATAATGAAACAATAACTTTATGCTCTTCCAAGAATTAATAGAGGAAGGATAGAAAACTATGAGGAACAGTAAGAATTATATGCATCACTATCTCAACAACCATAAATCAAAATTATTGATTTGAAATTTGTAACTAAAATTTAATTTTGATTTGAAAACCATAAAAACCAAAATATTATTTGAAGAACAGCAAGACCACCCACAAAATAAACTTTATGAGCTTACATACAGATACAATCAGTAAACTAAATTTATTACATACTCTGATCTTTTAAAATTGTCATTTAAATTACACATACCATACATTTTAATGATACAAAAGGGATAATAATGAGAATAACAATTTGGTTCAAAGTTTATTTATAAAAATGCCGAACAGAGAGACAAATTGTTTTGGAACTAAACTACATTCTATTTTTTTTAAAAATAACTAACAATTCATTGATTTATTTTGTTGAATGATTTTTGTAATAAAATATCTTTAGATTAAATTAGCAACAAGAATTAAAGAATAAAACATATTCTTCAAACCTGAGACTCAAATCAATGAAATGCTGCTCTCTACCGATATAAACAGATTAAAACATTATATAATTAAATAACTTATACAACTGTGACAAAAAAAAAATTATCACAGCATTGGAAACAACTTACAAGACTGTCAACAAATAAAGCCTGCTTTTAACCTACTGCTTTCGTCTGTAACCTTCCCACAACTGTAACCTCTCAATTTAGTTCACCAGGTCCTTGTAGTCCAAGTAAAATTTCATTGTTAAGTTGTTCAACAATAAATAAGCAAAATGTCTTATATGTTAAGTCATCTACATAATGGCTGGCAGGTTGACCAGGCCATTTTATCGGAGGAAGACAGAGTTGTAGTAAGTTGAATTATTATTTCATTAAATTTAAATATATGCTGATCAGTTAAATGTAACCCCTACTTTCATTGTGCTTTTTTTTTACTATCGTAAATATTATATTTAGATAAGTGTAAGAATCTTTACATTGGTTCTATAAGATGTGTGATAAATAAATTTTTAAAACAGTTATAGCACTAATATTATGTATACAAATACAGTGGGTTAGTTAGTATTATTTTTCAGATATTTTTGAGAAAATAAAATTTACTCTTGGGTTAATTTGAATAGTAATAAGTTGGCTGTTTCTACTCAGTTTTTAATTTTTTGTGTAAGTTCCTGTTATTGATGTTGTGGCTGCACACTTAAGTCTGTGTACATTTGTTTGATATAGCTGTAGTTAGTATGTTAATTTTTCCAAGTTAGTATTAGTCTTATTTATTTGGTGTATGGAGTCGTCTGTTTTTTATTCTGTGTCGGTTCAACATATTTCATGTTCCAGTTTGAGTCAAGATTTAGCTAGCACTTATAATTGTAGAACATAAATAGAATTTTATTAAGTTGAATTATTATTTCATTGTATCTAAATAGATACTGATCAGTTAAATGTAATCCCCACTATCATTATGTTTGTGATTAGATTATGGTAAATATATTTAGATTAGTGTAAGAAGCTTTACATTGGTTTCATTAGATGTGCAATATATAAATCTGTGGCACCTGTGCATAGTGGGCTAAGTACAAAAATTGCGATTTTAGGAAAACTGAATTGAATGTTTAAAAATTTTTTCCGAATCACCCAGTTAAAAAAAATTCAAATTTGTTGAGCTTAAACTCTTGGCAGTACATTTCTATTTATGTTGGTAAGGTATGTTTCAATTTTTGCCAGTATTCTAATATTGAATACTAATCGTTCCAAAAAAAAATCGAACTCATAGCCCGCATTACACTAATCGATTTTGTGTGAAATGGGCTAAGTGATTAATGTTAACGTGATTGACCTCTAAAAGCCAAGTGCTTAACTAATTTTCATAGTTGAGAAAAATTAGGTATACATTGAGTAATAATTTTTCCCCTTTCAAAATTATATTTTTGACATTTTTTAGATATATATTTTTTTTTTACAAAAGAAAAAACTATAAAATAAAATAACATACACAGCATGCTTAAAACAAATATATCTATTTTATTGGTAGTTTTTAAAACGTTGAAAAACAAAATCACTTATAATTTTCTTTCATTTGTCTTCTTCTTCACCCAAATCAGGGTACACATCCTGCTTAGATGTAGATTTTAGTTCTTCATAGAATCGTCTAAATGCTGGACTTATGTAGGGAAGAAGATCTAACAGATCATTCTTCTTTTTTGCCGCTATCGGAAGTGATTTAACATATCTGATTGCTGGCTCTAATTTTTGTAGCCTGCCTTTTCCAAAAAACTTACTGTTTTAAAATTAACATTTATATCGAGAGTCGATTTGCAGTAGAGAACACCGCAGCTATCCTCGTTATAGTTAAGCCATCTAACCTTCCCCCAATGCATAGTGCCCTTTTCATTATTGTTTTTTTCTATTAACTAGACGCGCTTAGTAAACTTGACTCGCTTTTCACAAGTAAAAGTTCCAGATTGGAGTATCAGCCCACGATTCACAAAGGAATATCCTTCATTGCAATGGACGGAACACTTAGCCAGTTAGACACAAGAAAACAGAAAAAAATATAGGATTCTGGTGATATAGATAGCTCGAAATTTTCAAAATTCGACTTAGCCCACTATGCACAGGTGCCATAGAAATTTTTTAAGGAGTTGCAGCGCTAGTGTTATGTATACAAATACAGTGTGTTAGTATTATATAATATTAATTTGATGTGCTGAGTCCTTGTCTATTTTTTATTCTGTGTAGTTTCAACATACTTCATGTTCCAGTTTGAGTCTAGCTTTGGCTACTATTTAAAACAGTAGAACATAAGCTCTGATTGGAGCACAAATGTGATTTTCCATTTATCACTCCTTTCTTTTAGCACATATACATGATTTTTCTGTTAACGTCTAGTCTGAACTAGATTAACTTTATGTTAAGTTAAAACAGCTTCCTCTCTATGTTGCCCTGAGAATATGTTCTGCTGAGGGCTGGGCTAAGGACATGCTAAATTAAATCAATTTATTTAGCTTTGTCAACATTCGAAGACTTTTACATATTATATAAATCAACTTTGCAATAAAGTGTCTGATTTGGTAATAATAATAATAACACTTCATTATTTTTTATTGTTTAGATAGATTGTTTAGACCATGTATTATATCAAGGATATGATAGTTGAAATACAGTCTAAAGGAAAAACATAATAAGGAAATGGAAGTTAATTATGATTAACTATAATTTATGATCATCAATTTTGTGTAGATTTTTTTTTAATAGTTAAAAATTAAAAACAAGAGAAATATTAGAAAATGTCTGATTCAGTAACTTAAAGGAATTTTTAAAATTATTTTCATAGCTATAGTTTATGGGAAAATTAAAAAAAAAAAAAAAAAAAAAAAAAAAAAAAAAAAAAAAAAAAAAAAAAAAAAAAATTATTGTAAAGCATTTTGTATTTAAGTTTCATTATCATATAAGTAAACTAGGGTTTTTTTTTGGTTTTTTTGTTTCCTTTTTAGCAGAGCAAATGTTTGTGACACCAAAAACTTGAAATGATTAGGGGCCACCATAGCTCAAATATTGCATATTTATTAACCATTTATGGTTAGTTCAAAATTAATGATTATTAATATGAAGAAATTAAACACCTGGAGCCTGTCAAAGTTTAATGAAAAGATACATTTATTAAAAGCAAAAAGTTGATAAAAAAATAAAATAAAATAATCAGAGATGACATCACAGATATTTGTAGTAGTTCCTTTTTATTCTGAATATCAATTTTTTTTATTCTGAAGCTTGCTATTTGGAAGGATCTGTTGTCCTAAGTTCAGTTTTTGTGGAATTTATTGATTACAAAATTATTAGATTGTGTCATGAGTAGATTAACATACAAAAGACTCGAGAGATTTATGGAAGCAGTGAATTGCATAAAAGACTGTTCAACTGGAAAGTGGAAACAGAATTAAACTGTGCAGACCTTGTTAGATATAATAATTATTCTTATTTAATGATTCAAGGTTGTGCTTATTTGTAGTTTTAAAAACAGAACAAATTAATGAAAAGGAAATTAATTTTGAATCAAATGGTAGATTTCTAAGTGTAGTCTGGCATTAGGTTAGGAATATGATGTCTATTCTTTTCAAAAGGGATTCAAATAGCAGTAATTGGAGGATGAGGGAGTGAAACCTGTAGGATAACCCATCCATCCTCTCCTGGTTAGAGAACAAAAAACACCGTTCAAAGGGAACACATACAGACATCCATAATCTGGATATATTCATTATCTCAAAAGGGTAACTTACACAACTCCAACCATTTCTCATCACTGAAATACTCTTGTTGTATGCTGGGCCACAAACATGACAAAATCCCTGGGACCCAGTCTGAGGTGACCACTTTTGGGAATTAAAAATATTGGGACACAACATGCAAAGAAAAAAAAACGTTAACAATCTTTTTCACTAATCCTTCCACTTAACTCTTTATTTTTAATAATGATTTATCAATTTTATTTGCAAGTTAATTATAATTATCAGTTAACGAAATAAAAATAGTCTTTAACCCAGTCAATGTAATTTATTGGATTTTAGTAACTGGTTTCTTGACAATATTCGCGATGATAATTTATTTCCATTAAAAATTATATGGACCGATGAAGCTTCCTTTACAAAAGGAGGAATTGTTAATCAAAGAAATTATCATGTATGGGCTCTTGAAAATCCCAGAGCTATTAGAGAGAATAAGTTTCAGCATGAATTTGCTATTAACGTTTGGCTTGGAATTTGGAACGGATTACTGGTGGAACCATATTTTTTACCTGGAAGATTGAATGGTATCACATTTACACATTTTTTGGAGAACGACTTTTCTAATTATTTAGATGACATTCCCTTACAGCAGCGGATTGAAATGTGTTTCCAACTCGATGGATGCCCAGCTCATTATAGCAGAGTTGCTCGAGCTTGGCTGAATATAAATTATCCACAACGATGGATTGGACGTGGAGGAGTAGTACCTTGGCCACCCAAGTCGCCTGATATGACACCCATGGATTTCTTCGTATGGGGAACCTTGAAGCAGAAAGTTTATTCGGTGTCAATCAACTCAAGAGAGCAATTAAGAGACCGAATCATAGATGCAGTGCACCAAATATCATCAGAACAATGTTTAGCTGCAATTTATCAAGTGAGTGCTAAATGTAATGCTTGCATTAGTGCAAGAGGACAACATTTTGAGCAATATTTACATTAAAAAGAACATAACATAAATATTAATGTAAATAAATAAGTATAAAAATGAATACTTGTTTTGTTTCTTTTTTTGCGATTTTCTCTAAAACTAAGAAAAAAAGAGCAAATCTTTAAAGGACTTTTTGTCTTAGTTTTTCGGTTCCCTATAAGTTCCTGAAGTTTTGCCATTTAAATTCGGGACTTATTATATATATACATATATATATAAAATAAGGCGATGGACGTAATAAACAATGTAATCCATGCGTATTCCACACACAATTAAAGCAAAGCATTTAGAAATTATAAATATAAAATTAAAGTATAAAAAACCGTATAAAACTTTTCTATAAACACGAAAAAACTCTAACCTTGTCTAAACTAAAAAAAAAAATGATAAACTAGCTGAAAGTAGCCTGCTCTGCTACGGTTTTATATCATTAGGATTAAGGTTAACTTTAATTAGTAAAAGTTAAGCTTAACGTTGATAATTATTATTACTTAAATAAACCTAAAGAATTCCATTCTTAGAAAAATTTCAATAAGTAAATTTAACAATTTCTAAAAGTTAATTTTATATTATTTTGATAGTCCTCCAGTGATGCTTCGAGGCAGCACTACCATCGTACCCAACGCTGATACCAGACCATCAGGTTTTCTTATGGCATACTTTAAGTGAATATAGTCTCAACTTTTTTGATTTTTTTCGAATAAAGTTTAGTCTTTCTGTTTATATTTTTGTGTACATATCAAGCATAAATTGGTTGAGGATATTACGAAATTAAAGTAAATAAGGCTCTTAACCTCCTCGCTCCATCAACATTTAGGCGTAAAAATCAGCTGCAGACAAAGTTTTCTTAAGTGGTGTATTGGTGTTTGGGTCACGCTGTGGGATATTAATACTGTACCCATCTTCTTCATGGTAAAACATGAGACGATACTGATAAGTACGTACGACGATGACTACCTGGAAATCTTGTAGATCTTTGGGAACAGACACAACAGCAGCTCTGAAGTCCTTGATATACTCGTTATGTTCATGAAGAATATTCTGGAGTTGGCCTACGAATGTGCAGGCTTGACATTTTGAAAGTGACCACAGCGAATGCCTCTTTCGTGGTTGTCATCACCAACAAAATTTACCTGAATAAAATACGGTTGCTGTTGTGTTCCAGGCATCAAACTCCCTATTCTTTGATATATACCTGTCCTTTAATGTTGGCATGATATCCCCCTCTTTTATCTATTTTGCTCCAAATGACGTCATTTGGAAACAACCGTTCTACTTTCAAATATTATTTAGAAATTGCTCAGCCTCAGGATGTTCGTAAGTAAGGAGGCTGTGCAAGTGTTCAAGATATTCTTGGAAGGGAGGAAGTTGGACTTTCCCGTTACTGCATGACATGGCAGGGCTCTCGTCCTTCCATTTTGCAGCATAACACTAGTTTCAAGTAGACCGTGATCCAATATCGACGGTTTTGTCTTTTGCATATACATTTTTTGGGTCATACTGGCTGTAACCTTTCCATTGAACATCTTTCATCGTGTTTTGTTACAGCTACACGTTTAACATGAGGATTATTTTCTGATAATTTTTTTTTGAAGACTTTCTATGGATTTCAGGATGGGTTTTCTTATACTTCTGTACAGTCCCTTTAAGTACAGTTGGGTGATTCTCAGAATATGTGTATACAGCGTATCCTTTAACTTCGGGTTGGCTTTCTTTATGTTTGTTAACTACTTTTCTGCTAATTTCAGGATGATTTGTCATGTATTTTTTAACAGCTTCCCTGTTGACCTCTAAATGTGCTTGAATATATTTTGCAGCCGAGTTCCTTAGTTGTTTGTTGCGAACTGAATCTGTGAATAATTTCCTACGTTGTTTACTTTTAGATTGATAAGTTTACTCCAATGTTGCAATAGACTCATCAGGACTAAGAAAAAGGTATATTCTAGGTTCAAAGAATGAAATTCAGAAATGCTAGGTACAACTTGTAAAATACAACTTGAGCCTGGTTGAGAAAAGCACTTATCTTGTGACCGGAAAACTGAAGGAAGAGTAGTTGTGGACGAAGCTACTGATGAAGCAATGTTGGTGGGTTGCTCATAAGGAATATGTACATCGAACTGGCCTGACATGTCATCACCAGAGAACATAAGTCTTTTAACCTCCTCTTTAACACAAGTCTTTTAATAGCTTCTTGTCCCGAAACAACTCAAATTTGTAAGGGTCCGCCTCTGCAGCGACCATCACAGTTCACAGAGAGCACCATATTATAAGGTTTCGACATCGATCGTATTTTTGTTTGTTTACATCTATAAGGAACTTAATTTGTGGTCAAAGTGTGCGGCTTAAGCATCTAACCTATTTTTTAACTTAGCTTATCTCTATATACCATATAACAATTAATCTATTATTATTCACCCAATAAAAATTGTAATCACATTTTTCGCGAATTAGCCTCGATCCAGGCTGATTTTTTTAAACTCCTTTCTTAGCGAGCACCCACGGCCCTAGAGGAAGCTACATATCTAATTTCATTCTAATCCGTTCGGTGGTTTCTGAGATTTCGTGTTAAATGAGTGAGTGGTATTTGACAAATATATAGTAGAAGATAATAACGCCATGAACGATTTTATATTTAATTTTGTGCAAAAAAATTAAGGTAAAATATAAATTACCCGAGAAAATAGGTAATCTTTTGGCATATATATCACAAATAGCAAATCAAAGCGGAACAAAACTCTCTTTTCATTGAAATAGGTATGTTGAAGGATGTACTTATGGTAGGAGTGATAAAAAATCTTAATTTTCAATCGGAATTGATTAGTTTATGATAGAAATAAATCGATATATCACGTGCTTGAAGGCGGAAAAGCCTTTTGATGTTGCGAGTATGGCTTAATGTTTAGAGCTACTAAAGTAAATGGTTACCGAAAGTAATGTACCACTTAGGATGTATCAAAAGTGGGAATTAAGGCTCTAAACCTAATATCAGTGAACCCTTGAGAGTTTGATATACCAAGATCGTGGAGAAAAAAAATCCATTGTGTAAAATTAATACAACATTCTTACGAGAATCACTATCATCAAAATACGAAAATCAGTAAATTATTCTTTTGGTGGGGAAGTGGATTTAGTTTTACTATTGCGAGGAGTAGGGAACATAGGGCCCCAAAATGTTAGTATTTTTATTAATTAATTGATAGAAAACATACTAAATTAAAAATTCCTTTTTAATTTTATAAATCTACGTCGGCACATATTAAAAATTGTACCATGACGACCTAGAGCGTCGTGTGATCCTGGTCAATGATTCTCGCATTTTCCACTCTGACTAGAATAGGTTGGTAACCTGTAGGTTAACCCGTATTTCTTGTCCTGATCGGAAAAGACAAGGATGTGAGGCCCAAACATATAATAATAAAGTATAATTATAATAGAAGTTTGCTAAAAATATAGAGGCTATAGGGTTTGAAGGTTTGTGTTTGTCTCAGGGATGTGCCTTTACAAATAAATTAATAATTTTACATTGTAGTGTGAAGATGGAAAGAAGTGGAAAGGTACAGAATGTCGGCTAAAACTCATATCCTAATATTTTAATCTTGTTTTAGATCTATTAATGATCCCATAAAACGTTTAAAAACAAATAAATTTTACCATTTTTTTTTCATACCAGTTTTATTATTTAAATCCATAAATACACTTATTAAAACTTATAATAATTTATGCTTGAAGCGCTAGATTAGTAATCATACTGACAGAAGTTATCAGTTTTAAAGGATCTATTCATATTTTATTGTGTAATATGTTAACTAAACTAAACAGGAAAAGAGAGCAGCAAAATAGAAACTTATAAATGATTTCTCATTTTAGAAATTAAAGTGCAATTCTTTCTCTTGCTCTACGAATCTTTTATGTTTTTATTTTTTATTTTTAGATTCAGCAACTACCATTATTATCTGCAAATACAAGTGACTTAAGCCATCATCTTTCTTGACCCCCTTTTTAAAAGACAATAGTTTGGATTCCTTCTTTACACTGAAGCGGACCACTAACTTGGGATCCTTGTAAGCTGACATAGCAGTCTATATTTGATTAGTAAGAATCTTTTTTCTGTGCAGTGTATCACCAACCTCTTTATGTGGAATAAAATCGATACTTTCCTCCTTCCTTAGTAATTTCCAAAGCATTAGCCTGAAGAATATACTTGGTCCAGCTTATTTCCTATTCGAGGTCATCTTCAATTATTTGTCGTAGTTTTCTTTCTAGAACTCTTGTAATTAGCTCATTAGCAACCCGTGAGAGACAGATAGGCCAATAGTTATCACGCTTATTCTGCTCGCCTGTGTTGTAAGGGATAATATTCATATTCTTTTGGAATTATATTTTCTTACCGATTTTTTTCAAAAGCATCTGAAGGGTAATTTCCAATTATTCTCCTTCAAACTTTATGAATTCGGGTGGTATGTTATCTTTTCCTGCTGTCTTACCTAAATTTGTATTGGCCAGTGCTTGCTCTAACCCATTCTCTATAATGCAGTCATCCAAATTCTCAATTAGTCCTTAGGGCGTCATTCTTCTTAATCCAGTGAATATTACTGTTGGCGCTTGGTTAGGGAATCTCTTCTAATAGTTTCTTTATAATTCTAGAAGTTTTTATTCCTACGCAAACACAGCTCCAAAAGCCTTCACTGTTCTCCAGAATTTCCTTTTATCATTTCTATAATTGTCGTAAATTGATTTCCAAATGTTTCGCTAGGATTAGGTTTTTGTACTTTATACCACAATTTTTGTTTTGTCCCTACAGCTCTTACACTGTACCCGTTCCGAGACAGTTCTCGTGTAGTTATTTCATCCAGGCTTTCTTCTTTTTATTTACTGCCTACTTAACCTCATAGTTTCACCAGCTTGTCTTCTTTTTATGAGATCCAAATTCTTGGTCACCGCTAACCTTTATCTGTATAAATCAAAAATTAATAAATAAATATTATCATTACACTCAGAGTAAAGAACTCGACATGTTAACAGTGTTTTACACCTCATTAAGGCCCGCCTCCCTATTGAGTGGTTCCCCTGCCCCCCCCCCCCTGTCGAGATCGCTACGCCCCTGTGTATATATTTAAATATATGGAATTAGTGGAAATTTATCTGTGGTTGACATTGAAAATTATATATATATATTTAAGATAGTTCTGACTTAAGACTCCTTTTTGGTCATCTCCTTAATCTAGCTGTAAAAAAGTAACTCAATTTCTTCAGCTTGAAAGGTTCATTATTAATCAGATATCATATTTCAGTTGGCAATTAATTTTGTTTTGTTGAATTTATTTCATCCCGGCAACCTTCTCTGCTTTTAATACTTCCGTTATATTATGGTGTTCCTAAGATGAATGTATCAATATTGTTAAACAGATTTAAAATTATTGCTTTTAAAAAATGCTCAGCTATTTATTATCTTGGTTCCGTAAATTAGGTTATACTAGCATCATAAATTTTGCCGCATTCATTTGAGGAATCCATTCACCCAAAAATCATTTAACACTGTATTTGGTTATAATAGGAATAGTTAGATATAAACTCATAACTTTGTATTGATGTTAATTTAAATACTTACTATCTTCTTTGTTTGTTGATAGTGTTACTTCTTATTACATTGATCCTGAATTCACAATTCCTTTGGCTGAGATTAAATACAGTTTGACTACTCTGAGTCTGCTTCTCCTTTCGTATTGACATACCACCACTGTATGAATACTTTTATAATTATAATATATTAACAATACAATATTGTTTCAAATAATGATTTTTTTTTTTCCTTTAGGTGATTCGGTTCGGCCATGATTGGGACCCTACCTGTATGAAAATGGATGAAGTTTTATACAGTATTGCAGAAAAAGTCAAGAATTTCGCTGTGATTTACCTTGTTGACATAACAAAAGTTCCAGATTTTAATAAAATGTATGAATTATATGATCCATGTACTGTAATGTTCTTCTTTAGGAATAAGCATATCATGATTGATTTAGGTACAGGAAATAATAACAAAATTAATTGGGCTCTTGAAGATAAACAGGAGATGATTGATATTATAGAAACTGTTTACCGAGGCGCAAGAAAAGGAAGAGGTCTCGTTGTATCGCCTAAAGACTATTCGACCAAATATAGATATTAAATATACCTTATGTACAATTTTGTAAGATAAAACTGAATTTTTTTTATTACCCTTCAAATAATTTAAGTAAATAATTTTGTAAATAAACTGAATAAATATATTATAATTCTGTCTTATTAATTGCTTATTAAATAACCATAATTTCTTGATCTTTCCCTCCTTCGCCCAACACGTGTGTACATTACGGGTGTTGGGGCTGCCTGTTCCCTTTTCTCATACCTCTCCATATCATTCTCTTCTCTTAGCCTCTTAGAGGGCCCTCTTTTCTTTTCCTGTTCAGATACGAGGTTCTTGTACCTCGGTCGTCTGCCTCGTCGTTTCCCTTCTGTTTTGGATTCTCACTCAGTTGATTGGCATTTTTCGTACATATCTCTCTCTTTTCCGAATATGTCAATCAGAAATTCCTAACCTTTGTCTTATTAAGTAACTTCCTCTTGAATATCATGTCCATAGCCTCTATGTGACTCTTTTATTTCTTAATACAAGACCAACTCTTAATTACCTCAGTAATCTTAATTTTTATTTTTAAAGATACCTATCCTGTTTTCCTTAAAATGTTCCCCTTCTACCCCATACATTTATGTTAATTGCTATTGACCTTTAAATTTATAGTTTGTACCAAAAAGTATTTATTTACTTTTTTAAAGGGTCGTGGGAAAGAGCGATAATAATCCATTTATGTTGCCTATGATTGTAGTACAAACAGAGCTTATAACTGAAAGAAATTATATATTAATTTTACATTCGGACAAGTAAGAATTTATTTAATTTATATAAATTGTATTTATTAAATTTAATTTAAATGTCAAATATACCGGGCTTCTGTGGAGAATGATCGGCGTTAATAAAATGCTGCCGTTTTAAATGAATGAGACTTCAGTTGTTCTTTTCCACGAACCTTCAAAAAAGTAAATAAATAGAAAAAAAGATGATCAGGGATGCAGTCCAAGAGGAACACCACGTCTAAGAAGAAATTCGTTCATACGTGCCAACGTTTCGGCCTGCGTTGCAGGTCTTCTTCAGGGCTATAATGAACAAATTAACAGACCGATAAACAGATGACAAATGGAATTCAGAATGGCACAGATGCCTGCATCTCTGATCATCTTCTCCATTCATCATACCAGTCAACAATACTTTTATCATTAAGTAAATAAATATTTTTTTCGCTTTTAGTGAAACAAAAATTAAATCTGATTAATCAATTTTTATCAACAAACAAAAAGTGACCTAGCTTCTTTTTAATTTTCATCATCATTAAGGCCAAATGTAGCCCCTTCAGTGAAGCGTTGGAAACAGTAGAATTTATTTCCGGATTTTCTCCGGAACGAAACATCCGATTTTCAATCTGTAAAATTCTTTGTGAACTTGATAAACACTGAATTCACGCTACGAAGCGATTTTATATTGCGATCGTAAAGTGAAAAATACGAATTTTGTTAACAAGCGTAAGAAATTGTGTCACACTCAACGGTCTCTTCCTTACCGAAATTACTCTCACGCAGTTATTCCTCGATTTGTGAAGAGCCAAAGTAACATTGTGTGATTAGTTTTATTGTAATTATTATTTTTTATGTGTTGTCAGATTCAGTCCATGTAAAATTTCTCATTTTTAGAAGTAAGCATAAGGCAATAAAAATTAATTTCTTGAATTGATAAAAGCTAAATTAAAGTTGTATTATATATTTTGATAAATTTATCAAATGTTTTATTTGTCTATTTATTACCAAATAAAAAAAAATAACATTTCGTTTATGCAATCCTTATGTATCTATAGCAAACATTGGCCCTTTTCACTCACTAATTATTAGGGACAAATAGTACTAGCTACAATAATTTGTAAACTTTCATTTTCACTTAAAGCGTTTGACGGTCCAAGTTGAATGTCAACCATGATAATTAAAATATATTAAAAAAACAAACAAAAAATCTTTTACTTTAATGTGTTGTACACTACTTTGAAGATCCGAAAAATCATGAATTGATAATGGCTGCATAGTTACCTTATAGTTGTGATAAATATGTCTTTTTATAAAGTCAACAAAGGATTTATTGTCTATTTATTTTCAAATAGAGAAGTTATGTTTACTTACTGCAGGAAATCTAACACTATCTATTTAGTTATACCTGCAATTATCTGTTATTCTTAAGGGACTTTGTCCCAGAATAAAATTATTTGTCTATTCTATTCTATTCTATTCTATCTGTTTGACCCTTTTCACCGGCAAAGTATTAGGGACAAATAATATAAAATATTCCGAATAACTTTCATAAGTTACCTAGCCGATAGGTACCTATGTAATTATATATAAATTTCCATATATAAATACGTATGTAAATTTATTACCTTGTACCTACAAACAAATTTAGGTAGCATGCCGGTATATGAAGTCAAGCCCATAGTACAGAAACCAGGTGAAAGATATTCGGGAAAACCCAATAGCAATTGAAAATATTTCCTGTTCAGAACAAATTGTATTTTCGTTCAATTTCTATCGTAAAAGACAGAGCATAACAAAGAACAATCTATTGGGCGTACAAATTTTTATAGAAATAGTTTTAAATCCAAAAAGAATCTCCGCGTATCAGATAGACAAAGATAACCTGAACTGAAAAGAAGAGCTAATATGAAAAAGAGAACATACCCATATAATATTTATTATGATGTAATTTGAATACATAGTGTTGAGTTTCACTGACAAGGGGAGGACAGATTCAGTCTCTCACGGATCTTGTTGGTAATTTTTTTGGAGGTTCCCGGTCAAAAAATATTAGACACGTATTTTGCCGTTCCGACCAATGGGCCCTAGAAGCCGAGAAAAGAAATAAAATAGCTTTAAAATAATTTATTTTATATCTCGGGTTTAAAAAATGATATCGACATAATTCTTGCACCAAGATGTTTAGTTTTGATTGCGGATCTAAGGAAAAATACAGCTACTCCATAGATTTTGGTTAATTAAATTCTAAAAAAATGATTAGATTTTCAAGCAAACTACCTCTATAGGTTTTTTCACACAAAAATTGACGTCAGATTCTAATTCAGCATCCTTAAAAAAATTGAAAAACGCTTATTCAACAAAATCAAAAAATATCATTTTTTTCACGCTCTTCGAGGAAAATGAAATTTTCAAACTGATTATTGGTTACATACCTTTAAATCGCCATTACTTTGTCACACAATTCACTGATTGGTATCGCTGGAAAGAAGAGAGCCTCAGCTTTCTTTTGATGTATATAAATGTGAAATTCGATGAACATAAACCTATTAAAAAAAATTGGAAAATCCGAAAAACATTTTGATTTTTAGCTTGAGTTCGAAACCAGATAGGATGATGAAACCAAAAACATTTCAAGCGTATTACCACCCTATATTTCGTGTAAAAAAAAAAGTTGATAAGTTTAACCGTCTAAATGTATTTCATATTTTTTTCAATTTAAACAAAAGTTGTCTACATTCCGGTCAGGTAAATTTTGAAGCTTACGAATTTTTATTTTTCTATTTGGATGAAATTTAGTATTTAAGGGTTCTTTGGAATGCTGAATTCGAATCCGATGTCGGTTCTTTGAAAACAAATATATTGAATGCACTACAATTGAAACATTTTAGCTTATACACTGTAAAATGTGTTAGAAATTTTTTTTTAGCCCTATAATTACGTTTCAGCACTCTCAAAACTTAGGAAATATATATATATATATATATATATATATATATATATATATATATATATATATTTTTTTTTTTTTTTTTTTTTTTTTTTTTTTTTTTCTAGCTATCTAGGAGAAATAATTTATTGCTTTAATAATAAATATTAAAGTAATTATAATTATTTATTATTTATTGTAATAATAATTTATTACAAATTAATATTTACATGACAGACAGAACCATATATTAGATTTGATGGTTAGGTATTTACAATTTCTTATTTATTTTGCAGTTGAACATGTTAAAATATGATTGTGATATTTGACATAAAAACATTATAGCTATAACTGCCTCACTTCGGTTGCTGACAGGATTTTGTTGAATATAATGATAATGAAATTGTAAGGTAATAAGCTTCAGTTATTAAAACAACCCAGTCAACAAGGATTACACAACGGATTAGTGATGTGTTCTGTCTGTCATGTAAATATTAATTATTAATAAATTATTATTACAATAAATTATAAATAATTATAATAACTTTAATATTTATTATTAGAGTAATAAATTATATATTAGAGTATATATAATATATATATATTTCTATATATATATATATATATATATATATATATATATATATATATATATTTTCTTTATTGATATCTGTATATACATACGTTTCCTAAGTTTTGAGAGTGCTGAAACGTAATTATAGGGCTAAATATATATATATATATATATATATATATATATATATATATATATATATATATATATATATATATATATATATATATATATATATTTTTAGAATGCTGAATTAGAATCAGACGTCAATTTTTGTGTGAAAAAATCTATAGAGGTACTTTGCTTGAAAATCTAATCATTTTTTTAGAATTTAATTAGCCTAAACCAAAATCTATGGAGTGGCTGTATTTTTCCTTAATGGCCCCATAGTAGAACGGCAAAATACGTGTCTAATATTTTTTGACCAGGAACCTCCAAAAAATTGCCAACAAGATCCGTGTGAGACTGAGTGTGTCGTCCCCTTGTGAGTTGTGGAAATTCAACTTTGAAAATCCATACTTTCACATTAGTTGACTGTAAAAATTGTAAATAAAATTAAACAATGACAGATAAATAAAATCAGTTTTATAACTGCCTCATTGGGAATGTTTTAGAATTACTGTAATATAAAGTAACTTCATTGTTTCTAAGTCTCCTGGATGTGTACTTTTTCTTTTTATTCAATAATTCGTGATTTCATAACACATAGATTTAAAAAAAAAAAAAAAAAAAAAAAAAAAAAAAAAAAAAAAGAGGAAGCATTGTTATAATTTTTTTTTTTACGTTCCTCTTTAATAGCTACAATAATGGGGAAACTTGCTTATTCACTAGAAGCCTTTGATCGTCCATCACATCATATTTCAACCATAATAATTAAAACATATTTAAAAATAAAATAACCGGGAAAAGTAATTTTAAAATGGAATTTCCTAGTATTGGTTGGATAAAAGTACCTAAAAAAAGGTTTATCCTTTTATATTTGAATGATTTGATTTATTTGGTTGTAAATACAAGTAGTGTAATTCAATTGAAGAATGTGATTTTTTCTGATTTCTCACGGCTACTCTGCAAAAATATGCTACTAATCAAAATTAAAGCTCTTTAAATATCCTATAAAATTGTTTTCATACATATTTGTCTAACTCACAACGGTTTTCGAGATATACGTTATTAAAAATCGATAATGATAGAGAAAAACAAATTGTTACCTCACTTTTTTTCAAATATTTACTTCAAGTGCCAGAAACGTTTATATGAAATTAAAAGAAATTTAATGCTCTACAACTTTGATTATCATATTTAAGCAAATGTTTGTCCGAACGAGTGCCCGCTACTCCTTTTCTGGAAAACGGTTAATCCTAAAAAAAAAAAATTAATTGTACCAAAATTATAGAAAATATTGTTATCTAAAAGTTACCTTCTCGATTGACGCCCGATGAATAGAAATCGAGATATTTGAAAAAACTGATTTTTGTGACCTTTGAACTCTAATAATATCTAATTATGCTAACACGCTGAGGTCTGTGACGTTTCACCCCTCATTTAGGAGGCCAAAACAAAGGTATATGTAAAAAATTCAGCTTCATTGCTTCCTTTCCAAGATTTGCTGTATAAAACTCCTTATTTGACTGGGCTAGTACTCTCTAGGTATAAATATCCTTATTGCCCAATGTTTTATTATTATTCCAAGATATCATTTGTTATTTGAATTTTATTTAATTTATTTATAAATAATTCTCATGGATCGAATCAAACAGATGTTATCGGTAAGAGTAAATTTACACTTATAGATTTACGTAGACCGATAAAAGTTTTTTCTTTTTTAATTCTTTGCCGAAGTAGTTAGTTCAAGACTCTTATTTTCGTATTTATTTTTTATTGGATATCGAGTACAACAAAACATATAATAAAATGAAAACGAAACTTCAAAAGGTGCGCTGTGGTGAAGTTCAGCGGAAAAATACGGGATGAATATAGTGATAAACAAAAAAGAACCACCTCGGTCTATGATATATAAACAATATTTGGAATTTTAATTGAATTTTGAAGTAGGCTATGTAAAACATCTATTAGGTAAAATGCAGTTGTTACCAGACAACGGTTTGATGAAAAAAAACACTAGGTTTTCAGTAAGTATGAATCTCACACTTCAGAACTTTTTAATGCTCTTTCTTGGTGACATATTAGATAATTTTATCGAGCAAAACAATTTTTTTTTTTTTTTTTTTTTTTTAATACAATTTATTATTCGTTGAAATATTCTTGTAAAATTAAAACCAAAATTATAACTTAAAAAATATAAAAATAATACCCTACGGCTGGTCGAATTTTATTTGCCTATTGGAAGCAAATTTAAAATAGAACTTTTGGAATTATTTACGTGAAATAAAACAAATATTAAATTTTAGACTATTTCCTATGTGATATATGAGTTTCATTCCGAAGATGGTTATTTTCATTTAAATGTATTGCGATGTTAGAATTCTTAGTGCTATTAATGTTTGCATTTATATATTTCTATTATCTTTTATTTAGTAATTCTCCATTTTTTACGGAGTATTTACCTTCTTAGTCATTGCGCTTCCTTATAGGAGTGTCAACTTGCATTTGATTTCTTGCCTTTCTTTTTTAAATTAATATAAATGATCTGCGTATCGAATTGCTGATCCATTGAATTTTTATATGTTTTTAAAACGTGATGAATGTTTAACATTCTAAACTAGCGTTAGAATAAACAAAACACCAATAGAAGGTGCGGATAATACATCAATTCCAAATCTTTGCCATCAAGCATACCTTATTTGATATGACTGTGCTTTACATAAAATCTATTTGGTGGTATGAAAACTCCGTAATCATAGTTGAATGTGTAGCAACTTTTACCTGATGCCAAGCAGTAAGAAATATAGAATAAGGAAACCAGAAGCTTGTAATCCAACCTCTTTTAACTCTTTAGTTCCTGATGCTCTCAAGAGGGTGCACTCCTTTTTATTTGTTTTGAAATGGTCAACTATTTAATCTATTAACTTTAAAGCATTTCCCGCACTCTTCAGTAGTGCTACAACCTGCACAAGCGACTAGACAGTTATCAAAAATTCGTGTAAGCTTTCAAAGTTCCAACTGAATTTCATGCAGCTTTTCTATGAAGTTTTATGTGTTAATTTTTTTAATTAATTTTTTTAACATGGAACATGTTACCGGTAACTTACTTGGTCGAAAAAACGTTATGTTTTTGGGGAACGTATTAGGAGAATTATAGCAGATAGGAGCTCAACTTTTCTTATAATAATTTTTATCATAATATCTTGATTAGGATGCAGGTTATAATGAGTGAGCTCCTTTTGACTCTGTTTCTCCTAATACGAAACTAAGGTATGAAACTTCTATTTTTAAGGTAGGAGGAGCCTTATGGACAAGCTCTAGCTCAGTTAGTGTTGCTCGGATTGAAAATTTGATTTCTTACCCGTCGAAATTTTAATTTTTTGTTTTATAACATTTGTTGCTAGGACCAACCGCTGAGGAGCTATATTGGTTTGGATAAAAAAAATCACGCTTGAAACCTATATTTTAAGTTTTTCGACACATTCTAGCACAGTTGGTCTTTCTCGGATCGAAAATTTGGCACCCTTCTTGTCAAAACTTTAATGCATAATATGTTTAGCTATATAACATTTGTCACAACGACCTACCGTATAGGAGTTATATTCGTTGGAATAAAATAAGTCAGGTTTGAAACCCATTTTTTAAGTGTAGGGGCTTTTTTGACACGCTTTAGCTCTGTTAGTGTCACTAGGATCGAAACTTTCCCGTAATAATTGCTAAATAAAAGGATTAAAACAAAAAAATCTGTTTGCATAGGTATCTTTCAGTCAACTTTCAGCTTATTCTAATCTTGGCCGAGATTATGTTAACACCTAAACTTAATTAACACATATTCATCGTTCAAGATGAAGCTGTAGACAGTAAGAAGCTGTCTGGTGATTTCTAGAGTGTCTACTAATTTTATAAATTTCAATTTTATATTTATGATTTTTGTGTGTAAGAAAAACTGCTGATTGAAAGGGCCAGATCTAATAACATTAGCTGTTGAACACCTTAATTTCTTATTTGCATCCTTGAAAGATCACTAGTTGGATTAAAATCACTCTAGGATATGATTTGAATTATAAGGTTTAGTATTATACGAACATACATAAGTGTATTTTTTTCATCACTCGCACTAAATTTAATTAATAAAATTAAGTAAGATGTAAGTAAAAAGTATTATTCTTAGGTCGTTGTAAAGTGATAAACATATTGGTACTACTGTAGTTCTGAAATGTAGTTGAACGATTAAACAGATCCAAGATTCCAAGATACAGATTCAAGATTCAATTTATGGACAAGATATGTATATTTTTATATATTATATATATATTTATAACAGAACAATTTAAAACTTTATTAAAAAAATAAATTGCTTTTATTTAGTGATAATCAACAATTTATGATAACAGAGATTGTTATGTTGTTTTCTTAATAAAAAATAGTGCTAATTATGTATTTGTTTTAAATTTTGTGGTATCAAAATAAAGTAATTTTCTGCTAGAATGAGAACCTCCAAATTTCGTTTATTTGTGATTGAAATTTTGTTCTTTTAATTCTAAAAGAAGTTAGCTTTGAAATCTTGTTTTTTATACTTGGTAATTACATTATTAAACTCATTTACCAATTTTAATATAAATATGTAAGTTGTAGTTTAAACCAATTTTGTTTTTTAACAATTTATTGTTTATTAACGAGTTCATAAAGATATCCGTACAAAAGGTATATTCAGTTGTGACGAGGTTGCTGTTGGCAACACCGTTTATGTGTCAGCTGGTACTCCAGCTTTCGGCCATTTCTCACCGAGACGCGTAAGAGATCAGAAATGTTTCGGAACTTGTAGTGCGCCGCGTTCCCGAATTATCGTGCGATTACCCCTTTCCCCCAAACTTATAGCCCTTGTGTAAAATAAGTGTCGCCGTTTGTAGTGTGTCTAGTGAATGTGCTTTCAGAATGGAAACAGCTAAGGAGACTTGCCCATGTTCGTCTGGGTGTGGTTGCCCCGGGCCTAACATCACCATTTCAGTCACACCAACCACTGGTGGCCAGTTTGAACTAGCAGTCACTAAGAACGAAACCATTGAAAACCTCAAGAAGCTTATATCAAAGAGACTTAAAGTTCCCAAAGAGAGGATTTGCCTTCTACATAGAGAAAGGTACCCACCATTTTGTTTTCATTATTACTAGGGAAAACGTATTGACCAGCTGTTGGAACAACCATGTTCTGTGTATCTTTTTGCACCAATTTTATTTAAATTAGTCTACGTTTCACCCTAATAATTGTATAATCTTTTGCTTCTTTTGTAATTAATTTTATGGGGACCTAATATTGAAAATATTTGTTGCTGAGTTTACCCATGTCAAGTCAGTTTAAATCCTATTCCCAAGATTTCTTGTAATCCTGTCATATTTGTTTATACAATTGCATTAAATATTAAATGAACTGTATCTATAGTTTGTCTGCAACACTTTGCCTTTTGTTAAAACCTAATTTCTTGTGATTATTAACACCCTCATCAAATCATAGAATTTATATCATATCACTCCATCTCATAGTTTCCGAAATATAAAATTCAATTAATATCTTGCTTAAAGTAGTTAAGATCATTGTACCATATGTACCTTATTGCTTGATAATGTTGTCAATTTAATCTGATAAAAAGAAGTTGCAACATTTTTTTTTTTTAATTTTTAGTATATATTTGGACATGAGTACAGTCTAAATTGATTTTCATGTTCCTATTTAAGTTAAGGTGTTGTTTAATATGAGAAATAATGATATTTTAATTTTTGTTTTTATTTTATCATGACGAAACCTGTACCAAATAATTATTTCATCTAATTTTAGGAAAATTCCTCGGTCTTGAGAATTGATGTATCGTAAGAACTTCTGCTATTCAGTTGTTTTTATTACTAAGTGATAAAACTAACAAAAATAGAACAGTGATTAGGATGACTGTAAATTTTATGTATGGGGATTTTTTTTTTTTTAGTAGTATTGATTGTACACTATTCTACCACAAAATTAGAATTATTAAGTATACACAAATTTTGTTTTGTATTATCAAACAGCTAATCAGTTTTAAGAGATCAAAAGTTGTAAGAGATACCTCTATTAATTAAAAAAGTTTTAAAAGCTATTTTCATTTAAGAATTTCTGACACATTGATGTGAAGTTTTTGGCAATTTAAGACATATACTAGCATTAGACTTTTAATGTCAGTGAAAATATAATTTTTTTTTTTATGGTATTGAATATTTTGAAAACAAAATTCATATTTTAGTTATTGCTAGTGTTTTAATGTCCACTGCTTCAGTGAAACAACAGACCACTTTATTTTTCTAGCTTAATCATAGTCTTGATTTATTCAAATAATTTCGGAAATACGTTAATCTCTTTTTGTATTTCATCTTGTATATTTATTGAATAGTTTATGTATATTAGTATTGATTATTTTCAGTAAAATGCTTTCATAATTATTAAATTAATGATATTTTTCAATTACCAAAATATTTCATATGATGCTGTAAAAAAAAAAAAAAAAATTATAGAGAATCATTTTTCCCTCAACTTTAAAATTATTGAAAAGAACATTTAAATTTTTAAAAGGATGCACTGATTCCTGCCCCAGAATATAATGCATCATGCTGGATTTCCACCCCCACTCTCCTCTCCCTCACTGATTAAAGGAGCAATACCCCATGATAAAGAGCCTGGGTGTGCCCCATACCAAACCCCTAATAAAATAACATAAAATTTGTACCCTGGATTTAAACCTTTTAATAATTCACAATTTATTCATTGTATTCAATCCAGTTTGAAGCCAGCTTGGTTGATTGTACACATTTAGATCCATAGTTCTTGCATGAGGTTCTAGTACAAACATCCGTGCCCTCCATATATTCATTTAATAATAATAGCTGATGATTTTGGTGTACACCCATATATGTTCAAATTTTGTTATTTTACTCCTTATTTAGTAAACAGTTTATTACTGACAGTTTTGTGTTAAAAAATAAACAATGACATTTTGTTATAGGGCTTTAATTGGGTTAGTAGTAAGTTCAACATTGACATTAGCCTCTGTTTTTTTTTTAAGTTTTTGTGCGACCTGTTAAAAATGAATCAACTGTTACTGAACTTTCAATAATTTTTTTTTTTACTTATAAACTTATAAGAAACCATGCATTGTTCAAGATGGTTGCCTGCATTTTAGAATGAATCGTTGACAGAATACTTATTTAATGCTCTCAAATATTTAGCCATTTGATGCAATTAATAGATTTCAAAATAATATTATGATTATCATTATTTATTTAAGATACTTTTTGTTTAGATTAGAATGACTTTTTTTTTTTTTTTTTTTGTCATATTTTTTCACCGAATCGGAAATGTAGTTTTTTCCTTATTGTGGAGAATCAATAAGAAACTATTGTTCCTTTTGTGAATTTGTTAATTGAAGCCACTGTTTCCCTACTCCTTTATTATATCATTACTAATTATCTGTATTTTATGGCCTGGTAATTAAGTTATTTTGTTTTAGGCAACTAAGGGAAGGCACTGTACAGGAAAACCAATTAGTTAATGGAAGTAGGCTAACTTTGTTACCAAGTGTTGAAACTGGCCTTTTGGTAAGTAACTTATTTATGTTTAATTTTCTTTTAATGATATTTTATATCAGTATAGTTTTGAAAAATAGTATTTTGTTTCCTTAATTTATTAGCTTGGTGTATATATAACTTGAAAATATAAATAGTGTCACAGAAACTATATGAAAAAGTTATTGGATTTACACTTTTTATTATTTATGCCATTGCTACAATATTATCTGGTAATTTTATTTTCATTTGTATTTTTTGTGACCTTAATTCAGACAAATGTTACTTGAATTGTAACTGCCCTTTTAATCCTCCTATTTCTTTTGAATACTTTTAATTTATTTCGGGAGCTAGCGGTTCTTAGTTTTTTTTCTTATTCTATTTTTTGTATAAAGTTGGAAAAGGTTGTTTTTATCACTTGAGTTTGCTTGGTTTTCTGTTAAATTCCATGTTTAAAGATCTGTTTTCATTTATAGTTTTTATAGTTAACTCTCTCTAATGTAAAGATTTTTATAGAAAACTTAATTTGACTGCAAATAAGATAAAATTTTGAAAATTTATAAAAAACTTTTGGATCCCTTAATTTTTTTTCAACAGTTAAGGCACAAAAATTAAAAGATGCTCTAAGTCTGAATAATTTTATTAGTTTTCATGATTAAGCGCTCAGTTAAATTATTTATTTTTACAATATATATACTAGTTTATTATTGTTATTAACTTGATTTGAGAAACAATCCATGCCAATTTTTAACGCTTTTTTTAATGCATAACCGTTCCGCCCCTTTCCATTCCTTGACCAATTAATAAATGTCATGTACTGACAATTCTTCCTCCCTCTTCCATCATGAGTGTTGAATTATTTCGCACTGCAAAATGATTGTGTGTTGGAAAGCATGATAGCACAGCTGAGTACGTAAGTTCACGTGACGTCACACCAGTGTGTGCTTTGCCCCTTCCCTTCTCTCCTCTTTTTACGATTTAAAGGTCGAATCCCCTTGTAATATAAATTTAATTAATTTCGTTTTTTACCCCGATGTTGATTAAATCTAACTGTATGTATTTGTATTTAATCAAAATCTATTATCGATAATGTTTGTTGTATTTGATTTAATGCTTAGAAATTGGTATTCATCGTATCGATATCGATACGGTTTCAAGGCTATTTCAATTTTATCAATACTTTTATCACTTTTCCAGACACTGAGCTAATTTCTGAAACCAATCTTGTTAACGTTTTCAAAAGATGTTTGATATAATAATATTGATAAGCTATGATAACATAATATACTATGGCATAATACATAATAGCTTCAGGTTTATTTTACGTATTTTATTTCAAAAAAAAAAAAAAAAAAAAAAAAAAAAAAAAAAAAAAAAAAAAAAAAAAAAAAAAAAAAAAAAAAAAAAAAAAAAAAAGATAAGATAAGGTATAATAGAAAACCAATCTTATAATCTTAGTTTTATAATAGGCCTTAAAATAAATCAATCTATGAAATTATAACAACTATTAAATTCCAAAAACATTTCTACTTATGCAAAATTTTTTTTTACTTCTACTAGAGGCAGGATTTCACGCTCTTAAGGCCTGGGCACTCAGGAGGCGGTCTGTCGCGGCGGTCAACGATAAATATCGCAGCGGTAAGATCGCTGTTGTATTTCACTGTATTGTATCATCTACGTCACACAGAAGGCTGTCTGTCGCGGTGTTCAAGATTAGATCCAGGCGACGAGCGGTACAGTAGAGAATTGCCGTTGGTCACAGCACGATAATTAATAAATATTTAATTTTAGACTATCTTTTTCGTGATGTATTTAGTTTCACTCCCTAGTCTTTGTTAAATTCATGGTTATTTTCATTTAAATGAATAACGAATTGGAATTTTGCTCCTTATTATTGTTTGCCCTTATTATTATCTGTATTTTAAACTTTATAATTTAGCGGAGAGGGGCCTGCTTGCGTTGTATTCAACAACGATAAAAAATAACATAAAACTTTTAATAAAATAAAATTAGAAGAAGCAGGAGCTCCTCTTTATTTGAACTACTCATTTTCTGAAAAATCTGCTAATTACTTTTGTCGATGGAAAACGCTACTGCAAATCTGCTACGCGGAAAACTATCTCAAAACTGGATCGCTCACACAGATATCGCTTTCTGTGTATTTCTAGCCAAATTGTTGACCGCCGAGAATATCTCGTGATAACTGACCGCCTTGATAGACTGCCTTCTGTGTGCCCAGGCCTTTAGTTTCTCCTTTAATAGAGATGAGGCTTGATAATTTGTTATCTATTTGTTCTTTTCTTTTGTTTTTTTAATTAGTTATTTTTGTAAAACCTATTTAGTTGGGATATTTTCTATATTATCCACATTAGTTTATCGAATCTAAGGATTTCATACATCCTATATTTTGCTGTTATCCAAGAAAATGTAAACAAATAGTTATCCTTTTTTTTTTTTTTTTTTTTTTTTTTTTTTTTTTTTTTTTTTTTTTTTTTTTTTTTTTTTTTTTTTTTTTTTTTTACATGAATAGAATCTATGATTAGTTATGCATTGTTTGGTTATTTGAAGCGTTTATTGAAACTTTGTATCTGACTGGGAACTGGAGGTCTATTCTTTAATTATTCAGTTGAATCGATCATTGTAAAAAAACATAAAAATAATTTGTAAAGTGCATGTGATTTGGTGATTGAAGATGCTGAGAGATAGGTCAACCTGATAGCGAAGTGGCGCCAGAAAAAGAATGAGGACGACTGCTTCCATGACTCAACCCGCCCCCTTGTATTTTGTTGTAGTGATATCTATTGATTTCTTTCTGATAGAAGATAATCAAGTATTCTTTCTTGAGAGAAGCCTTTGCGGACTGCTTTAGAGTCTCAAAAAGAGAATTTACGAAAACCCCCATTAAGGATTAGGACAAAAGTTTATCACGTCTTCCCAGAGAGGGTCACCTTGAGGATATGCCCCCACACCATCACTTTCTTAGGTTATTGGATTTTTCAGTTCCTCACGAAGCATGGAGACGGCCCAATCACGTGTCTAGTTGCACCGAGCAGAAGACCACTGAGCATGTCACCACATTTGAGGGGATATTCAACTCATTAAGAAGATGGATAGGGATCTGATGTATTTTGGAGTAAGATTAGACAAACGAGAAGATCTGATAAAGAATGAGAACTACCAGTTCTTCAATGAATTTATTCTGGGGTCAGAAGAAACTGAGAGAACTGCTTTTAAACCTGGTCACAGGATCTGCAACGAGAGGATGAAAAACAAGGTGGGGAGTAAAGGACATTTCTGAAGGTGTGAGCAATGTCCCCCTGCACTGGTCTACTCTCCAGATTATCGCACTTTGTTGATGTTCCCACAATAAATTATTATCCTGGTTTCCACTCGTGTACTAGCAATTGAGATCGGAAGTTATTTATCTTTCGAAATCGTGATGCCTTTTAAAAAATTGTATTAATGATTTTGATAGGTAGATAATAGTTTTGTAATGTGATACTGTAATGATTTTAATTTAATTAAAAGCTTGTGACTTATTAAAAAGGACGTTTTAGAGGAGAAGAGGTTCTTAGAAAGGTTAAAGATAATCACATTTCTGAAAATGAGGTTATTAACAGTGTTACAAAGTCAAATTTTGTTTGATTATTTTTTACTTATATTATGGTGACAAGTATTTTTGAGAATATTCTCTATTCTGCTAGGGGTGTAAGTCATTTACTCCAACACATAATACGCAATTACAATGTTAATTATCTTGTTTTTGTTTAAATGTTTTTGAAAATAAAGTATTGTAGAATATGTTTCGAATTTATAATTATCTGCTTACAGTATCACTAATGAATGATAATTTTTCGTCTTAACGACTTGTATTTACTAGGTTCGTTGGAGAAAGGAAAGTATGTTGGAGTAGGCTTTGTTCTATATTTATGTTTTCGTCTCTTCATCAGAACCAAGGATTATTAAATTTTTTTTTTTTTTTGCGCTTTTATTTATTGCATTGATTTTTTATCTCTATTTGTTTAGTTAGATAAAAAACGGTATTGATATATATACACGTTTTACGAAATTACGTCAAAATGTTTAAATATCTCTGTATCTAAAGTATAATATAAATGGATACAAAAATTTAACAAAAAATAATTAAAAAATCCACACATCTCGTAATATAATTAGTTTAGTTTAATAAATTGATTATTTGCTGTAACAATGGGAAACTGTTTCGTCCTTCCTGCTGCCCCTCTTTTCATGAACTCTACCCTCAAAACTCTCGTTCGTCTGAACCATTGTTCCCAGTTATGTTTTATAAATTGTATTGTTTCTCGAAATTTCCTTATTATTGTTTTTAATAATGAATATATATATATATTTTTTTTAGGCACAACGACCCGAACAAAGTGTTATGCAAGCGTTAGAAAGTCTCAACGATTCACAGGTACGACTATTTTTTTTATTTTCTTGTGAAAAAGTAACAAAATCATTTGCATGGTTGTTTGTATTCTGCGCGAATTATTTGTTTAACAATAATACATCCGTAGGTTTATAACTATAAGATATAGCAAGTATAATTCTTCGTATTTAATTATATTGATGTTTTAAATATTTTTCTGTCATATTGATAAATTTGAACGGGTTCAATTGAATGATTTCTTGGAAAACTATTATTTTATTTTTTAAGACTTTTTGGCATACTGAGAAAAAATTTTTTTTTTATCAACTTGGCTCATCAACGGTAATTATAGTATTTACACATTATACTGACATTACTCATTCTTTTGAACAATTATTTTACCTTGAAATATAAAGGAAATAAGAAAATTTAAATAATATTGGATGTATTTATTTATATATTTTAACGTATTTATTTACGTCATGGCTGGTTCTTAAACTTTTTATGTTAATCTATTTTATTTTTTCGTTTGTATTTCATTCAGTTTTTTTCTCCTAACACTGCAGTTACAAAATTTGCTGAGCTTAAAAAAAAAAAAATAATATTTTATTTTAATATGGTAAACAGATACTTGTAGAAATAAGCACTTACAGTCTTTAACTATACATATATATATATAGTTAAAGAAGCTTAAGGTTGTAAAATCTAAAAGATCGAATTATCTTATTTTATTTCAAGTAATCCATTCGACACTGTTGTAATTTTCCACGAATTTTCGTTTGATTAAGCGTAATTTTGTTGTTACCTTAAAAATATTTCCCTCTTTGTATTTACCGTATATCGATTCTAAAAATGATTTATAAAACTTTTTCTGCCCTCGTCCTTCCAAATGGCCCTCCATTAGGACAAGGGAAAATTTTTATGAAGTCATGATATATGGACTCCTTTATTTTCTTGCCAATGCTCACATATTTCAACTGTACTTCACTTACACATGTTAAAATATAAATAGTTTATACTTTAGTCACTTCACGTATTTATGGAAAGTTTTATTTTTTGCTTTTGTTCCAAATGTACTGTAATGTATTTTTCTATTTGAACACATTTGTTCTATTTCGTGTGGAGAGCTTTGAGTAAATGTATTATACTGGACGTAATCACCTGATACGTAGGATTCCTATTGTTTAATTTTATGATACTATGATTTATTGTCAAATCAATACGTATGGACCCCACGTGATTGCTGCATGGTACTAATTGACAGACGCCTCTGCGAACTGCTGTGCTGTATCTGACACCTGCTAGAATCGATTCACCTCACTTGTTGGAACCTCTGACCTTTCAGACCCACCGTTTAAATATTTTTCATTTAAATCCCAAATTGTTTAAGTATTTTTCATTTAAGATTAATTATATTATTATTCTGTGAGAATTTATAGTCTTTTAGATTTATAGGCTTTCTCTGGTTTCGAATCGGTGGAGATATTTTCATGAAACGTAGTAGTGAAATAAAAACCTTTTATTTTAGTTTTTCCAATTAGCAAAGTTCCTTTTTTGAACACTATTACACTCCAATGCTATCTATCTATGTAGAGCCTAGCCAAGAGGTTTATTTCCTATATTGCCAACACTTTTAACTGAACTATTTATTGCTATCATAATTACACATAACGAATTCTATATTTTTTTTGGATGTAGTGTGCTTATGTTTAACCAAAACACTTTGGTCATTGGTTTACCTGTCTGCTGTCCTGTGAATTGTCGGGTACTCTAAGAGTACATTTCCAGGAAGGTTATTCTAAAAATAAATCTCCTACCTAGGTAGGAAAGTTCAAAATGCAATAGTTGCTTAGAGATACTCAAAATAGTTGCTTAAAGATACTCCAAATAGTTGCTTAAAGATACTCAAAATAGTTGATTAAAGATAAAATATTTGGCCCATAAAAAACGCGCAGAAGCAAAATTCCGGGATATCTAGCTGGTATCTGTACGCTGGGCGATGTTCAGATAATGTACGGTGAGAGTTAAAGTTATATAATTTATTCATAACTAAATTTTAAAAAACTTAATAATCAGTTTTAAGCCGTCGGGAAAACGTCCGACACGTAGATGAAAGAATTGTGTTATGGTTGATATTGGGGATTTGGGTTTTAATAGGGTGGAATGAGAAAAGTTGGTCAGAGGTTGATGGTTTCGGCATAGAGCCTTGAGGTTCACTAAGCCATTTTATTTATTCATTTATTCCTTTAAACAAACTGACCCGAAAATATGAGGCAAATATAGAACTTACAAGGCTTAACGAGGATGGATTAGGGGACAAGGACCCCGTAAATCATTTTGTCTGCATTGACAGTTCCTAAGTCCTTCTTTGAAAGCTTCAAATTCCTTTAGGTCTTCCAGGTAGCCAGTAGGGTATTCACAAAAATCGTAAATAAAGGTGAGGTAAACCATCCTGCAATGTAATAATAATAGTGTTTGAAAAAAGATTTAATGTTAAATTTTAAAATAACCTTGAAAATGAGTTTAACTTTTAACCCTATGAATTTTTAATATCTGCATTATGAAAAATTAGTCAAGTTGTTCTTAAAGTATCTGTTTTGGCGCAAATGGTATTTCTTGAGTTATTACAGTATTCAGTTCCTATCATCGATCAAAAATGCGCGCGCTACTGAAAAGTGAACTATTTTGTCTTAACCACTTCATCGTGATAGTCAGGTATTTATATACAGTCATTCATCGCTCAAAGGTTTTTTTCTATTGAAAATTATTTAATATTATCTCATTTTCGTCTTTAAAATAAATAGGTTATTTTAAAATCTTGCGGGTTTGTTATACGAGTATTGTAATTTAGCCATTGTTTTCTTCTTATTTTCTCAGATCCTTTACTTTAATTTATCATCTGATCCAAGAGGGAAGTTATAAATTAAATTAACTCATTCTCCGCGATAATTAATGGAAATTTGCCTTTCCATTCTCTCGTTAGTAGGCCATTTTCGTAACGGAAATTAAAAAACGGGGTTCGATTAATGCGGGCTTCTCTCCTGTGTTCCACATTCTGCTTCCTGGTTCTTTTTAATCCTAACAATTTGTCTCAAAATTACAATTTTAAATGTTTGCTAACTTTTATAAATAAAAAATAAATTAAATTATTTGTAATATATCTTATAATTCTTGAAACGTATTAATATCGTGTCATGCAAGCAGTATGGCCCTGTTGATAGACCTCAATCAAGTAGTACACGTAAAACAGGTAACATATTTTTGTCCAAACGTTCCATAAATCCATTACTGTTGAAAATAAATGTTTGTTTATTTATTACTTTTATGAAATAATTTGTAACTATCGGTTGTGCATTTCGTCGTGCAATGATTTCATGAATCGAATGACTATTTTTAAAAGTAATTTTTTTTTTTTTTATTGATTTCTTTACGGTTCAATAAAATATATTGAGCATAATGCAATATATATTTATTTTAATTCATCCGGACCTGACATAGCAACAGGTGCTTGACTTTTCCAGTCTATCCCGTGACCATTTATTGTTTCCGTCCCATTGTAAATGGTTTGGCATCTTGTATTCTTTTTAAAAATAATTATATCTAGGTTTTTTATCAGTTAATTTTGAAAGAAAAAAATTGCTTTTTATAGGATAAATTTATTATTATAGATTCCACTTGAGTAAATTGATATTACTACACGTAAAATATGTTGTTTCGAATGTCTTAGTGCAAACTAATACGTACGATTTTCGCTCAATGGTAAGAGTGGGGGGGAATCGTCCATTTTGCGTTACCTCCACGACATGAATATCAACCGACAATGAAATCAAACCTGCGATCCATCAATGTTTTTTTTTTCATCATAAACCCTATTATGAAATATTTACTATAGTGAGCATTTATATATATTATATAATGTAAAATGATGACGAGGTAACATTTTATGGCGGATCTGGGTTAAAATTTACATGAATATTAATTATCATAATGGTTATAAAGATATCTAATAAACCCTGAAAAGGTTTGATGATTTCACACAATTTTTCTACCTTTGTCTGGAGTGCGACAAATACCGGTTTACCTGAGCCTTATAAATAACTTTGAAAATTTTCTAGGCGCCAATGGCTCTCCAAGGTAGAGGTGAAAAAATAAATAACACGTTTTGTTAAAAATCAGTGTAGGATTTTATGGATGAGTGTAATACTTTGCACTATTTTTTAAATAAAACTTTTAGATCACAATCCATTGTTTTTTTTCAATTACGGAAATTTATTTATATCTTAAATTGAAGAAATATAATTGATTGAGGTGAGGAAAATACTGTACTAATGTTTTTAAAATATATATATATTTTTTATTTTACTTTTTATTTAATATACTTTACAAAGAGAGTGGGGGATAGATGATAAATGTGTTCAGATTGTTTTCAACTATCACCTTGTTTCCGTTTCCACTTCTAAATAAAAGAATTTTACCTGACGTCCTACATTCCCTTGTTCAGGTATCGCGTTTCCTTGTGTTGTCACATTTCCTTTATTTTATATCTGTCCTAGATATACCATGTTTATCTGTTTTCAGTTTTATATAGTTCATCTGAACAAACTCTCCGCTAAACATTTTCAAGGTCCTTCCTCGTTGGAAACAATTTAAGTTTGCTACACATAAATATATAAATGTGAAGGGTGCCCCAGTTAGCTAAAGATACTGAATCTTAACTTCTGAGATAACCCGATAACCGAAGTGGATAGAAATCCGCCTCGTGCCTAAAATGACTACTTTTCTAACAACAGAGGTTATTTTTAGGTATCCGATGAAGGTTGATGGTTTCGTGTGTTACGAAATAGGTACCTCCATTTTCAGATAATACTGGAATTTTACAATTTTACTGGCAATTTTAACTCTTATCATCTATTATTATAAATTTATCACATAGATGTTTCTTATCTATATACGCTTCAGTATTGTAGAGTATTTTTTTATCCGAATATATAAACTACTATCTTTTTTTTTTTTTTTTTTTTTTTTTTTTTTTTTTGTGATTGTTAGTTATGAATCGATTTTGAAAATTCTTTTTTTTATCGTTTAATCATACTTCAGAGGTGGTTCTATAAACATTTAATTGAAATCAACTCAGCGCTTTTTAAGAAAAATCCAGGAAGCAGCCGGAAAACATTTATCTCTGTTATATAACTATCCACTATAAACATTTCACTCCATTCTGACTAAATCTAAATTGTTTACATACACACACCCAAAAAAAAAAAAAAAAAATACACTCACTCACCTCTAAAAATTGAGAAATAAAGTTAATTTTTAGAAAAACATAACAAATACAGACTCCAAAGATTAAACCTACATGCACAAACCTGAACTAAAAAGTAAAATATAATATTTCAATTACTTCTAAACAAAGAACATTAAAGGTCAATGAAAAAAATTATCAATACTTATATACCCATTCACAACTTAAATTATTATAAGTTGTGAATGGGTATATAAGTATTCGGAATCGTTGTCAACCAAGAAGGGCAGTTTTAAGCTTCCTTTTTATTTATTTTTGTTTTGTCTGTCACCTACTCCAAAAACGCTTAATCATAAACTTTGCTTCGAAGTAATTAAAATATTATTTTTTACTTTTTATTCCAAATTTGTGCGTGAAGGTTCTATTTTGAAGTCGGTTTTAGTTTTTGTTTTTTTAAATTACAATTAATCTTATTTGATATTTTGTGCGTGAAACGTTGTTTTTAACAGTTTCATCCGAGTTGATTTTTATTTTTCCGTTGACAGGTAATATGGTTGGGTGAGTTTTTATAATCCATCCCCTTCTTCCTGTCGTACTTACTGTAGCCATTGAAAACTGTCCTTCAGCATCGTGCAGGGTTTCCGAGCAAATAAATTTTGTAGCATCAGTTTTATGAAATCCGTGCCTATTTTACAACTATTGTAAATAGAGGCCAGTGTACATATCTTTATCCTTCAGTTATCATTATTTTATTTTTTAAAAACTCTGTCCCTTCTGGTTATATTTTCAGGCAATAGAGATTCATTATCAGTAGTTATTAGGCCTCCATTGTATGAAGCTATCGAAGGTACATATTTTTCTATTTGTTTATATCAATTGTTTTATTGAAATAGAGTTAGCCAGTAAACATTCACAGTTACCCATATGATATGTTATGTAAATTACAAGTTAAAATAATAAATATAATCAAAGCGTAGCATTCCAAAACCATATAAGTCCATTTTTAATGTTTTACAGCTAGTCGTTAAAGTTAAAGGTAAAGGTCAGATCGGATTAGGAGGGGGAATTATTTTTTGTGTGGCCGTTTTCAATGTGATTTAACTACGTTTTTGAGAAGAAAGATATTCTAGTTGAAAAACTATTAAATTAAAAAATCAAATTTGTCAATTAGAATTAGCTGGTTTTGAACTTCCACACCTTAATCATACGAGTTCATAATTAACAATGATTACACTGTTAGTAAAATAATTTTATTGTTTACAATAAAGTGTTTTTATTTGTATAAGTTCAAGGTTAATCCATCTATTCCTCCCCCCCTAAAGTTGTATTGTTATATGGATATTATCGAAACTTTATTATTTTTGATTTCAATAGGGAATCTCAGAGACAGGCGATCGAGTTTATGTAAGTTTCGTTGGTGTCCTTTTCGAGGTAATAGATTGATGTAGATATTTTTGATATTCTGTTACTTTTTTTTTGTCCCATTGTTCTGAAATTTATTTATTTATTTTTTGAGACTTTTGCTTGATTTTGTCACTTCTATTATGGTTTGAGGTGTTAAATATCGAATAATACTGGAGTAACCTGTGGTGTAATGGTTAGCATAAACCTACTAAACCCAAGATCGCGGGTTCGCAGCCCAGCAGATGACCTTAAGATTTTTTAAAGGGAGTAAAAAATCCTTAGCTATGCCATCCTTCGGAAGGGACGTAAAATGGGGGTCCCGAGCCTGTGCGATGTCAGGTACTCGTTAAAGATCCCTATCCTAATTATACCTGGATAGGCAAAATTTAGGTCTCCCACCATAATATCGTCCGATTAGCCATAGCAGCATAAAGTGACGTTAAACGAAATAAACAAACAATCGAATATTACTGCCTTAATGATTTGATAGATCGGAGAGAGTAATTTCCTTCATAACTTGAAAAAAAGTTAAACAATTTTCATTTATTTACATATTTGTATGTACTTCATCATTTAGTTCATGAATATTTTTAGGATCAATTATATTGTTTCACACTCTCTCTCTCTCTCTCTCTCTCTCTATATATATATATATATATATATATATATATATAAACTGAAGTTATTTTGTCAACTAAATATTTAGTACATAAATAGATCATCGCAATCAAGACTAATGTACTGAGATTTATTTTGAATTGCACCATCCCACAGGAAATTAATAGTATCGTATATAATTTAATGAGTGTATTAACTAATACCATTCCATTATATATATATATATATAAACTGAAGTTATTTTGTCAACTAAATATTTAGTACATAAATAGATCATCGCAATCAAGGCTAATGTACTGAGATTTATTTTGAATTGCACCATCCCACAGGAAATTAATAGTATCGTATATAATTTAATGAGTGTATTAACTAATACCATTCCATTAAGTATTTGTTGCCAAATTTTATTTATTTGTTTATTGAAATAAAAGATATTTAGTAGTTAATAAAACTGTGTGAATGGATCCATAAAGCCATCCATATTACTTATTGAGGACAATGATGATAGTACTTACTCATAAAAGTTTTAAATAAAAGAAAGTAGTTATTTAGTAATATGTTTACTAGAATGTTTATTAAATCTTTTGTATTGATTGGTTGAAGATAAACTGCTTTAAAAACTATTGATTTTAATATTTTTACTGAATGCACTATAACTGTAATTTTTGAAGTTTAGTCGTCCATCTTGAACATGGAAACCCTAGACCTGAATTCTATTGGTTCCCTCCACTGGTACACCCCCTACCTTCTCCACACAATACATTCTGTTCAGAATTTCGAAGGCCGTTTATGTAGCTATTGTACTTCCACCTGCCCTCTTCTTCAGGTATAAGGTGTTTGTGAATTGTGGAGTCTCTGGTCAGACTGTTTCCTTTTAAAATCCCGACATGTGAAAAGTTCATATTCTTGTTAGTGTCGTAAGTCCGATTACTTGCTAACTTTTATGTGTCATTTACTGAAGAAGAAATTTCATATTAAAAGCCAGACTATAGTGACAAGAAACTGCTCGTCGTTAAAGACAACATTAACTCGACAAACTTTCAAAGCTTTAGATAAATTATAAAAGATTTATTTACATATCTGTGATTAGGCCTATTTGGACGTTCGGAGTTAAGCTTTGGGGCTCCACTAAACCATCCAATTCATCTCGTATCCAATCTTTCCTATCCAAAATCCTTCGAAAAATCCTCTATAATCCTTAGACTTATCCAAAAAGATCTTAATGTTCCATATGTTGCTGATTTAACCCAAACCAGATACTTATCCTTTCATTGTATGCTCCATAACCACTCAAATCCACTAATTTTTCCACTTGGCTTCCACACCTTTCCTGATAATCCTCCGAGGCGTCTAAAAAGAAAATGTCCTAGAGACCTTCTGGTGTATAATTTGACAACTATCATACTATCAGACTTATTTGGACAAACAGTAGCTTTGATCTTTATCAAATCATCATCTTTATAGGATGGTTTAGCAATAGTAAAATCTAATGATTTTCAACTAATTCTTTTTTTCATTTGTGTTTTCCTGACGAAACATATCAAAATAAAACTGTGATTTTATTAACAATTATTGTCACTTTTTGCTAGGAGTTTGTTAATTGAAAATATTATTGCTAACCAACTCGGAATACCCGCTGTATTGTTAATCGTTTATATTATGTAAAGGGATTACCCCAAAAACATTGCTTCCGTAACCGTGAAATTACATAACTTGGTTATGGGCTCTTGTTATATCATGTATTCGTCATTATTTACGTATTATTGAAAAATCATTTTCCCTTCTAAGTATCATTAATTAATAACGTGCAGATTTCGAAAGATTGTTTTAATCACAAGTGTTTTATGATATCCATTACATCAAAAAAATGAAACATTATATTTTTTGTAATTGAAAAAATAAGAAATAAAAACTGCCATGTTACCTTAATTTTGAGGTATTACGTCAAGTTATCTAATATGAAGCTCAAGTGTAATTTATCTAGGACCGAGATAAACAAGGAAACATTGGTTAGTTAATAAACTATCCCATAGTTTGCTGAAGTAAGAAATGATTTATTTTTCTTGTTATCGTCCAAGAATGGCTATTCTAGTAGTAAACTACAAGGCTGGGGACCGGATTTAAAATTACTCGTGGGCTATTATAAATTGCCCTTGAACGGATGTTGCTCTTGATCGTGCATAAGGCTATCAGTGAAGGACTGTCCTTTGTCCATATCCTTGCTAAAATTATATGTGCATATATATATATATATATATATATATATATATATATATATATATATATATGCTTAGTAAAATCTATATAATTTTAGGGAATTTCGTCTCACTTGATTTCTGAAGAAAAATAAAACTATTGAATGTAGAATTTATAAATACACTAAAGCTTCCTTTCAAATAAATGTTTATATTTTTTTTTTTTACAAAAAGCTAAAGATATCAGTTATAGGAATGTTGTACCGGTCATGGTCATAGCCAAGACTAGTTATGTTCATGTGGCAAAATAATCTTTAAACAAATGTTTTTAATAATTTAAAATTGAGTGTTAATTAATTAACAACTATAACTATAAAAATAATCTAAATACCAATACAACGCTGTCGATGCACTCATTCACAAACTTGATAGTTACGTATATAGTTCAGAAAGCGTCATGAAATGATAGTTGAAAATGAATTTAAACAACTATTTATGAGAGTATAATTTATAGCCGCATTTCTCGTTGATTTTTCTACATAAGCGGTAACGGCATACAATACAATATGGTAATCATCCCTAATAAAAAATTAATGAATTAAAAGAAATCGGAATGTATTTTTTTTTTTTTTTAAATTATCTTCTTTCGATATTTCCAATTTTTTTAAACAGCAGTAGCCATCAGCGAAGTACAATATATAACTAACTTTATTAACTGGGAATGGTCACTAAAGAGACGTAAGAACAAACATGGCCACTACTTGGAAGGGATGTAGTATATAAGTTTTTAAAGGACATAATAAAATGAAGAAAATTCTATTTTTTTGAATAGACTGAAAAATTACATAACCCAAAAACTGGAAATTAATGAAGCAATTCCACTATAGTCCCTTAAGAATCCTCACTTTTAACGATCTTACTAACTAAAAAGGTATTTCAGGACACTATTTTAGGAAAATATTTTTGAATGGTCACTGGAAAGGGATAGGAGGAAGAGTTTCATTAGTTACTAAATCTTAATTCCTTTTCAGAAATGTTTCTCCTGGTGGTATCACCAATAAATGGACTAGTCCCTTAGTATTGCGATAATTTTATTAGCCTGCCCATAACTGGTGAGGTGACCATAACTAGTGATTTACCCTACATATACATATACTACATATATATTTATGTTAATATAAATTCGATTGCTCAGCAAAATGGCTGGTAATATGGACATTGAATAGACAATCTGAAAATAATCACAGATTAATAAAAGCCTGATGATGGAACATTGTTTCCGAAACATTTAGGTAAATAACAGGAGTTATGCCAAATAAATGTTTAAGTATATAATAGTAGCTGTCTATATCTCAGGAACTCGATTAATCCTGACTCAATTTAATAACGTAATGGAAATACATAAGAAAAAATATCGAAGGACAATTCTGTCCTGCTGAGAAAGATTTTTATTTTAATTGATTCCTATACTTTATGAAATTTATTTAACATGTTAAAATTGCTGTAAACTGCTTAAGATTCATAAAAACTTAACGGAAATTTACCGTTTCCCAGTCATAATTTTCAGATATAATACTAAACCAAAAAGCCGTTGGTCTCTCTTTTTAATGAAAAACTTAATTTTATATATTTTTCAATAGAAAACTCATATTTAATTCCTAAACAGTAAAAAAAAAAAAAAAAAAAAAATCGATTCAACTTTATAAGATTTGACAGAAATAGTAAAAAAAAAAAAAAGGTATCTAAACTTTGCCATTTTTCGGACTTTGTATGCACGGCAGAATTGATGTAATACATACATATATTTAATAAACAAAACAATAGTTATTATGTATGCAATAATAATATACATAAGTAGCATTATTGCATCATAAATCATAAAGTTTATGGCTAGGAAAAATCAATAATTTTTTTTATTAATTATCAACATTCTATATGCCACTGCTTCAGTCTTCTATTGTTTAAGAATCAATATCGAACGATGTTGCATCATTTCAGCCTTCGAGATATTGGTGTGCCTACTTCAACCCCCTTTTTTATAAGAAATTGTTAATGACTATTCGTTTCTGAGTAGAACGTCCACGCACCCTCATCCTTCAGGAGGTAATGCTCGTGCATTATATAGTCTTGTTATTCTATATTTTTCTTCGGCAATCGAATGTTAAAACAAAAATAATGATACATAATAAAATTTTTAAAAATTAGAAGGCTCGATTGATCGAGACTTGATTGATTTAGTCCCGAATGCCCATTGAAATTTAAAAGCGTTTTCTTCGTTAGCTATTAAACTGTTTTTTTAAATAGATATGTATTGATTATAAATCATGACAAGCTCCTTGTAAAAAAGAAAAAAAAGGTACGTTATATAATCAGTCAAAGAACAATATCCACTATTTTTGAATGGATAAAAAAACAAAAAAACATCGTGGAGTAACTCCTTTGTAACCTGTATTATATTAGTTTATTATTATTATTTTAAATTTTAGAGTGCTAAAATATATTGTTGCTGGCCTAAAAGGCGCAATACTGTCAATGTTTATAATTGCACTTATATTTAAACTTAATTTTATATTATAACAATAGCAATATAACTTCAATAACATATTGGTTTTATTTTTACTATATGAGGAAAAAAAGATAAAGAATAAAATCTGCTCTATTAGTAAAGAACTAATAATTAAAGGTCTAATTGAGGAGCATTATTTCTTCAATGATATTTTACACATAGCATTAATCTCTAACCTGTTTATAACTGAACAGGTAGTTGAAGATTACATAAAATCATTATTTAAATTTTAATTTTAGTGCATAAGTTGGTTATCCACATGGACAGAAACTATTAAGAAATGCCTATAAATCATATTTTTACACACAATATCAAAAAGAATTTGGTAATAACATTTATTACGCAGATGTATATTTTATTAGATTTTATCTGGCTGGATTTTTATTTCTAATCATAAACGTACATGAAATAAAAACCCCGTTTCTGCAACTCAATTTTAATTTTTTTTTTTTTATATTAATTAACTCTCCTAGACCTATGAAAATGTCTCGGTTAAAATTTTGTTCCGATGGATTTAGTACTTTTACCGTTATAAACCCATTGTCGAATGGTGCTAATCACAGATCGGTCGGTTTACAAACTTAACTGTTTCACATATCATCGTTTTTTGAAGTAATTAACTAATTGAAAATCTAAGAAAAAATTACAAATTTGACACTTGAGAGCTTTTACCATCTAACTGTGAGTTAAACGTTTGTGATAAATTCTGAAATTCTAGTGCCAATCCTATGGCAATAATACCAATTCTAGTACAATAATCACCTCTCTTCTGCATTGTCTGGAGGATGAGACCCAGCCACCGTCTGTTAGCTTGATGTATTTTAGCTTTCTATTTTCTTATGTTGACCAATCCCCATACGTGACCTTAAAATCTTCATATAAATTGGTGGAAACATTGCTGGCACGGATATGTACATGGGCGTTTTTTTTTTTCATATTTATGGGAATTTTCTATTACCAGAAATTTTATGTTCTTGCCTTTAATAAGAAGTTTTTCCACTCAGAAAAATTTGTTAGATATTACCCCAACGGCTCGGATTAGAACAAACTTGCTAAGTAACTGTAAAGAAGCCTGGCAACTCAGGGTTTAATAACGTAGTTGAAAGTATCTAATTTGTATTTTAATTTAATATCTAGTTGATGGACACACTGTATTTTAGTTTTAAAAGTTAATATGTTATTATTATCTTTCTTCCTTCATAAAACGTGTAGATATTAATATCATTTCCATAAACCATGTAAATAAGAAACATTGATTCAATTTTATGACACTCAAAAGAAGTTTTTAACAAATATAATAGTAATTAAATTTGAAACACTATTGGTTTTATAATATTTATTTGGTTATATTGACGGAATATTGCCGATAAGAATTATTTCAAATTCTTAAAATTAATATAAGTTAATATCAAACATTTTACTTTTTCAAAAATATTTTTTGTTAGTAAACTAGATAGGCAGACCCCCTCCTCTAACAGCCACGAGTATAGACATACAATTATCTATTAAAAAGAAAACCAAATTGGATATAAGAAAGGCAAATCAATTTAGAATTATTATTTAAATCTTAGTTTATACTTGGGTGTTTTTTAAAAACATTTCATACTTGATAATATAACTCTTGAATTAAAAAAAGTAATATTTTTTTCATTTAATGTTTTGGACTTAGTTCTATAGTAATGACCTAATCCAGATAACTGTACTTTTTTTTTTTTTTATTTATTGTTACTTTTGAGCTATTGACAAAGCCTTGGTCGATTATTTTGTTTGAGTTATTTGCTGCTGCTCACTCATTTCGTAAGCGTAAAAATTTTATGACCTGGGAAGACCTTGTAATTTTATTGTTTTATTTTTGTCATATTTTTTTTTTCTATTTATGCCAATAGAGCTGACTGCGATTTAACTATGATTCTGTTTAAAAATTAAATTATCCTCGATTTCAAAACGATTCCTTCTCCAATGAAACTTCCATGTCAAGTAAATACGTTTCTTGGTCTACAAAGTATCCTGACCTTCGTTTATTAGACTGTTGTCAACTAGATGTATTCTTGCTTGCATTACATATTAGATGTAAAATTCTAATCATTGGTCTTAAAAAAACATTTTTATGAAAATAAATTTTTTTTTCATGAATCTTTATCAGGGTTTGAAATCAATAATTATTTTTTCCAAAAAATCATATAATAATTATTATATTTGATTTTTAATTTAAAAATCATTCCTGATTTATAAATAAAAATTTCAATTGATTTTTGATGTTTATTGATTTGATTAAAAATTATGATCACTCACTGAGTGATATGGTGTTGCATAAATAATAATGATTAAATTGTGATAAAAAAAATATTGATCGGAAAATAAAAATCACCTTTTACACACAAATTGATATGTTTGTATTCAAAATACTCAAAATACATCTTGGAGATAATTCAAAAAATTTAACTTTCTGATTTAGAAAGGAATTACTCAAAAATTATTATTATTATTAATTGTAAAAATTTTGTTCAAAAATAATAATCAGAATTTGATTTTTATTACTTTTGTCGTGTCATACGAATTATGTGATACGGAATCAAACTTAAATAAAATTTTGCTGTTATCATTAATCGTACATTTTTAAAATTCAATGATTTACATACCTTTTTTTCTAGTATTTTATTATATTTTTACTAAATACAAATCACCTAATCATATTAGATTTATATTAGGCATCTCCGAACCATATTCCTTCCCCGACCTCGTGCGTGTGTGTATTTATATATGGAAAACATAAATCTGGGTGATCTAGCTTCTCTTTTAATGTAATTACTTGTATATTGTGTTTGAGAGAGATTGAAACCATGGGAGGTAGAGTATGAGCGTTATTTGGAGGACCTGATTACAGCTGTTCCTAGCTAGGAGAGGGATTATAGGGATGTAGGGAAGGGGTAAGCTCGTGATTGAAGCTGGGGTTTAAAATCAAAAGTTTCTTATAAAGATTTAAAATATTTTATTGCATAAGAACTAGGTTGTAAAGAATATAATGCCATATTAGCTTTTTTAGAATATAACAGTATTTTATACAATTCTCCTTTAAAGTTAACTTTTCATGATAAATGTAACGAATTTGGATAATCGTAAATAAATAGTCGCACAAGATAAATATTTAGGTTTCCAAAAACCTAATTTTGTTTCTATTTAACATTTGTTTCTACCATTCTTTTTTTTTTTTTTTTTTTTTTTTTTTTTTCTCGTTTATTTGATTTGTTTTTGGTTTTTTTCATTTGCATCTATTTATTTTTTTCTTAAATTTAATTCTTTCTTTTTTTAGCTCTTTTCAAACTCCAAAACTTAGTAGTTCACTCTATGGATCTTGCTTTTTTTAAAGGACGCCTCGATAGTTATTTGGTCGCTACAAGAACTGCTACTGGTCAATGTGAAAATTCCTCCAAGGTGTGTTATGGGTTTCCTAGAAAAGTATCTTGTGAAAATGCAGAAAAGACGAATATCTCTTCTAAAATTTTACCAAGCTGCATATTGATGAAAATGTATACGAATTTCTTGTGCGAGTGAAAGTACGATGATGTAAATGGATTAATAATATTTAAAAACTGTATTAATGGACTTTTTATCTTCCCTATATTTCGTCAGTAAATATTGTTTAATATATATTTCTCGACTGTTACTATAGAAGTTTAATAAGGTCCTTGAGGATCAGTCAATAAAATAACTTAATTGCTCTCATAATCATGCCCTACGTGAAAAAGCAGGTTACAATAAAATGATATGAGTTATACAACTTATTTCAAAACATAAAGTTAGCTACAATATAAATATATATAAAAACATTCTTTGGAATATTTAACTACATATTGTAAGTAGTTCATACCCCTCCATACTTTGTGATTATATGTAGTTTAATATTCCATTCCATGTTTTTATATAGATTTATATTGTAGCTAACTTTATGTTTTGAAATAGCCTGTATAACTCATATAATTTTATTGTAATCTGTTTGTTCACTGTATGGCATGATTATGAGAACAATGTAGTCTCGAAACATCGCAAAAATAAGTTATTTTATTGACTGAATCTCTGGAAGTTTATTAATTATATATATCTATCTATCTATCTATCTATCTATATATATATATATATTTTTTTTTTTTTTTTATTTTAAGTACCTTTGTCAAGGTGAAAAAGATATGTTTGTAAGGATTGGTATTATTTGTCACGCAGAAGAATTAACCTATCTCAGTGAAGGAATTTACGTATTGATTACCTACCGTGCAAGAACAGGGTCTTCTTTCTTACCTGTACCCGTCCCTCGTAGTAGTTTCCATGCAGTTGGTTGACGTTGAGAATGTATGACTGTAAATGCTGTATAGCGGTGATATACCACTGGTGTTTGGGCAAAACGAGCTTAAGTCATCATTTTTACGAAAACAAAAATAAATAAATAAATAATTTTTTGCTTAAGTTTGTATTTTACTATAATGAATAGTAGAAAATCGTCTTGTAAACTTCATATTCCAAGACCTATGCCCTTTTGAGCAAACGTCAGGGATATTAGAACCTTAGAATTCCAAAACCAGCTAAATCCACTTTTGAAGGTTTTTCACAGCTGGTCGATAAAGGTAAATGTGAGACTGAAATAGGAAGGGACAATATTTTTTGTTAGGCTGTTTTAAAAGTGATTTAACAACTGAGAAAATCTTTCACCCAAAGATAGCTAGTAGGAAAGCTATTCAGAAAAATTTGGAAATTGAACTTACCTGGTTTTAAAATTCTACGCCTTATTGGCAACTACTTTATCATCATTTATTATCACCTTCATTTTTGCAATGATTATCCTGATAGGGCCGCAGGCTAAGTGAACCCGATGTTATACTTAACCGCTTTGTAAATACAGTAGAACCTCAATAATCCGATCCCAAATGGACCAAGGGGTAGGACGGAACGGCCAAAAGGTCGGATTAACCAGAGATGAAACATGTTTTTCATAGTTGAAAGTGTATTTTAAAGTAATATATTAATAAATATATAGATAATCGAACCATAGATTATTCCATATTTCTATGGAAATAGAAACGTTCCAGTCTGCTATCTGGCCGTAGTAACACTATATTTTGTTAGATTTTTAGCAAACTAACTCACGTTCAAAATCGATTATAATGAAGTATGCTCTAAACGTCGTTTAGAGCAAAACGTATGGGGGGGGGGGGGATACAATGTCTGTCACTTTTTGAGAGTACTTCAAAGATTTGAAAATCGGTATCTTAGTTCCCGTTCTAATTATATACAGAGCTAATTTTCTACTCAATTGCAGAAAACTTAGTTTGCATTAGTTCTGTTTTGAAAAAGTTTTCTTTAGAATAATTTTAAAACACTGACACAATTCTAACAATGTATAAATAAATCAAAACTACCCATCCTTTTTCAAACAAAAATGTACAATTTTACTGAACTATTAGGGATTCTGCAGAAATATTGTGCACCCCACGGTACTCCTCGAGAGGGTCGTATTACCCGGGGAGTCGGACTAGGGGGTGGCGGATGAGCCACGTCCTATTGTAGTCTAAGGCCTTGTACTTCGGTTTTAGTTCAGAGACGCTTCGTGAATATTCGACAGTCTTCCATAGTTTACAAATAACATTCCCTTTCTGTGTAAGGTCTAAAATGAGATTGTATTTATTCTTCTTTACCATTTTTTTTCCGTGGTTCAGATAAATAATAAAATTAGATATATCTGCAAACATCTTGTAACTTGTAATATCTCAGAGCTTGTAGAGTTGAGATAAATTGACCCTTTATTTTGAGACGTCGTGCCCAGCTGCTTTCTTCCCCTCCACATCCGTCCGCCATCCACAGGGCTCCTCCCATACCCACCTCCCGCCACTTGGTTGCCTCTTTTCATGGATCCATTTTTTGAACTTCAAGCTTTTCCTTTCAGCCTAAATTTTCTTTATTTTTTAGAAATATCTATTTATCTTATTTTAATTTGGAATCACTGTTTTTTTTTTTTTTTTTTTTTTTTTTTTTTACCGAAAACAATTTTAAGAACATGAATATTTAAAAAAGCATTACTCTGAATGTGGTTTTAAGTCCATTTTATTTTATTCATGTTTGGCCCATTACATTTACATTTAGTGATATGATGGATCTATTCGCAATATATTTCTCCTCCTTGTCATGACCATTTTCAAAAACCTTCTCACTATGATGAGAATTAAAAATGGTGCATATTGATGTAAAATTCTAATTAAAGTAATTCAGATGGCAGAAATCGAGGAAGTATTGAAATAAAACCTTATTTTTAACAAACGTATTTTGATTCAACCGTTATTTGACATTTTTTGAATGTATAATATTAAACATTTTCACTCTGAATTTGTAAGAAAAATAAAAAAAAGTTGTGACTATTTGAGTTCAACTGTGTCGTCTAGTTGCAAAACCGGCCATCTCCAAAAAACAAAATTTTTCAGGAGAGCTGATTTTCTGTTACATCACGCCAAAACGATGTAGGAAGAAAATCTCTTCGGTTTTTAGTGGCACAAGGGTAGTGTGTTTGAAAGCACTTTTTGAAATTGAAGGGGCAAGTGGAGGGGGTGAGTTACTCAATTTTTAATTTTGGATTTGGCCACTTTTGCAACTCATTTTGGAGTTGGCCGGTTTTGCAATGAATTAGAACTTAAAAATCACTAAAGTTAATGAAAATATTGTTGTTTTTTTTGGGATGAAAATGAACAAAACTTTCTTCAATAAGTGAATATTATTTGAAAAAATTAAACTCTGAAATGTTGTGGTGTAACTCAAACATCTAGACGGAAAAACTGGCAAGAATTATTTTTAAAGTAATAAGTTTCGAAAATGGACGGAGAAAATTTGAAGGCAGAAGTTGAAAAAGCCAGGGGCCGCAATATGTTGTCTGTTGTGCTAAAAGAAGAAGAAGAAGAAGAATTTCCGAAAAACGTAATTTAGAAAAATATAAAAATTCAGAAACATATACTCTTGCGGTATTATCGTCTTCAACCGGCTTACACATTTCTTCCTGATATTTTTCTTCATCCCTCTCATCTACTTCTCTGCTTTCTCCTTCTTGAGCAGCTGATCCTACGACGTTGCAGTAAAAAATCAAAAGATCTGTAGAAAACCTCCCCTTGAACTAGCATTATTATTATTTTGATTGGTTCTGAAAAATCTCTTTGTTGGGGTGACTATGAAGTGCCATAGTGGGGGGGGGGGGGGGGTTGAGGAGGGCATTACTGGGACTCTTCCAATCAAGATTTGTGTAATGTCTTCCTGGCTTGAACACAGTTCCACTTTCCGAGAGAATGCCGTAATACTTTGAAGGCTGAACGAGAGTCTTGATTTTCTTTAACTTCTTCTAAATTTGGGTAAAAACCCGATCTGGAGGGGTTTCTTCTTCTCCATGTTGCATGGTCTCTTAGTCTTTTTCTTGCTAAATTAGCTGGAACTTCTACAAACTTCTCCATAAAGATCGAATGAAAAGTGCACGAAACGATAAAGGCATAAACTTTATCTACAGGAAAAGTAGGAGCAGACTAATAGTTGCCTGATAAGAGGCCTTCTTGATCTGGAATAACACCGCGATCTAGCGGATGTGGAGATGGCCGGTTTTTGAAACTCACTCACGGAAGGATTTGGCCGGTTTTGCAGCACACTGTGTTTTTCAAACGCAGGTTTAACAAGGATTTCACGGGTTTTTGCGAGGTTTCTTGTTTCCAATAGATGTAAAATGTATCTTAGGACTCAGAAAACAGAAAAAACGTATTTCTCAAAATTGAGGAGTTGGCCGGTTTTGCAACTAGACGACACAACTAATCTATTTTCACTAATATTTGAGACGACCTGTTTTGTTTTTTGTTTCAATTTTTTTTTAAGCAAGGCTACCTCTCTCAAGTGCAATGACTAATGGTCGACAATGAACCCATTCGTACCGTTTGCACCATGAAAATTGATAAGAAATAATATAAATAAATACATAAAATAAAATATTAATACAAGAGTTATGTTGAATGCCTGAATGAATATATTGAAAGATGGGTGGGATCAGTCCGAAAGTTAGGCCATGTTTGAAAATTAACGAACATTTTATTGTATTTAACCTGTTAACCCCTCTATCCCCTCCTCTAACCCTTTGTTGTTTACTTGTTTCAGTTTTCTTCATTTCGTGACTAAGTGTCCATTATGTTAATTCAAATCTTCCATTTGCAATGATGATGGCCATCAATGATTAGGCCGAAATGTTTGCAAATACAATAAAATATGTTTGTTAATTTTCAAACATTGCCTAAATTATTTTCTGACTGATTAATACAATAAAAACGAAAAAAAAAAATTAACTATCAAGGTATACTATGTAGTAAATAGTAAAAAAAAAAAAAAAAAAAAAAAAAAAAAAAAAAAAAAAAAAAAAAAAAAAAAAAAAAAAAAAAAATTGTTTAGAGAAATAAAAGAAATCGAGACAAAAATAAAATAAATTAAATTGTATATACACAGATAGTACAGGAGACATGTATACAGGAGAAACCCCGAACCAATTTTGTCCCTACACACAGTCGCGTCAATAGTGTCAAAATCCAGTAAGGCGACTTTAAATCGGTTTTATATTAAAGGTTCTTGAATCGACTTCGATTTCATTTGCAAATATATTTTTAAACCACTCATATAGAAACCCTAAAATATCCGCTTATAATATTCACAATTACAACTTTTAAAACTAATTGTTCGGTTATTTTATAGTTTTGTATTTTTTTTTTTTTAATACATTGTTTCCGCAATTAAATTAACCATTATATTCTCCCATTGTACTTGCGTTTTCCAATTAATTTTATTGTTATGCAGTGTTAGCTGCCATTAATACAATAGGCCACTATTAGTATGTATGCCAATTAACGAGTTTTCAGTAAACAATACTAATTGCTATTTCTCCTACGTGACGTAAGTGCTCAAATAGGAGCCAATTATTTTTAGGGTGTTTTAAACATGTTTTTAATAGTTGTCGATAGTTCAATTTATTGTTGAAACTTACAATATATTACGTAATTTGTTACTATTAAATATTTATCTTAGTCCATTTGAATATAGCTCTATAAGATTATTTTTTTAGTGCTCCATATTATATCAATATCGCTTTCGTTCTTGACCTTCAACTTTTCAGATTTTCAATATTCCATCAAGGCCTTATCAATCCTCTGGCTCAATTCAGCCATTGGACCGTGATGGACGAGCACGTTGAGGGTCTCAGAGCGCTCGATATAGCAGGTCTTGGATGCGATTCCAGTAAAAAAATACGTTAAGTTTGAGCGTCTGCGGTTGACAGGGAAGCGCCAGGATCACGTGGAATCCTAATTAACTCGACATTAGTGAGAAGGCTTGGTTATTCTTCTTCCAGGCAGTGAATATATTATATTTGTGTTTAGTTCAATTATTTTTTATTTTATGGTTTTATCCTTTTCATATTTAGGGACCCCTTATTCACTTTTTTTTTAATTTGTTTTATAAATGGAATACTTGCTTAATTATTGCATTTTTATTTATTGTTGTATATTATATATTGTTTATATAATATATAATTATTTAGTTAAAAGCATATTTGTAAAGAAAACTAATATTGTTGGTCCATGTATTTTTTTTTTTTAAGTCATAGCTGCAAAGGTGCATTAAAAACTGCATTATAGTTTTACATATCCTGTTGGTTCAGAATACATACATACATATCCTCCGTTCCCGCTACGGCTGGGTCTGGATGTTCTCTAAATTTCTCCAACGTGGACAATCTTTCTTCATCTCTTCTCAAATCATCAACCCATCGTCTTTTTGGTCTTCCTCTTGGCCTTCTTGCAATTAAAATTAATTCTTCCATTTTACTAGGTAGCCTATCCTCCATCATTCTTTTTACGTGGCCAGACCACCTTGGCCTCGTCTTCTCTACTCTTTCTCTCAAACTATTCTCAACAATTCTCATTCTCAACTCCTCATTCCTTACTCTGTCTCTCCTCGTTTTTCCTTATTTGCTCTTATAAATCTCGTCTCACTGGCTTGCACTCTGCTCCATTCTTTTTGCGTAATATTCCATGTTTCTGATCCTATTGGACTAAAATATAATTTAAACATGGTAACTTTTGCTCTCTTTAGTATGTCGTTTTACAGTCAGTGTTTGATACTTTGAAAAAATATTGCTCCTTTGCCTATTCTATTTGTTATTTCCTTTTCTATTTTACCGTCACTTGATATTACTGAAAGTAAATATGTAAAATGATCTACTTTCTTTAATGCAGTTCCTTCCAGTAACAAAGGTTATGTTTTTACTTTACCAACGATAGTGACATTGGAATCAATCATTAGATTTTTTACATCATTTTAACCGTTTTAATAATAATAAAGAAATTTATCGAATTTAACGATTTAAAATTTTTATAAAATATAAGTAATCCATGTTTAGATCATAAAACAATTTACACTATAAGGTTGATTTAGCATGTTGAGTTAAAAGTAGAGTACATTTTTTAATAACAGAAAAACAAAATCCAGGAAAAATAAAAATAAAAATACACAGTTATAATAAATAAATCTTTAGAAGTAAATTATGTACAATAAAATTGATTAGTTTTAAGAAATAAATAACTTATATTTCACTTTTTTTTTCAATTGAATTAAATTCAAACTATTTTAAGGTTTGCTGGTTATAACTGCATATTGTTTAGATTATGGAATTTTCTGAGTTTTTTGTTGAGTTGACGAAGTTCTAGGTCTGGGTGTGAATTTAATGGTTAATGATTTAATGGTTTGAAAATCGAGTGACATGGTCCCATGTTTTAATTGTTTTATTTTTAAAGTGTAAATAGGTTCTAGTTTCTCGAGCTATTATGAGTCCTAATAACTTCACCATCAATCTGTAGTTAATTTAAAAAAAAAAAAATCGGCTAATTCTCTAAATGCAAGTGGGGAAATAATTGTTTACTATATATATTTTATATATTATTATATATTTTTTTAAGTTGTTAAAATTTTTTATTGAATACTTATTGCAGTTGTCTCAAATGAGGACAGTTGGGGGAAATTAATAAAAGCGCCTACGTAATCGAAAGACAGCTTTCGTGACGCAGATCTTGGTGAGCCGCGTTGCTTGTTCAAATGTCTCATAATCTACTTCACTGACGTAAATAAATAATTCTCAATACTTGCATTATGGATTATTATTATCATTAAATGTTGTTCTTGATGGGGATACATGCTCTTATGTTTTCAAAATTTAATGTCAATAGTAATAGTGACATATTTAAAGGGTATTTTCATCTCAGCAAAAAAAAAAAAAATAGTTTTTATTATTTTTTTTATAATTTTAATATAATAGTTACAAATTATTATTTTATTTAAATAATGAATACAAAAAATGATAAAACAGTAGTGTTGCCATGGTTAGATTATAGTTTTATAAAAAGGCATATTTTCTTATTAACTATATAGTATTTAATTGATTAAAATATATATATATATATTTTAAATATACATTGAATGCAACAAGGTTTTTTAATTACCGTGGTGGTCTCCTTTTATGTATTCCTGCCATTTGCTCTCCACTTGACGTTTTTCATAACTTAACCTCAGAATCAGAATCAAACCTAAAACTTTCGTCTTTGTACTTGAATAATCAGCTCCGATTATTTTCGTATTTTTTATTTATAAATTTCACCCATATGTTTGTTATTCGTTATTTATTAAAGTCGAATATTTTGTATATGTTAATGAACACGGCTAACGATTACATATACATTGCATGATTGTTCTTATTAACATATTTCAAAAATTAATTATCTTCATTCTAAGCAAATTTATGCTTTAGAAGTTTCAAGACGATGAAGAAATCGTTATATAAAGGACTAAGACTAGTTTTCCTCCTCTTTTTTTTTTTTTTAATGTTTGTACAGTAATGAATTATTTCATAAACATTCGATGTTAATTATTTTTCTTAATAATGGTTAACATTTCGCATATTTTTACTAGTATTATTTACTTTTTAATAGTATTATTATTTATAGGAATTTATTTAAATATGTCATGCAATTCTCTTCAAAATCTATTTCCGACTTAAATTCCTGGCATTAACCTCGCAGATTTTTTCGTCGTTGCTATCCTAGTTGACGGAAGGTGGGCGTAGAATAAATTGATAAATAAAAAATATTAATAGAATGTTTTTTCTGTTCTTTTCATTTTTTTTCTTTCAAGTTAAACCATCCTGAATATAAAAATTACGCTTACTTAATATTACTGTAAATCTAGTTATTAGAAAAGATGTATATTTTATTGACAAAAATAAGACCAAAAATACATATCAATGTTACACATTAGGCTACAATCTTTGGAGATAATCACGATAACTGATGTCGGCCATTTATTCAACTTCTCAACTTATTCCTTGAGACCAGAAATTTAATTTAATGAATTCTAGCTATACAGAAGTCTTCAGAAACATTAGGAGAGTGGGGGCAACAGAGAGGTGAGGATATTTGCACAAGCCTCCATTTATTAATGAGAATTTTTTGTCAATATTTGCGATATATTGATGTAACAATTTCTATTCGTCATGTCGGCTTTGTAGTATGCCTATCTTATATTATTCATGTGGCCACAGATTTGTTTTCAAGGCTGAACTTTTATTGCTAAGGAGCTGTTCCTATGAATGAAGATTTTTAAAACATATTAAAAAAAAAAAAAAAATTCGACCTAGGAGAATGAGGGTGGGGAATAAATTCTACCCTACGAATAGATTCAACTACAGGATTCGAATCTGGGGTCTTCAGTATATCCTGATTGCACTGTTAACTAACTTTTTTGCCAGCTGCGTTAGGTCTGAGTTAGGACCCACCCTATTTTATTGATATCAATTTGTATTAAAAAGCAAAATTTATAACCAATAGTTATCTACATTTAAGTAAATTAGAAGTATATGCTAAACTCAGGAACTTATTTTGGATACTTTTACCTTAAACATTTTTTTGGCCTAAAGAAACATTTTTTTACCCTTAATGTGGTCTGGTTAAATAACATTATTCTTACATATTACTTTTTTTTTTAAATATAATTTTATTCTTGATTAGGAAGTATCCTCATTCTTCTTTAAAATTTCGTAACGTCAGAAATGGCCGCTATTCACTTTATCAAACTATATCGAAAATTAGCAGTTTTAATTAATAATTTACAGTTAGCAACACCTCCGGGACCAAGTCGATGCATGGTGGAAAAACTCATTTAAGGACAACGAACTTTTGTAACGTACATATGGTAAAAGCTGGAAAGACAGATAATGGCGAAGAACGGAAATGACTATTAAGCGAGACGGCAGGTGGTCGGAAGCCTTGGTGGTTAAATGCTAATAACACACTGGAAAAAGCCAATTGTCCATGCAGGGTTTTAAATGCTTTTACTGGTCGCAATAGTTTAATGTTGAGTCACAGTTTTCTTATTACAAATAAATTTAATTACAGTTGTCTCTCCCTAATTCGAATTCCGAAGCAAAAATTTCGTTTTATTAGAGGTTTTCGGTTTTAAGAGAGTATAACTTTGGAGGGTTGCAGTAAAAAATAACTCAGAGTAAGTCAGTGATTTTCTTTAGGCGGAGGGATTGCAAACTTGTCTAAAGAGTTTTCTAAAACAATAGGAACTTCATAAAGATCATCGTCTACATGACGAAGCACTGTCTCTATCTTTTTATAGCTTCCTTTGAACTGCGAAATTTTTAAAGCGACTCCTGGTCTTCAATCTCCTCATGGTCTATGAGCCGGAGATCGCCAATATCGTCAACAGTAACAAAGTCTTCAAAAGAAATGACAGTTTCTTCATGACTCAGTAAAAGATTCCAATCCGCCACTTGGCTTGTTGCTATCATTTCTGCATTTGATCTGCTTAGTGCTAGAAATGATTCTCCTTTATTAAAACCAAACTTAATGAAGCAGACAATTCAGATTGTTGACAAGCAGACATTTACGTATCTTTCTTCTGTAACATTCTTCCAAACTTTATCTGTCATTTCTATTGCACATAAATCGAGATTTTACGATCGGTTCCTTCTTTCATATTGTCCATAGTTCTGACCACTTCCTTAGGGTATAGCGTTTTGAATTTTTTTATAACGCCTTGGTCTAGAGGTAAAAGCCAAAAGCCTTAAGGCAAGCACTTAGTGAATAACATACCCGAAAACATTGTTGACTTCAGATTATAGAAGTAGCACCCGAATTTAATTCGATTTATAGAGTTGCATTTGGCCAGGTTGTGAAACTTTTTCTTCTTAATATCGAGGGGGTTTAATTACATTAGTTTTCTTTGATTTTATGAGTTTTCGAATTAGCGAGAATTGACTGTATCGTTTCGTTACTTAATGCTCATGCTTTTCTGAGGAAAAACCTTTTATGCTGAAGGAGTTATAATAATTATTTAAGTATTGATTGGGCATAACTCCTAATTTTATACTAATTTTAATTTTTCTGTCTGTAGAATTGTCAGAATGCTTAAGAGTTTTCTCATTAGTCATTTTTTTAGTAGAATATATCCTCGAATAATGATGATTGTGGTGTTACGAATTCAGGAACTTAGCATTAGAGCCACCCCCGTCTAATGGGTGGTTTACAATGAACATAAAACAATAATAATATTCAAGATTAAGGGAGAAAGTCAAGAATCTTTAGGGAAGATATATTCCCCTATTTCAGGAGGTGGAGCTCGATTAGGTGTTCAGCTGCGAAGTTTTGATGAGGGAAAATCAAAACGGAGATATGTGGTCAATACAAATAAGAAGTATCGAATGTGAAAAAACGCCTTTTTTGTTTTCGATCTTTAGTGATTCCTTTCTTTGGAAAAAACCAAGTAGAATAATCAATTCTTTGACAGGGTCCTCCTCTTTTATAGAATGAATTCAGATTAGAGAGTTCATACGTACATCAGTCCTAAAGCAATTGCTTAAGTCAACCAAAAAAATCGGTTTTTCTCATTCGTTAATTTCGATTAGTATTATCCATTTGATTGTTATCTTCATACAACTAATTAAAAAAAATTCCTATCTTTATTGAAACTATTGGGTGATACGTATTTTAATATACAAAATAATATTATCATCACTATTAATAATTGTTGATATTTTTCTTAAAGGTGGAATTAATCAAATAAGAGAATATATAAGGAAAGAGATAAATACAGCAAAGATTAAGAATTTTGAAAGGCTGAGAAGGATATGAAACCTTGAAATCTATTTTTCGGAAATTACTCGTAAAATCAAGGTTACACACCATGGACAACAAGTTACATATAAAGTAGAAAATGAGTTTTAAAATAATATTATTTTTATTAATGTAACAATTTCATAAGACTAGGGAAACCCAACGATGCCTGTTCTATGAAATTTCCAGGTAATCCGAGCGTAATATACAAGGAAAAGCGAAGGTCGATCGAATCATGTATTTTATCACTTTTTAATTTATCGATGCATTATTATATAAATGTAATTTAACAGTAAATAAAATTATTAATAATTAATGCTTACAGATTACAGAACCATTTTTGTTTGTTTGTTTTCTTTTACCCCTGATGAAGGCTTGCTATGCAAATCGAAAGGTCGGCACAATAAATTAAAATTTATTTTTAATTGCCGCGTATCTATGACTGCATATCACCAGTACCATCTTAAAAATACTTCAGACAACTAATACATTACATTATATTAAAATAACTAATACCATGTTTATCGATGTATAAACTTATTTAATGAATATTTTTTATTATTTTTAGTTGCAATTTGTTTTCTATTGCATTGTATTGTATTCTAGAAATTATAATTTTTTTGTCTAGAGCACACTTTGTTTTCTTTTCAATCGAAAAATGCGCTCCGCTCCGATCCACAGTAATGTGCGCGCGCTTGCCTTTTATTCCTAATTTTAAAGTACCTGTGAAAAACTTAAAACTGAAAGTAAACCTATACGCTATTTGTAACCTTAAATACATGTTATTTCAAATTATATTAATCTATTCCTTAGAGAGAAAACAAAACAAATTAGTCTGAATAATGTTTTGTATTTTAGATAATAACTTCAAATATTAGGGAAATGAAAATTCTGTGGAGAAAATAGATAATTGAGGAACGACTGGTTGTAATTTCTAAAATGGTTTTTGTCATTTAAATAAATTGGTTCTCTTACTTATTAAAAAAAAAAATGATCTGAAACTTACTTTATCATTATTCTTTCCGAAAAATGCTAGTCGTCAAATGAATAGCGACTACAAGATATGGAACGATTTACAACTAGTTTTATAGATGAATACAGGTTATCAATAATAGAATCCATATTGATTACATATCTATATACCTAGAATATTAATGTGGATTCTTGATTGTTCTCTTTTTGTTTGCTGTATAAATATGTGCAGCAAATATGTATTTTGTTTACGAAACTTGCCGCTGTTTTACTTAAATAAAAAATGGTGGTCTATAGTGGTTGGGAATGACTACTTAATCAGTGTTCAGTATACCTTTAAACAAAACAAAATAATGTGTCGCATGGTTGATATTTATACCAAAAAAAATTTTTTTTTTTTTTTAATTTTTTATTTTAAATTAGGATATTAGTACGAGGAACACAATTTGGCTGTTAAACGTGTGCCAATGTTGAGGTAGTATTTTTGTTAAATGTCTGACCTTGACCTGTCAATGGCTACTTGCTTTTGGTCTATCCGGATCCTTTAAACCTGGGGTACCCAACCTTTTCTACCTGCTTATAGTAAGGTCATTCATTGATGGGGTGGTAGGTATCAGATGTTTCTGTTTTAGGTAAATTTGTATATATTTTCTTATTTAAATACCGAAATAACTTATTATTAGATAAAGAACTTAGACAATTTACTCTAATAATCGAAATTTTATTTGTTTATCGATAAAAATTGTTTATGCACTTGAGCATTATTTCTTCTATGAACTCACGCATAGCTGTGATTTTTAACCTGGCTAAAATTGCACTGACTAGGTGTTTGAAGATTACTTAAAAGCACAATTGGACATCCAATTTTTAATTTTAATGTATGAGTTAGTAATTCAGATGGACTGAGATAATTTTATTGATTTCATCTGTTGGGATTTTAATTTCTAATTGTAAAAGTATATGGCAGTGTGGCAATCATCGTTTATACCACTTAAACTTTGTTGGTATTGCTAAACCTTTCTAGAACTATGAAAATGATGTACTTAAAATTTGCTACATATGTGTTCAGTAATTTAACGACTGTAAACTCTATTGCGGAATGGCGCTAGCCATTAGTGTGGGGGATCCATATGTCGCGCCACATATTTAAATTTTCTTTAATGATATAAGTAAATGTTATTATCAATTTCAAGCTCTATATAACATCGCACCTCTGTATATAACCTCTCATATAGAAAGTCGTTCGCCTCCTATCGGTTGATTTTCAAACTTCAATGGTAACCCCTCACCGTTTTTTAATAATAACATTTTTTCAAATAAGAAATTGATTGAAAATCAATATATTTTAATATTGCTAAACCTTCCCGGAACTATAATGATGGTGTGTATAATCCACAGATTAGGTTATTGAAGATTATAAAAGCATATATGGAAAACTGATTTTTTAATTTTATTGTATGAGCTGGTAATATGGATGGACTGAAACTATTTAGAAACTTGCAGATAATGGTCTGCATTATCAGTGCATACAGCTAAAGGCTCATCATGAATCATAATTTTACTAACTATATCATAAAGCAAACTGTGCACATTTTGATTTGGTAACAATTTCGATTTAGCAGAAATAATTCTATTGATTTCTAACCGTAAAAGTATATAGAAGTTTACCTCGTTTCTGTCACTCAAACTATGAAAATGAGGTAGTAAAATTATTTTATCATGCATTTCTAGCTCTATATAACACCGTACCTTTGTAACCTCTCTCTAATGCTGCTCGCCACCTATCGGTCGATTATCAAACTTCACTGCGATCCTCATATTTTTCGCTTTTTTATGACAATTTAATTGAAAATCTGTAAATTTAATTATTACTAATCCTTCCTTGAACTGAGGTGATGTGGTCATAATTTAGTACAGATTGGTTCAGTGATCAGTGGTTAGTGATCACAAACGAAAAATGACTTGTCTTTTTATATAATAGTATAGATTGTTCACAATAGTGGGTTGTACTATTATATTTGAATATTTGCCTTGGCTTTTATTCACATCCTCTAATCGATACTCGCCCCTGTATGATAATCAGTACCCAACATGTGGGACTGAGACGCCTCCGACTCATCGGGCCGTCCCCTGTTGGCTCCGGGCTCTGCTCCCTCTTTGTGTTCTCTAGGGCCCTAATCATCGGGGTTGATGACCCAGAGGTTCTTTAACATCGACCAATTTAAGGATAGAGATCGATAGAACAGTAGTGAATAATATGGATATGGTGTGATGTAAGTAAGGATTTATTTTTAAATGGTTGTCAGCGGGACATGAAGAACATTTGCCGAATGAATGAACATAAATATTACCGCCGAAGTTCTGCGATTGCGGGATTCAGGATTGTTCAAACAATCCTTCCTGTCTACTAGGAATGTATAGATTTTAAACCTCAATTTTCTATTCCACCGATTCTTGAGAAAATTATCGGTATAGTGAATCGATGATCCAAAATCGATTTCAAGGAATGGATCGATAATGTTGTCTTTGACTATAGATTAGTGATACCTATTTCTATAATTATTATGAATCGATTCTTCTCCTCTGAAGAAATGAAGATTTAAAATAAATTTTTTTATATGTAGTAACAAAGTAATATTATATTGAGTAATATAACGGCAGTATATATATATTTACTATTGGTGAATGAAGAAATTGTTTTACTATTTGAAACTGTTGAAGCTGAAGTTCCAACGAAATAATTGTAGTCAGACGATTGTACCATTTTTTTTACTTATAGAAAATTGATGTTATTCCAGAATAAAGATTATTTTTCGTTACATTGCATGTACATACTGGTTTTCGACGCCCATTGCTCTATTGAAATATCCAGAGAAGTATCAGCCGAGTTGTGTGAAATGCCCTTATTAAAAATAAGGACCAAAAACTTGAGGCAAAAAAATAACTAAAACATAATATACTACATGGTACAGTTTAAAATTCGTTTATTTCTTTATATTCTTATTCAAAGTATACCCTCGCCTACTACATTTAATATATGACATAACATTGAAATTCCTGTTCATAAATTTAACTTGAGGCAAAAAATACATGATTTCTCCTTCCTGACTTTATATTGTTTTTCGAATTTGTTGTCGGTAGCGCTCGGTATTGACTGTTTCGCCGGGTTTGAGAAGCTCGTAGTGGTTTACTGCGGCTATGAAAATAAATCCATTTTTCATCGGTTTATTGCCGCTTGCCTATCAACTGTTCTGCCTCGAAGTCGGCGGAGGAAGAGTATATCTACCGCAAATCCTTTCCGTTTGTATTAAATAATTTCGTTAAAGGGGTCCCCGAGAATTAAGGACCGCCGGGTATCGGATAAATTAGACGAGAGAAAATAAAATTCAGCACATTTTCAAAATTTGCTGAGGTGTTACAAGAAAGCGTTGCATAAATGTTTTTAGATCAGAGTTTCAGGTCACCTTTCGTAAAATGGTAGGAGCCTACCGGCTCTATGCCTCGCCTTCTCAACCATGATTAAATTATTGACAGTTAAATTCTTTGAATCAATTATATAACTTAATCATGATTGATTCCAGGAAATTATTTGTCAAATATTTAATCATGATTAAATTTCGCCCAACTCTGGTCAAGGTGCGCCAACTCGAGTTTGCGGGACTGTTCTGTTTTTATTTTTCATATTGTGAATATTATAGTAAAGGACAAGCCATTTTTCGTTTTTTATCACTAACCGCCAAAACTACTGAACCAATCTATTCCAAATTTCGATCACATCATCTTTATAGTTCCTGGAAGGTTTAGAAATGATAAAATCAACTGATTTTAATTATTTTATTGTTAAAAAAGCGATAGTAAATCTATAACTTGAAAACTGACCGATAGGTTGCAATTGCCATTCTACATGAGAGGTTACAAAAAGAAAAGTTTCATATAAAACAATAATCGGACGTCAAATTATGATTTTATATACACTTCTACATCCTAATCTGTTCAATATTTTTAGGTTTAAGTTACTGCTTTGCGTAAAAATATCATTGAAGAAATAAAATCAATTGCATACAAGATATTTATTAATAAACGAAAAATACTTCAATTGTTAGTAAAATTTATCTACGTTATTTATTTATGAGAGCGGGTGAAGCCGCAATGGGGGATGCTTGTGTATATTTTGGAATAACATTTTATTTTTAAACTTTGGTATCGTTATCGAATATCGAAAATGTTTGGTATCGACACTACTATTTACTGTACTGCAATGACAGCGATTCGTTTTTGATGCTGAATCATCCTAGCAGACAATGAATGGATGTATATCATGTTTAATTACAGTTACAATTTTTCACTTCTAGGTTTAATTATTATTTCAGTTGATTAAATATAATTCTCTAAATCAGTTTTTCTTTCCTTAACCAGGTGAACGACTTCCTGTCCGGAAAAGCCCCCCTGAACCTGACGATGAGGCTGGGGGACCACATGATGCTGATCCAACTGCAGCTGTCTACGGTGGCTCCTGCAGGGAAGAAAGGCAGGCCGACGAAACCCGCCGCCCCCAGCACGGCGGCCAGCCCAGCGACTGAGGACTGCTCCTGCGACCCCCGGCCAGTCCTCGACACCAAGGCCCTCGCCGAGGCCTCACGCAACCTCACACAGACCCTCAAGCAGCTCTCGTCGGAGGTACTCACTTCAAAGACTGACTCGGTCGAGGTTAGATTTCACCTCAATTCCTTCCCACGCTTTAGAGGAAAATATTCATTCCTTAAGTATTGTTGGCTTATAGCTTATCCACAGTTACTGCATCTTCCTTCTGATTGTACAATCTACATCTTTTAGGTAAATTCAATCAAAACAGACGCATGACACAACTTAACCCTCCGGCAGTCGCTCCATTTTGCAGAACACTAGCAGCAACGTTGCAAGGTGTGTGAATTTTTCCCCACTTATGGGGATTGTGGCAATAGGGAATCAACAGAAGAATTTGGGAATTTTATTGGGGAATAAAGAATGTTTTTTATGATTATTAATAAAAGCCTTAGACCTTAAGCTATTGGAAGCAGGATAACGTAAGCAGTATCTCCTGAAACAACTATTTTTTATATCCTCAAAGTATTTTTTTACATAACTGGGTAACGTTTCCTGGCCAATAATATTCAAAAACATTATATTTTGGCATTTTAATAAAAAAGAATATAATATGGTATAATAATAATATGACTATACATTTTGTGAATTTTTAATTTTGACTGTGAAGTACCTTTTGAGTGCTTAAAAATGTGGCATTGGTCAGGAAACGTTGCACAGTTATATAACAATGTTTTAGGGTAAAATAAATAATTTTTCAGGAGATAATATCGCACTATCATTACATCATTAATCTCCTGATCATATTGGATCATATCATATTGGAAAGTAGCTTTAACTCCCGGCAACTCTTTAAGATTATTTTGTTTATTGGTATTTTATTCTTAGAAAAAAAAATTTATATACTGAGATATGATAATGGATGGCTTAGATTTATAATATTATTATAACTAATGCATTTTTATTTGAGAAACCTTCATGCTTGAGTTTTTTATTTAACACAATATTACATTGTTTGACGGAGATGTTAAAATAATAAAGTTTTAAAGAAATATAATAATTTATTCACGTATGAATCTTGGTTTCGGGAATTTTAGGGGGGAAAGGCGATGGAGCACTAGGGAAATTTATTTTATATTTTTTTTTTTTCTAATAATGAAAATACATTCTTAATTTCTATTAGCTAAAAAATGAACTATAACGTATACAATTGCTGCAAAATGAGAAGTTTTAATTACTGTTTAAAGTTACTTATTAGTTAATGAAAGGTACATATACGCGTAACAAATTTAAAATGTTTCAAACAAAATTTTCTTTGATTTGTTCTGTAATGTTGAATTCATTATTTAACTCATAATCTGAATCAATCGGTTCTTTTTGTAAGCATTTTTCTAACACATTCTTGACATCACTCAAATTTATCCTTGTAATTTTCGCTCTCGTTTTCTTTATCATTCATTTAAAAAATAATAATAATAATTATTATAATCGTATATTTGCCTTATAAATAAACCCTCTTAATAATGAAAAGCACTTATCAATCGTTATTTTTAAAAAAGAAAAAGAGAATACCTATACCTAAAATACAATTAAATTATGTTACTAATAAGAACGTTCGCTTCGGAACAGAAATAAAAAAAAAAACAACAATAGCATCTATGTTTTGAGGAAATACCAATTATTAAATCAATAAATGAAAAATTATTTAGTAAAGTCTGGGTCTAAGGCCTATAAGAAATGAGTTTTATTCTATTGAAAAAACTTCATGTTTCAATAATCTAATACAGTTACAATAACATTATCATAAATGAATTACTGACTGGTCACTGTAATGTTTAATTTGCTATTCTAAAATAACTTTTTTATAACTCGTACTTCACGATTGTTATTTAGATTACTAAATAATTATGTTCTGAAACACCTTGCTAAAAAAAAAACAACTAAAAATTCCTTTCTAATTCAATTGATTCGAATGCACAGTTTCTATTCAATTGGTATTCCGTTGATTACCATCTTGTCCTTTAAACATGTCTCCCAAACACACAAAAAAAAATGTATTAGAAGGAAGTTGCTTTATCTTGGATATTGGAAGCCTTCAGTATCTTAAGGAGGAAGTTTTATCCAGTTGGGGAGATGAAGAGGGAACATTGTTAGAATAGTCTTCATTAATTAGTCAAAAAGTAATGTCAACAACCTGGCTTTTTTTTTTTTTCTTTTTTTAATTTCAATTTTAAATTATTTTATTATCTTAGCTGTTTTAGTAATGAGCTTCCTACTTTGCCAGGTTTTAGTATATTTTTTTTTTACTAAGAAATGAAATCTGTTCGTATTTTAAACTCGCACCTTTTTATTTATTTATTTTTTATTTTTTAATAATATAATTGTGTTCATATTTTGTTTAATTATTTGGCTATACCATAAATTTAGTTTTAGTGTTTTGTTTTTTTATTTATTTATTTTTTTTATTCTACTCTTAGTTAGTTCCATTATTATTTCATCATGCTGTTATCTACTTATTTATAAATGTTTGGCTATAAATCTTGATAAGGCCAGTTATAGATTTTATTTTATTCTGATTTATACTCTTTAAAAAAATATATAAACGTTTCAGACTAACTCTCTAATCAACTTATTCAATAATCATCCAATGTAGGTGAAAGTACTTTTAAATTATACTTTATTGTGAAATCTTAAGAATTTTAAAAATAGGTATCTGATTTTTATTGTATTATTTAGTTTCTTTTATTTGGACAAATTTTTCAGATAGATTTTTTTATTTTTAACTTGTTAACGCTTTTGTTTCATTCTGTCCTTAGTGGGTAAGGAATTAAATTTTTTCCTTGTTTTATTTAATAAGAACTCCATTTCTACTTTCAAACGAAAAGAAAGTTTAAATGGTTGACAATGTTATTTTTACAACTCACTTAATTTTCCGTTGGCTCCTGAGCACATTAAAGACAATTTTAATATGTCTTATCGTCTATTTTCCCTATTCCTCTGGGTTGTGCTGCTGTTTGTTAAAATTCCTCAGAACATCAAGAGTTAAGCGAAATCAACGACCTTTTAATTTTTGTTTGTCAATATCCACCTTAAATTATTATTTTAGAAAATTAATAGTTTAATCTATTAGTCTATTAATAGTTTATTTGCATTGATATCTTGACATTTATAGTTTTTGTTAGTCTTAGGATCACTTTTCGTCGAAATTTCATCAATATGTATTTTTTTTTATTTACTTGCCAAACTTTTAATCCATATGAAAATATCGTAAGTTCCCACTTTTTATATTTTTATTTATTACTTATAAATAAAATATAACTTATAAATATATATAATTTTTATCATTTTATTATTATTTTTTATTTTTTGTTCTGATCGAAAAAACTCAGTTTTTCATAACAGAACTGATTAAGTCAATTTTTAAAAGTTAGTAGTACAAAAAGAGGTTGTACGTGATAGTACTTTTTCTCATTAAACAATTTTTTATTAGAAGTGAATTATGCGTTTCTTTATAAGCTGGTTCGTGTTCATATTTTTTTCTTTGTAAGTTGTTTGCACATTGAATATCATGAGATATAATTTTTCTTTTTGCTTGTTTCGTTTTCTATTTGTTTTTTTTTTGTTATTTTTTTATTTGTTTTTTTTTTTCACAGTCAGGATTATTTTGTGGGAAGTTACTTTCCTAATGTTGTGCAAGTTGACAATTGAACATAATTTCTACTTGCATTGTGCTCCCTCCCGACTTGCGAAACTAGGCCACCAGTCTCGCTTCGGTTTCATTATTCTCAGACCATTGTTTTATTTTTAGCAGCCCTGTTGATATTAAATTATATAATTGCCATGGTAAAAGCGTGTGTGTGAAAATTAAAAAATAATATAAAATATTTTGAATTTCAAGAAAGTTATTTCAAGTTTTGCAGTCATCGTTTTATTGAGTGACGTCAGTCCGCAATTCACTATGTTGGATTATTGATTCCATTCTATTTTATCTGTTCTTGCTATTATTCGTCCATTTTTCGTATTTCAGGTATCTTTTTTTTTTTTTTTTTTTGTTATTAATCATTACAGGAATTATCAATCTAATTATAAATTTGTCCTTAAAGTCAATATGAAATACTCCTGTTAATTTTCCTTAGTCCATCACTATAAAATTATGGTATGAGTTACAGCTTGGATCTTGTGATAATATCTTCTATCTATCTATCATATCTTCTTATTTTCATATAGAATTTACGGTTTATTTCAAATTCTTTAATCTCATTAAAACTTTACTTATTTTTGTTGCTATCTCAGTTTTTTATTTTATTTTTTTCTTACCTGACGAATAGATAAGGATCTGTATGACGTTCATTAGGCGTATCAGGGATTTTCTATAGTAATCTTGAAGACAAGAGGAAAAGGCGTCATTTTTAAAAACTCCAGTGATGATTCATTTCAATTGTTTTATTATTATTGTTATTATTATTAGAAGTAACTACACCATTATTATTATTATTTTATATTGAAGAATTTATCTGTCTCTTGTTCTTATTTTACTCATTAATAAAAAAATCCTTTTAACATCTATCAAAATCAGATTTGGAAATTTCTATTTAGTTAAAAAATAATTTAAAAATTTGAGTTTACCGTCTTTTGCACATAGCTACCGAACAGAATAATCAACAAATTGAAAAATATGTCCCGTTCATGCGACTTCAGTACTCCAGTATAATACAGGATAAACTAGACACAATTTATTTTATTTGGTGTTAATTTATTTTATTATGTGTAAGGTTGTAGTTGATTGAAACAAACTGTTTATTTTAGGTTTCTGTGTCCACTTATTTCCACTATTCAAATACACATAGTTTAATTATAGAACATGGAAAAAAGATATACATAAAATATACTGTCTGACGTGATGGGAATTTCAAGGTGGCCAATGTTCTGTTTTCAGCGTTTTGAGTTTGGACCATGACATTACTCTGTACCAATTATGAATTTTATTCTTAAATAATCATTTTCAAAATATTGAATTTACGCCATAATTAACTGCTTTTGAGAAATGGACGGATACAGGTATGCGTAACACTCTTCCTCAGTATTTCTGAGAATAGTGTCTTACGTTGAACTTGTAATATGATTTCAGGAACGAGTGGCTCGTTGAGTAATGAATGATAACGATATAGTGTTCCTTTTATTTAAACAAGTGTTATGACTAGCGCACACCATTGCGGATCGGCACGAATCAAATCTTGGCTGATTTTCCAACAATGTCAGATAAGAAAATTATTTGTGCTCGATGTCGACCTAGTGAGCGTTGTTCTTATCTAACCTATGTAGCCCGTCGCTATCGGAAAATGCGTTCTAATACGTTGCAGTCCGATCCACATTTGTACTCACTAGTCTTAAATTTGAAGTTGTTGCTGTCAGATATATCAAAAATAGGTCTATACTAATAAATAGAAACATTTGGTTAGATTTCAAGTGTTTATGGAATTCTAAATTCTTATTTCGCCCTTGTGGGCATCGAGGTGGGCAAAATTGTGGTAATAGTTACTATAAAACAATTATTAGTTCGTTTGTCCTATTTAGTAAAACATTTCTATTGCGAATTCTATACTGCAGCTCATAGATAAGTATTTCAAACTCCGTAACGCCTATTTGAGATACTTCCTTAGATTACGCCTTACTTAAAAAATTTAGTTAATTATCGAACCTTCATCAAGGTATTTTTTTCCTAGAAATTTTCTTTAAAATAGAACAAATGTTGTTTGATAAATAATATTCCTCTAATGATTCAGCAAAACCAAAATTAAAAATTATTGTTTATTAATTTTTTTCACGATATTTGTCGATATCAAAATATAGAATAATTATATTGCATAAATTTGTTAAATGGAAAATTATATCCACTGAAGAATGATCCCTTTATACCTTGACCTACACTACGTAAAAATATCGTGGCGCTAAACCGATCCAATACAAGACGTAAGCTTTGAAGCTTTTGATGGATAGGTTTAGTGTCGGACTGTGAAATTTTTTTTGTCACATTTTGTTTCGTTCATTGTGATTGTTCGACAAAACATCGGATGATTCGTGCGAGAATAATTGTGATATAGGATAATATTATTTCTTTAGAATAATTTTAGTATTATGTTACTCCATTTTTAAATCAATACATGCTATAATTCCTTGGTTATTTAGATATATTATGTATCTAATGTAGGGAAGGGTGTTTTAAATGAATGGAGTGATACATTTTTCGGCGAAATGATATTTATTTTTGAATCATTAAATCGATTGTACTAATTTACCTTCTTCTTAGTTCTTCCTATGGTGCCATAGTTTGGGTTTTAAACTAGGAATTCATTGGTCCCCTAAATTAATCAGTCCTTCACAGAGGTACAATTTACTGGTTCTTGGTCTGGTATTACAATTTAATAGACATAAAAATCCTATATCTTATTTTATTTGAAACCTCAACCATGTTGCCCTTTATAAGATATACCTTTGATACATCGCCATTTTTGTTTGTGTCGATACTTCCATTCGTGTTGTATGCGATGTGTTGGGTTTCTCGATTATTTGCCCATACTTGCTCTTCGTGCACACATTCGGTGTGTAGCCCAAGCCCCTCGGGTAGCTGGATTAAAGTGGCTAGAGGCTCAGCTGTAGGTGAATGGGCCCCTCGAATGTAAACATTTGTGGGTGGGACTGCGGCGTTGCCTTCCCTCATGCGGCCCTGTTGCCAGGTCTCCCCACCGCCCAGTCCTCGCTCGATACCCCGGCTACATATTCTCACTTTTGGTGTAGCCCCCGTTCCCATCCTCTCTTCCATGTTAATTATTTATTCACTTTCGATTATAATCCTTATGTTTCTTTAATTTTGGGATAATGGCTTTATCTGGTCAGTCTATCCGTCTGCACCATTCATGTACAAATGCGTACTTAAGCCATCTATTGGATGTTTGTCCATTTAAAGTGTTGATTTAAATTTTAAGGACATTCTACAGTAAAATATATCTTTTATATCTCTTGTTGCGTAATATACTTTAATCGTATAGAAACCCTAGAAAGCCTGCCTGCCAGTTTAAATATGTACATCCACAGGCTTGCATGGTAACAAGGGATTGTGTATGGCCGACTACCTTCACGTTCTTACGCCTACCACTGTCACGACTCCGATTCGGTAGGCATTGTATCCGTCTAAGGAAGGATGCCATTCAACAAATTAATTTATATTATTACTTATCTGGATGTAGATTTTATTTAAGTAATATTTTAAAAGAGTGTAAATCGTTTATAATTATTTAGCTTTCCAGTTTGTTAAAATATATTTGGTCTTATCCGTCATTCATCATCACGAGATTTGTTTTCTTAATTACCTGTTTATGGATGCTTCAGCTGACTCTGTTTTAGGCATCCTATTTCTTTGGCTTTGTATTGAAAGATGAAATAATTAAAGATTAAGAATGAGCAAAAATAAGTGTGATCAGTGCCATAGAATAAACCAGACCTCTTATCCTAGAAAACTATCTTCTTTTTTTTTCTTTTGTTGATAAGGTTTTAACGCAGTTCTGTATTGTATAGACTACATTTGTCAATCAATGATTTCCTTTCCTTTTTTATTCTGAGAAATAAAAGAAGGAACCATATCTAAGTCTGAACGTGACTGTCTCCATGCAGTTTTGTTAGCGTGTCTAATCTCTAACCTTGGAGCCTCGGCTTTGGTCTCCAAGGATTTTCGCGAAAGGGCTTGAGTCAGGGCTGCTCATAGTTCACTTGACCTGTTGTGTAAAAGTTAAAAAAAAAAAACTATAACAGTGGCTGGTATCGTAGTCAATCCAGTAGATTTCGTATCTGCATTTGATAACTAGTTCAACATTTTGTTTTACAAATCTATCAATTCATAACACAATATTATCAGAGTGGTTTAAAATTGACCGTGATGGTACTGTTTTTATTATAATTTAATTTATTTTACAATCCTTAATTATATATGTCAGTAATGGGGTATTGTGAATTATTTTAAAATAGCCGAATCTCTTACAATATTTTATGGTGTTCAATTATATACCTGTGACAATTTTTGTTATTTGTAACACTCGGAGAGCTTCGTCTTGCCCGCCATGTTGGCCCTTTCGGTCTGGTGGTTCCAATTGATCAGTGAAGACTTAATCCAGCAAAGAGCTCACCCCTTCGTCATCCGTCCATGAACTTTGTTTTAAACAAATTTCAACCTTGTTTATTTGAATTTCTTCCAATCATTATCTTTAGACTGTAACAAATAACATATTAACATAAAAATCGTATTAGTCTGGAATGGAATCAATGTAAATGTATTTTCGTATCGTCCTTTCCTCCGTCCTCGACTTTCTAATTTAGGCAATGATTTGAAGCTATTAAAGAAAAATGAATGCAAATTTAAACAAGGTTTGTTTAGGATTTATTATGAAGTTGATTATAAACAATTTGTATTCGGATATTATCATTTCTTGTAATTCTATTCAGCGGCGTTTCTTTCCAACAAATTACAGGATTCGTAATTTTTGTTTAATTAAATTCTTTTTAGTCGCCCATGTTGATAAAATTTATTTTGCATTTCATCGGACTTTAGTGTGCTTCTGATACATTTACCATTAATATCTCAAACCCTATGATGCTAAATTACACTTTACTGCAATGCAGGAATTATTGCCAACAAAAAAAAAATGACTATTCTTTAGAAAATATGTTATTCAATTTACATGTTACCACCTTGAGATCTATCAACATCAGACTTAAGACTGGCTTAAGTTTTTGATCCAATATAAAAAATGATGCAGCAATATATATCTATATATTCTGCACGGGTTGTGGGCAGAAAGTAAGAAATTTCTTGTCGAAGAAATAAGAATTAACACTATGCGAATAAGAACTATTGTTTAGGTTTCATTACTTTTCGTAAAAATATTTTATTTTTTTTTTTTTTTAATTATCTTAGTCTTCGCTGGCGAAATAGCTTTGTCGAATTTATATTCAGTCAAATTAAGAAAAAAATTATGAATATTATTGTAGCTTAGATTTATTTATAACCTCGTGAGAACTGCATAACAAACCTACGATGAATATTCATGATCATTTGAATTGACCTAGATTGTTTATACATTGTGATTTCGACACAAACAAAGCATCAGTAAAACGAAAGATCATGATTGAAGAAAAAAAATGTTATAAAATATGTAAAGATGCATAATTCGACTGAGAATGATTTATTAATATAGTAGCATTAAAAAGGGCGTTTTATAATTCATATTACGCAACACAAAAGGTGTTACATGACTTATATAAGTAATATGAATTTTTTTTTCTTTCTGTAATGAATATTTAGTTAATAAAATAAAAATAACTGCCGAGTGAAAAATTATGTTTATTTGAAAAAACCTCGAGGATTTTCTTGTTCATCAGATTTCGTTGATAATTTGTTTAGTGTAGAATGTTCGAGTTTCATTTCTTGAATTGTTTCTATTTTATATTTATGACATCATATATTTGATTCACCCTGTCTTTCAATAACGACAATCAGCGAATGTGCTAAGATAAAAAAAAAAGATACACAATAAAATATGAAGTCTTATGTTGACCTCCTGACTTGGAAGTTTTCTGTAAGTTTGCAGTTTTAATGATGTTTAATTTTGATAGTTTTTCATCACTTTATTTCATTATAATTAAATTTTTGAAGTCTGAGTTAAAGATAGCTCGGTGTTGTCTTGGTCCCGTCCATTAAACTATCGAGACTCAACGTTGCACATACAAAAATCTTCCGATATCATTGACCTTGAACAACTATTTCAACTAGAAATAGTTGAACTGCACTTCCTTTCGATATTTTAAACTACATCTGTGTATTTAAAGATGTTGCACCGAATGCAACGGTTTAGTACTGAAAATATTGTTATTCTTTTTTTGTAACTTTGCGTTGTGTATCTCTGGAACTAAACATTTTTTTTAATTGGTAATGATTTTCTTGGACAAGTGAGAAATGAAGTATGAACGTTGGTATTCTAGCTGCAGCACCCGTGAAATTCCATGTGAATAATATTCTTCGCTCCGAAATTTCCAATATATTGTTACAAAATGATATATTAAAAAGTATTTATTCAATTGAAAAATATTTGTTTAACTGAACAATTAATTTTATTTTAAATATTTTCATTGTAAAACATAGTTCAAGTTATTGTATTGTTTTGTACATCGTCGTTTCTTGATTCAGTATGATTCTATTACTAAAAAGTGTTCCATTTTCTGTGAGCGGTTTGTTCTACTATATAAAATTATACGTGATTTTTTATTTACTGGCAGATTAGGTTATTCCAAGTAACCTATTTTAAATTGAGGTCGAAAACAAAGAATAAAAAGTTGAATTTTGATTCCTTTGTGAAAAGTAATGTTGAATAAAATATGACTTAAACCATAGAAATTTAAATCTATTTTGCATTTCAACAAAACGGGGTTTATCACTCCAAGGTTTTTATTATCCTTTTTTTTGTATCCTATTAGGAATATTTTCTGTACACTTCATTAGTGTATTGTATATCATTGAGTTTTTTCATTTTTAAATTGGGAATTTTAAAATGTTCGTTCTTTATCAAGGGTGAAAGAAAAGAAGTCAATTGGGATAACCAGTTAGTTCCCTGTTGCCAGGCCATGTAGCGGGCTACAAGAACTGGGTTTTGAGGCCGTCATGCTCAGTCTATGCCGAACCCAGGTTCTCTCATGGTTATGTTGGATTTATTTTTTGAAACCGCTTTTTTTCTATGATTTTACAGTTGCGTTTACACTGGATATGGTTGGATTCGATGTATCAGTTGCACTGATAGGATTGTTTCCCAGAGAAGGGGTCGATGTATATTTCTTTTTATAGAAAGACTAGCATCCCCCGTCGCGGCTTCGCCCGCTCTCATAAGTAAAGAGCTTAGATAATTTTAAACTAATAATTGACGTTTTATTTGTTCATCGATAAAAATCTTGTATTGAAGTATATAGTTGAGCATCACATCTTCAATATTTCCACGTATAGCATTAGTTTTTAACCTGATGCCATCGTACAGATTAGGTGGCTAGAGTTCACGTAAAAAACATAATTTCACATCAGATTTTTAATTTTAATGTATGTATAGACGTATACTATTAAGGAACTTGCGGATACTGGACTGCATTAGAAATATTTTTACACACAATATCAGAAAGTAAAGGATCGACATTTTGATTTGGTAAACAATTTTATTCGGCAGAAATAATTATATTGGTTTCATCTGGTTGGATTCTAATTTATTACCGAAAAGCTTGCATAAGTGTGTCAACCTCGTTCCTGGCTGTCAAGGTTGTACATTTAAAATTTTATTGTACATTTAATTTAAAAGTTTTACAATTGTAAACTATATTGCGGAATGGTGGCTAACCACACATCGGTTGATTTTCAAACTTCGCTGGGATCCTTCTGTCCCTCTACGTATTTAAATATGTTTTATTAATTATTTAATTCAATATAAGTAAGTACATTTTATTATCAATTTAAAAATCTTTATAACACCATACATTTGTAACCTCTCATGCAGAATGGCACTCGCCACGTATCCGTTAATAGTATTTTATATAACGGAGAATGATTTGATAATTCTTTATGGAATTTAAATAATTGATAATAAAATTCTATAATATTCTTTAGGAATAAAAAAATTGTCTTAGTGACATCTGGGCCCCAATAAAACACCACTCTAGCTTGTAACTTTTTACTTAATTTTGATTTTAATAAGAATAACGATATAATTTTAAAAATAATTATTAATAATGTGCTCTTGTGGTTAACCGAGCCATCTATTTTTTATGTATTTCATTTTGTTTTGTACTATTATTTTTTATTTTTCACGAAAGAATTTATTGTCAATCAAGAAATTAGTTTATCTTTGTTAGAGCATTACTATGATGGGGAGAACGGTCATTAGAAAACGAATCGTTATCAACAATTTATTATGAAGAAGTGTTTGCTGGGTTGGAGAAGGCACTTCGATATCTCGAAGGCAGAGGTGATGCAATATTGTTCGATTTGATGTTTTTTTTAGACAATGGAGAGACGCTGGGGCGAGATAAAACGTATTTACTTAAATAAACTAAATTATTGGGGTTTTTTTTGTCTGGTCAAACTTTTTAATTTACATGTATAATTATGTACATTATTATTGCACACATTTTAAATATGATTTTATTGTTAAATAGATATATGTATAATGTCAATCGTCCTACTTCATTTTATCTAAAGTATTTTTGGTATCTCGATACCAACCACGTCGGTTAATCGAGTAAGTGTATTTATTTATTAAGTATGTCTATTTTCATTCCATTTAATATAAATAACGAAATGGGTTATAATTATCTGAGACTGTATGTACATGTAATTTTCATTTAAGGTTTTGTAATTTTCCTTCAATGAAAAATCGTCTATTTTGAAATATAAAGATAAAAGCTTTCGTCAATTATGGTAATGTTTACAGTAAAATATGTTACGTTATTTTGTGCATATATTCCGAGGAACAGTCATTTTTGTGTTGATAATCAGATAGGTAACCATTATTATGTAAGAGTTTCAAAGGTGGGCTTGGTTTAAAAAATGAAAAATTTATGTAAATACGATATCTATATGGACTTATTTATTTGCTGCTTATCATTTGTTTCGTATATAATTAATGAAGACTTATAACGTCAGCAAAACTTCAATTAAGCATAGTTGATTCTAACTCCCATAGATGTTTGTATTATGATTCATCGGTAATGGCAGATGACTGTTGCACACCCACAGTAGTGACCTAGCACTGGATGGTCGTACACATATATGCCGAGTTGATGGCCTTACTATTTGAGAAGATTGTTAAATTATATTGAACTTTTTTGGTATTAAGGTTACTTGTAGGAGGAGAGGTAGGTTGCCGGCAGGTGGGTTGGCAAGGAGAGGCGGTACCTGATCAGATAATATTCAATGTATAGCTCTGGGATCTTATCCGAATTCCAACGATTTCCAAAGACTGGTGATCTATGACAAGCTAACATATTTTATGAATATATTTGTAGACATCATTCATACTTTCAACGTGTTTGCAATTAAAGTCATTACAACGATGATAGATGAGTTACAATAATTTATGAAGGGTGTTATGCTAGAAGGGGGAATGTCGCAAAAAGATCAAAACTGAGATTTCATCGCCACCTGTTAGCTTGTCCCCCCCCCCCTGTACTATCACGTAAGTTGGTCCCATGGAGGCTAGAAAGAGGATTTTCACATGTTTTGGAGTTTAAGAACCCGTTCCCAATGAGAAAGAATATAGGCTTAGTAATTTACTTAGGCGATTTACTCAGAACTATATTTTTCCCTCTTCTAGCCTATCACCCCCTATATTGTTTTTTAATGGAAGTATTTCGAAATCATTAAAATGAAAATTAAGTATAAGTTTATCTCTGATGTTTGGTCAAAAGGGCTTAAGTCGTAGAATGTAAAGTTCACAAGATTTTCCAATTGAAAACTCGTTTTAAATCCTGCCTATTCTTCTCGTATCCAATCCTTACAAACCAAAATCCTTCAAAAAATCCTTAATGCTCCTTACTTTGTTACAAACTTATCCATAAAGATCTTAATGCCCCTTATGAAACGAAATGAAAAAATAATCTTTATTCTGGGACCTATTGTCCCCTAAGAAAAACAAAATTTATCAAAAAATAGTACAATGGTCTGGCATATATATTTTCATACAAAGGTATTTATATATGAGGAACATGAGACATGCAAATGTAAATAATAGCATAAAGAAATTTAGTTAATAAGATAGCATAAGAAGGAGAAATGAAATAAAAAATAAATAAATAATCCTGAGAAAATAAGAAAAGATATATACAGAGAATGAACTATGTCTATATGTACATTGGATGAAGAAAATATTTACAGATACCACGATATACACTTATATACACCGCACTTATTCACTTATATACCTATAAACACAACCATACACATATGAATTGTCAAGTTAATAGATAAAATTTCTTTGTTTAGGAAAAACATTTAAAGTAAAAAAAAATTGATTTTTTATAATAACAATAAAATGATTATTTACCATTATTGAACAAATAATCATTGTGCTACTGATGAGTAGCTCTTTTCAAGTTTTGACATTCTATTGTAATCATGATCACCCCATTTACTAGATGTATATATTTTGTACAGTTGTAAATTTAAATAAATGAATACGAGAAAAAAAAAATCCTGCCTAAGTATTTCATTATTCTAAAATCATTCTCATAAAAATGATGACTTAGTTCTCATTTGCCCAAACACCAGTGATATAAGCTAATTAATGTCAGTGTTGTAGTGGAACCCAGACTCCACTTAGAATTAGTTAAACGCATAGTGTAACATTAAATTTTATTATTAATTATTAAAATTGCATAAATAATCACCAAATAAATAAAAGTTATCTTTTTATATGAAGAAATATCCATAATGGATCACTTCTCAAAAAAATAATACAATCGTTGTAACGGTCCACAAGCTCTTAAAAATTCTAATTGAATTTATTAAAAACTAAATACTCACCCAAATCCAATTGTTTCTTAACTAGCTTCTCATTCCATTCCTGGCAATCCTACGAGGTGTCTGAAAAGAAGAGGGCCTTCGAATATTCTTCTATTTGAGTACTATTATTGAGAGGTCCCTCTACTTGTCTTTGTCATGGCGTTACTCTGCATTGTAATTACCGCATATTTACTGGATGTATTTTTGTAATTCAGTCGCAAATTTCTAAAAATAAAGGATTCTATGATTCAGCATTATTTTTTTCTAACTAATCTTTAGACAGTTCTTATTCAAGTTTCATTCTGCAAATACTGTTCGTTTATATTTTTATTCGTTTTCCTTAGTTTTCAACATTTTTTTTTAAGAATCGTGTAAGAAAAATCACATACAACGATAAGCTTGAATCTGATAACCGTAGATGTGAGAACGCCGTTTTCGCCATTACAGTTGTTACTATGGCGATTTTATATCCCCAAACTGCTACCATGATATGGCGAAGAAAGCCATATACTGTTGAAATGGTGTTCAGAAACTGATCGTTTCCTCTGCCAGCGTGACTGGAATTATCAGCCATGCGCGTTATGAAATGTGTTATGGCTTGGAGTAGACCACCATGTTCTTGTCCGTGATATAGTTACTTTCCACTCTGCCTGGCAGCGATTGTATGAGTGAATGGTTTTGGAAACCACATTCCCCTCTATCGCAATTCAGTCCTGCTACAGTTTATATTTCACCATAACTTATCTGTTTATCGATAGTGGGAAAATGTAATATTAGTCATGTGTAATAATTAAAATGTCTCTTTTGACTTAATACTCCCACAGGACAATATGTAATGTGATGTAATGTGAATATTAGCTTAGCTATATACAATGACATTAAAAAATATTGAAATTTATTTTTTAATAGATGATCATATTGTATACATTTTTATTAATCACTTCTTAAGCTTTGAAGTCAACATGCTAAATTACTTGGAATGTTAATCATCATTGGAAGTTCTCACCTTCCTCCAGTTTTGGAATATGACTCTTGATTTCATTTTAATGTTCAATCTTTATTGATATTGGTCGTATTTTTTATTGTTTTTAGCTTATATGAGTTATATATTCTTTAAAAAAGTATTTATGAACAATACTACACTGAATATTGAGTAAATTTATTGATTTATTTTTAATTATTTTTTTTTTTTTTAATGGAGATAATGTGTAATCTAATCTAATAATGTGTCAAGTATTAGATGTCTTAAGTATTCCAATATCGAAGAACCAAAAGCCGTTAATATTCTTCTTCATCATCCTACTTTCTTCCACTCTTCCAGTTCCTAAAAATTCTAAGATTCTTTTTGTTTCTGAAGATTTTTAATAACTTTAACGTAGCTTCAACTCAAAATAACTCGAAAAAGAAAAAAAAAATTAGTAATAGTTTGTTGTTGGTTTTAAATACCACGTATTCCTTTGCCTTCTTCCTCATTTGCCAATTCATATTAATGTACACAATGTTTGTTTTTTTTTACCTTACGTGTATAATACGCTATTGTGAAGTGGGATTCCGCATTTTCTTCGACCATAGATAATTTAAAGATGGCTCATTGGTATTACGTTATCTAAATTATCCCTCTAGTAAAAACCTTCTGATGTGTGTGTGACATTTCCTTGAATTCCATGAAAGCATTTATATTTTAACTTATCGCCTATTTGTTTAAGGAAAACGATAAACACCAAGACTTAATAGCCATATTATTTATTCTGACCCTTGGTTATATCTAACGTCAGAGCGACCTCATTATGCAAGGCAGTGGAAATACTGTTTGTCTGGTTTCATAGCTATCTTTTAGTTTTCGTGTCTTCAATCTTGCTCTTTGTATCATATTTATTATTTTGCTTCTTGCATTGTTTCTCCATGACTTCATGACAAGCCTCTGCTAGAACCATTAAAACAAGAAGCCTTTATATTTTAAATAAGGAACGTGCTTCTCTATTCGTTTAGGACAGTTGTTTCTGTACAGCTGTAAACAGACCTATTTTTATTTCCACCCTGCTGCATTCTACGTGCCTGTGTTAACGTCGTGCAGATTTGTATCCGTCATGTTCTTTTCTGCTTCTCTCTTAGGTTTTTCTTTATTTAACTTAGTAAAGTATTTCTCATCTCATCATCCCGATTGTTGAGTGAGTTATAAACTCGATAAATTGTACCTTATGGATTTTCCAAGTGTTCGGAAAAATCTGGACCTTATTCTGTCCCATTGTGTATTTTACATCGACATAAGCAAGTATATTTAAATTATTATCTTTATTTGGGTATCCTCCTTAGTGAGTTACTGTAGATAAGGTGGCACTTGGTTGCTCTCAACTGTCATCACTAATCAATTTTATAAGATATTTTATTTATTATTGATGTGGTTCACAGATTCCCTGTGTTTTTTGTAATATTGTGTCGAATATAAAAACCTTACGTAAGTTCTGTGAATCAATAAGTAATTAAAACTTAAAAATGACTAAAAGTAGTCATTTGAAACTTTGCTTTGCATAAATGTTTTTAGCACGGCGTTTGAGGTAAACTTTCGTAAAATGGTAGTAGCATATTGGCTCACAGCCTCGCCTTCTCAAGCTGCGCCTACTCTACCATGGAGACTATGGTTCCCACCATCTAATAAGATTATTCGAACTTTTGGCTAGACCGCTCGATAAACGATTGTATGCTGCGGTGCTCTCAAGAGGTTAAATATTCAGAAAATTCAATGTTTTCTGCCAAACGTATTCGGTTTATGAATAATGAATAATCAATTTTATGTATCCAACCATACGTTCCTGTTCACCATCCGTTAATATCCTAAAAATTCCATTCGTTAAAGAATTTACAAAACGTTTTTTTAAATTTTCTTACTAGGCATGGTACCAATATAAATAATATTATCAGTAATACACCCATATCAAATCAGTGTCATGAACTAATTTGCTTAATGCTTCAGGAGCAGCGCAGTTTGCAAATAAACTATTAGCCTGATTACAATTACTAAGCAGGAAAAAAAAAAAGAAAAAAGAATTATCCCTTTTCAGGTCAAGCTTACATTCCTTTTTAAAACATTTAAATTCACTTTTATTTATTTATTTATTTTTAATCTCATTTAATGTTTTTAATGCTGGGGTTCCACCCAACAATCTATCGAATTATGGCGTACTTTTGTACACTGTGTCCTGAAAATGGTCAAGAACTATTCTTTTAAGTACATAATATAATTTTAATATTCTGTTCAGATGAAAGTTGTGTTGAATTATCTTTTAAAATTATCAGTGAAAAAATGTGATTGTATTTTTATTGATAATGCATTTTGCAATGCTATTGACCGGTCAAACTCGTTATCCATTGATGTGTCTATCAGTTTATATATATGGTAGTATCCTATTGTAATAAATTTCTTATTTTTCTCTCGAATCATTTCACTTTTGTATCAATATTTTTTTCGTAATCAGTAGCTGTTGTTTATTATTATTTTCAGCTTAAATTAAAATAATATTTTGTCTGTACCCCATATCTTCCCGTTTTATAAGTACATACATCTTTTTTAGTTATATTGTCAAGTTATAAATAATTGATTTGGTCCTTAACTGCGGTTCGGTAACCATTTCCTTTGAAAATAATAATATAACAGAAACCATTACTCGATATCCTTGAAATGTACACAGTATTTTAGATAATCGTATTTTATTAGATATATATCTGTCATCCCAGCGGACAAGTGGTCTCGTCGAATGTTGACCATGAGTGAAGTGACTAAAACGAAACGTGGTATTTTCTCCACTTATTCACAGAGATGACAGATATATATGTCTAAAATTTATCAGTTATTTTCATGATTTTACTGATCATTACCGCGAGCTGAATTCCATAAATATGCTTCGGTTAATTTCTTCTTTTAACTTTTGTTCTTAAGTAAACAATATTTAAGGATATGTTAATTTTGTAGTACTTCACAACACTGGAACGTATTATTTAATTTCTTATATTTTTATGATAAACTATATAATTTAAACTTATTTTTGCATTAGAAATCCACGTAAATTCTTAATCTTCTGTTACTGTTTCACTATGCTGTATGTGCTGCCAAGTAACATCTAACCGTTAATGAGTAATTAAAACAATTACAGGCAGATATAAACCGTTAGTAACTGTATGCTAATTAGTTTTATACATCAGTTGAATGAACAGTTTCATGCTTTAGTGACAGCAGTTGTTGTCAGTTACATAGTCGGTTGTGTTTCGGACATTTCTCGTTAAGCGGACTCACTGCGAGGAACAAATATAGTTCATAGTTTATTTTTCTACCAGCTTTGTGTGATGAGTTGGCACTTGATAGTTCTCGCCACCCATGGTTGGTTGGAGTGGAGCGCAAACTCGATTTGCCTGCATCAAAATGGCGCGGGTTCGATTTCTGTTCGGGTAGCTATTTTGTCGCCATGATGGCGTGCCCTGGTTTCTCTTCGTGGTCAGTTCAGAACCTAGACATTATTGCCTTTAGGAAAAAAAGTTCGAATCGTTTTATAGAATTTTAATTACATTGATGCCATGTCAATGTTGTTTTTTTTTTAGAAAAGCAACAAACATGGATTATGATATTTTATTAAAATTACCCTGTTCCATTGTTCTCGCAACTATCCTGAACATTCAAATGGATGTTATCAAAAATAACCTGTAAATTATACAATGCTATAATAATTTTAGTTGTGTATTTGGAGGAGGGTCATACATTTAGCTCCATCGAAAATGGAGAATCCTGCTCTCCCCGTGACCTCCACTCTATTCCAGGATCAGTTCTCACCCAGAAATCAAACAATTCTGGACACGGCTTTTGACTTGTAGTAGAAATAATACTGTATTTTCAAAAATATTAATCCCTTAAGTGGAGATTTAAATTTATTGTCGTTCTAGAAACTGGTGGTCTGTAGCTTCTTACTTTTTTTTGTTAACGAACGTCTTGCCTAACCATAGGCTCGTAAAACCCAGTACCTCTGAAACTCGTAATTAGTATTAGTATAGATGTTTACATGTGAATCGTCTTGATACAGAATAATGTTTTTAAATTGTGATGTTATAGGCCGTGAGAACTGGGTTTCCCTTGGGTTCTAATTTATGAAAGAAGAGTTCCGAGTCCAAATCGCTCGATAAATCAGCCTAATTTTTTTTTTTTTAATTTCAATACCTCCTCCTGTCTTTCTGTTCTGAACTTTAGATTAAGATTAGCACTTGAGATTTTTATAAAGATGACGCAATAATTCAGAGTAACGCACTTTTCTGGGTATTTGTTTTATATAATATTTTATTGAACATTAACCGTAGATACGTCGATCAAACTTCATTTTGTTGATTTCCTCCTTCATGTTTTATCCTTTTTAAATAGTTGTTTCATCATTCTAAATATGATAAAGATTTATTTATGTTTATCTTAAATTAAAAAAATAGTTACTTCAAGTTGTGCAAACGCTAACTTTATGTCATAAACTTAAATATCATTATAAATCCATAAAGATCTTAATGTTCCATGTGTTGCTGATTTGACCCAAACCAGATAACCTGTCGATTCATTTTAAACTCCATACACACTCGAATCCACTAGTTTCCTAACTTATTTTATACTCAATTCCCAATAATTCTCCGAGGTGTCTGAAAAGAAGATGGCCGAGAGACCTAATGTAGAATTTTTTTATGAAGTGCTACTAGTGAGTGATTCTTTACATGTCATTACAATAATTTCCTCGAATTTACTTTTTGAATATATATGTATACATTTGTAAATATCAATAATTTTTTTTTTAAATAAGTACATCGAGTCACAACTGATTTTAATATTTTATAAAATTATATAATTATTTTTTAAATAAATAGGAATACATTGTTCATGTATTTTTATTTTTTTCATGTATCATAAGTAAACAGTTCTTTACTATAACTAATATGTATTGAGCGTAGTTCAATAAATATATTTTCTAAACATATAGCTGTTTATAACAATGGTGTATTGTTTAAGATAAAGGGCTTGAATTATTATTACGTACTTCGTGTTCTATCGAAATTTGTTCGATAATTAATAAACAACAGCGATACACCCCATCCCATCTCTCCTACCTGAGGTTTGGCCATAGCTGAGTCACGTTAAATCAAACATTGAAATCCTGTTATTATTCGTAAATCCTTATCACCTTGTACAAAGGTTATTCGTTTTATTACGAACGGTGATGATATGCTCCTCTATTGGTATTTAAATTCGATGACGTGAGGACTCTCTATTTCCTATTAACTAGGTGAATAAATAATTCAGTGTTTTTCGTTAGTTAAATTTATTGCGCTCATAGTGTAAAGAAGGTCATTGACCAAATCCTTCAAAAATGTGTTTTGATTCAATATTTGATTTAGTTATTAGAAAATTGTAATTAATTTTCTGGATATCATTCCAGACAGGCTGAATAACGGAAAGGAGAAACTAATGGTTTTATCTCGTATCCGTTAAAAAAAACAACATAGTAATACGTAAATTTATCATTGTCGTATATTTTATTCTATTCATCATTTTATTTCATTCTCCATTACTGCCAAATTACGACACATCAATTACATCAATTACTGCCAAATTACGACACATCGAATCTCAATTGATGGTTTTCCATCAAATATTGCAAGCTTTGTCTTAAACATAATTCTTATTTTTTTGTGGTTCATCATTTCTTCGTTGCGTTCCTACCCAAGGATTTTAGGTAACCCTAAGTGATTGAGTGATGTTACAATGATTGATTTTTAACGGATTTCAAAAAGAAGGAGGTTATCAATTCGACTTATTTTTTAATTTATTTATTTATTTTTTATTTTATTTTTTATGTTTGTTAGGTACGCGATTATTCCAACAATTATGATACGATTTTGATAATTATTTTTTTGATCGGTAGGCCATAGTTCAGAGATGGTCCTATAAAAAAAAAGGTAAACCAAAACAATACTCTCACTTACCATTAAAAATTGAAAAATAAAGTTAATTTTTGAAAAAGAAGAAAAAAAGGTTAGATTAAACCTGCATTTACAAATTTGAACTAAAAAGTAAAAAATAATATTTTAATTACTTCAAAAAAAAGAACTTAAAGGTTCAATCAACAAAATTATCGATACTTATGTTCCTATTCACAATTTATGATCAGTTATTTCTGGATTCGTTCCCAACCAAAACATTATAAATCGAAAGAAAGCTGATAATTGTAAAAAAGTACAGAAAGTTTGTTGCAAAGGAAGGATTATACTGCCCAAATAACTCTGAAAATAACTAATTATAAATTGTGAATAGGTATATAAGTATCGATAATTTCGTTTATTGTTCATTAATTACTTCAAAACATTATTTATTTACTTTTTATTCCAAGTTAGTACATGTAAGTTTAATCTCGAAGTCGGTTTTTGTTGTTTTGTCTTTTTCTTGAAAAGCGCAGAGAACAGTCGAATTGAGAACCTCTTCCTATTTGAAGCCGGTTAAAAAATAATAGAATTATTGACTTACTATCGATGTAATTACAACTATATAACGATTTGGCTTCTCCCCCCCCCCCCCCCCCCCCCCGAAAATGTAGGTTTAATGTTGAAGTCGGTTTTTGTTTTCTTTCTAAAAATTGACTTTATCTTATGTCTCATTACATTGTCGGATTACTGAAAAATGACATCAAATCCATTTCTTTGCCACGTTTTATCGACCTCAACAGTTTTACCATCAAATAGTGCAAGAATTCGTACACAAGAAATTTGGATAACCCCTGTGATTCATAATCAATCATTGATTTGTCAACTATTCTTTGTTTTCGAATTTTTATTTTCCATTCAGTGACCAACTTCATTTTATTCAGTATATTTTAATATGCTAGTATTACTCTATTTTCTTTCTTTTTCTAATAAGTTTAAGTGCTTATTTTGGTTGCGTATTGTTATTTTTGCCATTCTTTAAAGTTTAACCTCCTCTTGGAGAAATTGTTATATCGGCCCCAGGTACTTGGAGGAGAGAGGGTTAGGACCGTCCCGTTCTCCCTAACGGCTTTGAAGAACGGTACATCTCTCGGTCGCACCTGCCCTTCTTTTTTTGGACTTCAGGTAGAGATGACCCCTTGGATTTCTTACCTGTTCCTTTTCACCCCCTCATGCTGGGTAGGTTTTTTTTAAATGGTTTTCACCCCCGCTTAGGGCTCAATCATGATCCATTTACCCCTCTGTTGCCTTTTCTCCCATCATCAACGGGGACTTACCGTATCTGTAGTGATTTCTCTACATTCTGATTACCACTCTACATTATTGATAAATAATCCCAGCTGTATTATTTTCGGTGTACAAACAATTCATTAATATCAGAATACAATTTCCGAGCATCTATTGAAGTAATTCAGCTTCGAAAAATATCCGTCATTTTTAAACAATGAAATTTCTGTTATTTAAAAAATATATATTACTGTATACATTTAGTATATACACCTTGATTGCCTTTATCATCACACACACTCAAAGAAAAACCTTTAACTTTGTATTGAAATGGAACAACTTAATGTCCAAAAATCCTGTTAATGGGATATTGTGGGATTGGTTTCGGACGAATGAAATCTAATGTTCACTAGAAGTTCACATACGATGATTAAAACTAGGTAATTTGATGATTGTAGAGGCGAAATATTTTGGTGACTAGATGAATATTTATCTTTCATATTTACTGAGAGAGATAATTCAAAAGCATGAAAAATAAGAATTGTTAAAATTAACTTCACATTATTTTATTATGCCAAAGTTTTGGCCGCAGTATCGATGGCCATTATCAGGGCTATAAAAGAAAATGTAAACTACAGAATCAGGAAAGCTACTAAAAAAATATATAAGAAATAAATATATAAGAAATAAATATATAAGAAATAAATAAAAAAAAGTCAATAGCAAACTAAAAACCTAAGTAAGATTAAAACTATGTTGTTTTTTGATTTTTTTTATTCTTCGAGAATCTTCCTCCAGGGTTGTTAACCCTGGAGAGGTACCCTAGGGTACTGGGCTATCCCAAATAGCTAATCACTTCTATGTTAGTTTACTATAATGCGCTAGTGAATTAGTCTTTCTGTTAGTTTCTAAAGTTTGGCACTAGTATTTGATCTAATTTTTATTATTTATAAATTAAGAGCTTCTACATATTTTATCAGCTGAAGGTGATAAACCCAATGCAAGAAAGATCCCTGAAATAAATGGATTCTATAACTCATATGAAGGCAGTGTTAGCACTTATCAGTTGTGCCACACATAAACGTATAAGGATGACAAACCAAACCGCTAAGCTCTTTAGACATTGGTTGAATTCACTCGTTGATTCTGTTCAAAAAAAACGTCCATGTAAAGAAAAAAATACAAAACGGAAGAACCTTTATTAAAAATTTAGCGATGACACGTGTTGGACCATTCAAACAGTTCAAATTGAGAATCTGGAATCTGGTGATGCAATTCTTAAAATCTGAAACATTTTAGTGTCATACTAAGGTAGCAACAGTCGCATTATTTTTTTCATGTGATCGGAAAAGAACCGCAAAAGCAGCACACTGTGCCTAAGTGCCAAAAGTTCATTTGTTTAGATCATTTACTAAAAATATGTGTGCAGTTCACAAAATTTTATTTGTAATTTTTATATAGGTATGTCAGCATATGTTAATACTTTATACTTAGCCACTTAAATGTATTACCTTATTAATTTTAACTTGGTAATCTCTAATGACTGTTGAATTTTAAAACTTTTCTGTATTGTCTCTGAGGTTCAGTATTTTCTTCTTATTAGGATCTTTATTTGCTACAAAATAACAATATCATGTACTTTTACGTTCTCAATATACACGCTTTGGATGTGTGGTGTTTGTATTTCCTTTGTACTCTAGTGATGATATGAATAACTTAGTGACGTACTTTTGTCGATACCAGTTTATGGCCGATGAGATACCCTCCTAAAAGGCATACAAAAATAATAAGGCGAAAGACGAAGGAGGGGTATCTTTCTGATAGCAGTTCGTGTCTTATCGATTTATGAAGAATGTTGTTTTTTCTTCTGACGCGGTTTGCCTTTCACGAATCATTTGAATTAAACTGCTTGAAATAAGGTTAATGGTTATAATTCCACTATTGTTTACTTTGAATCGAACAATCGAACATTTATGTCTGTTAAATTGAACGTTTGTTTGTTTGTTTATTTCGTTTAACGTCACTTTATGCTGCTATGGCTAATCGGACGAAAATTGAACGTTTATGGCCGGTTTAGTTTTGGTTTTTAAGACTTTATTGATGAGCAAATAATTGCTTTATAAAATTTGATCATTGATCCTTAAAGGATTTTAAAATGCTTCAAAATTATTGCTCAATTATGAATTACAGGATTTCATAACTGTTTATTTCATTTTTTTTTTTCTCTAAAATGTACCATTCAAATTAAGACTAAAAATTTTGCTACATCATTTTTTCGCCTTATTTATCATCTTTTATTGAAACAAATCAGTTGCGCTATTGAGAATTTACGGTGTGCAATTGGGTGATTATGTCGCTAGCTCGTGAAAGGATCCATAACTGACTGATGTTGCCCAACCTCACTGAGGATGTAACCAGGCCCGAATGACGAATAGGCACCCCCCACCATGACCCCCTCCGTGGTGGGAAGATTTCTCTCCAAAGGGGAAAATTATTCTCCCCCGTTTGACCCTGCCTCGTGGCTGCACTGTTTCTCTATAGGTTTAACCTCTTTGTGCAGGTTAATTTTACCTTTTTGGGACTGCTATCACGACTCGTTGCTGCTTGGTTCTGGAAGGAGTCTTGTATTTTACAGTCCATAAAGCTTCAGTTTATTCCTTCCTATTATAATACAATATACAGTTAAAATGTTATTTAAATTCTCTTCTGTGTACAAAATTTCGCTACTCGTTATACCATTATTTTTGTTAGCATAAACGTTAATTGTTTACAATTTTTATTGTATAAAGTTCTAACAGATTTTCAAAATTAAACATTAATCCTTTTCCTTGTTCCAAAAACTTTGCTTTTGCCAAGTATTATCCTCTGATGATAAGTTAAGAAATCGTTATCATTCGAAATAAATTTATTTGTTTCTTCCAATCGTGTTGGCATTGGTTTTACATCTGTTAAAACTTTGTTGATCTATGTATTCAATTATCAATTGAATATCATCATGGAATCCCTGTGAACGTTTATTTAATTGTTATATTCTTTAAATATTTGGCAAAAATAATAAAGAGATAAATGGCACATCGGCTAGTAATAGATAAGTGTTAACTTATCTTTTCAAAAGCATTATTTGGATACCACAGTTATTGCAATTTTTCCAATGCTCTTGGTATAAGTATTCCTTATAAATATTATCAAAGATTATTTCTCTAATTTATTGATTGAGCTGAGTCCTATTTAAATAAGTTATCAAAATGGCATTGGTATTGTCCTTGATTTCGCCTAGTGAGGAACCATAATAATATTTTCTATCCATGATGATTTTTTCGTTTTTCACTAGTGGTATAGATGCATTAGCTACTAAACGTTATAATACAACAATCACTTCCAATACACGAAATGTGTTACACATACACAAAAATAGATACATAATCATAAGGTATAGTTGACTGATATATTGGAGATGTAGATAGTTAGGGTAGGCAGTCATAGATACTCAGCAGATCAAAATAAAATGTTTATTTTATTTTAAGTTTAATGAAGTTTGAAACGTTGGCTTTAAGAATTAAAATAAAATAAACATTTTATTTTGATCTGCTGAGTATCTATGACTGCCTACCCTAACTATCTACATCTCCAAAAGTAGATACATAATATGTGTGTATGTCCAACAGCAATGAGAGAGCAGTGGTTACTCTTCTAAATCATATTTATTTTCCCTCTGCCAGTAATACTTTTTATTAACTGCGGATGTGGTGGGTTTCTTTCCATCGATATATTGTTTATCTTCATTAAATTGTTTTTAATATATCAAGATTTTTTTCATTTCTATTAAAACTATCAGTACAATATTTGTACTAGCCTTTGTTCACCCTGTACCGTGAATATTTTGATATCGAAGAGACCGCCATTGCTGAGTATGTGCGCCTTTATTTAGCCCTAGCTAAAAACAGAGCGGCACAGGCTACGGTGGAGAGCGGGGCAGTCCAGGGAGGCGGTAAAGGGACTGCCTGTCCTTCGGGGGATCGATTCGGTCTGCTCGCCCACATCACTCCCACACCTCGCCCCATCCACAAATAGCTACCGTACCTAAGGTAGCTGGGCTCTGCCTTTGTTTCCTATCAACAAATATCATATTGTTTGTGTCTGAGGTCAAAGTTATAAATTAATAAGCTTCCTATGACAATTATTTCCCACCAGCGCTTTACTTTAATGTAATTTGTCGCTAATTTGTTAGTTTGTTTGTTGCACCAATGATTCATACCATTTCAAGAAATCATACAAATTTAAATAATCGTTGCTTATTGTCTCAATTTTTCTTCAATTCATTAGTTCGAAACAGTGGTTCCTGAAACATGGATATTTTACTAATTATCATATCGTCCATAATTAAGTATCGATATGTTACGAATTACTTTTACAAGCTAACCGATATATGCAGAATTTATTAATCTATCTAAAAATTGCTACTAAGTGGTTGCTACTAAGGCATGCAAACATAAATTAGTTCTTTAAGCCGACTCAATTTCTTATTGAAATTGACTTTTACCAAAGAACAATTATAATAAATAAATAATTAGTGGTTTAATTGTAAAAATTTTAAATCCTCGTTTTAAACAATTGGATTGAAATACAGGCGGCTCACTAAAACTTGAACACAATTAAATTGAAAATCTCTAATCGGAGGCCAAACAATTTACTAATTGAAAAAACTCGATTCCAAAATAAGATAAAATTTGCTCTTAATACATTATACAATCATCAAATGTTCCAATGAAACAATCCCTGTAATTCGAAATGTAATCAGCAGAGTTCGACAGATTTTTTTTTTATTCGGACCGTACTTGACTCAGAAGTTGTTCATATAACTATTATCCGGTATAAGATATTTTGAATTCAGAATTGAAAATGTCTGAGATGAGTATCTCAGCTGAATAGTTCCCCACTCCTCCAACCGTCAGTTAAGAAAAGAATCGTGAGACCTCTTACCCAACTCGGATGACGGACAGTGGCAACTTTCCTGCCGCCATGGCGATCCTAACCCTTAGCTACCTTCAATTACTCCTTGCCTTCTATTCACCTTTTTATTACCATTATTTAATTTCCTTTTTTTTCTGATTTTTTTTTTTAAATAATCGTGTTAATAGAATATTATAGATATAGAATATAGATCTGTATGTAATAATAAAGATTTTCTGTTATTTAAAAAAAAAATTATATCTGTTATTATTAACCTACCTATAGTTAGTTACGGATGCGAAACGTGGTCGCTTTCGTTAATGTAGGAACATCTCAAAACCTTAAAAAATCAAGTAGGTATAAGTTGTATATTCGGTCCAAAATCGTTTGAGTGGAGAACTTGTAAGTTTAAACAATGCGGCATTTGTTGCCATTGAATTTTGCTGCTGTGAAACGACCGAGGGATAGATAAAAGAACTGTGATGTGATCTTAGAGATTTGATTTTCAAAGAAATAATGTGGAAGGTGTGAGTCCAGCGAATATTGTTGGTGTTGTGTACGGGTTCGCAAAGCCTTATTATTTTAATTATTATTATCCGCTGTGTGTATTTTTTTTTTTTTTAACAAAATGTTTTTTTATGTCGATTCTGCCATAGACTTTTTATTAGTATTTTCGTTCGTAGTATTTTTCTAAGGTTCATGATGTTTTGGGGCTGGAAAGAAGCCAGCTCAACCCTTTTATGAAAACATGGGTTTGCTCTTAAATGTAATAGACAAAGTACATGAAAAAACAACGTGTTACGGTCTATGTTACCTATTCGTTAATCTTGCCCCTGAAAAAAATGTGTTTTTCTATTTCTTGTCATCCCTTGCCTCTATGAATATTTAGGCTTCCTTTTTAATCTATTTATTGTTTTTATCTATTCAGTTACAGATTTTTCTTGGAAACACATCCATAATTATTGAAGTTTTTCCTTTTTTTTATTTTTGTTTATCATAAAAATATCGTGCTGAAGCATTCTCAGTTGTTAAAGAAAATATATCACCATCTTAGTCAGGCTCCAGCCTCTTCATAATGGAACTGTTAATTATTCTTAAATAATGCTTATTGTTGTAAATAGAGAGCTGGAAGGATAATTGTTTCTCTTGAGCCTTTATACAACAAATGTGCACCAAGTGTTTTCTCCAGCTCGCTTTCACCAGCCCCTAAATTTATGTAACGCCGTGTCGGTTCTGATCTAACGCCCTTTTTTCGTCAAGCAAATCCTAACCTTTAAGGTATTTCATTACATTCTAATTATGAAATATTTCAAATTTATCAAGTAAAATACTTTCTTTTTTTTTATTAAAAAAATCTTGAGATAAAATTCCATGAGTAATAGGTTCTTTTTCATTGCCAATCATTGGATTACCCGCCAACATCGCTTATTTCTATTATTAATCAATACTTAGACCTTCGGTTGGAACGTATTGTCAAGATTGAGGGTTACTTATGAAACAACTATACCACACAGCTGCGGTAAAAGCAAGATGATTCTAGGCGGTAGTGGCTCTCTTTCGTAAGAAGTAATCCGTTGATATAACACTGCTGTTTTCACATCAACTTAAGAAAACTTAGAGCAAGCATAACGAGATTTTTCTGTACCTTTTGGCATTGAAGAAACTTACTGAAGCTCTCAGGTTTGCAAGCTTACGAGCGTCAAAGTGATTCGCTGTATATAGAGGATTCGAATGTTATTTTTGCATAGATAAAACTCACTCCACGTTCCTCAATAGTGCCTATCATATAACTGAATTCAATCGTGCCTCAATTTTATGAATTCATTCTTGTCAGAAAATGTTTTACCAGCCGAGAAAAGTCATATTATTTCTCATGGAACGTGGAAAGTAGATACGGAACTGCAGAATAGGCAATATCAATTTTCAATATTTCTATTGCACAAGTATGTTTGGCTAGATCGGCATAATTAAAACCATTGATGTCAGCATTTTTCAGAGCTTGGCCACGTGGTTGCGTTGCGGGTGGTAGGCGAGAACATTGCAATCTGCGGTATATCCGGTCGTGAACATTGAGGTCACTAAATTGCTGTCTGATCGAAATAGATCAATCTATGGAACTTCTTCGACGGTTGAGAAAAATTTAGGGTGGACTAGTTTAAATGTTGAAAGGTTAAAATTTATCCTAAGCGACAACTGGTTTATATTTATTTCTTTACACCTATTGTAGTATGTTCTAAAAATGTTTTCTGAAATTAAATTTTTACAAAAAGAGATTTATAAATTTATAATTGGTTTAAAGTTGTAAAATGATGCCTAAATGTGCTAATAATCCTAGTTTACTCTTTAGACGCCATCTTGGATCCTAATGAACTTGGTCTGCTCTCCGTTTTATGAATTATTTTTGCAGGGTACTTTCTCCAATTCAAGAATTTTTTAATTAACTTCATTGCATATTAAATTCCATTAGATGACCTTTTTTTATAACATTTAAATAATTCACGTATCAATATTTGATCCATCAGTGTTTTAAGCATTAGGAAGTAAATGAATTGGTTGCGACTGAACGCGATGGTTGGCCTTAGTTCACATAGGGAAGATGGTCCTTGCGGTAAGATGACCTTCCAGCCAATCACAGCTTTACCTTCGAAACGATAACCGCCTCCCGATTGTATAGACCGCATGCGTCACCCCGAATGCTTCGTTATTCCTTTACCTGCTCTGGTGAAGCAATCCTCAAGTTATTGTTGAAGTCAACTGACTGTATAGTGTAAAGATCTTGTGCCTACATTCCGATATTTATCAGTTATGCTTCGTCATGATTAACCATATTATTATAGTTCAGCTCTAGTATAATCGGGGGTTGAGATGTTGCCTGCCCACAAACCTTATTGTGGGTAGACAACTGGGCGAATCGTTGATATAACAACCCACAACCGGCCTCCTACCAGTTGTAGATTAAATATTTTCAGACTAAATATGACGATGCTCCAGGAAATTAAAATAAAATTGTACAGTTCATTTGGGATGTAAAGAATTCCTATTGAGTTAGTAACTGGCTGGATTGTGGTTTCATTGATAAATCATTTTACAAAAATAGATTGAACGAAAAACAAATTTTTAGAGGTTAGTCAATATCAAATAAAATATAATATTTTTTGTGAGGTATACAGGTCTAGGATATACTTTTATATCCTCGTACTTGTAAGGATTATATTAATATTATTGAAATTCTAATTCTTGTAGTGTATATTCATAACGTAGCAACCTGGTACTATTGTGCCCACCTGGGCGAGTTAAAATGTATTTGGAAGCAGACCCGTGAAATGAATCTTGACCTTCTCATCTCTGCTAGGATAGGTTGGTAACCTGTATAAGCCCGTTCTTCCTGTCCTAGTTGGAGTACATAAGCTAATAAACAACTTAGCAACATTACGTCTATTCACAGTGCCCTTAAGAAATATACCTAACTGATGCTGTAGCTAATGTCGTTAGATATTGAAAGGCCGTGTGAAGTAGTTAAGCAGATAGTATGAATTCACATTAAGCATATTTAGTGAAAATTTTCGGGTCGATTACTTATTATTATTTAATTACCTTATAACTGTGGGTCCATTTTACAATTAGTAAAGGTTGTGTTGTGTGCTGCTTAATTCCTTGGATCTACCCAATCTCCTCGGCTAATTTTTATCTGATATAAATTATAATTTTAGAAATCACATACTCTTGGTTGATCTTTGATTATCTTATGACTTTTTATACTTGAACTACTAAGTAGAGGTTCGGAATCTTTAGTAAAGTCCTTGGATACCACCAGAGAAACGTGGGCTTGTGGAAAGCAGGCCTGACGCCTATTACAAAACCCCATGACTCTGGAAAGTGAGCTTCCTAGGATGGGAAAGTATTAAAAAAAAAATTATAAACTCTTCAAACTTTTCAAAAATGTATAAAGTTTATTCAAGAATAAATGCTATAATTTGATTGCATTGACTGTTTTGCTTTAAAAAAAAAAAAAAAAAAATCTCGATAAACATGTTTTATTTCTCTTTATCTTTTGTGCTTTTTTAATATAAAAATATTTTTTAATTCCGAATGCTGTGAAGCCATAATAAAATTATCTATTTTGTGATTACGGGTACAGATCTAATCAACTGAGTCATATTCCTGGAGCGAAGAAAGCGTAATCAGCATGATTAGCAGCTAAGGAAATAGTTGATAACAAATCAGTTGAGTCCGCGGAGCGTTAGATTTCTCCAAAAATTTTCACAAGAATAGATACTTTAAAAAGGACTATATTTAAGGTTACAAGTTTTGGGAGTTATTATAGTTATTTTTTAAAAACTTGAATTCCAGATTCATTGATTTTTATATAATAAATAATATCCGGTGGTGATTTTAAACTCAATTCAACTGAATGAATTCGGAAATGTAACGATTAATACTCCTTAGCTTGGCTTGTACAGGATGGGACCAGTACTGCTGCATAAGGGTTTGTAATGGTTGGCCAACGCGAGTGGCCTTCAAGACTCCATGGAGCCTTGGTGGGTCTCAGCCGAGAATAGAACGCTCTCTTCACTGATGTAACTCACCTTTGATAGGTTGAAAAAAAAAAATTTCCAGAAAATATAACTGATGAAGGATTTATCACCTGATGAATCCTTTGGGTTTGGTGTTGTCTCTACTTGTGTATCCCCTGCGCTGTTGCCAGATGTCATGAGACACTTCCTCTGTTCAGAAACCAGCCCTGCAAAAAAAAGAAGTCTTCCACTGGTATGTCTGATAAAGGAACAGGGTTGGCAGCTTATAAAAAATTTAGTTAATTTAGTAACAACTCGCCCTGGTTTATGTTACTGTTAAATAATCCGCAATTTACAGGATTCCATAATCTGTATTTTCAGTATCTCCATTTTGATTTCATGTTACTGTTTGTTCAGTAATTATGGGGACATAGTACCTAAATAAATTAAGTAGATATCCTCAAGGCGTTTGAGTTGGATAAAATCCTGATTTGTCGTTGATCATGATTTTTAGTGTACATTGGTATAATTTATTCTGCCAATGTGAGTATTTAAATTCATGGTTTTAAAAAATATAATTTTCAAACTCATCCAATCAAAGTAACATACATGAATTAAAATATTTAAAAACAACAACAGAAATTTAGCATTTTTATTCCTCATCCGAATCAGATGAGTGAATTTGATAATAATAAAAAAAAAAACACTATATTAACCATACAATTATTCTAGAAATAATGGTACATCGACTGCGTATATATGAACTTGATCGTTTATCAACGAGTATTGGATGAAATCTATGTAGGTCGTCGAAAAGTCACTTCAAGGTAACTGTGTCACCCTTGATAGGTTGGATAAATATTTGGAACTGAGATAACAGTTACGCGATGGGTCTTCCAATTAAAAATGTCTTCCAAAGAGCAATTATAAGAACTCTTTAAGGTTATTTTCATGAGCATATGATATTTATAAGTTTCTACTTGATTTCCCTGGATCTCTTTTAGGTAGAGAAGTGGTGGGACATTAGCGGGTTGTTCTCGTTCGCTTGTCTGTCCACAAGAAAGTGGGCTCATAATAAACTGGAAATTCTCGGATTGAGTGTTACGCATTCATCTCCTGCTTTTTCACAGGTTATGGTTTTGTTTTAATGGTAGAGATTGTCTTCAAATTCAAATTTTTATTTACTTAATCTCGAATCCAAAAGGACCAATATTAGTGCTCTTGAACCTTTATGTACTTTAGCACTGGCGAGTACTGGCACGTTATCGAGCTTGAGATAAATAGATTATTTATTTACATTTAAGAGACCTAATGTCGGTTGAAGGTGCTCTATATTTGATGTCAGTGAAGGATGTTAATGTATATTAAATTTAAAAAGCATTACTTTGCTGTCACATAATAGTTGTTTTGGGTCAAGTTTTACACAATACATACAAAATTAATAACTTAATTACTAAGTTTTAATATTTAAATACGTTTAAAGCTCTTATTCAGACATTAATCATTGAAAAGTTTCTATCTACATAATAAATGATAATAAAACATAAGTTAGGAAGCCGTATAAAAATAATCTTAAAATAGAATAAGCTATATAAATAATTCTTCTTTCTTATATATTAAACTGGCTTATTTCATTTTGTGATAAGAGCTTACACGCAACCATATTGAGCATTTTTTTTTTAAATTTTATTTATTCTGTTTGAAATTAATTTTCAATCCACTATTGATATTTTTTTTTCTGCACAGCTTCTCTATAAGTTGACATAATAGTAGCCGTAAATAGATGCAACTACCGGCTTTTTGCGCACGCGAGAGATAAAGCAATCCTCTAAAGAAGTACATACACGTTACACGTAGATCGATAGTTCCATGCGGACGTTTTTAAATAGTTGCTTTTTTTTTTTTTTTTTTTTTTTTTTTTTTTTTTTTTTTTTTTTTTTTTTTTTTTTTTTTTTTTTTTTTTTTTTTTTTTTTTTTTTTTTTTTTTTTTTTTTTTTTTTTTTTTTTTTTTTTTTTTTTTTTTTTTTTTTTTTTTTTTTTTTAATAAACTAAATACGAGTAAAACATTTTAATGCCGAAAAACACATGTTTCTTGTTTTTAATAAGTATTATTTTACATTATTCATGCAGTTAAATATTAATAATCTTTGAGATCATTTGGACCAACGCAAACAATTCGAATATAATAAAAGTAGTCTGTAATCGAAGAATTGCTTAGGTGTTAAAGTATTAGTTTCCTGAAACTCACTTCTAATTAACTTTTTAAGTAGTCTGGAACTCCTCCGCTGGAAATTCCAGCCTGCTGTAAAGTGATGATGCATTGAAAGAAGGAGGGTGGGATAGGAATATGGAAATCCTAATCAATACTTAGTTACTTTGGGTATGGCTTCAGGGAACTAACTTTTACCCAATGGTCATTTTATATAATTTTGGGTATCAGTAGAAGCTGACTCACCCATCCAAAATTACGTCCCTAAATATGACTCACATAACAAGCATCTAACCTTTCTGTGCAGGAAAAGATCTATCCTCCATGAATCATTCGTTGGATGAGTACTAAGAATGGACCAAGTCCATGAATTTTGTTTTATATTACCTTCTTGGTGGATCAATATATTCAAGTACTTATTAAATTTTTTGGTAGAAACGTTTGTTGGAGATTCCCATTCCTTCAACCAGGTTTAGTTTTATTGTTTAGTATAATTAAAAACTGTTCAGAACAGTGTAAACATTTTTTTTATCTTCATTGTTAATGTCATTTCAAAATCTATTTAAATTTCAAAAACTATATCTCCCTATAACTGGTATTCTATTGACAATTAAATGGTTTTCTAATTATGAGTCTCCTTTTTATGTATCATATTTATGAAATTCATATAAAGTAAAGAATACTTCATTTGTTTAGGTTAAATTTAAATCAAATCTTTTTAAATTGTTTAACTCCATTGTTTTTCTTCTACCATCTAGTTCTTCCACTGTCAGTTAACTAATGGTGCATTTAAATTTGGAGACCTTTATTTTAATTTTTTTTTTTTTTTTTTTTTTGTTAAAATATTTTCAATGGTAAATATTGCCAAACTTAAGGACAATAAGGATTGGGAAGGCTATTTATCATGACAAAGTCAATCATTCTAGTTTTTTACCATTTAATTTTTTTTTTTTTTTTTTTTTTTTTTTGTAAGTTGCTGGTATTTTTGTCCGTCAGGATGGTTTATTTATTTGATAGTATAGTAGGTTCTCTGTTGTAAGTAGAATAACTTTGAACTTCTGATGACTTTTTTTTTTTCTTTTTTTAAATTTCTCCTGAACAATCTTGTCATCTTTTGTTGGTTTAACTCTCTCCATTCATAGAAACATATTTCATTTCTTTTTTATATATATTAACTGGAAAATAATTTCCAAAGCATCCTAGCGGTTAATGTGATTCCTTTACTTGGTTCAAATCCTGATTTCCACATAAGACAGATGATAAATCAGGCATTTGGAGCTTGAAGCTTAACATTTAGTTATTTTGTAGCATAATTTGTGTATCTCACCACTCTCTACCTATACCTACTCCTTTATGCCCTTCAGTACTGCTTATAAATGATATATTCAGCAAGTGTCATCGTTATTTATTTTATATGTTAATTATCATTCTGTATATCAATATAGAAAGCAACTATTAAATACATATCATAAGATTATTTAATTTAACATTTCATAAGTTTTTTTTATTTTAATTAGTTTGCTCAGATTTTTAGTTCAAAAATATATTTATGTCCTTAATATTATACCTAATTAGTGAATAATAATGTTATATTTTGTTTCAGGAGGTTAGTAACTTAAAGCGAAGACAAGGAGCTATTATTGAAAGCATGCATCATCATGGTAAAGGTGTTTACTCCGGTACTTTTTCAGGTTAGTATTTATTGAATTTTTTTAAAACTTATGCATATTTGCTAAATTTAAAGAATTAATAATCAACTAGCCAGGGATATAAAAATTAGAATTGACAAGACAATTATTCTACCTGCATTTCTTAATGGATATGAATTTTAACCAATTATGTTAAGGAAAGTACTATGCCTTTATGTTTTACGTGATAGACATCAGGTGATGCCAAGTTCTTTGCTCAATGTTTGCTGTATGAATCCAGTTTCTTTAATAGGCTGATCTGATGAATAGATAAAAATCAGTTTAATGAAATTAGTATCTTTAAACATTTTTTATATCTATTAACAGTCTTGGACTAAGGGTATTACCTCAGCTAAATGTTAAATGATATCATAAAAAATATTCTAGAATTAGTTGTTTACTATTTTAATGGGAGACTTAAAGACTTATAATTCTATCTATTTGTTGTATTTTTCTCTATGCTATTTAGCAAGTAATAATTTTGTGGGGGTATATTGATGGAATTATGACATTTTATAATAGATTTATTGCTTTTTTTTTAAGACCCTTTAGCGAGATTATCAATGTAACTCAGAAGTATATAGTCAATGTAACTGAGCATCATTCCTACACCATATTTGGTGTGCATTAAAATAAATCCTGCATTTTACTGATCAATAAGTATGAGATGTCAATGCCTAATAATTGAAAATAGTTCATTAATTATTTGTTCAATTTTATTTTTATTTTTCAGCCAATGAAGTGTTTTAAAAAAGTAAATTTTCAATTTTCTTCCATAATAAATTTTAAAGTTAACTGTCCGAATATTTGGATATGGTTGTTTTATGAATTAATTTGGGCCAATTGCTTTTCATTTATTCTTTTTTTTTTTCTTTCAGGAACCCTCAATCCTGCTCTTCAAGACAGGTTTGGTCGTCCAAAGAGAGATATATCGACTATAATACATATTTTAAATGACCTTTTATGTGCTACTCCTCAGTACAGAGCTGCAGCTGCTCAAGAACAGGCTAGCAAACCCCAGCCACAACCATCTACATCATCTTCAACAAATAGTTAGTTATCTTATCTATTTAAATTGCATTTTTTAGCAGACTGTATTTTTTATATTTGTTGTATGTTCTTCATTTCTTTAGCTATGTTTTTTTACTTGCATACTCAGAGAATGGAGAGGAATATCTACAAAAAGGTCCATTTTATGATCATAATATGAAAATATATACCATTTAATTATCACTTTTATTCCTTCTAGTTAGTATTTAGAGCACCTAGGGAACAATACCCACTGTATTTCTATTCCGATTGCCAATAACCCTCGAGTGGTCATGCAGATGACAATAGTCCTCCACTTGCTCTTAAAATCGCTATGGTTTATTTCTTTTGGCATAGATGGATATGACACACCTAGAGTCTGCAAAGGTAGGCTAGAAGGTTAGTCTTCAGCACCTCTTTCAGTTGCCATTTGATGTTCACGACATGTAATTCTTGTTTGTTTTGGTTGGGCAACAATTGTCCTCCATGGGACCTTCCAATTAAGTATTTTTAGTTTGTTCTTTTTTGTCTACATTTGCAAGATTTATACAATAAGAGTTTGTTATGATTACATTGAATGTCTTCTACTGATATTTTTGAAGTACTGTGCTATTTGAATGAATAATGTATTCCTGATACCTTTTTCAAAGTATTTTTGAAAATTAAAGGAATTAAAACTTAAAAAGGAATTATCGTGGGCTGAGAGAGCCTTAGGAGATTATCTGTGCGGTTTTAGACAAGGAAGGTCCACAACGGACTTAATATTATAAATAAAAAGGAATTAAAAAAGATGCCCATTGCTAAAACACCAGAAAACTTGTGACAATTGTCATCCACTTGACTTTTTTTTTTTTGTAACTGGACCAATTATGACCATCTAAGCATTAAAAACTATTACAATTATGTATGAAGTTTCAGTTTTGAATGTGTACAATGGCAATCTAATCCGATTATCATGAACACACTGAGCTACTGTATTTTTCTCCAAATTTTAAGGAGACTGATTTATAAATTTATTTTTTTTGTGATTTTGATAGAATTTGTCTGATTTAGTAGAACATTAAAACATTTGGACAACAAAAAATAAATTAAAAAGCAACCTCAAAGCAAATCTCAGGTTTAAAAAAAAAGACCAACAGCCCATCCCCACTTGTGACTTATTTGTTCCCCATCAATTTCTTTCTAATATGTTTTTGAGTTAGCATGAGCCCGTATGCTTTAACACCTCAGTAATTTTTTTTAAATTTGCTGATTTTTTTTTTTTTTTTTCTAATAAAGATTTAGTTAGAAATGAGTTGTGCACTATCTTGCCTTCTGAAGGGATGTCTACTCTAATTTTATATACAAATATTATGTTGTTATCATAAATCCTAAGTATATTATTCGTGTCAGTATTTTCTGAAGTTTGTGATTCCTAAGGATATTGAGTAATTAAGAGAGAAGATGACCCATGCTTTACTAAAGGTTTTCTCTTATTGTTTAAATGAATTTTCCTTAGTATTATTAAACTGACTATTACTAAAAATAAAAGTTTATCCCTCCTATAATTTTCATTTCAATAATTTGTTGTATTTACCATACAATAACTGTGTAACTAGTTTATTTCTATAATTATAGTTATTAATTATTATTTTAATTAATAGATGAAGTGACCCGTGTGGTAGAAAAATCTCCTGCTGAAAGCGATGAAAACCGAGCTACACGGGGGAAGATGGAGAGGCTGAGACTCGTTTTAGGTCAACGAAGAGAAAGGAGAAGGGCTATGAGATCTCAGCCGTACCCTACAGGCCATGATCATGTCACAGCATAACGTGTAAGTAAACAATTTTATTTTTTCCATCTCAGCATTATATCCAATAACAACTCATTGAGTAATAGTTCATATTAATTAGATGTCATATTGATATTAGTTTGTAGTTTAACCTTTAATACAACCAATTTATACGATTTTAATTCTTAACCTTCTATCTCTTTTTGTTAAAGTTTTTTATTAACTACAAAGTTTCTATGTTTATTATTTAACTAGATTTATTTAAAACTTTTTTGGTTTCTCAGGAAATGTTTTCTGCTTTAATTGTATTGTGTAAATAGTAACTTTTGCAAAAAAAAAAAAAAAAAAAAAAAAAAAAAAAAAAAAAAAGTAGATATAGTATGAAAAAAAACAAAGTTCTTGACAAAATTTTTGCCCACAAACTTCAAATTCATGTTCAGCTACGCAAAAAACATAATGAGTGAGAAAATCAAAACTATAGCAAAACGTTCTTCTGAGCCTCCTTATTTTTTTTTTCCTAATATGCCTGGTCTAATACAAAAATTTTTATTTGGTGCCATAAAAATTGCAAATTCATTACTTTCTAATATGGAATTTCATTTAAAATGATATGTGTGTGAACATTTGTTGTTTGTGATCCTTTAAAGTTCTAAAAATTAATCCGTAATGACACAGAAATAATGTTTGTAGTTTTATTCCATGTAGTTTTATTTTCAACAGATTTATTTATTTAGAAAAATGTATAAACAACCATATTTCCAGTTCTCTGACCTTTTTATTTATTTATAACAATCAATATTTACTTTTTATTTTGTAATTTTAATTCATCGATCTCATTGCAAAGCATACAGATCATCAAAAATATTTTATGTTATAATTTATTTAGAAATTTTGTTCCAGAATTTCAAGAAAAAAGAGCCTTACAGACAAGAGCTGAGATGAGGACGAAAAACTGCCATTGTATATAAAGCCCTCATCATTTAGATACATCATTCCTCATACCTGATAGGCTATAGTGATAAAATTGCTTTTTACCCAGATTTAATTTTTAAAAAAAACAAAGTTTTGTTCTTAATTTTTCATTTTTTATGTGAAGATTTAAATAAAGAAGGATAAAATATGATGCGTCGAGAGGATATGAAAAATACATCTTTTTTGCCTTTTGTAATTAAATATTAACTTTTGTTTGTGTAAATATATGTCATGTGGGTGTACAATACTTTTTTTATGTATAATAGTTGAATGCGCTTTAATGATGCGTTTTCCCAAAATGTTTATCCTTAAGAATTATGGTTTGTCCCTTGTGAAGGGCAGCCTCGCCCTGAAATAATGGGTTACTGTTAATATGTATATGTCTTAAGTATTCTAAATTAGTGCACACTATTCTTTGAAGTAAATTGAACCTCGACTGAGGAAAAAATTGTATTTAGGGTATTAAGAAATTTATTTAGGAACTCTTCTTTTTATTGCTATGTATAAATATTAGTCAAGTTTTTCCTGTAGTTAGCCTTTAGTAAGATGTAGATTTATACTCGAGATTATGCTATAAAGAAGAGTAATACCAGAGTCAAATGTAAGACTTCTGATAAGAATTTCCATGTGTTATATTAAGACTACAATTTTTAATGGAACACATATTATGTATTAAGTTGCAAAGAAAATGTTAATAAATTATTCCAGTATATACTCTTCTTACACTTTGTTTTCATTTATTGGAATTCAGATCCAATTCTTGATTTTTACCATACAAGAAATGCTACTTACTTTTTATCATTTAAAGGCTAAAAAATTTCTTTTATATTTTTTTCTGTTTATTTTTTTTTTTTTTATTATATATATACATGAAAATAAAAGTGCATTTTATTGTTTTGATTTATTTATTTACTTCTTTTTTTTTTCTTTCTTTCTTTCTTTTTTTTTTTATGATTAAAACATAATATTGGAATTCAACTTTGTGAACCAAAATAAAATGTTACTGACTTTAACATTAAAAACTTGATTTTATGAATGATTAACTATAGATATCCGTAAACACACCAAATTTTAGAATCCTCTCTTTGTTGGGTTTGCCAATCCTTACAAGCTGTGGTGCTTTAAAAGTTTATTTTGTTTTATATCTTCCTAAAATAAAAAATAATTAAAGTGAATGAGCTATAAACTTTTCAGGAGCTCTGTGTGCTTAATTTATTTGATTATTATTTTACTTTACTATTACTAATTTTATTAATTTTACAAGGTTATTTATTTGATGATTATATTTTTAGCTAAAAGAAAGATATTTTCCGAAGAAGAAATACGAGAAATTTTGGCGGAACCCTGGAATTCAGATGAGAGTGAGATTGATGATGACTCTTCCGAATCGGATTCTCTTTCTTCGGACGAAGGTGACGAGGAAGATGAAGAGGCTTCAATCCTTCCTGTACCTACGGCCTCCGCTACCTGTTCTGACCCGAATACACCACCATCTGCACCGGGGTCGTCAACTCAGGTACCACCAATACCTGCCACACAATGGGCAGACACCCCACCCAAACCGTTCACGAAAATTCCATTTATTCAAAATTCCGGATGCAAATTTACGCCCAAAGATAATACGCCAATTTCTTTTTTTGAAACATTTGCAGATGACAATTTTTACAAATATCTTGTTGACTCTTCAAATAATTATGCAGCCTCTGTTTCATGTGTGACAATACTAGTAAATAGTCCAAGCATTATTAATATAAACTATTATACTTAGCCCTATCTAATCATTATTTCTCGTTCCTCATTTACTTATTTGATCATAAACTTTTTCTTTTTTGCTTGGGTGAAATACTGTATACAATAAAACTTTGATGTAACGCTCCCATTAATCGTTGTAAAACTCCAATTTCCTGTTTATAATTCCCTGATGAAAGGTACAAACTCATTTTTGTGAACATTTTCATTATTATTAGATAATATTATGTAAAAATTAAATTACATTTGTGTTCTCAAAAATCAATTAAGTGTACAATTGAATTAAAACCAGAAAAGAAACAAGTGCTATAATGTATTAATTCTGAGAACAGAAGTTTATTTAATGTTGTAGATCCCCAACAAAATGTTTCCATGAATTCTAGAACATTTTTGAATGAATTTCGTTAAGTAGTGGACGTTTGTTCTGGATGCATTAAAGACAACACATTTTTTGTGTGCAGTATGGAAGTAAATGACGAAACTTTTTAAAATATTAATAAATTAGAAATCGCTGATTTTAAAAAGAAGTTTAGTGTGTGTTAAACAAACAAAAATAAAAAATAGATGAATATTTCAAGCCAATGTGCTCATTTAAGTAATTTTAATTTTTCTTACATAATTATTCAAACGCAATGATTATTTTTTTAATTCTTTGTTCATATTTACTTTTTACTTTCATTTTTTAAAAATTCAATATCTGTATATCAATTTACAATACCTACATGTTTTAATAAACATTTTCCATTTTTAGCCATTTTATTTTTTCTTCCCGCTGATAACACTTTTCCGGGTATGGCGCTCTTTTTCTCTACTCCCGAGTATACCAGACTTTTACTGTATTCTGCACACATGTTATAGAAAATGCCTTCATTTTTTTAAATAATGATGGAAAATGCATTCTAATTCATAAAAATAGGTATTTAACTAAAAATTTAAAGCCTTTTTAAATTTGTTGTGATTTTTTTGTTACAATAATATTCACATACATTTATCAATCATAATGCATACATTCAACCAGCTACAATGCTCTGGCACCAAAGGTTTTAAAATATATTAAATATTTTTGCTTAAGGTCAGTAAGTTTTTTATGTAAATAAACAATAAAATACTAACTGGTAGTTCTAAAGAATATGATTTTTTTTACTGACTGGTAGTTTTAAAGAGCTTAAAAGAAATGTTTAAATTTTAATTTTAATGATATATGTTCAAGAAACACTAGTTACTGTTTTAAAACAAGCTCCAGGTTTGAACTTAGTATTTGCCATCTTATAAACTGTGATATCCTTTATCAATTTCGATTCATTAAGCTTGGGCAAAGTTTTTCTTGAAAGAAAGATCCGAAACTGTTAAATATATGCAGCACGTAAATTATACTTAAGTAGGAAACAGTTTTTTTTTTTTCAATGTGATACAAATTTGGCAAGAGAAAACATAATTAACTGCATAAAAAGACATGCATATTTTGAAAGAGAACTATTTTCTGGGGCTTCAAAATTATAGTGGAGATGAAGATGTAGATATAGATCAAATAATGGACCTTGAACCACTAGAAGGTTATAAGTTATTCATTCTTGATCTACACCATCTCTTATTTGGCTTATGAACCTGTGTGAGAAAAAAACTAGTGGCCTAGGATAATGATACCTGTCGATCCTATTCTTTATTAGTAGCAAAATTATTAAGTTGCGTGTATGATGGATTTCAAAATTTGTAGTTCTAACAATTGCAGCCTCTTGAGCTGCCAAGGTAATCTGGCAATCTTAGCTGTTTTGAATAACGTTTTCTATAAACTCTATAATACTAAATAAATCCAAAAACAAGGAATGGATTTACACACCAACATAATAGAGGGATTAAGTGTTTGAAAGGGACATTATCAAGTTACTCAGGGGAAGTAAAGAATTTTTTCCAAGTGATATTAAAAGTTCAGTGAAGTATTTTATCCATATTAATGAAATTAATACTAAATGCATCATATGAACTAAAAAGATATTGATTGAAAAGTTAAGTTTAGATAAAAGGATATTTATGGAATTAGTGCATTTAAAACGTGTAACAGATGGAAAAACTGTAGATAAGAGCTTAAAACTAGAAGGAGAAGCCGAAAGGATTGTACCTCTAGAAATCTTGGTTCATAGGGCTCATTTATCTCTCCCTTATTAGCATTTGACATTCCAGCACCCATATTACTGTTACTGACTGACTTGAGGATTGATTGTTCTATTAAGAAACTCTTTCACTCCTATAATTTTTATAACAATGCCTCTGAAATACTAAAGAAATTATTTAGTATTTTATCAACTTATATTCAAATGAATGTTCATTCATGATTTTGCTATGCTATATCAAGATCCTGATGACCCTTCTCTAATGTCTACAGCTCCTTCCTGTCAGAAGGAGAGAATTTTAGTCATTAGAGAATTGCAGTGCATGCCTTCAAAAATTTTTGATATTACTTATTCTGTGATTTATCAAATCACTTTAATGCTCTTATGCCATTATTTAAATTATAGTGATAGATTTAATATTTTATTGTTTTAGAAGTTAAGAGTTGTTTAATAGGTTATTGTTTTTGTTTTTTTTGTCTGGTATAGTTGGTAAATAAGTTTACCCAGAGATCACAGAAATATTGTAAGATTAAGAATCAAGCTTCTCAATCAGTTGCCTATTCTTGTTAAAGGAATGATTTAATAATAACTATCTTTTATTCATTTATTTTTCTTAAAACAAAAATTCTAACGAGAAATTATCATGAATAAGTGTAAAATGACAAATAACTTACATAATCATGTGCTACATGTCAGAGCAACTAGTTTTATGTCTGATGGTTGTAAGTATTGGTATAGAAGATACCAAAGGTTCATCTTTATAACTATGTCTTCAAATGGGAATATTTGATTGTGTTACAAAACTTATTTAAAAATAACATAGATTGTTTTAGATATTTTAAAACAATGTTGTCAACTATAATTTTTTTTTTTTGAATACTTACAAAATTATACATATATTTTTCTTTTAGCTGGCAACCTAATTATAAATTTGACAATTTGATAATTACTATAATCCTTTAATAAATCGTAATTAATTCAATAATTTTATAAAAAGTATATCAAACATTGTTCCTGTGGAAGCCCATTTTGGAAGTTTTTTTATGATTATCTTTTTTTAAGAATTTGTTAATAGATTAGACATGTACATATTTCCTTGTTGGCTCCTATAGATTATTTAAATTAAATATTGATTCATAGATCAATCTAAAATATTTTCAAATTAACAAATTATAAATATTCTTTAAAAATATAATTTTTTATGAAGATACTGTATTTTTATCTAAAGTATTATTTTATTTATTTTGTTTTTATATTAGACTGTATATATTTTTTAATTTAATAATTTTACATTGGTTTAATTATATATCTTCTTTTTTTTTTTCATCTTGTCCATGGTGAATGGAATGGTGGTCAAAGCCCTGAGAAAAGATGGTCAAGGAGACTGATGGAAGAGTTATTCCTGGTTTATGTGATAGCCTGCTCTTTAAGCTGTAATGAAAGAAGACAGGAGGAGGCCTTTTTTTTGGAAAATAAAAAAAATTCCATTATTTTTTATATTCGGGTGAAGATCTTTTAATCAATATATAAATTTGTTACTACATTATTTTATAATATACTCACATTAAATCATTATTTTTATATTTATAATGTATATAACTTTTATTTATTTGTGGATTTTATTACACATAGACAGTAATAATTTAATTTATGAATGATGACTTGATTGGATTTTCAATTACATAAATTTTAACTGTGTACTTGATTTAGGATCCATTAAGATTAACATTTATTAAAAATTGTATCTTACAAAGTATATAATTAATTTATTTCCTCAATATATTCAGATATTTATAAATATCATCACATTATTTTTTTATGAATCATTCCAATTGAAGTTCCTCAGCTTTATTTACTTTTTATTAATTAAATCTTCAAATATATTATGATCCCATTTTTGATGGATTACCTACATGTTTTTTTCTAACATTTTTCTAAGTATCAGTAGGAGTCTTGTGAAATAATAAACAAGGACAGTTCAGGGTTATATACCATAGATATAATCCAGTGGGCAATCATCACTATAAAAGGAGCTTATCTGACAAAAGGTCATAAGTTAATGAAATTTTAAAGTTTAGAAGAGCATATAGCTGTCAGTAGCTTCTACTGATGTCACTTTCGAAATCGCTGGTCTGAGAAATATTTGTTTACCACATTAGCATTTTCAATATTGTCATCATTATTGGAATGAAGTTTCATTTATAATCATTTGGTAATAACTACTCCAGCACCAACGTTACTTTAGTGGATATGCAAGACCATTTTACTGTCCTGGTGCTTATAGTGAGCTACATCAGTTGGAAATCCATCAAAAGCTATGATGGGATTACTTCCAGAATGTTTCTGAGAACCACCTTTACTAACCTATGTAGACACCAAACAGTGTTTTGTAAGAGGTATCCTCCATTAATTACTGCACATTTTTCAAGTATTTTGAAAAAACTCAGTATCACTTATCAAGTGTTCCTACAGTCTGTGGTAGGAGTTAAAAGTTATTAGACCAATCAACTCTCTTGGGGAGGAGGATTGTGATTGTGATTTGGGTTGGTATTTATTATTAAATTAAAAGCACTGAGTATTTAGTTAAGGTATTTTGGAACTATTTGAGCAAAAATATGCATTTTTTAGTGAAGCTAAAACATTTTTTCCTTCTTTGAAGAACTATTTATCAATAAATTTTGGACAGAAGCAAATACTAATCGTTGGTAATTTAAAGCTCTATAAAATTTATCAGTTCATTTGTCCATAGAATGTCGGGGATAAAGTTATTAGTTAAAACTGAATAGAAGTTGCAAGTTTAGCACTAGTTTCCCACTACGTTTTCACATGGTCTTCCAGGTCAAAAACTTGGCATATTCATGACTGGTCCTGTATACCAAACATAATAAAAGTTCAGTAACTTTTGATCTTATGGTTTGTGAAGTTCCTTCTAATTGGATAAATAAAGGCTGGAAGAAATTTGGTCTTGAAAATGATCATAAAGAATTTCTTCAAGTTTGGTTTAGTAATTTAGAAAAATAAAAACATAATCAGAGTAATAATGGATTTATTTTTGAGAGATCATTCTCCTTCATCTTTTATGGCTCTACAACACATGCGGAATCAAGTCATTTTGTAGGTTCAACTACCTATCATTTCTGAGTAGTACTGGTGCCTTTCAGTTGAAGATGTGAAACTGAGTTTTACAACTTAAATTTTCATTTTCCTTTATTTGTTTGTTTGATAGTTTCTTTTTCATTATTTTCTATATTTTTTTAATTTTATCTTACATATCTGTTTTGTAGCCCTGATGCAGACAAGTATAAACAAAGCATTGTAAGCATGACTAAATTCTTGTATTATAAAATTTACTGATCCCTCAAAAACTCCTTTACTAATCAGAAAAGTCCCTTACTGATCACTGATGACAGTGAAACAATCACTTTCAATGCAAATTATAATGGAAACAAATTATTTTTGTGATGAAGTCTAAATAATAACATTAAAACTGTTTTTTTCATTATTTTTTTTTTTTTATTTAAACTTATATTAAGTATGAGTAACATATATCATATACATATGTTCGTTGTGTTGGATCTCATCTAGAGAAATCAATTTAATATAAAGTTCTGATAAAGAACATATTGCTACTATTTGTGCCAAAAAAAATTTTTGGAAACTTTTTTCTTGATTAGTTGGCAATGTTCAACCAAATGTCATTGATGAATCTTCTGTTAAATCTATTGGAGCAATTTTTTATTTATTATCACACCCTAAGTTTTAATTAAGTATAAATCTAATTCAAAGTAAAAACATAATTTTTTTCTCACAATCAAAGTAAAATTGATACCCTTTGGTTAATGTTCATCAATGCAATGGAATAAAAAAAATATAAGTTAAAAGATATTCTATTACTATTAAAATATGATTATATTAAAATTGTGAACTAACAAGGTAAATGGTGGTGACAGTTGAACAGTCCTGGAGTGGCACAAAAAAAGATCTTGACTCTCTTTCTAGGCACCCAAATATCGAGGACTCTTCAACTTCACTCCCCATTTGTTTTTCCAAATTTTGCCTTGTCAATTTCTACAACCACCTCAGGACCACCAAGCATCTCATCACTATGGCATTAATGCAAACCTCACGGCAAAAATTAGACTTAACGGTCCTGCTGACTTTTTAAAAGTTGATCTAATTAAATCATGGCAGATCCTTTTTGTTACATATGTGGTAAGTTAATAAAGTCATTGCAAAATATGAATATCACAACATCCATGTGCCAAGTATACCTTTCGTATTTCGGTATAAAATTAGATCAAGACAAAATTCGGGCACCTCACAATGTTTGCTATATGTGTCAAAGGACTTAGACATACCATTATAAGCCACAAAATAACAAGTTTCATACAAAACGAGCCTATATAAAATATGTCTCTAATTCTCTCATGTTTGTGATATTTTTCGCACATACATTTGGCACATTGCAAATTGCAAAAAAAATCTGACGTGATGGAACTGAACTAATGTAATTTTTCGGGTTCATCACACAAAGACACACAGAAATCAATCATCAGAAGTTAAAAACATAACCATCACAGGCTTGTGATATTATAAATTTTGTTATAACACAAGTTCTTGTCAGTGATCATATCTTAACATCCTGGATGGAAAACTGTATATTATTCTGTAATTTTATTTATGATATTTTTTATAATATCGTACCATAAGCCAGTTTGTAAATTATAAGAATTATGTAGTTTGTTAATTAACTATTCACAATTTACAAAATACTTACAATATAAATGCACCTAAACCTAATCTATATTTATAGTTGACTCCGGTTCTTTTATCTTATTTGGTAAAAATAAAGTGCATTTTTATATTAGATAGTCAGTGTTAGGTGCTTACATTGTTTCACTTTTATTAAGAAGAAATAGTATTGATAAGGTATATTTGACTGTTAAGTATTTAGAGAAGTAGATTGTTGGGGTATACAGTCGTAATAGATACACAGCTATTAAAAAATAAGTTTTTTAATTTGTAATGCCAACGTTTCAACTTGCATTGCAAGCCTTCATCAGGGCTAGAAGAAGAAAACAAACAAAAAGGTATGACTAAATTGTAGAGAGTATAAAAAACAAAGGTATGGATAGAATAAATATATAAGAGTAAAGACAATAACATAAAGGCAATATCTAAAGGCCATGTAGAAAATACATAAAGACTATTGAAATAAGATTAAAATTAAAAGAAATTAAAATGAGTGATAGTTAATTTAAAAAATAATGAGTAAATTCAACAATATGATTGGTAAACATAAAAACTGAGTAGATACAAAGTTAATGAGATAGTAGGGATCAGTTAATGAGTTAATATCTAAAGGCCATGAAGAATAATGCATAAAGACTACTGAATTAATTTAAATTGAAAGGAAATTAAACAGAGTGGTAGTTAATTAAAAGTTAATGACTGAATACTCCATATAATTGGAAAAAATAAAAAATGAGTATGTACAAAGTTAATGAGATAATGAGGTAAAGTTGATGAGTAAATACAACAAATATAGAATAAAATTAATTACAAAAGTTGGTATATAGTTGATAGTACATATATAAAGTATAACATTGAGAAGTAAAAAGCAATAAAGGAGTGATAAATATTGGGGCATTAGTAATAAATAATTATAAATGTACATAGTGGAAAGAGAAAATGTGAGTATTCACTACAGTTAGTCAGAACTATACAATGACATTTAAATTTGAAGAACGGAAAAGGACTTTTTTAAATGTATATAAATAAAAGAAAGGATTATTTTTTAAAAAAGGATGAGAAATCATTCAAGAATAGAGTATACTGAGTGGAAAAGATGTGAGTAAGATGTTATAAAAGAAATAGTATGCCAGGCTTACTTTCAAATACAGATGTAAACAGAAACTGTAAAGTTTTGACAGTTGAGAATGAAGGGGGTGGGGTGATCTAGCGGCGGGGATCTCAACTAAAGGGCGGGAGCGGGAAAGAGTTTGATTATGAAATAAAATCAGGTGATACAAAGCTGGAGAGATAAAGTGTCAATTAAGGAGAGTAAAGAAGGAAATAGAAGATGTGGAGTAAGCAAAAATGTAAAGGAATACTAACATATAAAAAATGTGAGTAATATATTTATGAAAAATAGGAGGAAATTAAGGTTTTTTGAGGAGGTTTAAAACTTGGGAATATGTGAGGGAAATATATTCTTTATCAATTTTTTGATTAACGGTTAGGGGTTCAAGGTGGATGTGGATAGATTCTCCTATTAATCGCTTGTCTAAGTTACTGTGTGAAGGAAGTATGGTGGTTTTTCTCAAAATCATAACTATGGTTAAGGGATAAGGAGTGTTCAGTAAGTTTAGTGGCTAAAGGGTTACGGGATGTGATAGAATATTTATGTTGTGAGAGGTTTTTAGATGGTTTTTTGTCTCACCGATATAAGAGGAATTGCAATTGGGGAAGGAACAAGGAATAAGGTAGATGACACTAGAACGGAGAGAAAGTGGAATGGGATCTTTAAGTTTGTACTAAATATTCAGGAGTTTGTGGTGGGGCTTAAGGCCTTGGCATAGATTGGAAAAGGTTGAGCGTAGAGACTTTTGTATTATATCTGAAAGGATGGGTATATAGGGAAGGGATCTGTATAGGCATAGAGGTGGAGGTAATGAAGAGTTAGATAAGGAAGGAGTGGTAGACGAGTGGTTATTGTATTTATTAAGGAGCTTATTGATAATACTTAGGGGGAAATTATTGGAGATGAGGATATGTTTTATATGGTCAGTATTTTAAGAATCGTATGGGGATCTAAAAGGGAAAGACTGTGGTGGATCAGGTTTTGTGCGATATTAATTTTTTGATGTCTGAATAAGTGTGTTTAGTATACCAGTTCGTATATATGGTGTTTTCTGGATTTCTAATAATAAGAAGGTCTAAGAAGGGTATGGAGTCATTAGCTTTAGGTTCTACAGTGAAACGGAGACAGGGATGGTATGGATTAAAAGCAGATAGGATGGCGGGAATACTGTCAGGGTCTAGGATAAGTATGAGGTCATCTAAATATTTTTTAATAAAGCAGATGTCATTAGGAAACAAAGCAATGATGGAATTGAAGAGCTCATTAAGGACAATATTGGAGATATCTGGAGCAAGGGGGTTGCCCGTTGCTAGTCCAGAGATCTGGTAATAGAAATTGTTTTTGAAAGTAAGGTAGCTAGATTTTAAACAGAGTTCAAGAGATTCGAGATAGGATGTTCGGTTAAGAGGAGTGTGGGGTTCTATTGTGCGCCAGTTATTATTTACTATGGTAAGGACTTTGTCGATAGGAGTGTTAGTGAATAAGCTTTCTACGTCAAAGGACGCTAGGATAAAGTTTTCAGGAATTTGGAAGGGTAATAGGATTTCCCGTAGGTGGAAGGAATTGTGGCTAAGGGCTTGAAGGGAGGGCAGAAGGAATTTGCTCAGTTTTAAAGAAGGAGAATCAATGTTGGAAGTAATAGGCCGAAGAGGGTTATTAGGTTTATGAATTTTGGGAAGGCCATAAAAACAGGGAGCGATAGAGTTGTAGGAAATGAGGTTTCTGTAAGTGGGGTAATTAATCTGTTTGGAATCTAGGAGGCTCTTAAGGTGTCTATTGAATTTGGTAATAAGGGAAGAGGTAGGGTCTCGTTTAGTGAGAGTGTAGATGGTTTGGTCGGACAGGAGTTGGTATATGTTATTATCATAATGGGAACGGTCCATAATAACCGTGGTGTTGCCTTTGTCAGCTTTGGTGACAATAATATGATGCAAGTTGAAACATTGGCATTACAAATTAAAAAACTTATTTTTTAATTGCTGTGTATCTATTATGACTGCATACCCCAACAATCTACTTCTCAAAGAATAAATAATCTTATTTGTTTATATATTTAAAGGCTACCTTGAATAATTATTTTAATTACATACGTTTTATTATTCAACTAGCATTTCACGTCGCAACTTTGCCCGCTCTCAAAAGTAAAGTACATATTAAGACAATTTTAACTAATAATTGAAGTTTTATTTATTTATAAATTAAAATCGTGTATTGTAAATAGAATGGTAAAAGGAAATAAGATAACCAACTATACTAAATTTTGAGTTTTATTTCGCTACGTTATGAGAATGATTTGATTAATAAGGTTTACAATTCTTGAAAGTTCTACATACTATCAACCGTGAGAGAAACAGTCCGAATATCCACTCCAAAGTTTTCTTAACTCTAGCCTTGCGATTTGTTAATTGTAATAGCAAAAGAAACTAACTGAAAATTTTAATAATTTGAATATAAATCGTATAATAGTAAGAATCATCGGGATTCTAGCAATAAATGTGTGTTCTTCAGTTGCTGTTCCTGTGAGATGTAGCCTCAATGATATTTCCAAGCAAAGCCCTAATTTTAAATCTGGTACCATTGAAATGATTAGGTGGTTGAAAAGGGGATAAAAACATGATTGGAAATCCAGTTTTTAATTTTAATGAAATGTTGGTAACACAGATGGGCAGAGGATATTTGCCATATTATTAACGATATATTGGTCGAGTTTTAAACTTCACTGGGCTCACATGCCATTCCACACATTCATCTCTTTTTTAGTTGCAATTTAAATGAAAAAAAAAATAAATTTTACTTTAAATTTCAAGGTCTATATAGAACTTTACCATTGTAATTGCTCTCATGTAGAATGGTGTTTGCCACCTGTCGATCAGTTTTCGAACTTCACTTGTATCCACTTATTATTGCTTTTTTAATTACAAGTTAATTGAAAATAAGTAGGTTTTATTACTGCTAAACCTTTCTGTTACTATAAGAATGATGTGGTTAAACTTTCGTGTAGATTGCTTCTGTAGTTTTCGTGGTTAGTGATCACAAACCAAAAATGGCTTGTCCTTTTATATAATAGTTTAGATCAGGAATCGATAAACGATTAGTCGTTTTTATGATCTTTAGAAAACTAGTTTCAAATGTTTTAAGTTTGTCCTCAGTTCTTTAGACCTACCAAAATTTAATGATAGATAAGTTGAGGTACGCACGATGTCATAGAAGGATCAATACTAATAACATTTCATATTTCAATATACAAATATAAGACTAGAAATCAAATGTTTGTTAGTCTTTTGGATTGAAGATAGAGGTAAAACATCGTTATATCGTTATAAAGTTATATTAAGGTCCAGTAAATTACGAGGTTTCATAAGCGCTTTTACTGTGTTAACATTACTTTTTATTTGTCTCCGGGGAATTCCAACAACATTTGAATGGGAACTTTAAAGTTTTAATTAAACTATAACTATAAGAATGGGAACTTTAAAGTTTTAATTAAACTATAACTATAAGAATGGGGACTTTAAAGTTTTAATTAAACTATAACTATGTAATAGTAAATTTAATGTTTCCTTATGGATTAGGCACCTTCTTATCTATTTCAAACTGAAGGGTTATTAACTATATCCTGATTTAAAACTTACGGTTTTAATAAATTTATAAAAGCAAAAATTTGAAGTATTTAAAAAGTGTTACAATTATTTTTTTTCTTACATTTTATTATTTTTACTCTTGGAAATGTTTTTTTGTTCCACAAAAATTCTTTTTATTTTCACTAATATTTCTTTTCGCACGCACGACTGTTTCAGCAATTATTGATTAAACTGAGTTTTTGAAACCACTGTGGCAATTTTATTTAACTTAGTCTTGGATTTAAAAAGAAAATCATCTGAGGATCCATTAGTCAATTTATTATTAAACTTTTTAGCCGGTGAAATTATCTCTAGCTAAATGTAAACAATTTAAAGTAAATCGCTACCGGAAACAAAGTTTTGTTAATAATCGGAAAATGTAATTACTTTTATCTATAATATAATATATCTATATTTATAATATTTTCCTAATTATCCAAACATTTCTATTTAAGAAAGATTCAAATATATTTTAGGTTCCGTGAGATGGTGAAAATTTATTGATTTATTACTCCAGTGACGGCCCTACAGCACCTGCTTTTCTGTGTAGCATATTCTATTTTATATAATGCCTAAATGGAGATTGCCTAACAATAAAAATACATTCATATTTTACCTTTAATTTTAAAATAATTCTTTTTGAATATACTTCAACACTACCTAAGGAATTTCTTTTATTACTTTTTTCTAATAATAACATTGACATTCAGTATAAACTTGTATATTTTAATATTGTTCAAGTTGTGTGCTTCTTAGTTTGGTTACAATTGTTTATTTATAAACATTTATTTCACCATCGGTCATATAACGGAGAAGTAAATGGAAATGAAGTAAAATAAAATAAGCCTTCAATTTGACCGATTAAATTAAGCGATGAAAAACGATTGATTTTTTTTTTTCTATTGTCTTTAAACATCCGATTGATAACATTAAGTTCATACTTAATTGATTTATTTAAGCTAAGCGTTTTATATCACATATAAATACATACATACAAAGATCATTATATATATATATATATATATATATATATATATATATATATATATATATATATATATATATATATATATATATATATATATATATATATATATATTATATACACACACACACATATAAATACATACATACAAAGATCATTATATTGTTATATTGCTGTTTCAGATATAATATTACTTATCTTTCCATTTTAACATAAAATAGAAAGCTCTATTTATGTTTCTCAATCGAGAGGCCACACTACTCCAACGCATCTAAAAAGAAAATGGCCTCTGGACCTTACTGAGAACTATCTTCACAGACTCGACCATTACCTAGTATATTCTATTCTTCAATTCTACAGGCTGTTGTCATTTCCTAGTACTCAGACAGCGCTTTTACTCTATAAAAATAATTGATGATATATCTTAATGATTCTATAAAATAATGTATCTCTATGGCACGGGGCACAAGAAATCATTAATTATTTTCTAGTTTATTCATCTATGGATGTAGTGGGATTTAAAGGCTGTATTTTAAGTTTTATGATTTAATGCAGTTTAAATGGAAAAGAGGCGAGTGGAAGCCAACCTGATTGGGTTGACGTCAGAGGATCCTGGATTTCTGATTGGTGGAGGATCTCAGTTCCCAGCCGGCTCACTGGCTGTTCCCCCACCAGTGGCTTGGCATATCTTTCATACCGCGCATTCCGCTCATCGTCTGGGCAAAATGTCAAAAATTCAACTCTCAAAAGCCCGACGGAATTTAGTTTAAGTGGCCTGCGGTCCGGCTCATAGGGGTCCTCTCTTCCCGCCCCGGCAAACCTCCTAACTCTTTTGCTTCAGTTAACTTTAATTCACTGGAGGTTATCACTGGACGACTTTACGGTTCAGGTAACATTCCATCATTGATTTTTTTTTATTCATCCCATCTTGTCATTGTCCTTGTTCAACTACTTATTAAGCCTTAGCTATTTTGTGATTTTAGTTGTCATAAAGCCATAAAGTGTGTGTCTGTTTCTAGTTCGCAGTTTATTTACATATTATAGGACATAGCTTGATCACACTCCCAAGTCTCTACCGCCCCTATAATTATTTAGAATTAATTGAAACGTTTATTTTTAGTTTAAAAATAATGGAATCTGGTGAATCGCCTTTGGATGTACTTTCTAGAGCTGCTATAATGGTTCAAGACAACATTCTTCCCCCATCCTATGGTATGTGTTGTGCTGTTTTCTTACATTGATATTATTTTTATAATCAATGTTTAGGAAAAATGCATGTTTTCATTATTATTTTCCTAGGAAGTGTTTTATTCAATAGATATTGTGAAATATGACAATAGCTTACATAAAAATTAGAGCACCAAAAGAATTTCATGTGAAAGTTAGCCAACCCCTTTTTGTTGTATTCAAAGATTTCTCTCTTTTGTTTATGTTTTCAGTTATAAATATCATAAAAGAATTTTACAGCTTTCCCTTCTATAGTAAATATTACCTGTTGTTTGTGGGTTTGATTTATTAATGCTATTGCATCAGTAATTACTCAATTAATTTATATTCCATAACTTGATAGTTAAGAAATGCTAATTCCTCTAAGCTTCAACGCTTAATTTTTGCATACTTTATGTATTTTCTGACCCATAATTTATATATGTATAGGAAAATTTATATATAATACATGTATATATATATTTTGTCCAGATAATAAGTTTAAAATTATTTCTGTTATCATATTCCTTGTATTAATTATGATGATACGTTTTTTTGTTAATTATATTTGCTTGTGTTACCCTCCTCCCTTAAAAATATTTTAAACTGAAAGAAAAAAGATTCATTTTATGCTATTAGCTAGATGATAGAGCAAAATATTTGATGATCTATGAAATTCCTTCTATTGTCAAGCCTGTAAATATCCCTTGAGCTGTTGAACTGTTTCTTTTATTAAATCCTTGTCATCACTATTTTTTGTCTTTTTCTTAAGCAAGCATGTTTCCTGCTTAAGTAGTATTTATAACTAAAACAATAAAAACTTGTTCCAATGAAATGATTTGTAGTTTTGTCCAGCTCCAATCAAATTCAGTTTTAATCTTTTGTATGATAAAAATTAATTATGTCCACAACAGTTATCATAAGATTGATATCAGATAAACTAAAAAAAAAATTAAAATTATGCTGCTACATATTTTTGATACCACAATTATTAACAATCCATTTGCCATCCTTGAAGTTATTAAGGACATCCTTTGAAGGAACCCTATTACAACATGACAAACAACTTTACAAGCCAAGGAATTTTTATGAACTTAGCCTGTAATTTCAACATAAGTCCTATTAAAATATATTTTTATATCTTTTGGCTTTAAATTAATAATTTTTTTTTAATTTTAACATTTTTTACCATTAATATGTTTTTGATTGGCATTAGTCCTATTTATTTGTGTTAATATTGAAACATGGAATATTTGTTTGTTTTTTAAAACTAATTTTATTTTTTTAAACTAAGACCCCTATAATATAAATAGAGAATAATTTTTTTTTTAATTAATCAATATTTGTTTTGATCTACAAAATGTTTAGAAAGTACTGTTTATAATTTAATATATTGTGGTTGATGAAATATTTTAGTTTTAATTTAAGTTATCATTAAAGACCTTAAAGCCTGTAATTTTTTGAAAAAATGGTTTTAAATAAAGATGATTGGAGGTAGAAGAGAATAAAGGTAATATTAACTTTTTATTCAATAAGTTCTAAAGAAAACTGAATTTAGTACGTGGCAGTGACATTTTTAAAGAAAACATTGCCTTTTGTTATCTATATCATCTCTGCTCTGAGCCAACTATTCATTTGATGTGATTGTAGAAGTTAATATTTAAAATAATTTCTAAGAAGCTACTCAGTTATCTTTAATTACTAGACTCTTAACATTGTAATCTGTATTATTTAAGTATAATATTTTTTTTAAAATAAACATTTTAGTTGTATTGGGGATATTTTAAAAATGAATATTTTGATTGATTGGCTACTCTACTGGATCAATTTGTTGATCATGGATAAACTGATTCAATTAATAATGCTTCACCGAATATAATAAATTTATTATTATATAGCTATTGTTTGCCATTGATTTAATCAAAGGGGAGACAGAGAAATAGTCTAAACTTGAACTACAAGTTAGTGTTAGAAACACTGAGTTGTCACTGTGTGTTATTCTTTAGACCACACTATCAACTGTCCTCTCAAGGATTTAATTAAATTCTGTTTTAAATAATTAAATGAAGAAAAAAACTGTATTTTTCATTTCGTAGTTAAAGGTTTATGAATTTTAATATTAATTTTTCGTTTAATAAATATTGTAACCTTTGTAATTGAATTCCATAGTAGTTCTTTCAGAAGGGGGATCGTTTTTGCTAGACTTTTGATGTAATTAGAACATTATAAAATAATTATAGTTAAATTAAATGAATTAATTAAACCCTGTTTAACAATAAAATAGTATCATTGATAAATTTAGACAGTTTGGAAATTATTCTAGGATCATTGTTATACTCTTCTGAGAGTATTATATTTGAGGCATGGAATTTCAAAATCAGCCTAGTCCAATTTCCAGCATTATTTTATTTTATTTTTTTATTGAAAAGTTTTTCTACTAGATTAATTGTAGGTGAAATTTTCTTAAAAAAGTAGTTGAATCGCGTTGGAAACGGCCATACAAAAAATAATTCGCTTTCCTAATACAGTCTGATGTTTACCTTTGTCAACCAGATGAAAAATGAAAAAAAAATGGACTTATCTGGTTTTGGAATTCTACTCTTCAATTGTCTGTGTTCTGTTATTGCTTGTTTAATTAACTCACTCTTTTTCAAAGAGATATTTTTATAAACTTATAAATATTTATATATGTTTGATCATATATATAGTTATTGGTTTATTTGGGCTTAACGTCCTTACGTACTCCAACTATAGTAGGAAGGACGGGTTATCCTATAGGTTACCAACCTATTCTAGCCAGAATGGGAAAGTCAAGATTTATTACTTGGGCCCGCCATGAAATAAATTTTAACCCGCCCAGGTGTTTTTTGAGACCATCAGTACGCTGAGACCCTCGCCCCAACTCGCTCTGCCATCGAGTTCCCAAATTATATATATATTGAAATTTATTGATTTTCCTGTATATGTATAGTTAATAACAAGTGAAATTAAACTAAAATTTTTCTCTGGATTTGAATTCTAATCTATTTTATTTTAGAAGAGCTATGTTGGTTGACTGTATGAAATCTATATATTGGATGTAGTTGGGGATCAGTAAAACAATGTTTAATGTTTGATATAAACAATGCATTATTTTTTCTACTGATCCCCAACTTTATCCTACATATATCTTATTTTACGTTCAATTTATGAAATCTTTTTTATTTAATTTTTTATGGATTTTTTATTATTTTTATGATGTTAAACCTCTTGAATAAAAGTTTGTTTATTTTAAATTTCTGAAAAATAAACAAATAATAAAAATAACGGTTATTTTATTAGTTATGTTTTAGGCTCTTCTAAGAGTGTGATTAGACTGAGGGCACAGGAATTGAAAGTTATCTTCTCAGTTCAAAGGAAGTTCGATTTTGTGTTGTTTTTTAACTAGTGGAACACCAAAGTAAACAATATTTTCACCTAAGGGAAGAAATTCCATGAGTCTTTGGACAATGTTTTGAATTATAAAATATGTTACTTGTGGATATCTAATGCCTTATTTATTCTTCTCTAATCAAGCTCATATTCATTAAAATCTTCATACACAAACCTCATGGAGACAGGTAAAATGTTTTATTTTACTTACAGAAAAAGTCTCTATGGTGAGTGGTGCATAAATAGTAGTGGTGATTTTCATAATATTCTATAATCTTCAATATCTATATAGAAAATATTCTCATTTAAAAATACATGTTAAAAAAGGAGAGTATAGAAATCCATTGAGGAAGTATTCCCTAAAATTTTGGAGGGGGGGAAAAAAAAAAATGCAAGTTGAATTCACACTTTACATTCATAGTTCAGCAAGTTTTGGAATCATTTCTGATGCATGTAGAGAAAGGTTTCATGTTGTATCTAATTAGACATTATTATCTAGGGCTTGAATAAATAATAAATAAAAAGGCTTAGCAAACCTGAAAGGTTGATGCCGACATCACCGATCTCTGACCCCACACTTCCCTCCAACCCACCCCAAGAAAACTGAATATCTAGGGCTTATGATAGAAAAAGAATATTAACATGTTTGAATACTCTAAAGATCTTAACAAAACCTTTAAAAAACAATGTGAAAAGAAAAATAACCCTCATTAATACCTATCTACATAAATGCATCATTTTGTTTGTTTTAACATTTTCCCTTGTCAAATAAATGAATATTCCATTTTTAATGTTTATTCGTTGCATCTAAAATAAATTTTATTTTAAAGAAATATTAATTCAAATAATCTCTAGGGGACCCGATTGAGTGAGTTTGGGTCTCAGCACGCTCTTAACCAGAAGGTCGTGGGTTCAAATTCCACCTGGGCGGGTTAAAATTTATTTTGTGGTGAACCCACGAATAAATCTTGACCTTCCCACCCTGGCTAGAATAGGTTGGTAACCTGCAGGATAACTCATCTTTCCTGTCCTAGTTGGAGTACATAAGCACGTTTAGCCCCAAAAAACAAAAAAACTAACAATCTCTCAATCATCACAGATAGTTGATTTTTACTGTTGGCCAATCGACTTTAATTTTCTCTTGTCTACCTAAAGCAATAAGCATGGGTTATCCTGTTTGCTTTGTTAATAAATGCTATTATTTGGCTGGTGTTACTTCTTACATGAGCATTCCCTGGAGATACTTTAAAATGCTTGGATACAATTGCCTTTTGTTCTGATCTGATCTTGGTTAGATAACTTTTTTGTATACCTAAACTATTGTTAAGAAATTTTGGGGTGGGGCTTGGCTAAGAGGTAAAGCGCTTGAAAAAAAAAGTGCAACCATGAATGAAGATCACTGGTTCGAACCTGACTGATGCAGAGTGGAATTGGTTTTAAGTAATTAATTCCCCGCCCCCACCCTCCCAACCAGGGAACCCCGCTTAGCCAAGACAGTAAGAAAGGTGAGGGAAAAAAAATGTTAAGTAATCATAAATCCTTATCAAATGTGGGAACCAGATGTTTTGGATTACTTTTACGTTTAGCTTTTATTTTTAAAATGAAATAATATCCTGAATAAAGAAATAACATTTGTTTTCAATAAGTACGGTGCAAGACCAAAGAGCCAGCATTTACTCATAGATTCAAGAGTGGTCAAAGACTTTTAGAATATTGAGATGATTTTCTTTTTGTACACTACAATATTAATATAATGTTTGCCTTTCTTTTTTTTTTTATTCCTTAAAAAGTTTAAAGTTTTATTGGAATATTTCTGCTGAATACAGTCACACAATTAAATCATTTGCAACAGGTCAGCCAGCAAGTGGTTAAGCTATTTTTTAAACTCATGTTCACTGAAACAATAAGAAGGTAGATTGTAAATTAATGGAGGCTAACAACAAATGTTAACTTTTTTTTTTCCTCTTAGTCTCATGCACTGACAAAATTTTACTACTTCTCTTGATAGTGTACTACTTGTATAACATGCTCTATAGATCTTGACAATCTTTCCTCCATCTGATTCTTGATTATGATCTTAAGATTCATGGTTGTACATCGGTTCTACTCCTTATGAACCTTCATTGTTCTGAAAACCTGCTTACTAGTTTTAGAAATTGTTGACGATTCTAAGTCGCAAAGGAAGATTGAGCAAATTAATTTTTTGTAAACATTAACTTAAATTGGGTTTGACAAACGGATCCTGAAGTGATGACTAGAACTAAAATCACATTTACGGGCAAGAATGTATTTTTCATCTTATTTCAGCTTTCATACTAAACCTTCCGGTATTAATATTTTTATGAGGCATGTTGATTTATTTAGAGACTATGTATTTGCTATTACTTACAATTACATCTAGACTAAGTGTTTATGCTCTTTTTATAAGCTTTTAAGTATCTAAAACTGCATAAAATCAAGTCAAGATCTTCAATGTAAATAAGAATTTGAACTTTATCTTTGAAAATAGTTTCATTTATCTGGATTATTTATATATTTTTTAAGCCAAATTGATGCTTTTTAATGTATTAACTTACCTATGTTTTCTCTCTAAAATTGATTCTTCTAATCTTGCTTTCCTGAAGCATTTATTCAGGAATGTTCTTTCATAAACATCTAGGCTTTGTTAATAGATGCTATTATTAACTGGCTGTACTAAATGAATGTTTGTTGGATTTTAACGCATAACCTTTTTCAAGGATTGTTCATATTTAGAAAAAATGGTCACTTTTAGATCATTTTTTTTTTTTTTTTTTTTTTTTTTTTTTGAGTTCTTACTTGTATGGACCAAATATTTCTTTAGCCTACTTCCTTCATGTTATGAACAAGGATCAGGCAATTATTGTGGTACTGATCCTAGTTCCTTCATGGGCTGTTCTGCTATTGATAGATTATTCAATAATTGCTATGAAGGAATTTAATTTCTTTAAAAAAATAATTACCTTACATGCGATGATTTACTTAAGTAACGATAAAATATAAAAATTAAGTAATAATATAACTTTTTTAAGTAATATAAACAAGCAGTGTAAGATTCCAATTACCATAGATTTATAAATAAAGAAAAGGCTTAAGAACCTGAAGGTTTGATGTCACCACCAACCGTTGACCACACACCTCCCTCCTGTAGCATTGATTTACAGTTAAAACAAAATAAATAATAAAATTAAAAATTAATTTTCTATAATAAACATTGTATATTTTTTCAATGACTGCCTTCAGGACTTCTATTTAAATTTCTAATAAGGTTCATCCATTTCATTTAGTATCATTAAATCTCTTTTTTCTAATACCGTTCTTATATTGCTACTTAACATAGGTCACAGGTCTGCTGTTCACTTCTAAGATATATGGGATAAAATTCATGACTATGACTTTTATGACAACTGACTATCTTCTTTTATTTTTTAACTTGTTTAGGTATTTTGAAGAACCTTTTTCAACTTTCTGAGTTTGATTGAAGATTCTGAATGGCCCTTGTCTTTACAATTAGTGCCCAGATTGTCGGAATGCTAGATGAAATGAACTCGAGATTCAAAAGTGCTTTCACAGACCAGATTGACAACAAATAATATGGAATGTAAATTACTTGAAGACAACACTTCTCAGATGAGTCAGGTTTTGCACTTAATGTCAGATGTGGATGAGCTTACCTAAGTTTATAGAGTTGGAAGATGGTTATAGATGGTTCAGTGATGTTTTGGGATAGCACACCTTCATGGTGTTTTGCAATGAATTATTATCTCTGCTATGAAGTAATATATTACTGATTTTTAATAATGAAAGTTACATTTGTTAAAAAGCAGTAAACAGTTTTTTGAATCAGTCTTTTTTTAAACTATATTCTTCCTTTATATAGTGACATATTTCTTTATTGTTTAATATCTTAAAGGGAATAATAATTATTATTATTATTAAAGGTTTAGGGAACCTGAAGGCGTGAACCTACACCAACAACCTCTGACCATAAACTTTTCTCCAACCCACCCTAACAATACCCAAATCCTCGAAATCAGCTCTGACGCAATCCCTCATCTATGTCATGTTTTGACGTTTACCCGATGGCAGAAAACTCATTACTTTTTTTGGAATTCGATCATTATTAAATTATCTAAGAGGGAAGCATGCTTTATATCCATTGATAAATGTCCACATTCATTATTACCCCTTGGAAATAAGAAATACAAATTATAGATAAATGTTTAGTTGTTTCAGATCTTAATTAATTTTTACAGACAATTAATTATCCATTTAACAATAATAGTTACAATTATCGTAATTTCTTCTTCGTATAACCTTGGTTGGAATAATTTAATGAAAAAGAAAAAGTATTAGCACTATCGTTTAATGATATGGTATATTTCTTTATATCATCATTTACCAATAGATCATAATTTCTTAGCATTAATTGTGCTGTATTTTGATTTTATTATTATTAAATTGAAAAGAGAAATTAGAGATTGTTATTGTTTATAATCACACTTTTAAACCTTCATTATAATAAGTGTATTTTTTTTTAAGATTTTGATATTTTAAATTGATATATACAACAAGTAAATTTGAGGAAAGTGATTAAAATGACATGTTAATAACATATAAAGGACTACTCATTGGTAGCACTTATATAAAAGTCCTAAAAAGGACTTTAGAAGAATTATCGGGAATTTAGCGTAATGCAAGTAGGAAGACCAGTGGCTTCTAGTGGATGTGGAGTTTATCATGAAATGATAGGTATCTGCTTTTGGCCAAAAGCAGCAACATATGTAACATTAAAATCTTTATGGATAAGTGTGTTTGTGACATAATAAGGAGCTTTTAGGATTTTGGACTGTGAAGATTGGATACAAGAAGAATTGGAAGGTTTAGTTGAGTCCCAAAGCTCAACTCCGTTTATCCTAATGGGTCTAATTGTTGTCATGTAAATAAGTTTTGTAATTTATTGGGAGCTTTGAATGCTTGTCTATTAAAAGTTGTAGTCAGAAACAACAAGCAATTTCTTGTCTCTTAAATTAGTTATGGATGTATAATTTTATTTTATTTTTAACCGACTTAAAAAAAAGGAGGTTATCAGTTAGACATGTGTGTATGTAATATTGTTGGAATTGGATAATATTTGAGTATGATGATCCGTTTAGGCTTCCAAGCATGTGTGCTTAATTTTGTATGTTTGTCCACAAATTTCTCGAAAACTAAAAGTTATATTGAGCTGATCTTTTTTGATTAAAGTTAGGTACACTTCAATTTGGAGAACAGTTTTAAGTTTCATTAAAATCGGTCGAGTAGCTCCAGAGATATGGATAAATTAAGAAAATATAGGTAGGTAGTAGTATAGTTATTCCAGTAGGCTTGAGAAGGGACTTCACCTTTGCTTAAATTATTATTACAGATCTGGAAAGCTGTTATGTTTCCCTTGTCTTGTAATTCGATTGGTAAATGTGGAAACATTTTTGGATTGCTTGTATTTAAATTATTTCTTTTTGAGTTCACTGGCTGTTTCTAATTTTATATACCTATCTTACTTTACATACTTTTATATTTTATCCTGTGTCATACTTATTGTCATCACCTTCATAAACTTTTTTTACCGTTACTTATCTCAAGAATCTAAATAAAATTACACTATTATAATAATACTAAAAGTTAATGCTTAAGTTACCTGTCATAATTTTATATTTTGGTTGTCTAAAATAGAATTTATAAGCTGTAATTTGTATTAAAAATGTTTCTGCACTACCTATAAGATCTTTTATTAATCCTTAAATATCTTATTTTTACAATTTTTTTTTTATGTTTAAATTCTTTCCAAAACCTAATCTCACTCTTTCATTATTTTACTTTCCTTATATTTAGAATTCATCCTACCCATTTGTTATTTAACTTCTTTATTTTATAGTAATGGTTATTATGATGGTGGATTCAATATAAATTAATATTCAGGGTACTGTTCTGATCACATGTTTAATATTTCAAATATCTATTTTCTTTTCTGATCTGAAAACCATTCCTTTGTGACAGGGTTCCCTAAGCTATTTTATAACTTCTTTTTTTTAAACTCTTATGCACTATGGATGAATATTTCTCTCGATATTCTTTGTCCATATTCCATTAAAGATCATTTTAATTTTACATTAATTGCATTTTTACTTTCTTCTTATAATTTACTTTCATGTTTGCTCATGAATAAGATTTTATGTCAGAGCCAGTTAGAATGCAATTTCCATCCTTAGCCCCAAAGGGTTGATTTCCTTACCTTACAAAACATGTGTTATTTCATTTGTTTTCACTTATGTGCCACTTAAAGTTTTGGTTTTACTGTTCATCCTAGTTCATTGCCATACTGTAGTTTCAAGCTTAGTTAATACTTAAACAGTTCTATGAGCTTTGATTTTTATCAAGTTCAGCTATTTCAGTAATTTGTTAATCTGTGACCTCAGTGGAGGATGAGAAAACAACCATCTGAAGAATGAAAATTAAACATATTTTGCAATTATTTATTTACTGACGGAGGTATTTCAGGATAACCCAAGTTGAAAAACGAAAATGGAGTTCTAGAAACCGATCTATTACTACGTACTCTTAGACTATCATCCGTCCAGTTAAGTGCTTGTAAAATTATCATGAGCCATTTTCCAAGAGGCAGTTAGTTTCTATTTAGTGTTCCCTATAATCATCCACCAATCTCATGGCTTGCTCATTGGAGTGCCCCATAAATATTTTTCCTGGCATGCTGTCCAAGGAATGATTCTTTTTTCTGCATTATATGTATTTTTTCTTTTTATTTTGTATGTTTTTGTTATGTTAATTGCATGGTAGTCATTCCATCAAATTCCGATAGAATGTATTACACATTTCGCTGAACTCTTATACGTTTCTTAAACTTTTGTGCTTTTTATTTTCAAACCTTGTTAAATATACTGGATAAACTAAAGATGAAATTTAAACCTAATGTCAGTTATGTTGTTGTTGTTGGGAATAAATTTTAATTTAAATTACGCTGATCAAGTATTGATCGACCAAAATTATTTATTTATTTTTTATTTTATTTTTTTGGCTATCCACTAGGGTCATTGGAAACGTACTTTGAGTTACATTCTATTATAATTATAACTTCTTTTTAAAAATTCTAGCAACGTGGTGATAGCTGTTTCATCCCCCTTCGAAATTCTTGATAAGTCTTGCGGCATTCCTTGATTTTATCGGATGTCGTTAAGTGTTAGACGATCTTGTACTGTTTAAAATATCTTGATAAAAAAATCCGCTTTGTATAATTATCTTCCATTCTATTCTTTAAGATTATGGCAGATGCTTCAGAAACTAGACATATTTGGTGTCTCATTATTAAGATTGGAAAAGTATTATTTTAATTCAACCCATAAACGTGTATTTCAATCGGTGTTAAATTGAAATACTATTAAATCAATTATATTTGTTGGCCCTATTTGTCTCATGTTGTGTGCTAATATTCTGAACAACAAACCGTTCTTCCTTAACATGACATTGTTTCACGCTATTGTATATATTTTTAATTTTATTTTTAGGTTTTTAAGTTTCATACCAAATATTTTCCGCTTTGTTTGTTTGGACATAACCTTCTTATGATGTAACTAACTCCTGCTATGACAGAAAAAAATGGGTTATCCTACAGGTTACCAACCTATACTATCCAGGGTAAGAAAGTCCTAAATTATTCTGCGGAGACGATACGAAATCAATTTTAAATCCCCCCCTCCCTTCTCAAGTGATGTTTGAACCGACTCTCTATATCGTACTGTTTTCCGCTTTTATTTTCTCTTGAATTCAGTTTTTTATATGTTTCATTAATCCTATACCTAATTAATTAAAAGTATTTCTCCATTATATTCACCTCGACGAAGTGATCGCCAGCTCAGCTATCGTTTTGTTTTGTCAGTATTTATTTCGCGACCTATTTCTCAACAAATTTCTTCCATTTATTTATTTACTTTAAAATATCAAACATCTTCTATTAACCTTACGAAATCCAGATTATTGACACTAGAGGTTTCGCATCTTGAGTATAACCTTCTCCAGCTCAAATAGCCTTTCGAATAGTGCATTGCTAATCTGAATTTAATAAAATTAGTAAAAGAAAATCATTGTGTTTTAATGATATATTAAAACACAATTTAATTGTGTTCAATTTAATTACAAAAGATGCAGCAATAAGATAATTTATCGTGACGACTTACTTCGCAAGCTTTCGTCTGGTCTACAATTAAAACAAAACCAAACATGTATGACTAGAAATATTGTTAATTTTAACAAAATTGGAAAATAAAAACAATAGGTTTGAGGTAATATAAATTAAATATAAAGATATCATTAGTAATAAAAATAAAATAAAGAATTTGTTTTTATTGTGTTTTTCCAGAGACAGCACACCTCAAACACATTCTTCTCCATTATGTATTAAACCTCAAAGTTCTCAGTTCTCATTTTAATTTTAATTTTTTTTTTTTATTTCATATGCATTGTTCCTGCTATAATAAATACTACCGATATGTCGGTTCCAAATTTTTTTTAAAAAACATATTCCAAAGATAAGCTAAAAAAAATCATAACAAATCGATTTAAAAAACGGTAATAATTGGAGAAATATATTAGTATACTGCTAGTATTATTTATTATCCTTAACATCTAATATATGTTATTAATTATAATTCATGTGACCTACAATAACATAATTCAATTCAGAAATTCTTGTTTTCGAAGATAAAATTTATAAGGTTTTATTAATTCCTTAAAGAATTGAAAATTTTACTAAACTCTTTCACTAAATATTGTAGATGTACTGGGTTTGTTTTAATTGAGTATTAGGGTTCAAAAACTAGTATTTATACGAAATAAAATTGAAATAATTTTTATTCTTAGACATATCGTCCCTTAGTCCAGTCAATGAGTGCTGAAATGAGGGTTGTAGAGTTCATGGAATATGCGATTATTTTTGACTTCATAGCTTCCTTAGGATTAGTTAGAAGGTAAATATACTAAAAGTCCCCGCCCCTAGGGTGTGAACTAGCGGTGGGGGTAGAAGTTTAATTGTTTTGAAAGTCCCAATTTTGTGTTTTTCGATTATTTCTCGAAAACGGTAGACTCAAGAAAAATATGCTACAAATCAGAGTTGAAGTTAATTAAATTTCCTTTAAAATTAATTATATACATGTTTGTCGAAATTCCAACGGTTTTCGAGATATGCCTTATTAAAAATCGATAATTTTAGAAACATAAAAAATTTTTAGGTACCTCACTTTTTGTTAAACATTTGCTTCGAATGCCAAAAACGTATATATGAAATAAAAGTAAATTTAATGCTCTATTTTGATTCTGACATTTTTTTTCTGAAAAACAATCGTGGAAGGTACCAGAAGCAAAAGTTTGATAAAACATTTGTTTTGTTTTTTCCCGAATATCAATATATATAATATATATATATATATATATATATATATATATATATATATATATATATATATATATATATCGAAAACCGTTAAAATTAAATCTTGCATAGTTTTAAAGTTTCATATCGTCGGTGAGATTGCCTATTCCGTTTTGTGCATTTTAGCACCTGCTATGACATTAAATACAAAATGTTCTTTGATGCACATGTTTAATTATTTTTTGGACTAGAATCACAAAAGTGTTTTGTCAAAACCTTAAAGCTGAATGTGCTTATTCGGTTTTTTATATTAGACGTGGAATTTAATCGTTATACGAAACCTGCAAAAAAAAAAAAAAATAATAAATAATAAATAAATAGATAAAATAAATCGAAAAAATGCACATAACGGAATTAGGAATCTTGCCAACTATATATTCTTAATTGTATTTTTTAAAGTTAATTCAGTCAAGTCTGATTTTGTTTATAAGGATTCCCTTCTTTTTTTATTTTTTTTATTTTGTTGTTTTGTAATTAAGGCTTATTCTTCCTTAAGCTTGGGAAATATGCAACATTGTTATCTTCGGGATTATTGAAAAAAATGCATTGCTATCGGTTGGATTATTAAATCAGCCTCTAGAAAATGATTTGACAGATGTTTGTCATACATCAATTTCTTCTAGTTTCTTTAAAAATGGATATTTACCCCTCTTATATTCTTTGATTATTACAAACTTGTTTAGATTTCATGAAAGTTTCGTTACATTCACATGTGATAGGATAACGTTCGGTATCTCTTGATAGCTTCGCTTTTTTTTAAAAAAATCTTTCAACGCTTTGTTAACAATTTTCTCCTGATTATTTACTATTAAACAATTTGTTTGTGTATAAACAAATGGAACCGAAGTTTCTCGCTCACTACCTCCGAGCCGACTCTAGGTTATATGTAGACTCGACCTTGACCCGAGTTTAGTCCTCCATTGACCAACTTGAATGAGTGGGATACGCGACGGACTACGTCAAGTATTTCATTCCACGTCTCTCATCGAACTGATTTGTTGTGTTTTATTAATTTATTAATTGATTTTTGTGTTTTTCGGTTGTTTTTTTTATTTATTTTTTTTTATTCTATGATAAAATATTTTATTTAACAAGACTAATCGTTATTTTACTAATTTATAAAAATAAGAGTTCTACTCTTCTAGACCAATTTTTCTTCACGACAATAGTTATTTTTAATCATAGTTTCAACCTTTTCTTTATTTGTAAATTGTAACGTAACGTAAAAATATTACTTGCTGGAACAAAGATATCGTTATTGTAAAACTAGGAGGGTGTTCTTCACTCTATAATAATAATAATACTAGTAATAATGCTTTATTTACATATTCACTATAAAAATATAGTTTTTATGTATAGTTAAATATATAAACTAGAAATATAGTTTCACATTATTAATTTAGTTTCAATAAATAATTATTAGGTTTTTTCATTTTAAAGTTTTACTCTAAACAGTATGCAAAATTAAGAAAAATTACACACACAAAAAAAAAAAAAAAAAAATGAATTATTACTATTTATTTATAGTAAAAAATATTTATATCACCTACAAGAGACGTGTAAACTGAGTTACGTCAGCAGTACATGTTTTGTTATTTTGTGGGTGTATCTTTTGAGGGATTTTATTTTAATTACCGATTTCTCGGATAAGGGAATTTTCTTAATTGATTGTTTTTTCAATAGTTTTAGTTTGATCATATATGTAAAGTTTAATAGTGGTTAGATAGCGATCTTGCAGTTGATAGTTGATTTTTTATTAATTCTAGGTACCTCCATCTTTCTATTCGAAAAAATAATATTTTATTACTAGAATTTATGCTCTATGAATAAAAAAATGTGTTTAAATTTGAAATTTTACGATATTTTTCATCTGGATTTTTTCCCCCTTACAGTAACCCCGTAAGAGAAGCGTTTATTTAAATATTTATACATGCTCCTTGCATCTAACATGTATTGTATTGTATTTTACAAAATATTGAAAATTTATAAGTTATTAAAATTTAATTTTTATAAGATGAATTTTAAATTGACACAATAAATAACATTAGAAAAAAGCAAAACAGAAATTAGTGAATATTTACTAATATAATATAACTAAGTGAACTCAAAACAAATTAAAACAGAACTAAAAAAATCGAACGCATAGATTTTTATGCGTTCGGCTCCACGTCGTTGTTCGTCTTCACATCTTCGAAGAGTTCTGTATCATTTTCTATAATAAACTTTTTCATTTCCCTGAGATATTTCTTATGAAGATCCTTCTCTGGAAGCGGCCAATCAGTCAGAGAGCAGAGAGCAGTCGTAAAGAATGTAATAAGTCTGGTGTGTTTGTTGCAGTGGCATGTAGATAAGTTAGTCAGATGAAATCGGTCCAAGTAGGCTTTCCTTCAAGTAGGGATTTAAAATATTTGTTTATAGAAATACATATATTTTTTTTCACTAAATGTCAATTTCAATTATCAGGTATTTTTAATACTTTATTTACTTCAGTCCTTGTTTTCTCCACATTTTAAGCCATTCTTTCTAAAACATTTTACAGTCTCCTGAAATTCTTAGGGATCTGACTCTTAAACTTTGATTTCCTCAGCAATGCCGCAATGGATGTCGAACTCTCCCTGTTGGTTATCTTCAACTCCATTTGTAAATTTTGCAGAGGAATGTTCTGCTCTAATTTTCTTTCCCGCCTCCCCTTCAGAACCCTGATCCTCCTGGAAGGACGTGCTTCAGTTATATTATCCTTAGACCGGCTAAGCGAGGAGCGCCCCCTGCCGGCGAGACCAGTCCCTACAAGGTCATTGAATTCCGTCCCTTTTGTTTTTATTCGGTGCCGGGTGGAACGAGTTCCCTATTTATAGTATTTCCTGTGCGTACCTCACGTTCCCGGTTCGCATTCCCGGCATACCACTCTTATCCTGATCTCCGCTCCCCACCGTCTCTCGTCCCTTGCGGAATTCAGCTCTCTACTATACTCTCTTCTCCTTAATGTATCTTTAATAACGTTCCCCACGGATTCGTCTCTCTTCGGCTTTGTTCTCTACACGAATGCTGTATAAATTCGTATAATAAAGATTGAAGATAAAAGGCGTTTCTGACGTTCAACGATAAGAAGTGATGTCCTCGAATTGCCCAGTGTTGCGTGGTTCGATTGAGATTACATTCGCATACCAAAACAATTCTTCCTTATAGAACATATTTTAGCCCTTATACAGCAGTTTTTTTTGTTTATGAAGAATACAGTGGAAGCTTTGATCTAAACAAATCCTTTAAAGTCCCAAAATTAGTATTTCTTTTGGGAAAAATTAGTATCGTTGTGTCGGTACTAACATTTTAGATTTTCGATACCAAAAAATCGATTCTTGATTCTCGGTGCCGGTACCTAGGTTTAAAAATAAATTCCTATAATAATAACTAATCCGTATGAGAAATAACAAAAATCATACTAAATTAAGTAAAAATAATATATTTGTAAACGGCAAATTGCATTTATTATCTAAAACACTATATGTTAAACCTAATATATTGTATCATGCAATTTCATTATAAATCTACCAATACATACAAAAAATAAATAAAATTCATTTTACAATGTCTTATTTAAGATGATAAATTCAAAATGTTCTGTTTCATATACTTAAGGAATTGCTAATGTTACCATTACCCTTTCACAGAACAATGTAGATAAGAGGATGCAGTAATATTCCTCTGGGTGTTGTTTTAATAATGTATTTAGATTCGAAAACCAGTGTGAATTGTATGCGAAAATTAACTTTATTCTATGATAACAAAATTCTACCCTTATAACAACAATGTTTAACAAAATAATGCTGTTGTCGGTCTGTTAGTGCTTCTGCTTCCGTAGTTTAAAATTGTAATATTTTCAATTCTGTACCAAGCAGTGTTGATCATAAAAGATTTCTTTCTTATAAAAGTTGAAAAAATATCTTTTTTTGGTGTAAAATGATGTTTAGTATTTACATAATCAAATATCACAAAACTATCGCCGTCAGTGGCATCGATCGTTTCTTTGGAATCGACTTCTTATCATCGATTCTCGTTACTGATTTTTTTCTTAAGAATCGATACATCCCTACCCAATATAAATAAAAGTGTATATATTTCTCACATGTACAAGAAAACATATTTAAGATACTCTTTACGTGTTGGCCTTCCTCTGGTGCTTGTTTATTCGTCTTCTGAACGTTCCAATGTTTCTTTCATTGGTCCACATTCTTTTAGCTTAAGACGCTGATTTGTTTCTCCTTGGATCTATTATTTCATGCTTGGTTTATTAATTTCCGTAAATAATAGGAGTGAGACAATGAGCATATTTATTGGTTAATCAGCGCATCATATCGATCGTCTATTTCCAAAGGTCTGAAATCGGTTTCACAACCGGTAATAATTTCTGTGTAAAACTGTTCGAACGCATATCCAATTCTGTAAATTTGCTTACGTAATTGTAGTCCGGGGTCATATGTTAACTATGACGCATCGAAAACTTATTGATTCCAATTTAAAATCGTGCCCCTTTAGATAGTTAAGTATATTTACATTGTAAATTTTAATTATTTTAAGAAATATTTTTGTGAAAATATAATTTCTATTTTTATTTATTTTACAAGCATCTATCCTAAACGGGCATTAGCAATATAATTTTTAATATTAGAATATGTAGGCGCAATACATAATAATAAAGAATAAATATCTTGTTAAATGTAGAAAAGATCTATCATCAGTTTAATTCTGAGGGATTAATGAGCATAAATTTTGGTTAAGCAAAATTCATCATAATGGTGATATACTTAATATGGTTTCAGAGAAAATACAGAATTATCCTATGATTAAGAATATCTTCTTTGAAGAAAGTATTTTGTTTAATAAATTAAAAACTGGAAGGGAAGAATTTTTTTTTTTTTTCAAGTATAAGCTAAATAGAATTATATGTGATTAAAATAATAAAGCTCATTGAACCTGAAAGTTAAACGCCGACAGCAGCTATCGCCTTCCACACACCTGCACTCGCCATCTGAACCCAAAAGAATGACCCAAAATTCGCCACATCTTCAAATACATTTTTTTATATATATGATAAAATTTCTGCTTATTAGATTTATTCAAGAATTTAATTTGTATCAAATAATACGCCCATTTAAGCAGTTTAGATGTTTTGCTCTGCCGGTAGTAAACATTATGGCGCGTCTTAGAGATTTTTGGCAAGACTCGTTGTAAACTTGGCAACGTCAAATGTGAAAATATTCAAGTCCGGAATTAAGTCGTATAAATGAAACGTAGTGCTAATTTATCACTATCTATTTTAATGTTAGGTATTTTGTTTGTGATTTATATGAAGCGTAGAATAAGTCCATTTTTTAAAAATTTCCACAGCTGGGCGATAAAGGTAATAAAGGTCAGACTAGATTAGAAGGGATTTTTTTTTTTTTTTTTTTTTTTTTTTTTTTTTTTTAATGGCCGTATTCAATGTGATTTTACTACTTTTTTGAGAAAACTTTTCATCTAAAGATAGTCTTCTAGAAAACCTATTCTATGAAAAAAACAAATCTTGAAAAAAAGCTAAGTTGGACTTAGCTGGTTTTGGAATTCCACGCTCATATATCACGAGCTATTGATACAATGTTAAGTTTGTTACCCACGGATTTAGGGTAAATTAACTCTGAATTCGCAGTATATTCCGTATTTTTCTATAAGAACTAATTATTGGAAGGAAATATGTTCGGGATTACAGACTTTTTCTCTCTTGATCTTTTATGTTTTATTTTTATATGTATTCGCTGGTCTGTATAAATATTTCTTTGTAGCAGGTTGTCATCTGGCCACACACTTTTTTCTTTCTCTTTCCAAGATATTGGAATGTCAGGTGCCAGGTTTAGAGTATATGTCGCTGTCAGCAAACGTGCTGAAGGGTCTGGGACCTATTTTTTTAATTTTTTTTTTTTTTTTTTTTACATGAGTACCCTCAATGTGTTGCGACCCTTCTGAAGACCCAAATAATGATTTTTTTTGTCCTGCTTTGCTTGTACTGAAGAGTGTGTCTGGTCAGTTTTTATAACTTTTCTATATTGTCTTCTAAAGCTTGTTGTAAAAAAATGACTTCATATCTTTCATGTCAGTGCAAATATTAGATACGTAATTGTTGACTTCTCTTTTAATTTGTCTTAAATTATTCCATACATTTTTTAAATTTAAATTATTAACAAGATTTTTCTTTAACACAACATAATAAGAAGTTATATTTTTCATTCAAGTACCTCAATTTAATTCGTAACTTATAATATCATTATAACTCATAGTTCGGTTTGTCTATTATTAATGTAAGTTTCTTACATTAATAATAGACAAAGCGTTAGTCGAAGTAAAGGTATACTGGTTTGTTTAAAAGCTAAAGAACAAATAGGTATAATGGCATATTTTTTTATCCACAAAATAATGGTAAACTCAAATCACAATAAATTTTATTCAACCCTTGTTACTTCTCGCTACATTGATGTTAGAAAATCGTAGAAATAATCTTAATTTTTTTTTATTCTTGTTTTAAGATAAATACATTGTTTTTCTATGGTGTCGCACTAGTCAGAAACGAGTGATCTGCTTTATTAAAATTAGAATAGTTAAAAATCAAGGTACCATCTTCGAACAAACCCTCTTATGGATTGGTCACATATATAAACTGTTCCTTGCAACGTCTTCATTTTGAAGCATTTTAACTAGATTCCTCTTTTTCCGTTAGAAATACTTTGCCTTTATCTTGAAAATAGAAAAGAAATACGATGTCGAACAAAATAGAGAAATAAAATAAAGCGGGAATATTAAAAAAAAAAAACTATTAAAAAATAAATAAAAATATGGAAAAGCTGTAATCGCAACAACAGAAGAGCCGTTGTTATAAGAAGACTTAAAATAGTCCATACCCGACTTACTCTTGGTTATCTTACAACAAAGGACATTCCACCGAAGTGCGTAACGTGCTATAATATACAATTAACGATTAGACACATTTTAGAGGCCTGCCCTCGACTGGATAGTTATTTTCAGGAAGTACGAATAGAAATAAAAATGCAAACTATTCTTAATGATAATAGTTATAATATAGATGAAATTCTCAAATTCCTAGACAATATAAATATGAATAAAATAATTGAAGGATGGACACTATAAAAGAATTTTTACCTCACTTTTTGTCAAATATTTGCTTCTAGTGCCTTTCACTATCGTTTCTCAAACAAAATGTCAAAATCAAAATAGTAGAGCATTAAATTTACTCTAACTTCATATATGCGTTTCTGATACTTGATGCAAACGTTTGACAAAAAGTGAGGTAATAATGAGTTTGTTTTCGAAATTAATGGATTTTTAATGACGTATATTTCGAAAAGCGTTAAAAGTTCGACATACATGTATAGAAACAATTATATTGGAAATTTAATTAGCTTTAATTTTGATCCGTAGCATATTTTTCTAGGTTCCCCCGTTTTGGAGATATAATCAAAAAACCCAAAATGGGACCTTCTCCTCTCCCCCCTACCGTTAGCTCACTCCCAGGGGCGGGGTCTTTTAGTATGTTTACCTTCCAACTACTCCTAACATATGAAAGTAAAAAAATATCGCATATATTATGCACTCTACACTCCTCATTTCAGCACTCATTGACCGGACTAAACCTAGAGAGAGCATTACGTGTTCTTTGTGTAATTATTAGCATTACAATTTTTAAACACCTTTCGTAAATCCTCTTATTTCTAATCAATTTTAAAAAGAAAAAAAAGTTTCATTCTTCAATGATTTATTACTGCATTAATTTCTTGGTATCTGCCATTTTGGTATGATAGAACGCAAATCCAACTTGTTATAATAATATGGAACTTTATTTAAAACATTGTACCGCTTACAAGATCTTTTTTTATTTCTGTACGGAGAGATATTCTTCTTAAATGCCTCTCGAGGGAATGATAAAACGTTCTAAGTAAGGTCGATTCTGGAAGCAATCGATTCAAAATTCTAGCCTTAGCTCTTGCATCGCCCGTAAAAGCTGTGTAATTCCTACTATGTAAAAGAACTGTCCATTCCACTTTGATATTGTCATTGAACATTTCCAGAGCACGTGCAACATTTTCAAAGTAGCATAGGAAAACTATTGCAGAAAGGTAAACTTGAAGTTTAGGATGAAAGCACAATGAAAAAAAAAATGTTTAAGGCTCTTGATTAATAACTACAAGGTGTTAATGCCTAAAAATCCCAACAAACAAACAAACTACAAGGTTTGCGTGGAAACAACAGTCAATTCGAAAATATCTCACTGGTGATTTCGGACGAACATTACTCGTCATTTCTTGATCGACTACCGCGGAGGAAATGCGTTCTCGCTTGAAATACTCTTTTTGTTGTGACAAAGTTTTTGAAAGTAATTAAAAATCTACGCGTATATTAGCATAATGATCCATCAGCAAATATTCCCACACCAATTGGAATGGATATTAGAAACGGAAAAGTACCGTTACACCTGATCTCAGGACGAATTTCGTTGTCTCCTAACTTATACTTTTGAAGTGAAAAAAAGAATCGTTTAAAAGTTTTTTTTTCCCAATATTCAACCATATTATGAGAACTATGAATGGCTAAGTGAATTTTCTCTCCTACAACTAAGACGATTTTTTTTTAATCCACTCGATCTACCTAGAATGCCACCGCGTGCTCATTACCAGCTTGTTATCAACTAGCCAAAGCTTTGCAATGGTATTCGATTTTCAGTAATAAAAAAAAATAATAAGCGATGTCGAAGAACTAACAATATTGACTAGGCCGTTTATAAGTCAAGATGTCCTCATTCCATGGATTTCTATGATTCCAACGGAGGTATAGTTTCAATTTAAAGTTTTCGATTCCAATCCGATTTGTGTTTGCAGTCACCATTAGAAAATCTTTTGTTCAGCCATTAGAATTGTGCGATTCAGGTTGAAATGGATTACTTTTCGCATGGAAAATTATTTGTTGCGTGTCTCAGAGACTGCCTCTGTCAAAAACTTCTGCAAGACATATCGAACAAAAATATTTAAAAAATTAAAAACAAGGTGTTCCTCTTATTTTTCTTTTCCATTTAAGCAGAGAGTGTATGGTTGGGTGTCGTATCTAATAACGTGAAATTTGGTGTTGTATTACCTTTCATTTCCATTAATATAATAAGTCGTTTCACATGAAAATTCTTTTTTCATACTAAAGGCTATTTTATATGTATAAAATATGTAACAATTTTTTTATTTTATTTTTTTTTTAATCCCAAAACTGAAATTCCGAGCCCTAACAAGACATTTTTATTTTTAAAACTATTGATATTTAATAATAAGTGTTAGAGTAGTCGGAAACAACGAGCAGTTTCTTGTCTTAAATCTGGTACTGAAATGAAATAAATACAGAAAATGTTTTTGGCGTGAATATAATTTTCCAAGATCATTGTTGGGTTGTCTGCTGGAGACAAGTGTGGTGGAGTACTTGAGTGCTTGTGGAAAAACTTCATAGCCCAGCTCCTTAAATTTATACACAGTCAGGTTAGAAACTTGAGGTCTTGCTTTATCGTTTATGAGGATAAAACCCTTTCAATTTACAAAGTGCAATTATTTTAATGTAAGTTTTCATCGGATTCTGTCAATTTCATCGAATAACTTTTCTCCTCCCTATAACTTCTCTATTCAAACTTTGTTAATGATTCTTGGTAAACTGTGTTACTATTTTTGACAATGTTGGTTGTTGAATTTCCAAATTTTACCATACTCTTTCATTCCACTCAAATATTCCATCGTTTTCCTTCTTCGTTTTGTTCTATTTTTTCCACTCCATCTGGAAAAACGACTTAGTTCAAATCCAACTTGCCAGGCTTAAAAGAAAAGCGTCGTTTCTGACTACAAAATTTACTAGACAAGCATTCAAAGCTCCCAATGTATTACAAAAGACTTATTTGACAGTATATAATTAGGTCCCATTTGGACTTACGGAATTGAAGCTTTGGGGCATCACTAAACATCATTACTTCTCCATATACAATCATTACAATCCAACATCCTTCGTAAATCCTTAATGTTCCTTATTATGTTACAAATGTGCTTATCCAAAAAGATCTTAATGTTTCATATGTTACTGATCTGGCCCAGATTCCTATCCTTTCATAGTAAAGTCCATGCCCACTCGAATCCACTAGTCTCTCAACTTGCCTCACTCTCAATTCTTGATAATCCTCCGTGGTGTCTGAAAAGAAGATGGTCTAGAGACCTAATGTAGAACTTTTATCGAAGTGTTATTAGTGAGTAGTTCTTTACATGTTATTGATAATGTCATTGTAATAATTTTCCTAAAGTTTACTTGTATACAATTTATGCAGTTGTAATTAACAATAAATAGTTTTCAAAAAATATATATTAACAAATTCAATTGGGGTCACCTGTGGTGTAGTGGTTAGCATAGCAACCTACTAAACCCAAGATCGCGGGTTCGCAGCCCGGCAGATGACCTTAGGATTTTTTAAAGGGAGAAAAAAAATCCTTAGCTATGCCGTCCTTCGGAAGGGACGTGAAATGGGGGTCCCGAGCCTGTGCGATGTCAGGTACTCGTTAAAGATCCCTATCCTAATTATACCTGGATAGGCAAAATTTAGGACTCCCACCGTAGAATCGTCCGATTAGCCATAGCAGCATAAAGTGACGTTAAACGAAATAAACAAACAAACAAACAAAATCAATCTTTGTTGTATTATTATTAAAATAATTTTTAGGAAGTTCTGAAATCATAAAATTCTATGTTAAATTCTTAACAATAATAGTTTTTTCCTCTCATTTTCCCTAATATTTGTTTTATTGCCACAAACTATGCAGTAGTTGTTAGGAGAGATAAGAAAGTAGTAATCAAGAGGTTATAGGTTGTTGTGATTCATTATTTTTAAAATTTAATTTTCTTATCATTAGTTACGTCTTCAGTATTTTATTATTAAGATAAGGATTGTTGTTATTTAGATATTTGCGTTAGCATTTATTTATTTTTCTTGAGGCGGGCAACAGTACCGTTGTCAATACATTCGTTGATATTTTGTCAAGTTTTGTTATTTTTTTTTTAGTATACAAAGCATTAATTGACCATTGCCAGAGTTTATAACACCTGACTCCTGTAAATAATTAATTCTTCAAATTTGATTTTTAAAAACCGAATTGTTTAGAACTAAGAGGATGTTGATGGGTCATGATCAGAGTTGGGCAAAATTTAATCATTATTAAATTATTCAGTTCTTTTTTAGTAAATTATTAATTTATTTTATCGAAAAATCAACTGAAAGATTTAATCATGATTAAATTTCACCCAACTCTGGTTATGATACTTTAAAACTGACATTGAAGTGTATCACTGAATCACTGGGTAATAAATACACTTCAGGTACTTATGGTACTTAGGTACTTCTACGGGATTGATTTAAAAATCATAATGAATTGCTATTATTGGAAAAGAGATTTTAAACAATTTATTAATCATTCCAGTCTGATGAAAAATATTGAGGTTCCTTATTTCAATCCAACCTTTCTTACCATAACCAATTTGATTATTTAGTTTATTTTCTTCACTTATAAAAACTTACTAAACTCTTAAAAATATTTAAAAATAAAAATAAATCGACTCGCGCATAAACGTTCTTTATTATTTATCAGATAAAAAAAAAAAAAAAAAAAAAAAAAAAAAGATAAATTAACTAATGAGAAAAACTTATGTACTAACTACGTTTTTTGTTTATACTCTTATTGGCCACTAATTACTGTATTATTTATTTTAGTTATAACTGTTAGTAGTTATAATTATTATATGTTTTAATTTACATTCGTCTCTGATGTACAGTTACTAACTTTGGCTGATTTGCTTCACATTTCGTATTTCAAGCCGTTTTTTTCTAGTACTGTTTTTTTTTTTTAAATCTTTTATCAAATGTTTTTGAAATATTAAATACAAATTGAAACTTTTAATTTGCCTAGTAATCATCGAAGTATTTATTAATTTTTTAAAAATTTTTTATTTATTTATCTTTTGTATTTTGTTTTCCTCAGCTATAATAAGATTCTGTTTTATTCTGATTAAATTGAGGAAAATGGTATCTTAACTTTGGGGGAGTTTCTATTTAAGTAATACACATATGTATTCATTCAATCCATTTATCAGTTGTTGTTTTTTTTTTTTTACAAAGCTTGCTGGGCTCTGAAATCGAAACTATCTGAAAGCTCTTTAGACTAACTGCTTTACCACTCCGCCTATTGCTGTTAAAAAAAAAAAAAAAAAATGGTTAGAATTTTAAAAATTAAGATCTATAGTTGTGGGTGGTATTCGTTTCCTTCGTGGAATGTACTGGACCTTTCTCTTTTTCTTTGGAGGAGGTATGGGGTGGTAATTCAAATTCAAAAAATCTAAGTTGCCAGTTGACTCGTGGAATGAGAACTTAGTACCGGGTGGTGGATTACAGGTTGGAACTTTTTTTTTTTTTTTTTTTTTTTTCTGAATGGAGCGGAAGCTGTTGTAAGAAAAAAAATAAAAGCCAAAAGAAAATGAAAAAAAAAAGGCTGGTGAGACGGGCGCCTTAGATGGTGGTGGGGGAAGGCCGTATTCTGAATGAACAGTCTGGAAGATGGTGCAAGCCACGGAACATCGTTTATGGCAACCATGGCTGCCTGGTGAGTCTTCGCTCTCATAGTTTCTTCTTTTATTAAAGATTTATGTTTCATTCGTAATCATTGTCAGAAATTGTTATAAAACTATGAACGTAAATGTTATTGTAGGACATTTTCTATTTGGTCTTACACTCACCACCATGCTAACCCTTGTCACCCCCATGTTCTTTATTAGACTGTTTTAATTTTCAAGTGTGTTATATCGTTGACTTATTTTTATTCGAATAACATAATCACTTGACGTGTTGAAGTTGTAACGTTTTTGGTTTTGCAAATTCATTAAATTGTAAATGGAAGTTGTGTTTAGGTATTAAACTTCTTAATATCATCACCCAACAAAGCTGGTTTACACAGTAAAAAAAATAAATAAATAAATAAAAAATAAGTATAAAATAAAATAAAATGTTTGTGAACTTAACGCTGAATGGATTCATTCAACAGGTTGGTGTACTATAATTGGTTATTTATGAATTTGTAAGTTAGGAAACATGATTCTTAAACAATCTTTAAAAAATTGTTTTTCTAGTGATTGAATTAATTTAAATATAATTTTTATAGTTTATAAAATATGTATAAATTTTACTTATAATTTATATCCTTGATATATTCTTCAATGTGCCTGTAGATTTCTTAAATTTCTTATCTAAATATGATGTTAGTTTTGAATATCATTAATTAACAAAGAATATGAAAAAGAAAATGAGTTTTCTTTTTCCCGGTAGTATAAATAAATAAGCGTGAAAAATAAAGTTATTAGTTGACACACATCTTGATATTTATTAATCCTTATTACGTTGTTGTCTGAAGTTATTTCACTTTTATTTAAATCTTAATTTTAAAAGAAAAAATTTCTTCTGTAAAATTTTCTTGTTTTCTCCAGTGGGCTGGAAAAGTGGTTCTTTTTGAATCAACCCATATATTTTATGTTATTCTAATTTTGGTTTTATTAATCATAATTACAGTTATGGCTTTATTAAACACATTCTCTCGATTTATATGAAATAAATATCATTACGGCATTTCTTGTATATTAATTGTTTAATACACATCATGAGCTAATTTTATTTATCATGGTTATTGATTGTTTATGGTTTAACCATTTCACTATAAAAAATATCTTTAAATTAAAAAGTACCTCATTTTATTCATATTTCGTTCTGTTTAGAATAAGATAATTGTCTCTCTCTCAAAAAAAAGAAAACGAAAGATGGTATTTTTCATTTTCTGTATGTATGCATCTGTACGTATGTATGCACAGAATACATATTTGTGTTTTTACTATCCTTATTTATAATTATTAGTTATTATTTTAATTTATGATTTATTTCTTGTTATTCTATAGCAAATCACATACATGGTTGATGTTTTTTTTCTATTCCGAAATATTACATTCTAAATAATCTAACTCTAATTATAATCCAAATTGAGTCAGGCGTTGATAACATTGACGTAAAATATAATTTTGTATAAGAAATAAAACTGTTCAACTGATAATTATTAGATAGTAAGCTTAGAGCTATTAATGTCAATTTTAACTAAATAATTTTTTTTTTTCAATTTAATAAAATCATAATTTTTATTTTATTTATTTTACGTCAATGTAATCAACTCCTGATTCAAATCAGATTATAATTACGGTTAGATTGTGTAGAACATAATCTCAAAAAAAAAATATATTTTAATTACATATGCATATTTTAATACCATCTATACTCGTTTATTTATTTATTTTTAAATTAAAGTAATATATAAATTTATAATTTACTCAATATTATATTGTGGAAGTAAGATAATATACATAAAAATAATTTACTCTTTTTTCGAACGTCCCACGCTACTTTGATAGCAAAAATGAATTAGCATTGTATCTACATCCAGAGAAACAGAAACAGCACTAAATTTGCAAAAGATTGTAAAAACAATAACAATACATATTTATAAATATACGGTCGTTTTAATTTTTTTTTTTTTTTTTCGATACTTGAAAGTCGGTATGGTTATTGTCCTCGTAACATTTAATGTATAGTCCATTGAATTCTGCGCCAGATAAGACTAAAACCAGTTTAATCAGTTGACATCGCTCTTTTTTTTTTTTTTTTTTTTTTTTTTTTTTAGTTGGTTGTAGGATAAATAACTGCAATCCAAATGTTAAATAATGTTTAGTATCATCTACAAACTTTAAATAACGCATTCATAACTTCTGATAATAATTAACTATTCTATGATATTTCAATGACTAACTTTCTACAGGGGAATGCCCTAATAAATGAAAGAGAAATAATTTTTTATGAAATGTGATATTTTTTGTTGTCATAATTATTAAATTAATTTTTCTTTTTTTAAATAATATATCCGCTATATTGATTTCATAGCTAAAATACGACTTCAGTGACGACTCTCACCCAAGTGTTGCTATGAACCCATTTCATCTGTACTACTCTTTTGTGTTCAGTTACTTGTAGAAGTGATCGAATTAGAACAAGAGGCAGGTCGTTCGCCATTCCTGAGATATTATGGAGCAAACAAATAGATCTCCAATTTGGCACTAAGTCAACTAGGCTGTTCGATTGCGTTCCCTAGGATATACGCGTCCAATAGGTCTCGCTGCTACAGAACTGCATACTTCATTGCTCTTTTGTTTCCACAGTATTTCCCTGCAAGGATACCTATTCTGTTGAAATAATTGTCTGAATGTAGGTATTTAGTTATGATAGCTTTTAAAAATATTTCTCTCAATTGATTTATCATTGCAATTTGAATCAACTTTACTACCTCCTCAAGTAGGGCAGAGAGGTTATGGCAATCGGTCTAATTTTTTTTTACAGTCTAAAAGGTCCATTAACCGGACTCGAATTGTTTCTTAATCTCAGTTACGAAATAGAAAACATTTAAATATATTTAAAATATTTATTAGGCCGAGACGATTCATCATTTTAGGCCATCTAATCGGAAATTTAAATAGAGAAGATCAGGAATGCAGTCAAAGCGGAACACCACGTCTAAGATGAAATTCTTTAGTATGTGCCTCCGGTTTTTATCCATGCCATTCTATATTCCATTCGTCATCTGTTTATCGGTCTGTTATTTTTGTCACATCTAGGATTTTGTTCATTATAGCCCTGAAGAAGACCTGCAAGGAGGTTGAAACGTTGGCAGGTATTAAAGAATTTCTTCTTAGACGTGGTGTTCCTCTTTGACTGCATCCCTGATCTTCTTTTTCTCCATTCATCATAACAGTCAACAATACTTTTATCATTCAAATTTAAATATAAAATCTTGATATTACTGTTTCTTTATATATATATATTCTTTCAGGTTTGAGTTATACATTGAAGTCTTGAAACTTTTAAGTATTGAAATCTTTAAAGTTAGAGATAATATCTTCTTCTAAATTAGCTGTTATTTATCAGAATTGTTTGCAACTTTATATGCCTTTCAGTTTAAATATCTAAATAAATTTTTCTCCAATCGATTTCTTTTATAAAATACAATTAAATTAATTTAGCGAAGTTTTATATGCTTACTAAAATATAACCTACATCTATTAGTGTGATACGACTTTGTTATAAAGTAACCGTTGTTTAATTGTTGGAGTCAGCAATTCCTTTACTGCAGAAACACCCCATTGTACTTTTAACTATCCATTTTTTTCTCAAGCATTACAACGATATACTATTTTTAAAAAATGTGCTATAAGAACAATTTAAACGTTTGGATGTTATATGAGTGTTGGTTAGTCAATGACCGAATACTTTCACGTGAACATTGATCAAATATCATAATTCAAAGTTTAAATTATGGGGTTACGTTAAACCTACAAAAATGAAATCTGTTGCACAATAACTTTGATTTATATAAATGAATTACAGTAAACCCTCGATTATTCGCGGAAATTTGTGAGGCAGTAATCGTGGATAAGCCATACCTACGGATAGCAATATAAGCTAAACAACAATTCAAAACATTTTTTGATCCATTTTCATTTACAACAAAAGAACTACTAATGTAATTATAATTTAATAAACATTATATATTACTTTAATTCGGAAATGTCTTTATGTTTATTATAATATTCTACACAATATTTACACACGATCGAGTCCTCCCAATTCATTAGATTTTTCCTGTGTTCGCTAAACGTTTACAATTTATTTATATTTCAATAAATAATAATGAGAAGGTTTATGTAGGAAGTATGTTTGGCTGAGATTAAAATATTAGAAGAAAATAAATAATTGTTTTTTATAAAATCTTAGTTTGAAGTGGAAGGATTTGATTTATATATTTACCAATTTTCTTTGCATAGTGTGTCCAACTATATTAATGAATTTCTTTCTTTTTTCTAGAATTCCTTCAATATAGCTCTAAAAATTCCTGAAGTTCTTCGCAAGCATAAGATAGAATTATGGTGTGAATGTCGATCCTTGAGTCACGTCCCGCGTAATAATTTCACGTCCCAGCTTGATTGTATGCACTAGGTAGATTATGTGTGTGTCTATTGCCTGTAATTCCTCATACTTTTTTCTCTGTTGTATTGATTTGGAGGTTGGTCTGTCTTTTGTATTGTTCTGATTACAAATGTCAATAACACTGTTCTGATCTCAATTCTATTGTTTGTTAAAATGGTATCGTACATTTTAGTTTTAATATTGCTTAAGTCGCAGATAGTAAGAGAAGTTCTTTTACTCGCCGAAGAGTCATCTGACAGAAGACTGGCGTAGCAGTCCAGTCAATTAACACATTGTAGTGTGCATGAAATTCACACTTAAATTTATTAAAAATCGATAATTTTAGAAATAAATAAAAATGTTTACCTCACTTTTTGTTAAACTTTTGCTTTAAATACCAGAAACGTATAAATGAAATTGAAGGTAATTTAATGCTCTACAATTTTCATTCCGACATTTCTTCTGAGAAACGATCGTGGAAGGTGCCAGTAGCAAACGTTTGACAATAAGTGAGGTAATATTTGTTTTTTTCCCGAAAATCACCGATTTTCAATAACGTATATCTCGAAAACCGTAGGAATTTCGACAAATTTATAAAGAATCAATTTTATGTGAAATTAGCTTCAATTTTGATTTTTACATATTTTTCTAGAGTCAACCGTTTTCGAGATATAATCGAAAAACCTAAAAAATTTAACTCCCCTCTCCCCCACCGTTAGCTCACCCCCCAGGGGCGGAGACTTTTAGTTTGTTTACCTTCTAACTATTCCTAACGAAGCTGTGAAATAAAAAAATTATCGCATATTTCAGCACTCATTGATTAGACTATAGATACGTAGTTCTCTACTATGTGTAATTATGGTTCACTATTAGCAATACTGTTGGCCTTTCCTTGCGAATCGAAAAAATAATGTTTTGTAATTTTATTCGCTGCGTTTTAAGATTCCTCTTATACATTGACATATTTATACATACATGTTATGCATATTCCCTTCTTAGAACTGATTTTGAATGAAAAAGAATTTTAATAGAACTGCAAATAATTCATCAATCCTAATTTTTTTAACTTTATTTCTTGGATTTTTCTCTTCTCGTGATATTTCAAACTCTCGATAATTCGAAGTTATTTTACAGGTCCAATTTCGAATTATCGTGAGTCGACTATGTTAGTCTATCTCTCTCCCTTGCCTTGGTATATGGAAGAGTATCGGATCCAATATTGTGTTTTAGTTTGTTCTTCATAATATTTAGAACAGATGCTAAATCCTTTGCCTTAAGGTTATTCTTCGTTGGCAGTGTGGTCAGCAGATATAGAAAGAAGAAGCATTTTTTTATAAACAATAGAATACAATGACCATGGATACTCTAGCAACTTAAGCAAAAAAAAAATATCCTTTTCTTCGTCTTAAATATAAATAATCTGGGAAGTTAAAGAATAAATCTAAACAAAATCAATATTTTGGGCTGAATGATTATATTTTGAGAACCATTGGTTCCAATCTATAGTTTATAGATTAGTCTACTCTGAATTATTTTTACAAAATAACTTACGCTTTAATAAAAATATTCCGAGCGCAACTTCAATGTGCTTAGCCTGTTGGCCAACCATATTCTTTTTTCGAAACATCAATATACAATTTCACTCCTAATTGGTGAAATAATATTGTTTTTTATTTTAGTTCCTATAGTACATTTTAATAGATTGTAAAATTTAATTATTCCGTACATAATTTTCTTACCCAGTTGATTCATTAATTTGGTGCCAAATAGTATTAAAATTACTTTTTATTTCTAATATCACCAAACATTATCTCCTTGAATATTAACTACCAATTCAATGTAATAGGCCCTCAAATCTAATAAATACTGTTTGTACACCTCCCTGCTTTGGTCCGTCGTATTTATTCCGTGCCCAATTCAACTATATTTTTAAGTGTTTCATTAATAAGATGTAAGTCTTAATGGTTGCTGCATAATTTAATAGCGATTATTTTATATCTTGTCACCGTTTGTTGTGATATTTCAATCTTACAGTTATGTAAACAAGCTAAGGAACATGAATGGGTTATAATGTTTTTGTAACGGATAGTATAGTTGTCAAGCAGGCACTATGTTTCCTACTAGGGCTTTATCTCTCCTTTGTTCGAGGTAAATGATTGTAGCTAATCCCAGTGTAAAAATATTTCTATTTTTTCTCAGCCCCCAACTGAAGAAATGCCGACTGTAGCTATTATGCGCAATTAATTTATATCGTTATTACGCAGTAATTGATTGTTAGTTTGATAGCTCATTCTTTATAATTAATGGACAAATTGTAAAAGTTTCATAATATTAATTGGATCCGGCGGTGGGATTCCAATATTTGATTACCTAAATAGGCTAGATTTGTCAATTATTTCTTCTCATTCATTATCCCTTTATATATATATATATATATATATATATATATATATATATATATATATATATATATATATCATCCCAGTGAATAAGTGGTTAAGTCGAATTATGACCAAATGAGTTATGTGATTAAAAAGGAAATTGGAGGTTTTTCTTCATGGTGAATGACTGTTTAAGATGTTCATTTTAAGTAACCATGTTTTAAAATGAACATCTTTCTGAAACACTCATTCACCATGAAGAAAAACCTCCAATTTCTTCTTAGACACAACTCATTTGGTCAAAATTCGACTTAACCACTTATTCAAAGTTTTAATTAAAAAAATTGAATACCTTTTTTTCGTTCAACTTCTATGTTTTAATACGAAAACCATGTTCCTTTTCCTGTCAATCAAACCTCTAATTCCTCAGCACCACATAAATCACATATTATGCCATCCATCACTAGCGATGACACCCAGTATGGTTTTCTTCTAATAGTTTCCTCTAGTTTTTCTAGATCTCGTTACAACCGGAAGGAAATTCAATGATTCTGCTGCCACATCACCATTGGTCCTCAATTTCTGATACCATGAAGCTAGTCATTTTTATTTTAATATATTTTTTTATACTGTTCAAAGAAGGTAATTCCTGTATTCAACTTGGCAATAGAGTGTGCTTCGTTATTCCATAAGAATATAATTCCTGTATTCAACTTCTTGACAATAGAGCGTGCTTTGTTATTTCATGAGAACATTTTCAAAATCTGTGGATTTTCTGGATACTTACAATGTGCTAGCATGCTGTTGCATGTTCTTTTGCTGTGTACCTAATAAATGTTATGTACAAATGTTCTTATAACATTTTCAAAGTGTTATTATTGTCTGGCTGTCCCTTCCTCATTTTCGATCGGGCATTAAGCTTTATCTTTTGAAGTTCTTTTAGTAGTCAGATTCATGGTCTTTTCTCTACTTTTTGACTGGCTCTCAAATAGTTCTATTCTATTAGAAGGTACTCTGCCTTTTTTCTGTATTTTCTACCTGCAGCAGGAAGAGTAAAAAGTGCTAACTTTCTGAACACCACTCTATTACCAATTATTTTATTTTTATGTAGTGTCAGCATTTAAAAGAATCCGTTTATCGACTTTATAATATATTTTTTTCCCATAACCTTAACCAAATAAATAATTCTTTCACTCCAAAGCTACTTGATAGTGCATTGTTCTTTAATATCATTGTTATAGGTTAGACATGAAAAATGTCTTTTCCTAAGGCAATTGTTTTACATTTCAAAGCAGTAATATAAATTAATCATTTAGGAATTTTAAATTCAGATTGAAACAATAATCATATTCATTTTTTCTCTTTAAACAAAGGTTTTATTGAATTATTTTCTGGACAACATTATGCTACAGTTCATGAAGCCTACAATTATAGTTAATGAATTTTAACCTCTGGTTTTTTAGACTGTGTATTTCAATTCTTCAGGTGTTAAAATAGCTACAATTTTTTATTAATAACTGTTGTGGACTATTAATTAGATCTTTTTGTCAAAATAAAATCTGTAACTCCTGAAATTAATTAATCTCAAATGTATTTTTCTGTGTTCAATAAGTTTTTAAAATTAAGATTATTAGTAATTAATCTTATCATTCAGTAGTTGTTTCTCATCTAATTATCTAATGTTTACAGATGAGGCAAGGCTTTCTAAATGTCGAGAAGAGGCTGGTGGAAAATGGAGGCGGCAGAGGCATCGAAAAGACCCTCCTGACTACTCTACTCATTTTCCTCGAATAGGGTGAGTTTTTTTAAAGTACCTACAGTTTAAGGAAGCGTTTAAAATAATACTTAATACAACCTGTAAGATAATGCTACATATAGTTCATTAATAATTTCAAACACTCTTAAATCTGAAAACAATTATTTTTATTTTATTCCTTCTTTTTTGTAATATAGTCATTTTAAATTAAAAGTGGCTTTACTTTTTCAGCAGGGAACCAATAGACTTGTCAACCAGGAAGTTGCGAGGATCTCCCCCATCTTACTCTCAGACAATTGCTAACCAAAAGCAGGCAAGAACCACTGTCATTACTACAAATACTTCAAATCGAACAGGTAATTAATTTATTTCATTCACATTTTACATGAATATTAATCAATGAAGGTTCTTTGTAATGACTAGATTTATGATTTTTGTTTTAATTTTAATTGGAACAATATTTATTATGCTATGCTAAATGATCCATTGATATGAGTAGTAATAATATTGATTAAAAAAAAAAAGGAAAAAAAAAAAAGATATTGCCAACCCAAAAATTCAGTGTTATGGTTGCTTTCGAAACTCCCTCCTGTGAGCCCTGCTGAAACCAAGATTTAGGTGACATTTCTTTTCTGAGCTTTGATTATCTTGATGTTCAACAAGCATGAAGAATGGTATAGAGTACTTTAAAAAAAAAAAAATCATTCCTTTTCAAGTTAAATGTTTCAAAAAACTTGTTTTTAAAACAAGTTTATCATGGGCAAATAAACTGAATATCGCAATCTATATCTAACTGCTAATCACTCTTAACTATTATTCTGACTTTAAAAGAACTATGGACTGGGAGTGGATAAGTTGGTCAATACTTATCATTAACATTAATAAGATAGTAAGTGCCCTTGTGATAAACCTTTTAAATCTTATTGTTTCAGTCCATTTAGTTGAATTAATAAAAAAATATTAGAAGGGTTAAAATTTCATTTTTAAATTAGATTTCAACAACCTCAATTGTTTAATTTAGCTTGAAATCTGTTGATTTCTTCTTTCTTCATTCTATTTAAATTTCCTTTTTAATGCCTATAATTTTTATTTTCAAGTTATCAAAGTGCATGAGATCAGATATTCATAACTAAAGCTATTTTTTATTTTGTTGTTATTTTTCTTTTACGTTTTTATTTTAAATACTCAATTTTTTACTTCTAATGAACTTTTTCATGTTTGTTTATTTATTTATTTTTATTATTATTATATATTGTGGTAATTACTTTGTTTTGTCAATGAAACATCAACTTAACCATTCAAATTATATCAGTTATTTGACAAATGGAATGTGTTTCACATTGATAATGATGATCTTTGGCTTTTCTAGAGAGGTAAAAAAAATTATATACTTTATTATCATTAATTTCTGGTTTTAATTCCTAGTTACAGATTGTGGTGGAGTTTGTGACCCAATGATCGATGAACATTTCAGGAGATCGCTTGGTAAAGATTACCTAAGCTCAGCAGAAGAAGGTGACACCAGTGATTCTTTTGAAAAAACAGATACATCTTCACTTTCTGGTAATTTTTTTATGATTACGTTATTATTTTGATCCAACACCTTCGTAGTCAAAAGTTTATTTTGCCTTCTATGTGCATATTTAGTTATCTAATTTTTGTAAAGTAGTTGTCCAATTATCTTTCTAATAAATAGTTACATTTTATAAAATGAATAAAAACTAAAATAATTCAAAAACTGCAAACTGACTGAGAAAATTTTTTTTTTATGTAATTCACTTTTGACCTAATGGAAAGGAAAACCATCAGTTAGTTAAGCTGCTCTGTGTTCTTAATGTTAAATGGTCTTTCAGCTTGATAAGCTTTTTTAAAAAAAATTTTTTTTTATAATTATTTTTATAATTAATAATATTTTATTTTATTTTTTATAATTATTAATAATAATTTTCTAACCACAAAAAAAAAATGTCACTATTTTTTCTTTATTGGTTTTATTATTTTTTTTTTTAATTGTATTGTTATTTTTTATTTTTTTTATTTTCAATCAACTGCTTTTTAATCACATTAAATACATAAAAAGTTTTTCATATTTTAACACTTTTGTCTTTAAATTTTATGTTAAGGAGATGAATTTGTCAGGGGTGCAGTCAAGGTTGAATAAACACAGCCAGTTTTTAAATGAAAAACTTATATTTTGGCGTGCCAACGTTTCGACCTGCCTTGCAGGTCTTCATCAGGGCTAAAATAACAAAAAAATTGGATGTGACCAAGATGATACTAACATTAAAAAAAAAAAAAAAATAAATAATAAACATAATTTAAAAATGAAAAAAAAGAAACAAGAAAAAAAATTTGCAGTTAACTAGATAATTGAATACAAAATAGTAGTGAAGTTTAGTCGAAGATACAGTTGTAATGGAGTAATTAAATAATTTAAATTGAATAATATAAATTTAAAATTTTGTAAACTAATACAACAATACAAACTAATGTTACAATTTTATTAACAGATGTTTTTTATTTGGAATTAAAAAAGGTATAAGGGATCTATATGAAAAGGAAAATGATAAAATAGAAAGGTAAGCAAAATAATAAAGTTGGCATAACAATAAACGAAGGAAGAGGTTGAGAAAATATGAGAAATTAAAATAAATGGACTTACTGAAGTAGTCTAGATGAAGGCTTGACTAACAATGACTGTTAAAAAATAAAATCAGGGAAAAGGGGGGTGGGAGATAATGACTTGCAGAAAGTAATTAAGGGTGGCAGTGGCTAATATAACATATGAAAGGGGGCGCATGGTGGATAAAAACCGAACTACATTTTTTTTAATTTTATTTAAAAGGCGTGTAAGATGTCAAATATGAATTTAAACATTTCGCTATCACCGTCAGCAAAAAAAAAAAAAAATAAAAAAAAAAAAAATAAATAAATAAAAAATAAAAAAAAAAAAAAAAAAAATAAAAAAAAAATAAAAAAAAATAATTAATAGTGATGGAAAGGTTATAGTTTTTTAATAAGATTTAATACTTGGGAATAAGTGAGGGAAATGTATTGTTTATCAATTTTATGGTTTACAGCAGGGGTGCTCAAACGGTCGATCGCGATCGACTAGTCGATCGCGAGTGCTTTTTGGGTAGATCTCGAGAAGAAAAAAAATTTTAATAAGTAGGTAGGTAACTAAACTACAAAAATGTATTACGTAATAAAATAACACTGCTTGCGGCAAAAGGTGGCTTTATCAAAGGAACGCGCGGCACTTGTCAAAGAAAAGCCGTGTTGTTTCTAGACGAGAGACAGTACAGTCTAGTTTCGGGCGGCGCGTTTGACGGGAACATTCGAGACTTTCGTTCACGCCGATATAAATGTTGCGCCTGCAGGAATTGGAGTCATTCTGAATTGTAACTTGATGGCGATCCTACGTCGATACAAAGTTTATTATTAAATAGTGGAAAATGAGTGCAGTGAAGAAATCTAAAACGTATCATTTTAATAAGGATTGGGAGGAAGAATTTTTCTTTTGTATGGTGAAGGGTAAGTGCATTTGTGTTATTTGTCGTGCGTCAGTTGCAATACCTAAGCGTGGTAACTTAGAGAGGCATCATAAAACGGTTCATAAAAACTATGAAAAGGATTTTCCGCTACCGAGTGAATTAAGAAAACGAAAAGTAAGTGATTTGATATCTTGTTTGAAAAAAGAACAATCCATGTTCACAAGACCAGCCAAACAATCAAAAGCTGCTACGATCGCGTCATTTAAAATATCTCATATTTTGGCGAAACACAAGAAACCATTTGAAGATGGATCGGTGGTGAAGGAAGCATTTATTGAAGCGGGTGAGACTTTATTTGGAGATTTTAAAAATAAAACAGAAATCATGTCTGCTATTAGAGAACTTCAGTTATCTCGTCCGACTGTCACAAGGCGTATTGAAGTCATGAGTCAGGACATCGCAGATAAACTAAAACATGATATCATGGAATGTACATACTTTTCTTTACAGTTCGACGAATCCATCGATATGACAGACACTGCCCAGCTGTGTATTTTTATTCGGATGGTATTCAATGACATGTTGGCTAAGGAAGAATTTTTGACAATCATTCCTCTGAAGGGGAAGGCCCGTGGCGAAGATATATATGACGTTTTCTTCAATTTTGTAAAAAAACTACGAGCTACCAATATATAAATTAGTGTGCATTACAACCGATGGAGCACCAGCAATGACTGGAAACAAAAACGGTTTTGTGGCATTGTGTCGAGCTAATGAAGAATTCCCTTCATTTTTTTCATTCCATTGCATTATACATCAACAAGTTTTGTGTTCAAAAGTTTTAAACACGGAGGAAATTATGGGCATTGCAACAAAAATTGTGAATTCCATCCGTGCACGTAGCTTGCAACGGCGGCTCTTTCAGTTGCAGTTGGAAGATAGGGAGTCAGCTGAACACACTGATTTAGTTCTTCACACGGACGTCAGGTGGTTGAGTCGCGGAAAATTCCTAGAAAGGTTTCAAGAATTATTGCCCGAAATAACAGCTTTTCTAGACGAAAGAGGTGATGACACTCAGATTTTGAAAAACGAAAAATGGCTAAATGATTTGGCATTTTTGACTGACATCACAATGCACTTAAACACCGTTAACTTGGAGCTTCAAGGTAAAGGAAAAACTATTATTGAGATGATTAGCGCAGTAAACGCATTCAAAAGTAAATTGCAACTTATGATAGATCAACTGAAAAGAAAGGATCTGAAACATTTTCCGTCTTTGAAAGCAAGGATTCCTCAGTTGAATTATGATACGTATGAGGCTGAATTATCAAATATTTTGGGACAATTCGAAATGCGTTTTTATGATTGCAGTAAATTGGAAAATATAGCATCATTTATGAGTTATCCTTTTTCATGTAAAAACATTGAGGAATTAGCTACTGAAATAGCAAGTCAGTTTAATATGAACTCATGTTCTGTTGAAAATGAGTTGGTGCAGATTATATCAGATATACATCTCAAAGCTACAGCATCTGATACAAATTTCTGGTGTTTTATATCTGAAGATAAATATCCGAATGTAAGGCAAATCGCCCTTCAACTGACGGCATTTTTCGGGGTCAACTTACTTGTGCGAGTCTGCATTTTCTGAAATGAAGATAATTAAGTCAAAATATCGCAATCGACTAACTGACGATCATATGTCATCATGCTTGAGATTAGCACTCAGTGGTTACGTACCATCTTATGAAAAGTATGCTGAGGACATGCAGTGCCACGCTTCAACATCCAAAGCCACTCCTTAGTTAAGTTTAACACCATATGTAACTCTTTTGTTTTGTAACAACAAATAAACTCGCAATTTTGAATAACTATGAGTTTTTTCATTGATATTGTAGAGAAGAACCTAACTAAACCTAACCCAAACCTTGACTAAAATAATGTACCTATATTGTGCAGAAAGCTAATATCTATATATGCTACGGTACACCCTACCTAGGTAGGTAGGGTGTATCGTGTATGTACGACAACCCTGCATCACACACACTTGCAGTCTCAGAGTCGATCGTAAGTAGTCTAAAAATATTGAGGTAGATCGCCAGCAGTTCAAGTTTGAGCACCCCTGGTTTACAGGATTAGGTTCTAAATGGATGTAAATGGATTCTGATAATAGACGTTTACTATGGTTGGGGACAGTGGCAAGGATAGATGCTTTTTCGAAATCAAAGGTATGATTTAATGATAAGGAATGTTCTGAAAGTTTGGAGGCGGAGGGATTTTTGGAAGAGATGGAAAGTTTGTGTTGGGAGATGCGGGCTTTAAGGTGATTTTTGGTTTCACCAATATATGATGAATGGCAATTAGGGGAGGAACATGGGATACGGTAAACAACATTTGATTTAAGTTGGAGAGGAATAGGATCTTTTAGGTTGGTGTAGATGCAACCTATTCAACCTTGACTGCACCCCTGACAAATTCATCTCCTTAGTAAAAACTCACAGTCAACAATACAACCATCATCTTAAATTTTATGTATTTTAATTTTAACTTTTTTTTTTGTATACTTAATTAGCAATTACTTAGAACACTTAGAAATTAAACACTTGAAAAAAAAAACTAAAAAACAACCCAATTCTATTTGAACTTGAATTTCTGGCTACCGATCTGCCCACTGCCCTCCCTCCCTCCTTTTCTTTCATCAACCTATTTTCAGTTCTGAGATGGGTTTGATAGTAGTTGAATTCATATTAAGCAATATTATTATTTTCAGGCATCTCTTTAAAATAGGTTGCCCTCTGCTTCTTTTAGACCACTTCTTCCAGTTTCTGAGGTAAGAATTGGAAGTTAGTGATGGGTAGAATAAGCATTCAATTTGCATAAATATTTTGTTAATTCGTATTTTCCATTCAAGCTGACGGTTCTATAACACTATGTCAGTGTCAGTTTTGCTTCATTTTACATTCAAGTTGGAGTTGATGGACACTCACTCAGAATATATTAAGAAGCAAAATAGAGATTTATTTCATTACAAATAACACTTTTTTTGTTGATGTTATGTTACATTTATTTTTGTTTGTTTTGGTATGGATATGTCTTTTAGCTAGGGGGCCTATACTTTTTTTTTTTTTTTTTTTTTTTTTTTTTTTCCACCCTGAAAAATTTAACATTTTGACACGCTCTAGCTCTGTTGGTGTTGCTTGGATCTTTACCAATTAATTCAAAAAGTTTCCTCTTTAGAAATTTGATGGAGAATATTTTTTGTTGTATAACATTTGTTGCTAGGACACACTGTTAGGAGCTATGATTTGAATGAAAAAAGTCATGATTTGCCTACATTATTTAAGTGTTTCTTTTTTGACACGCTCTAGCTCTGTTGCTGTTGCTGGAATCGAAAATTTGTTGAGTTTCCTTATCAGAAGTTTAATTGAAAGTATTTTTTGTTTTATAGCATTTGTCTCTAGGAACTACCGTTTGGGAGCTATTTTGGTTTGAATGAAAAAAGTTGTTTAAAACCCTTATTTGCTCTCAACTTTCTTTTTTTTCAAATAATCATTATTTGTTAATTTAATGTAATTATCAATTTAAGTAATTTGATCCTTTTAAATCAAAAATGTAAATTAGGAAAAGCAGTAAATTATAGGTAGACATATCCATGATCTAATGTTTTTCCTAGTCAGGGAGAAATACGCAATGTGTTGGTTTATCTTTTATTTTTTCTTTAATTTTATCATTTTAATATGTCTCTGACCTGATGTACTCATAGTTCATTTTTTTTTTTTTTTTTCAGTTGATGACCATTTTGCAAAAGCTCTGGGAATTACAGAAGACCATTGGAGGAAGTTACAAAATGAAACAGAAGGGAAGAAGCCTGACAGTGAAGAAATAAGGAGGTCTTAGACTTAACACAGTACCATATGCACTTTTAGCTCAGAGAATTAGATGTACACACTTTTTTTTACTGACCAATGGCGTATTACCATGGCTACACACTCCATCCAATATGTGTTTGTGAAGTGATTGCAGTTGTCAAGATTTAGTCTATCCCTTGCCCCACAGACCTGTATTGTTATAGTAATATAATAGTTGGTGAACAATAGTACCAAAATTTAACTGGAAAATTTGTGATTTTATTTGATTTGGAGAAACGTTTGGTTACTTAACCTTCGACAAAGCTTAGTTTTGGGGGTTCGCAGTTTATTCTATTTTTATTCCTAGTAATTTTTTTCTGTCTGTTTTAATGACATTTTTAACTTTATACATACATGTATGTAGTCTTCATAGTATTTCAAGTTTAATTATATAGAGAAACACTTGAGCCAAATTAGAATTCAGTCAAGTTCTGGTGCTAAGGCCAAAAAACATTGATTTAATTAATGTTTGTTTCAAACTATTGAACACATTCTCTTTTACTCATCTCTTTTTACTATAGACTTTTCTATTTAATTTAATATATTTATCCTTATTTGTATTTATTTTCCTTGAATTAATGATCATTATTTATTTTTAAAATAAAATAATTAGAATTAGAACTGTGAGTTCTTTATAAAATGAAAATAAACCCTAAATTTTATTAATGATAAGATCTATAGATGGACTCAGTATCACATTTCTTATAATAATGTGGTAATAGTTCTACTGTTTTTGTTCTTTTTCTCTCTTCAATGATAAAATTGTCTTCTATTTCACAAATTTTGGGAACCCTTTAGAAGGGTTATTGGCCTTATAATTTGTACCAATTTTTATTTTACAGTTATTTTGTGCAGAGGAAAATAATTATGTATAATACTCAAATGACATGAATTTGAACCTCTTTTTTGTCATTAAAATAATTGATTCACATAATTGATTTTAATTAATTGCTTAGGATTTTCTGTTTCCATGAATGGGTTTTGTCTGCCCTCCCATGCATTTCTGTTACATTAGGGTGATTTTTTAGTTGTGATCTACATAAAATTACTTTTTTCCTCTTGGATCTCAGTGGAATAAATAAACTTAATGTTTTTAAATGGCCTGTCGAAGGTACGATAAATGTTGTGCTATTTAATTGCAAATAATTTAATTAATGTTTCAATAAAATAAGGTTAAGAAATTACTTAAATTGTAAAAAAAAAAATCAATTTATACAATGATATGAAATTTCTTTAGTATTTATAAAAACAAACTTATATGTCTCTCTTTATTGTTAGTAATTAATATACATTTACTGAATGTAATATTTATAAATAAAATTAAAGAATGCATTAATTAGATTAGTGATTAGTATTGTGCAATCATATTTCTTTCATTCTTTATTTCTACAGAAAGCATTGAAAAGACTACAATTAAATATTCTTTTGTATACTATTACTTAAATAAAATTAAGTAATGAAATTTCAATTTTAGTTTCAAATTATTTTAAAATTTAGTTTTGTGGGTTTACATTCAAAAGATAACCTTATATTTTTAGTTCATATTTTTATTTTTTATTTTTGGCCTTGTAAGTTTTCCATAACTTACTTATTAATAAGGTCTTGAAAAGTATTAACTATATTGAAGATTATACAATTATATTGACAGTGTCTTATCAATTTCCTGTTTTCAATAATACTTAGGTAATTAAACAATTTCTAATTGTATCATTAAACTTATCAGGATCGTGTTTATTGTACATTACTGAACTAATTGTTCTTTATATTTCTTTGCACTAATGAATACATAGAATTAAGAAATTTATACCATAAATTGTAATTTTATAGAATTTAATTTGAAAGTGATGGAAGACTTTGTTTAGGTTTTAATTTAAAAGTTTGTCAAATAAAGCTCAGGGTTAGGTTTTCTCTTTTGATTACCTATTTTAAGTAATAAAAAAAAAATTGTGGATATGAATTTTGATGGAACTGTAAAACAATTAAAATATTAATGAATAGTTGAAATTTCATGACACTTAGTTATAGTATTTTTAAATATTTAATAATTGTGAGTTATTAATTATTAATTTACAGCCTCTTAAGGCTGGAGTGTTATGTTTTGGAAATACGTCTTTGTTCTTAGATTATAAATCAGATTATTTTCAACAAGATTATATACGTACATAATGTAGATTATTTATTATAGTATAGAACATGTAAATGAACACTATCTTTTTTATTTAAATTTTTTTTTTGTCAAATTTACTGTAAGGAGCTTTATCATTATTTGAATCTACATTTTCTATTGTTTATAATGTATATATAGTGTTATGAAATTGTTTTGTTAAATATAAATGTACGCTGTTTTTGTTTTTATTAATGCTTTATCAATCTAACAACCTTTCTATTATTAGTGTTTTTATTTAATTCAAGGGATTTTAGTTTCTGTTACTAAAATAATAAATATTGATACTTTTATAAGTTATTGATAATAATATAATTAAATTGTGGGAAGGGTTACTGTATACTTAACCAGTTATAGGTCATCTCAAAAAGGTTCAATGTTATTTTCAAATGGATAAGAGTTTACTTAAAATGAATCCTTAAAATAAATATATATACATTAAGTTTTTTTTTTAGTTTCAAATATTGAGGTTTTAAAATTGCATGCAAAATGTTTATCCAGCTTTCAATTTCAAAAACAATGCTTAGGGTGAAATTTTGATTTTTTTATGCATCCTTTACAAGCATAGTACAGAGGGGTTAAATTATAATCTAGCCAGCCAAAAATCAGTTTAATGAAATATAGTGGAGATGGGAAAACCCTATCGCATAGTCAATTAGAATAGTGAGGGATTTAAATTATTTCCCTGAATGATCGAATTATAAGAAAAACCAGTTTGAACTTGTCTGTAGTACTACATTTATTTTGTTTCACATCAATAGTAACTTTGTGAGTGTATAGTTCAGCGCTACCTGAGACCGATCACATATTTATCAGACCAACTCATTATGGATTGTGAGAGGCCAGGTATGTATCTATGTTATAATTAAAATATAGGATAAGGCAATTAAATAAAATAAGAAAGACGCTCTTAATTTTTTGCCTTGTTTTTGTGAACTTCAACATTCGATAAGGATTTTGTTATACTTCCCGATGAGACCTCATAATCATAATCTTTAACAAGATTGACTGGTCAAGTTATGTGGTTAATAAATTTTAAATCATAACCGCCACTATAGAAAATATTAATTTTTTTTCTCCAGAAAATCTAAATAAAAAGCAATAAAAGATATTCTGAAGGGTAAATATTATTTTAGGGCCAGAATTCTGATAGGGCGAGCCTAGAATTCTGATAGGGCGAGACCTTTTTGACCTTATGAATAGCCTGCAATTAGCCCTGTTTCGACAAGGAATTAAAATTTTTGGAAAAATAACTGGCAATTCAAAATAATTATTCTGAATCCCTTTGGAAAGCTTTCTGAAGAACCTGCAGATGCTGGGAATAAGCATTTCAGTCTATACCAATCTAATTTCACTCACAAATTTTCAAGAGAATCTTGTAACCTAGATATCTTAAATAGATTGCTTCTAAGTTCCGATCCACTTCATCTTGTCTGAGTTCAGTACTGAAAAAAAGAAGCAAGCCATTTTTTAACAAGACATTAGCTCTACTTTTTCTGCTGAACTATCCAATCAAACAGCTAGCCAGAGACTCCTGGATTTTGAGAGTGATGAAAGTTGTGACTCATCAAATTATTAATTGAGAAGTGTTAATTAATTTACCCAGTTTTTTTTTAATTATTTTTTTTTGTGCATCGTAAATAAAATATGTTTGGCTGGCTAAGCTGTCATTTATCCCTCTGTGCATAGAATAAACCAGACATTTGTTCACCCCCTTAATAAATTCAAGTATATTAAAAACTGTTCAATAAAGAAGAAACTAACAGTAACATTTCCTTGTCAACACTTAAGCTACTTTAAGTTAAATAAAAAGTTTTTTCTGATTAAAAAGTTGTGTAATTGACACCACAGTTATTGAAACCCCTTCATTCTCATTCATTTTACTTCTCCATTATAAATGCATGGAATGGACATCTATTCCATTTATAGCACAGTGGTTACCATTTTTGGTTATAAATAGGAAATTAAAAGAATTTTAATTGGTAGACACGATATTTGGAGAAATTACTTAATTTCCTTGAAAAATAATTTACCCTATGAAGTATAAAATTGTTGCTTTTATTTTTTTTAATGTATCTAAAAATGGTCGTGAACATAAAAAATTGCTAGTCTGAAAAGATGAACCACATAGATATTAAATTAATAAAAAATTGTGTCGTTCACTAAAATCATCAGTCTCCACAGTATAGTAGTACAAGTGGCAAACAGGTACATCAGAGAGAGGTCCTCATACCCTTTCAGGTGCATTGGAGGTCTTATCACTCAATGAATAGCTTACTTCTGAGGATTTCAACTCTTAATCATTTCTTGCTCTTGGTATTTCCAGATATTTTTTTTCTCTTCACTTCTTGGGTTTTTTTTTGTGTGCTTTATTTTTCCTTAAAATATTAATTTACAGTTTTTCTTTTTACTATTAATGATAGTGCTCGAGTATTTATTTTAAAGACTGGCTAATGCAGCACTTTTGGTAAGAAAGATTTTTTACTATCAGAACTGTCAAATTGAGTTCATTTGAATGAATATTCCTTCTCGCAAAATAAATGAAGAAACCATATGTTCTGTTCAATTATCGTTTTTCTGGTCATCAATTTTGTTATATATCTATATTAAATTATTTTTATAATAAACAACAATAGAACATTAACTACGAGTATTAAACAGTTTTGTTCATAACAACAGAAAAAAATGACCAATCATCCATTGTTAGGTGTAATTTTCTTGTTAATTTTACATATTTTTATATTGACACTTTGAAAATATTTTATTAAATTTAAATGACTTTTCTGATTCATAAGGGTTTCCCACATTTTTTAGAAAATGAACAATTTAATAAAAGCATATTTTTTAAATTTAAAAATTAGTGTGTCGATAAATATCTGAGTGCCAATAACTATTAGTTAACTCTGCTACATATATCAATTACGTTATTAGGAATATATCCTGCTATACCATAATGCATGTTCCAATCATATTCATGTTTTTTGTAGAAGTTCTTGAATGATTTGAAAATAAAAAAGATAAATTGAAACAATTGATTAAGGGTTAAGTTAAGTTTTAAAATTTTGCATCAAGAAAATTTAATAAACAAGAAAAACAGAGCAATTAATAAATAATCTAGTAAGAAATTAAACGTTCTAAACATAACAATAAAATTAAACAAAACATCAAAATGTTATAGATTATTTCATCATGGACAACTTTTACAATTATAAAAATTCCATTCATACCTTCTTTTTTATTTAACTTTAAAATTAATAAGTGGTAAAGTTAATGTGAAGGATTTTATTTTCAAGAGGAAAGATTATTCCTTAATGCCTCAGCAGAAGAAAACATTAAATTAAATGAATACAAAACTTTAATCAGTGACTAAATTATGGGGAAATTACTAAAGGATAACAATTCTTGACAAAATATTTAATGAAATAATGTAATGTATGAATATAGCTCATAATGAAGAAAGAAAGAAAAGCTAGGGCAGGATTGGTCAGTCTCAGTGGGCTCCGTACAGGTCATGGTTTCAAATCCCACCAGAGGGTTAAAATTTATTACTGAGTGAGTCCAGGAATGAATCTTAACCTCCCCAGCATGGCTAGGACTTTCCTGTCCTAGTTGAAGTTGATAAGGACGTTAAACCCCAAATACAACAAGAAAAGCATTAGTCAAAGAAATTTCCGCTTAAGGGTTGAAAAAAACTGGATCCAACGACGGAAAATTTGCTATATTCATTACTATTTCAAGAAGAAATAATGAAATGCCCCTTTTCCAGTCAATCTAGCAGTTAAGTGTTATTTCTAGAGGCCGGATATTAAGTATCACGTTCGTCATTTTCAAACGTCAACATGTAGAAGAAAGATACGTTTATATTATCTCAAAATTAACTCAGAACACATTTACTTAATGCGATAGACGAGACAAGATCGATTGGTTAAGTGATCATTTGTATAAAATACAAGGATTGAAAAAAAAAAATTGTTCAAGGTCATTTTAGCTGCAATAAGGAATACGAAAACATTTACCAACACTGAACTTAAGATGAACTTGTATAGTCCTTTGGAGACCAATAGATATACACATATGTATACATTTATGCATATATGTATATATGTCCAGATTCACAATAACCAACAAGTACAGAAATTTTAAACATTAAATCTTTGAAAAATAACAAAGCCACCGGAGAAGATGGAATTATCGCAGAAGTATGGCAACTAGGTCGTCAAACAATTACACCAAAAATCCACCGGATAATATTGGACATTTGGAAAACACAGAAAATTCCAGGAAAATGGAAATGTGCTGTAATACACCCACTACACAAAAACAAATAATCCAAATAATTACGGGGGAATATCACTTCCAGTTTCATATAAAATCCTTTCAAAAGGTCTGGTAAATAGACACGAACCGCAAGTGGACCAACATATTGGAGAATATCAAACAGGATTCAGGAAAGCACGTGCCTGTATTGGACAAATTTGAAATGTTAAGACAATACTGTATATCAGACAATTTCGAAACACCGCATTTACATTTTTTGACTTCCAAAAGGCTTATAACTCAACAGATAGAGAACCATTATTCAATGTATTAAAGGAATTTAGGGTTGACAGAAAAACCAGAGTAATTATTGAAGAAACTTTAACAGGAACCAATGCAAATGTTAAATTTATGGGGGAAATATTAGATTCTTTTGAGTTTCACTCGGGTGTTCGTCAAGAAGATGGCCTTTCACCATTATTATTTAATATCGTTCCAGAAGTATGGGAAAAACAGTTAATGGCATTCAAATCGGAAAACACAAAGACAAGAGAATTATTATGAAATGTTTGGCTTTAGCTAATGATATAGCCATATTAACTAACGATAGGAAAGAAGTTGAAACATTGCACGAAGGCGCACTCCAGGCAGGACTCCAAAGGACTTCCTATGAGAAAACACAGTACATGGATAGTAAATGAAGAGACAGATTCCCATTAAAAACAAAATACTGAAACATCATGCAATCAAATCACTTCTAATATCTTGGAGAAACCATTCAACTCACAGGACTAAACATAATTTCTAATAAAGAAATAATACTCAAATTACAAAGGGCATAAACACTAACGTGGATTCACTACAACAAAAAAATTATATATCGCAATGCAAAACTTAGGTAATACCATACATATGTTTTACCAGAGGCCACATATGCTGCAGAAACCACAGTAATCAGAGGAATGACGTAAATTCATGACATTAAAAAACAAGAAAGAAAAATACTTTAAAAAATCCATGCCGCAATAGTCAGAAACGGGGTTTGGATAAAACAACCTACAAAAGAATTATATGGCAAAACACTATCACCGATCTTTTAAGAAAAAGACGCTTGCAATCCTATCGACACATCTACAGAATGAATGAAGACATTAAACAAACACATTTTTAATTTGATCAGTAATCAAAACCGATCAAGTAAAATGAAAACCAATTGGTATAATGAAGTACTAGAAGACCTTAAACAATGCAAAATTTTGAAAACAAAATAACGGATAGAAAACATTTCAGAGACAAAATCAAGAATAACAAATTTGAACAGAAACTAATAAGAACTACAGGCCGAAAATGGACATAAGACAGAAAAAATAAACATAGTGAGTTAATGAAGAAGTTTTGGGAAGAAAAGAAGCTAAGAAAATGAACATTGTGTGTTTCAAGTTCAAACGCACAATAACACGTTCGCTAGTGCTTAGTATTTAAGACAGCACAGAAATGATTATCCGAACACTGTCCCTTCTGTATCAACATGCTTATTTTCCGTTTTAAATATTCAGTCAGGTTTCATACGTCAAATATATCCCAACCTCCTCAGGTGATTCTATTAAGTCTTACTATGAAATATTAATTAAATTATGACTTTAAAATAAAATTACGTTACAATTATAATTTGGAATCTGAGAAAAGGATTGGAAGAAGATAACCGATACTTATAATATGATAGACAGGAAGACTTGGTGATAAAAATAAAAAATGCTTAGACTTCGAAGTCTGTTATAAAATAATTAATATGATATTCTTGCAAAACAGTCAGAAATTTAATTCTTTTTGATAAGTACCCAGTTGATGATAATGACTGGTTCTTTATAAAGATTCGTTACCTTGAAATGCTGTTTAAAGAACATGGAAATTCGACTCTAATTTCTTCAGGTTCAAGTTTAGATGAACCAACTTAACCAAGTGTTAGACCCAGAAGGCCGAAACGCCACAAAATATCTAAACTTATAGAATGTTTCTTTAAATCGGCCCACAACCTCCTCCTCTATTCATATCCAAGGTCAACAATACCTATACACTTCATGATGTCTACTCATTGCAGATGGAGAGTAGGTAAATGTTTTTGTGAATCATATCTCTGCAGAGTTTAAAGTTTTTCAATAATGAGCTGGAAGAAACTGAATGAATCAAATTTGCAATCTGCTTCATATATAACCTTTAAATTCTTTTAAATCTCTTGGCTAAAGGCATACAGAAGATTCTAAAGCACAGAAGTGATAAAGTGTTACAGGTCTCTCATTCAGTAACAATCTATAATCCATGATAATCTATGATTATAGCCAAAACAGAAACAAGCACAATTAAAGTAAATAAACTTATTATGTTGCAAACATTTGGTTCTTCTAGGTGAAACTAATAGGTTAAAGTTTCTGAAATTAACAATATACGCTATTCAATAAAGAAACTAATAAAAAAAGTAAAACTCTTTATCCTTTTTTTAAGAATATACAACATCTACACACCCTTTTATTTACTGCGTTTTAATTACGTCGTAAGAATTTAATTGATGGAAGTAAGCGCTTTCAAAAGTAATAATAAATAATAGTACACACTTTTAAAACTTGTTTTAACTATTAAGCAATTAGAAACTATTGAGAGAAAGGTATCTATTTTTTACTACATTATGATTATAAAGCAGTCCATTTAAATAATTTACTGAATGTGATACAAAAAGTTTGTAACACTGAATTAGTTTAGACATGACGTCAGTTGAATCAGTCCTAAACGGTAAATGTGTGACAGGGGGGAATCACGTTGAAAGTTCATGGAGGTTTTACTAGTCTACTAAGACTCAATTTTTTAAATATTTAAATGATTAGTAAAAAATGTTTCTTGGTTTAGGCCTGAACTGTTCGGTTTATCGATGACTTCTGTTTTGAAAGTGTAAAGTTACTTTGAAAATTAGTTCCTTTTAATTTATTGTAAGTACTATTAATATTTATTTATTTAAATTTGAAAAATTTTTCATATGATTGTAGCTAACATGATTACCTTTAACTATTTAAGAACATTGTAATAAATGTTTAGTTTTGTGTTTATGGTGACTAACAAGTTAGCTATTTTTATTGTATTACAAATTTAGAAGTTTTATCAGTGTAAATCATTAACATTGTCGTATATGCACTTTTGGTTTTTATTACTATATCCATATAGAAGTAGCAAAATAATGTTCTTAATTGTTGGACGTTTATAAATAATCATAGATAGAGGAAGTAATGGGTTGTGCTCTACAGTTAAAAATAGAAACACACTGTGTGGGTAGTTGATATAAGTTGACACTTATTAATTTTGCATTTATTCCTTCGGTTTTACTCTCTAAGAAATGTTCAATTTCCCTTATGATCAGTTAATAGATTTTTAAGAATTTATTTTATTTATCTTAACTTATCTGAAAGAGATTACTTTAATGATAACAGTAGAGAGTCAAGGTGGGCTATTTTTACTTTTTTCTGTTATGCCCCCCTATTACTGTAACTTCACTTTCAACAGATCGTTTTGAAATTTGAGATTTATTATTAAATTGTCTAGAGGTTAAAATGTTTACTTAATATATTAGTCTCAGTCTGATGATGTTTCTTTAATATATATCTTTTTATTTTCAAAATTATTGTAATTTGATCTTGCTTCGTAGTTCTACTAACACTGTTGTATTTTAGTTCCATATACCATGGTTGTTTATTTTTTCACAGTTTTAATATAACAGTGCTTTGCTAGGAATTGTGATAATTAATATAAAAAAGAATTTTTTCAATAAATATAAATTGATGAAGTTTACTTAGCTTGTGGTGTATTGTTGAAATGTTTGTTGATTTTAGAAGTGATATATTTCTTTTCTTTGCCTTACAATGTACTTATTATCTTGTGCTACCTGCAAACTGTCTTGTGTAAATAAGGCATTTTTCAAGTACATAAAAAAATTTGTTCTAAACAGGTTGTAAATGAGATAGATATGGAGAACACAATTCTCTATTCCTAAGGAGGCCTTCAATAATGCAACTGATTTGCTGGTATTATTATGAGCTGCAAATGTTGACAGTTAACTAAAAGAAGTATATGACCATTTGTTTGGTTTCATAATTGTTTTCCAATTGACTCCTAAATGATTTAAACTATATTATAACAAAATACAAAATTAAAAAAAAAAAAAAATTGTGATATTAATACGCAACAATGTCAACAAATTTGTTCTTATTGTTAGCTTTATTTGTTTGATACCTTTTTATTGTTCTTTTTATTTCTAGAAATGAATTTTTGTTTTATGACATCTTATTTACAATTTTAAATTACTACCCATACAAATCTTAGTTCATGTTAAAGAGGTGCATTTATTTAAGCATAAAACTGATATTTTTAAACATTATAATTATTGCATCAGATTTTTTTCTGTCAAGTTAATTTTGTTTTATATCTAGGTGAATGGTAGTTTTTTATTATGAAAATAGCAGATAGTAATCTTTGTTCAAATCTATATTTTTATTTGTACTCTTAGAATTAGTTATATATTTTCATTATTTTTTTTTTTTTTTTAATTTTTGTTGTTCCATTAAAAAAATAAAGGAAAAAACAATTATAAATATTACCTATTTTCTAAACAACTATGCCTCAATTCTGTCCTGTATTAGATACTCGTGTTGAAACTCTGGAATGTATGCATTTCTTAAATGTAAATAAAACAAAAAAACTTTTTGCCTTAAACAATAAAAATGTTACGATCACCATATCTACATATTATGTTTTGCTGTTTCCAATTTCAACTATGACTGCTTTTGATGCATCTAATAATTTTTATCAATCTAACTGGAATAATGGTGGAAATAATGCACTTTAGGAACTTGTTCTGAAGTGAAATTTGTTACTTATAATGTATTTCAGATTCACTTTTTAAAATCTTTAGTTCAGTTACCGGTTACTTCTGTAGATGACTATATGTATTTTTACTGAGTACTTAACTGCACTTCTTGAAGAATATTATTTAGAACTTTTCATGTTTAAAATTAATCTTCATAATATTATAATTTCATAATCATAGCATTTTCCTTATATATATTTTTTCATAACATTTTAAATTAATTCTGAAATAAAATATATTTTCTACCTATTTATTCGATTCTTTATTTTATTCTGTTTCCAGACAATGGTTGTACCAGAATCTTCCATTAATAATATCATGGGGGGATTGGAGAGTACAGGGGGTGTAACTCTCCATAATCATAGAAGAAAACTTAAACAAAGGTATGATTTTATTTATACACTGTAAAGCATGGTCTGTAGATATTCTAAGCATATTATAGTGGTTAATTTTATTTTTACTTTGAAGTATATTTTTATCTAAACCTTTCATTTTCAGATTCGAAACAATTGCTAAACTAGGCCAAGGTACCTATGGCAAAGTTCAACTGGGTATTAATAAAGAGACTGGACAAGAGGTAAATAATAAATTTGTTATCATTTGTTTAATTTTTGTTAATTCATTTTTTCTCATTATACCTATGCTTCTGTTTGTCAATTATATTTTCAAATTAATTGATTTATTGCATATAAAATCCTGAGAATTACCTGCTTCCTTTATTGTCTTTAAGCCTAAGCTAAAATAAAAATTATGGTTAGTCATAATCATTATTCAAAGTTAATAAATATGATTGTAATTTAGTGTCTATACTTTTAGGTTGCTATAAAAACAATCAAAAAGTGTAAAATAGAGACTGAAGCAGATTTAATTAGAATAAGAAGAGAAATCCAAATCATGTCTTCACTAAGACATCCATATATTATTCATATTTATGAAGGTAAGTGAGAATATAATCATTTACCTGTGATAAGTAAACTCTGTTGATAAATGTATACCATCAATATATACTGCACAATCTTGACAGTCTGAAATTAATTATTCCATCACGTTTGGTGATCCAATAAGCTAGTTATATCCTGAGGAAGAACAGTATGGTGGTCATAGTAATAGAACTGAGGTAATGGAATTGTAATAATTATTAGAAGCAGGTCTTCATTTTGATCACAACTATGAAGGAAAAAAAAAGAGATGGTGGCAACCAAATTGACCAATAAAATACAGTTGGCATTCTTTTAAATCCTCTCTTGCTTCACAGGCATCTTATTCTTGTGATCAAGTAAATAACCTAAATATTCTTACCTTAGTTTTTAATTTGTTGATTGGTTGTTGATAGTGTTTGAGAATCGTGACAAAATGGTGCTTGTAATGGAATATGCCGCTGGTGGAGAATTATATGATTATTTGAGCAAAAGGAAAGTCTTAGAAGAAAATGAAGCAAGAAGAATTTTCAGACAAATAGCAATGGCTGTGTATTATTGTCACAAAGTAAGTTAGATTTATATACATTAAATATCTATGTTAAACCTTATTTTTCTTTATATATGTTTACAATTTTATTATGATTTTGCAATAGTCTTTTAAAAATTCTTTTGTTCGTAATGTGATTAGAAATTTTTATAAATCATTTAATTCTTGTGTATATCTTTTTTTATCTTATAGAATATGAATTTTTTTATATCAACATGGGGAGCAGGGTAGCTCAGTCGAGCTCAGATTGAATTCAAGGTCTATTATCGTTTGATAATAAATTAAACTTATCTTTAAAACAAAATTTGAAAAAATTGAAGTCTTTGGAAAAGATACACAGTGTTCCTTGAAATTCCCTGATTTAAAAACAATCTTCAAGGTTTTAAAGTGAAAAGATTGCTGAAGGATTTAGTGATTGCCTGGAGTCAAAACAGCAAATCCCTACCAGGTACTGACTAAATGAAGCTAACGGGAAAGGCGAATGGAGACATCCTTCCCTGAGGCCGTTCAGCACTGAGTGTTAAAACATCCCGTAAAGAGTTGTCATTAATCAACAAAACAATACCTTTACCCAAACTTATCTTAATTGGCATAGTGGAATGCTGTGTTGAGAGTAGAGCTGGAGGCGTGAGTACATAAACATCATAGGCTAGAATCTGCTTCAGCTGGGTGAGTGTTGGCTTTGGGAGGCTGTATTGTGCTCGTCTGAACGCATACAGAAAAACAAGACAATAATAATTATAGAGAATGTCATTTTAAACAATCTATTATGTTTATTTGGAATCTCTACTTTAATTTCTGTTCCTAACACCATTTGTTTATAATAAATTTTTATTGAAGGAAATTATCTTATAAGCAGTCATTATTTATGTTAGAACTCAGGTAATTTAAAAACTTTTGAAATTATTATAATTCCTTTTTATTTTCAAGTTATTATTTGAAATGTAGAATTCCAAACCAGCTAAGTCTATTTTTTATAATTTTTCATAGCTGGTCAATAAAGGTAAAGGCCAGACTGGATTAGGGAATTATTTTTTGGACAGCCATTTTCAATTTTATTTAACCCTTTTCAGGGCACAGTGTACAACAGTCCACCATAATTCGATAGATTGTTTGGAGGGGTCCCATCATTCAAAAACAGTAAATGAGGTTAAAAACAGAAAAATCGTAATAAATGAAAGTAAATTATTTTTTTTTTACATATTTATTCAATATTAAACCAATATAAAAGAAAAAAAAATCTGGAAATTGGACATTCCACGCCTCATTTACTCCTTAGAAATCATAAGTTCTTATCCTCATTAAGTCTTAAAAAAATTAATTGGAATTCACTCATTAATTAGCTGATGTATTACTTTTTAATTTTTTTGTAGAGTAATCATTAATTCTATTTATTTTTTTCTTTTCTTTTTTTTTTCAGCATCAGATTTGTCACAGAGATTTAAAACTTGAAAATATTTTATTAGATGAACAAGGAAATGCAAAGGTGATCTATTTATCATTGCTTAAAAAATTTTTTTTTGTATTTTATTGATTGTTTTTAGACTTTTTTGAAGACTGATCAGTTATGGAGGTGTCATTTTTTTTTCTATGTAACATTATAATATAGATTTTTGAAGATTAAACGTTTTGTTTTTTTAATTTCCACTTTTTTGTTAGTAATTCCTTATATATCAGAAATTTTCAAGGGTAATTTAAGGGTTTAGTGGATGAAGGGGTTATGTAACAAAACACAATTTTGAGTAATTTATGTTAAAAGTTTATTTTTATTATTTATTTATTTTTACGTTTGCCTTTATCAGGAAAATGTTACAAAGCCCCTTAAACTTCTTTATATCGCTTTTACTAGTTGTTGTGAAATATTCAAATTTTGCTACCTAACCTCTCTGCACATAAATCCTTCATCTAATGAACTGCATTGTATTTTTAGACAATATATGTGACATAACCCCTTCATCCACCAAACTGTTCAATTCTATATAGCTTTTTTAGTTCTTTTTGTATTGTAGTAATTACTTCAGTAAAACCTTATATTATTATATTTATATTGCAAAAAATATGTACGCAAACTTGATTACATACAGTTTCATATTGAGTTTTAGATTTTAAACTCTTGCCATGATGGATTTCAACTTATTCTTATTTTCACGTAATATACTTTTGCTTTTTTTCATGCCTGGTTTACATAAAATAGAAATTATTGGATTTGATATACTAGTAATTTTATAATGAATGCCTAAAAATAAATAATGTTGTTCTTCCTTAAATGTTTTCTATTATTTAACTTGGTATTTTATTTATTTTGAAGAGTGTAATGTTTTAGCAGATTGTGAACTTACAAAAAAAATACTATATACCGTTTTTAGCATACATAGAACTTTTGTAAGAGAGTACAATAAACAGGAACACTGCTCACAATTTGGTGTTTCCTGCTCATTTTCCTACTTTATCACCTCACAGTTTCAGTTTAGTTTAATCTTTACTTCACTTCATTCATTCGATTGATTATTATTGTAATTTAAGTTATTACTATAATTTAGTTAGCTGCTTGTTCTTAGTTGGAATATATTATTAGATATAATGATAATTTAATTTTTAAACTTAAAATACCCATGTTTTTTCATCATTTCTTTTTTCTCTGATAGATTGCAGATTTTGGCCTATCAAATGTATTTGACAAAAATCGTCTGCTTAGTACCTTCTGTGGAAGTCCATTATATGCTTCCCCTGAAATAGTGAAAGGAATCCCGTATTCTGGCCCTGAAGTTGACTGCTGGTAAATTATTATTTTACTTTTAAATGCCATATATTATGTTTATTTATTTGGTTTTATGCAAGTGTGCAAAACCATGAAAATATATTTAGTAACCTCTTAAACAGAAATATTTAGTTTTTGTTAGAGCAAGTTTTGCCTCCTATCTGAATGTTGGAAAGCAATCCTCAGTTTTCATACTCATTTCAAAACATATTTATTTTCAAAACATAATTTTTCATTTAAACAATTGGTATTATGCTTTGTCGGTGATAGTGGAATTTTAATCTCGAGTCCATCATGTGCTATTTCATAAAATAGCTAAGCATTATCAAAACTAATTATTTTTTTATTAGATCTTTCTTTCATTAGATTCAACTAATTATTTTTCATTATATTTGTTCTTTTTTTTTTTCATTCAGTAAAAAATAAATAATGGATGAAGTTATGATAATGATATAAAATTACTTTATGTTAAGATTAAACCCTATCTAAAAGAAATTATAGTTTTTAGTTTATAAATATTTACTATTTACATTATAATAACAATAATTTATTTTAAAATATTTTAATAATAGAAATAAACCATAAATCTTGTGAGTTTGAGAATAAAAAATAATGGAAGGGACTAAAATGCATTTTTTTTATTATTATAAATAACCTTGTTTTTGTCCTAAGTATCGGAATTTTGTTGTAAATCAATGTGTATATGTGTATATGTTTCTATACGTTGGGTTTTTGCAATAATAATGGAGGTTTTTGTATGGGACATAAAAAATTATTATAATTTAATATGGTTGATAATCAAGATTTGTCAACACTAACTTCTATCACAATGTCCTGAGTCATTTTTCGTGGGTTTTCTTTTACCAAAGCCTTCAGATGGTTGTGATCAACAACTAAAGGCCTACCACGACTTTCCTTCTCTTTGAGATCAAAATCTCCAAGATGAAATTTTTGGAACCACTGCTGCACTGTACATTCACCTTAAACAGTATTGATGTTATGCGTGGTTTGGGCCGTTTTTCAATCATGTATGAACTTAAAAAAATAAGTTTGACGAAAATCTTGCTTTGACCTGGTGAATTTCAGATGTCCTTTCTGATAAAAAATGTAACACAAACTCAACGAATCTTTGAGGAAAAACAATATTAATAACCATTGTTTATAATCCATTAACTTGATTGGAGGATTATCTTTGTTTAGTTGGCAAGCACTTGCCTAAACAAAATGAATATTCAAAACCTTCATTATTTATGCACCAACTCAATAGTTACACATAAATTATAATCTCACCTGTTTCCTCTTTGCTTGATTGTTTAATAAAGTTATTTCTGTATTTTAGTTAATATCTTTAATGATAATGATTAATTTTAAACTTTTAATAGGTCTCTTGGAGTTTTACTCTATACCTTAGTTTATGGTGCAATGCCATTTGATGGTTCAAATTTCAAAAGACTGGTTAGACAGATTTCTGCTGGCGAATATTTTGAGCCTAAAAACCCTTCAGGTAAGTTAGCCTTGACATCATTTGTTTTGATTATTTTGTGTGATTTTCAAAATTTTCTCAGAATTTTTAACTTAATATTATTCTTGCTTGAACTGATTACTCACATTAGTTAATTTAAACTTTTTTTATGGTTTTCCCTTTTTTCATTCAAATTTAGTTCTTTATTTATTCTTAAGTTCTTTATTTATTCTGGGACCTTAAGTCCCTTAAGAATTAAACTTAAAAATATTGACAAAAAACAAAAACAGAAATATTATGATTCATTGTGTGAATCATTTGTGTAGGAACAATAAAAAGTTCTTGTACATAAACTTTTATATTTTATAAGACTATTAAGTGGCTAATGACAGGTAGGAAGGAAAGAGCCACTTTTCCGCCACAACTCCGCGTAAAATTGTGAAACATGGGCGTTCCTGGGGATCCCGAAAATAAAACGAATGCAGCAGTTAAACAGTCTTTGAGTCTGGCCTCGAGATCACCAGAAACCCCCCCCCATACACATCACAGCAATAGTCGTGGGGGAAGATAAGGGAAGTAACAAGTAATTTGCAGGTTTCGAAAGGAAGAAGATGGCGAACATAATTGAGACGTTTTAGGATTGGGATGGTGCGACGGGAAATTTCGGATACATGGTTTTTCCAGGATAGGTTTTGATCGAAAATGACTCCGAGATTTTTGACTGAGGGGTAGAATTTGATAGGATCACTGCTTAGGAAAATGGTGGGAATAGGAGGCATGGTTTTCAGGAGGTAACTCGAACCTATTACAAGCGCTTTGGTCTTTTCAGTATTTAAATTCAACTTGTTCGTCACTGCCCAGTTATAGATTCGATCCAAGTCTTCCTGAATTTTTCTAGTAGCTTGCAGTAGGTCAGAATTGGGAAAGGATAAATAGATTTGGAGATCATCTGTGTAAAGGTGATATCGGTAGTGATGGATTGAAAGGGGAAGGTCATTAATGTAAACAGAAAAGAGTGTGGGTGAAAGTGAAGATCCATGAGGAACACCACTGGAGAGAGGCAGGGTCTTGGACGGAGGTTTATTTGGAATGACTACATACTGTGATCGGTTGGAAAGGAAGGATTTAAACCAAAGTAAGGCAGATTTGGACAAGGAAAGGTTTCGGAGTTTGGATAGAAGGATGTTGTGGTCAACATTATCGAAAGCTTTTGAAAAACCCAAAAGGATAAGGATGGTAATCTCTTGGCGATCAATTGTGGAGTGTAAATCTTGAGATATTTTCAGGAGGGCGGATTGGGTGGAGTATCCAGGACGGAAACCAGATTGATATGGACTAAGGAGGGAGCGTTCTTCTAGGAAATCTGAAAGTTGGGGTTGAACGATCCGTTCCAGTGGTTTGGATAGGTTGGAGAGGAGGGAAATAGGACGGAAGTCCCTAGGGGAGGCGGCATTGGGAATTTTATTCAAGGGGTGGACTAGTGCTGCTTTCCAAGAGGAAGGAAATATCGAGTTTTGAAGGGAAAGGTTGTAAATATGGTGAAGGATAGGAAGAAGTGCGGGAAGGCATGATTTGATGAGTTTAAATGGAATATTATCGGGTCCATAACCATTTGTGCGGGATTTTTTAATGACCGAGAGTATGTCATTATAGGACACATGGGAAAAGAAGAAATTGGTTGGATCAAAGTTAGGGTACGTTATTTCCGCTTCGAGCGGAGGGTTTGGAGGTAATGAAATGAAATGTTGATTTAGTTCATTGGGTGAAACAGGAAAGGAGTTGCAGTTGGGTTCAGGAAAGGTTAGTTTTCTTAGGATTTTCCACTTGGATTTAGAATCAGGAGCGGTAGAAAGGGCATTATGCATGTATTTGGATTTAGAGTATCGGATGGCGGATTGGGTTTGGTTACATAAAATTTTGAAGGTGGTGTAATCTGATGGCAATCGAGTTCGACAAAATTTGCGTCTGGCTGCTTCCCTTTTTTTCATCAGCTCTCTAATCTCAGCTGTCAGCCATGGAGCAGGAGGACGGTGCATCTTTAGGGTTTTCAGAGGAGCATGGGTATTTAAAATTGAATGAAGGTTTGCGGTGAGGGTAGAGATCATCGGCTCAATCGAGGTAAAGGAATATAAAGTATCCCACGGTATGGGGTCGAGGTCAGGTTGTACGGATTCGAATGACAGGAGGTTCAGATTTCGAAAGGAAACAACTGTTGGGACAAAAGATTTGGTTGGTAAATCATACGAAATCTGGATTAGATCATGTGAGGAGAGAAAAGGAAGAACCGGGTGCTGAGATGATGAAAGCATTTTATCGGGGGAGTCAGTGATAAACAAGTCAAGCCAGGTATCTGAGAATTGTGTGTAATGGGTAGGAAGAAAAGGAGCCAGATAAAGATTAATGGAATGGAACAAATTGATGAGGAAAGATTTATCATAGGATTCGGATACAATATTGGTGTTAAAATCACCAGAGATTATGACGTTGGAGTAGGCTGATGTTAATTGGACTAGAGAGGTTTCGAAAGTGTCATCAAAGGGAACATGGGTAAAGGGGAGGGAGTGGTTGATATTTCCAGGAATAGGTATTCAACATGAGGGAAATCTGAAGATGGTGATTGGAGAAGGATTTTAGCTTTGAGACTATTGTGGATAAATACCCCTACACCCCCGCCCCTTCGGTCAGATCTATCATGGCGTAGGAATGTTTAGTTAGGGATGGAGATATAGGAAGAAGGGATAAACGGTTCTAGCCAGGTCTCGGATATTGCTATAATGTGGTAAAAATTATCATGGAAATATTTTAGGAATTCGTCATAGTGGGCAATAAGGGACTGAGCATTGATGTGACAGGATATCAAGATATACTCATGGCTGGGTGGACGTATAAGGAGTTGGTTGCAAGAATGTACATGATTGGTGGCCTGGGAAAGTGGAACAATGTAAAGATATAATACCTCTAGATTCTGGATTCACATTGATGATATCATCTATGGAAAGTAAATGCTTAAGATAGGTTGAAAAATAGGATATTATTAAAGTATAATAAAAATGAAAATAAAAGACTAAAAAACAGAAATGGAACAAAATTATATAATACCTACACGTGTTATTAAAAAAATTGAAAAGAAAATTAAAGGTTCTGGAATAAAAAAATGAAAAATAAAGGTTCTCTAGATTCTGGACTCACATTCATGAAATCATCCATGGGAAATAAGTACATAAGATAAGTTGAAGAATGAGTGATTATTAAAATATTTTAAAAATAGAAGACTAAAAACCAGAAATAGAAGAAAATAATATAATACCTACTCGTGTTATTAAAAAAAACAAAAATAAAAATAAGCTAGTTTTACAGTGAATAATATTCCGGCTCATGTAGAACATAATTATAAAATTAAACAAAATGTTAAATAGGGAAATAATTAAATAGGTAAATAATTGAGGGAGCTGGCGAAAATTTAGTCAGGCAAAAACGTCTAGATCACATGGCTTGCTAATTATAATTGCTGGGAAGCCATCGTTCTACCGACGTCTCACTCTACCTCCGCTGAACCAGACATATTTGATTTTTGCAGCCATTTTTTTCTGCCTGGCCAGTCAATAGAGGTGCTTAATGGCCGGTGACATCACTTCGCCGACGTATATCTGATGCATGTCATTTTCTTCCCAGCCCAGGTGACGTGTTGAAAAGTCCCTTTTTGTTCGCCTTTTTGGTATGATATTGTCCCTTAAGGATTTGCGAACGAATCTTAAAATTATAGGACCTGGAGTACCTTCTTGTTTAGGCTTCCTTTGGCTTGCTTAGGGGTCCAGATCTTCAGGACTCGGTTTGATACGTAGGCCAGCGCCAACGGTGAGAATGGTGCCTTCAACCGTCTCACCCTGCCTCTCAGGGATACCTCTGATTTCAATTGAATTTTCTAATTGCTTCTGTTCGGCAATTATAAGTCTACTTTCAAGGTCAGAGATCTTGGCTTTTAGTGCAGAGTTTTCATTGGTTAATTTTCCTATTTGTATCTTCTGTTCTTCAAGAAGAGTTTCAATTTTTAAAAGTTTTTCGTTATTATCAAAAGAAAGCTGGGATTGTTTCTGTAAGGTATCTTTAATATCTTTCAGCTCCTCGATTCCTTGGAGCTTTGCTTTCATCCCTTTCATCTCCTCTATTAGCCCTCTCAATAGATCGATCGTTTAGCTTTCTTCTCTTACCTTCTTGCCTTCGATCCCGTTTTGCAATCGGGACACGACCATTTTTTTGAGCTATCAGAGCTCAAGCTGTCACCTTTTACGCATTTAAGATGATATATTGACTGACAATCAGTGCAGGACAATTTTGTTTTGTCTTCTCTGGAAACTATTTTGTTGCCCACTTTGCAGCTCATTTTTAATTAATGAAGATTGCAGAACGAAAGGTGAGTAAAACAAAATTTTCAAACTTTAGTTTACGAGAACGTAAGAGTTGGTTTTTGACGAACAGCTGTCTATAGCAGGTGAGAGTGGAGGGGAGTGGGCGGAGCTAGACCAAGTGGGGCACGTTATCTTAAGTCCTTGGATAGATAAGGATAAATTTACCTGAAGTTACTATAAGAAATATCTTCTAATAAAATTTGTTTGGCTGGTCCAATGCTTCTCAGATTTTATATTTGATATGGATGATGTTTACACTACACACTAGAAGAAAATCCGAAACTCTAGATTCACTTTTACCACTGTTTAAAATAATTGCACAGGAGACGATGTTAATCGCTGTACAGCTGGGCTGACTCTGGAGCTGGAAATTTTTGGGAGTAAATTTCTTGAAAATTAGGGAGTTACTTGTTTATTTCAGTTTTATTCTAGCCCTGACTTGGTTATCTATCTATCTATCTCGGTGCTACAACCCGTTGCCGGGTCCGGGCCTCCGCCAAATGACTTGGTTATAATAATATAAAAATAAATGCTAAAAAAAGAAACATGTGATCTTGAGACACGGTAAAAATAAACTTCCAAAAAAGACTTGTCTTCCATGAAATAGAAGAATGTTTGGTCTGGTATAGGAAATCTGATTGAGCGCAGTTATTCAGGGAATGAAGAACTTGTAAATCAAGCCATTTTATACAATATGCAGTCGCTATGTGATAGGAATCAAATGCAGTTTGAAAATGCATATTGAATTAAATAAGTTGCAATTATGTCTTCTTTGATTTTTTATTTATGGTACCTGAGAAAATAGTGTCTTTTTAATTTGAAATGTAGTTTTTAGGAGAAAAGATATAGATTTGCTGGTCAAACATATTACTAGTTAAAACGGTTGTATTTTCTTAGTGTAATATAATACCTTCATTCACTCCTTTTCTTGATTATCATAAAGCTTGATTCATCAAGCTACTTTTACATTTTGGTTTAGTACTTTCAGTGCTTTGACACTTGGAACAGATAAGACTTGACCTTAGGAAGGGGATGAAAACCTTTCCAATTTTGTTTTTTATGTTTTAGAAATATAGTTACTGAAGATTAAATTTTTGTAAGGAAAATTCTAGATCTCTGATCTTATTATATTTTAGGAGCCTCTGAATTAATAGCTGGCCTGCTCACCGTCAAAGGAACTGATAGGCTTGATATTGGTGGTGTATGCCAGCATCAGTGGATGAATGAAGAAGGAAAGGTTTCTTGCTATCGCTTAGCTGTTGAACTTGCTGAACAGGAGCCTAATAGGCTAGATCTCCTTTTAGCTCTTGCCCCGCAAGAGAATCAAATTCCTAGTGTGAGTAATATTTATTTTGACATATTTTATTTTTATTTTTTCGGACGTGTCGACTATGTGCCGCTGCACTGGAGTCGATCCAGCATATCACTGGCGGATGTGTAGTACTAACCAATTTGGAATATCTCCAGAGGCATAATAATGTAGCCAAAATTGTTCATCAGTCCATAGCCAGGAAGTTGAACCTATTAGAGAAACAAACACCATATTATAGGTATAAGCCTGATAGATTGCTTCAAAATGGGCCTCTCAAGCTATATTGGGACAAGTCTATACTGACGGACCACACTGTGCGACACAACAAACCAGACATATTACTTATAAACCTAATGCCGGCAGTACACACTTGCTGAGGCGCTCGTCAACAAGGTCACCCGAGCTGAGCGGAAGCGAGCTGTGTACACGAATGGTGCAAGTACACACTCGCCGAGTGGCTCGTGGACGAGGGAAGGCGAGCTATGTAGATGTTGGGTTGTTCAGTTTTATAAGCTAAAGCTAGTGTTTTATTGGAAGTTGATGAAGATGGATGTGAGGATTCTGGTTACAGCAGTTGCAGCTATTGCAACCTATGCATATTGTAAGTATATGTACATTGTAACCACGAAAAAACTGCAAAAAAAAACGGAGATGGTGGATAAAAACATTCATCGGCAGGACTAGATAATTCCAAATTTATTTGATATTTTCTGATTGGTTACTTATTTTAAGCGAATTTTCGAAGAAAATTTAGCTACTTTAATTAACTCCTTAGAATTTCTTTAATTAGAAAATGTAAAAACTCACTTAAATAATGTGTTAGGATTTCATGATTTTATTTATATACAATATATATTTTAAAATATAAAAAAATATATTGGCTAAATGAATAAAATAAATTGTCTAAATGAAGCCATTAAAGAATCTTTTTTTTTCTAGTTCTTAGTTAATCTTTTTTTTCTTTAGTTCCTTAATTAGTAAGGAACTGGAAATTGAATGAGTGAAGCATTGGAATGTGACCCAGTACACACTCTTGTTCGCCTGCATTCGTCTTGCCTCGGTGAGTGTGTACTGCTGGCGTAAAAGAGAAAACAGCACGGATAGTCGATATCGCCAACCCCAACGACAACAATATGACTTCCACCATTGGAGAGAAGTTAAGAAAATATCAAGAACTGGCCGTTGAATTCAAGCAATTGTATCGCAGCATTTATTACCTATAATTAGATTATGTACTGATGTAATTAAAATATTACCTGATAAATTAAAAGATTTTTTGTTTCTGGTACATAAAGCATCTAATGTCATCAAAAATAATATTTAACTTCTGTCCAAACTCTATCATCCCTGAACAAATTTTGGGTCTGGTTATTTAGCTGTATTATGATAATCCTGACATGATAATGAATTTATACAGGGTGTCCCGAATTTAAATGGCAAAACTTGAGGAACCTATAGGGGACCGAAAAACTAAGACAAAAAGTCCTTTAGAGATTTGCTCGGTTTTGCTTAGTTTTAGAGAAAATCGCAAAAAAAGAAACAAAACAAAAATGTCACAGGTAGCGATTATCACCTTTCAAAGTTCGTCAGGCTAGACAGTGAGATATGTAAACACTTAATGTTATCCTTTACATTCTTTTATTTTTTTACATTTTGGATTCCTTCTAGGATTATAATTCCTAAATCTGTCTTCAGTCAGTTACTCAGATTTTTTTGTGTGAATAGCATCAGCCACAATGCCGCATACATATTCTAATGTTAAATATCCTGATAAGATTTTTGTGTATGGTTTCTGTAACGGTAATGCTTTAGAAGCGGTGCGGGAGTATGCCCGCCAATTTCCAAATAGAAGAGTGCATAATCGACGAGTCTTTTCATTAACTTTTAATAGACTACAAGAGACTGGGTCATTCTTAATAAGTAATGAAGGCGACCAATTCCAGGCAGCAATAAGAGCAGATTATCGGAGAAGAAATTGTGTCCAACGCCACTTCGATAACAATCCTGAGACTAGCATCCGAAGAGCATCTGCTGCATTAGCAATATCGCGGCAAGCAATATGGCGAACTTTGAAAGGTGATAATCGCTACCCATACCATCTTCAAAAAGTTCAGAATTTATTACCTCAAGATTATGTCAAGAGATTGCATTTTAGTAACTGGTTCCTTGACAAAATTCGCGATAAAAATTTATTTCCATTAAAAATTATATGGACCGATGAAGCTACCTTTACAAGAGAAGGAATTGAAAATCCCAGAGCTATTAGAGAGGATAGGTTTCAGCATGAATTTGCTATTAACGTTTGGTTTGGAATTTGGAACGGATTACTGGGGGGGACCATATTTTTTACCTGGAAGACTGAATGGTATCACATTTACACATTTTTTGGAGAACGACTTTTCTAATTATTTAGATAAGATTCCCTTACAGCAGCGGATTGAAATGTGGTTCCAACTCGATGGATGTCCAGCTCATTATAGCAGAGTTTCTCGAGCTTGGGTGGATATAAAGTATCCACAATGATGGATTGGACGTGGAGGAGTAGTACCTTGGCCACCCAGATCACCTGAAATGACACCCATGGATTTCTTAGTATGGGGAACCTTGAAGCAGAAAGTTTATTCAGTGTCAATCAACTCAAGAGAGCAATTAAGAGACCGAATCATAGATGCAGTGCACCAAATATCATCAGAACAATGTTTAGCTGCAATTTATCAAGTGAGTGCTAGATGTAATGCTTGCATTGGTGCAAGAGGACAACATTTTGAGCAATATTTACATGAAAAAGAACATAACATAAATATAAATGTAAATAAATAAGTATATAAATGAAAACTTGTTTTGTTTCTTTTTTTGTGATTTTCTCTAAAACTAAGCAAAAATGAGCAAATCTCTAAAGGACTTTTTGTCTTAGTTTTTCGGTCCCCTATAAGTTCCTGAAGTTTTGCCATTTAAATTCGGGACACCCTGTATATTACAAACAAATTATATTATAAACATTCTCAAGGTTATGGTTTGATTTATATTGTTTTTTTATTGATGTTAATAACCATGTGTTTTTCAATCTAGGTGCCTGAAGAAATACCTCTGCAACCTGAAAGACCTGCAAGATCAATGTCCTTAAGTAGTTTAGCTACTGTCCAATCGACATTTACCCCTGCCCCCTTACCTTCTAAAGGTATTGTCTTTTTTTTTTAAGGTTTTCTAACTACCCACTGATTGTTACATGGTTATTGATTTTATTCTTTTAATATTTACAGTTGAAGAAACTGAGACTGAAAAATCCCCTGATAATGAAAAAAAGAGAGAAAGGAGTAGTTCTAGATCGAGGAAAAAAGATAGTGATGATGAAAAGCCAAGAAAGAAATCATTAAAGAAGAAAAAGTCTGATGGAGGAGAGATGGATCGGGAAGAAATGTTAAAAGTATTAGAAGAAGCCAAAAAGATAGGAGAATCAAGTTGTGTCGAATCAAACAAAGTAGAGCCAAAAGTAGAAGTTGATATGGATAAGTCTGTTCCTACAAAAACTGATGAAATAAAGGAAAAACCCAAAGAATCAAAAAAAGTTAAGAAAGTTAAGTCAGAGAAGTCTCAAGAACTGCAACCTAGTAAAGAGGAAGAAAAGGAAAAAGTTCCCGCTGTACCAAAAACCAAACCTAAACTTCAAAAAGAAGAAGAAATCGATATACCAGAAAAAGAAAGTGATAAACTTGAAGAAACTAAAGAACCAAGCATAGATAAGATAGTAGAAAAACCAATGGAAAAAGAGAAAGAAGTTGTTCAAGAGGAAATAAAAGATAAAGAAAATGAAGTTAAAGAATTGGCTGAGGCTAAAGAAAAAGAACAACCCACTCCTGTCAGAATGGATTCGGTTCGAAGAAAATCTAAAGTATTTGAAACTGCTGAATTGTTTTCAAAATCAGCAACGCAGGATAAAATTCCACAAAAGAAAGTAATAACAGGAGTTAAGGTAATTTTTTATTTTAGTTTAGTTATTGAATTATTATATATTTTATAACTAATTTATTATATATTTTGTTGATTTGATCAGTTGCCTACTTGGTTAGTAATTTTAACAGAGGTAGGAAAAAGCTTTAGAATGTTACCATTCTTTAAGTATCCAAATGATATATTATTCAAAGCATTTTGTTGTTATTATAAAGAAATGTGTTACTTATTAAGTTATTTTTTTCTTTTAGTTCAGTTTCTTGTTTACAGCCCTTTAGATGGCTAAAAAAGTGAGTTGAGAGGATGCCATACATCAATTATTCTAAGTCGGGAACTCCTAGGTTCAATTGAGAGATCCCTTCTGATTCTAGCAACCTAGAGCATCTATAAATTTTTGATATAATTATTCAGTCATTTTATCCTGAAACACAAGGGGTCACCAAGATGCATTGTTTCGCTCTTCTGTTAAATTTTTAAATTTACTTATTCTTCTCGACTTAATATTAATTGACTTAACATTTCAGCTAGTAGGCTTGACTAACAATGAAGCCTTCATTTCACCCTTGTTAATCAAGCCTTCATCCAGACAACAATCTCCCTGATGAAGATCCGCGAGTCAGGTTGAAACGTCAGCACACCAAATATAAAGTTTTTAATTTAAAAACTTGACGTGTTTATTTACCTGACTGCACCCCTGACCATTTCTTCTCTTAAAAAATTATTTTGAATAATACTATCAGTCCAGCAGCATATATATCTCTTTATCTATTTACCAATATTATGTTTTGTTTTATGGGTGTCTAATATTACTTTGTTTTTCTCAAATATTCATTTCAGCCATCCATATTGCAATTTATGAACTCATAATAAAATATAGACAGGTATCACTGGTTATTTATTACTTTTCAGGTATCAGATGCTAAAGCAGCTTTTGAACGAAGAAGTTCATTAGTTCAAGATAATGTGAAATCAGACTTTAGCTTAGCTTCAACTGTAAATGTTAATAAACTTGTTGAGAATGAGCTTGGAAGAGATGAAGATAAATTGAAAAAAGAAAAAGAAAATGCTGTGAAGGTAAGAATGTTTCTGAATATTTAAAATTTCTCGATTTCTAAATTAATTATAATCCAGGAACTGTCATTGCAAAAAAGTTAAGTATGATACTTAAGGGCCGTCTGTACATAATTAATTGTTACTGTTTTATGAATAACTAATATATTTGTGTTAATTTTTTCCTTTATGTTGATACATATTTTATGTTTTCTAGGTTATAACTCATGCTATATCAGAAAGTGAAATGAACAAAGCTTCCACCTTACCCCGAAGGAAGCTGTCAAAACCATTGTAAGTAATACAAACATTATATTGAATTCATTTATGTCTTAAGTTAGGTGTTATTTCATTAAGTGCTAGTTATCTGGTATTAAATTGGTATTTATTTATCTTCCACATTGATTTATAATATTAACTAAATAACTGACTGGGCACTGGACTTCTGCCACAATAATTCAATATCCGATCTCAGTCTTCTCCTCCATCTTGTGTATATTACATTACTCATTTCCAACAGCTGTCTAACTTCTAATGCTGAAGGTATTTAGAGCATCATGCAGTATCTTCAACCCTTTTTATCTAAGATCTTCCTTACTGATTGGTTTCAAAGAGTGATTACATTGATTACTCCATAGGAATTTATGCATCCCTCATCCATACAATTTTTCCAGCCTGATTCAGCCCTTTTATTTTCATAATCGATATCTCATTTAAAGCTTTTAAAAATTCATAGAGTTCTTGTTGAACTTTTTTTTTTTGCACTACTGTCCAGGGTGGACCTTGGCCTCATGCATAATTGTGCTCTTCTAATTTCTATCCAGAATCTTATTCTTCCACTTCACAATTGCAAGTTTCCTTATATCTTCCTCAACATCCTTTTTGAGGAAGATATAATCCTCCACTAGGATTTCCTAGGGTGTCCTCTCTTTTGTTTTCCTGGAAAGCTCTCATAATCTTCTTCACCCTTCTCTCATAGGGCATACTCCTGGCGTGTTCAAGCCAGCTTCATTCTTCTTAAATTCTTCATGATTTTATGAACAATAGAATATCCTCATGTTTGTTTAATTCATCCAGTTCTTGATTACTTCTTATGTGCCAAGCAACTTATTCGCAGATTGGGCCAAAAATTTGTCAAGATGATAGATTTAGTCGAGAGTAAATAGTGCGTAGAAGTCTGGTTTATAAAAGCTTCATTAACAAACCAAATAAAGGGTTAGGAACTTGTGTGTATGTCAGTACATTCTCGTCATTATGCAATTGTTCATACAGTAGCTGGGAGTAGGCATGGCCACAGAAACCTAATAAATTGATGATCTCAGGTTTGAATCTGGCTGGCGTAGGCTGGAAATAATTCTGAGCAATTTATTCCCTCTCCCCTTCCGCCTGACCAGGAAACCCTGATTTACCGAGATTGCAAGGAAGGAAAGACAAAAAAGTTCGAACTAGTTAGCTTTTGAATAGTTGTCATTTTTTTTTTCAAAGTAATGTTGAGATTTTCTTATTAGTTGTATTGAACCACAGATTTGTGATAATAAAGAAAGATTATTTCATTGTGAAACATCATTTGTTAGTTTAATATTAGTGTATAAGTTTTCTATTGTCCTTGATGTTATTTCGAATTATGTAGTTATTAAAAAAAAAAAATGTTTTTCCTGTTTCTTCTACAGTATTCCTAGACCTGAACCTAACTTAACCAGTAGTACTGGCTCAGCTCAAACGATATACAGCACACCTGTTCCTCCACCTAGGTGAGATAATTTATTAAAAATTAAATTTGATTTTAAATTATTACCTTTATTATTAGATTAATATGCATACAATGAGTTGTAATATGGGCACCACAATTTTATGATGTTAATATCTTTTACTAAGAACCATTCAGTTGATGGAACAGGAATTCCCTTTTTAGTAAGAAAAAATTGAGTTGGTTTGTCATTTAAGTAATGAATACAGTTGTTTAGTTTCAAAATAAATGTTGTAGAGTATCGTTAAAGGTTATAGGTAAACTTTATTCCTAACAATAAATAAAACTAAGTTTTATGGTAATAGTTTAGTCATCACTTCCAAATGGCTAGAAGTAAATAAAATGTAAAAGTATACTCAACAAATTTTTCTTCATTACGAACTGTATATTATATGGTTTTGTTTGCTTTATACATTTTATCCTAATATTTTTATATAAATTTGTGCTGCTGAATTGTTATTTATATATTTATTATTTTTTAGGCCATCTCTTGTTAAACAAGACAGTGGTCCAAAAGAACATATCATTCCAATACAGATAGAGAAGAGAGATGATAAACCTCTTCCTGTGTCTAAACAGACATCAGTGTCTTCTAGAGCCAGCTCTTCTAGGTAAATTATGAGGTTTTTTTTTTTTTTAAATATGTAAGATTTTTTACTTCCTTTGTCCCATTCTTTTTCATTGATACTCCACTAATAAATAACTAGAAACTTAATGAATAACTATGAATAAATAATTAAAAAATTAAATTTCTAGTTTGGGAAGACAAGATTCGGACTCTAGTACTACTACTGTTAACTCTCCTTGTGAACCGATTAGAAAGTCACCAAGAGAAGTAATAATTCCGATTGCTGTGGAAGGCGGTGGATATGTAACACCTAGTGCTTCTACACTGTCTAAAATGAGGTATGGGATAGAAACAAGTATTCTTTTAATGTTATGTACGCAGTGAATTTTTTCTAGCATGTTTAATATTAAGTCTGTTAGGTTTCTGATTTTTCGAATGTAGAGTGGCAAAAAAAGTGGTTCTGTTATTTTATTACCTCTTCATTTGATTTATTATTTAAATACAGCTAAATAAATTAAGAAAAGGCTTAGCGAACCCAAAGGTTTGATATCGACATCACCAACCGTTGACTACACACTTCCCTCCAACCTACCCCATGTAAACCCAGATCCATGAGATTAGCCCTGACACAATCATCTCATCTATGGTCTACTAGCAGCTGGTTACTAGCAGCCGTTGTGTACGTACGGATTATTATACTGTGCCTTGTTTTTGTTATTTTTTATTGTTATATTATTTAGTTTTTGTTCCATTTATTTAAACCGTAGTTAGATATAGATGTTTAGTGTGCTTGTTTGGTGAAAGAAGTCAATTTTAAGTGAAAATAGTCAAATATTTTTCCTCATATATTTATAAAGGTAAGCCTAGAGCTTAATTCTTCACGTACTGATAACAGGAACAGCCAGTCCCCACTCTTACTACTCCCCACTCTGTCACTAGCTCCGCCCACTCTACATCATGACGCTGTGTCCAGTTTGTAACACTTCCGTTAATAGAGACGTAAAAATCTCAATTATGTGCAGCACATGTCACGTAATTTTCCATAAAAAATGCAAAGGGGTTAAAGAACAAGATGATAAAGAATTAAAAATCTGGAAATGTGACCCCTTATGCAACAAAAAAAAAAATTACCAGTCCGTCTGACAAAGACGAAAACTTAACGACCAAATCTGGGGATCAGTCCGATTCAAATTTAAAAGAAATTTTGGTTCAGATTGGTAATTTGGCCAGTGAGCTCAAAGAAATAAAAGACACGCTAAACAAACAGACAGACATTTCCTTTGATAATTCTGCAAAATTAAAAAATTTAGAAGACCATGCAAAGAGGCAAGAAACATTGATAGAAGAATTGTTAGCAGAGAATAAATCTTTGAAAACAAAAATTACAAAGTTGGAAACAAAAATTAACAGGATAGAACAGAAGCAACTCTGTAACTCATTGGAAATTAGAGGTGTGCCACAGAAGTCCGGGGAAACAACAGAGGGAATTGTTTGCTCTATTGGATCGGCCTTGGGTATAAAACTCAAGGCAGATGACTTAGATTTCGTGGAGAGGAAAAGATCAAAAGGAGAAGATACTAGACCAGGTCCTATAATAGTACGTTTTGTCCGACAGACAGTAAGAAACGAAGTTATCCGGCTCCGAAAAATTAAAAGAGATTTCTCCACTAGACACTTAGGGTGGGAGAACGACGAAAAGATTTATCTAGGAGAGGAAATGACGCCAGTCAATCGCCACTTATACTGGCTGGCGAGGCAGAGGAGGGCCGCCGGCAAGTTGAAGTTCGTTTGGTTCGCTGGAGGCAGAGTACGATGTCGACGAGACAACGGACATCCTGTTGTCCTGATAGACCAAGAAGAGGACCTAGAGGTTTTCTCCTGAGAGAGGAAACTCTGTTACCTTAGCATCCCCCCAACAAACACTTCATACAAGTTTTATTTAACAAAATTTATTTTATTTATGTATCTTTCATGGTTTAGTTCCATCATTTTTTTCTATTATCTTCGTTACAAGAATATTCATATTCATTATAGAACTCTTACTGTTTATGTTCCTGATATCATTTCTTTACTTGAAAATTTCTATTATATTAGTTATATTTCACAGATACCTCATTTTCATCACCATTATCTTTATATTAATTTACTGTATTATGGCCATTATAGTAATTCTCTATATTACTATCAAGTCTTGTATTTAATTAGTATAGCTTTATGTGAACCTAATATTATAATCATCACCCCCCCCCACCGCTAATCATTCATCAATTCTATCCTCTCTTATCCTATACCATGAGTAATATACTCACTGCATGCCATGTTAATGCTCAATCTATCCCAGCCCACTATGATGAATTCCTATTCCACTTCCAGCAGAACTTTTACCATGTAATAGCAGTTTCCGAAACATGGCTAAAACCTTTTATTCCTTCCTCTTCTGTTTCAATACCTCACTACAACCTCCTCCGTCATGATCGAGTCAACAGAGTTGGCGGGGGTGTCGCCCTTTACATCCATGAAACACTCCGATCTCGTATCCTCCATTCCTCAATTAATTCAGATTCTCCTCACATAGAATACCTTTTTAGTGAAATTACCATCAACACCCGAACTATCCTTTACGCAGTAATTTACCGACCCCCACATGTACCCTTTGATCCCAGCTTTGAAACCTTCCTCTTCTCAATAATTCCTTGTTATAATCACATTATTATCGCCGGAGATTTCAATTCCAATTTTTTAACTGACAACCCTGATAAACGCTTCCTGAGTAACCTCTTTCAATCCCTTGGTCTCTTCATTGTTCCTTACTCTGCAACCCATCACCTTTCCCAATCGGATACCTGGCTTGATTTACATGCAATCGACTCTCCCACAAATTTGGTATCCCACTCCCAACATCCTATACCCTCTCTTTCTGCACATGATTTCATATCGATTTCTTATGACTTTCCTGTTCCTTCCTTCACTCCTCGAATTATTACGTACCGCAATATTGACTCTTTAACTTTTCCAATGGTTCAAGCCGACCTAGAATCCATAGATTGGAACGCTTTTTACTCCACACCATCCTTAGATGCTAAGATCGAATTCCTAACTTCCAACCTTTTATCCATTCTAAATAATCATGCTCCTCAAAAAAAAGTGAAAACGCACCGTCCTCCAGCACCTTGGATAACTCAAGATATCAAAGAGATGATGAGAACCAGAGATGCAGCCAGAAGGAAATATATCCGGACAAAACACCCTGAAGATTTAATCACCTTTAAAAACCTCCGTAACCGAACCCAATCAGCCTTCCGTCGTTCCAAATTCCAATATTACCATAAAGCATTATCCACGCATTCCCATTCCCGCCAAAAATGGAAACTCCTCCGCCAAATCCCCTCCTTACAATTTAAATCTTGTCCTTCGTACCATGCCACGCCAGATGAACTCAATAAGTATTTTACCTCATCCGGTTCACCTTTCTCAATCCCAGTTCACAACCCGAATAATACAGATTTTGATTCCGATAAATTCTTCTTTTCTTATATCGAACCCTCCCAGCTAATAGAGGCTGTGATGAAATCACGTTCCAAATCATTTGGACCAGATGGGATTCCAGCACGATTTATTAAACTTTGCCTCCCATTAATCCTAGCACCTCTACTCCATATTTATAACTTTTCTCTCCAGAACTCAATCTTTCCATCCGCCTGGAAAAAAAGCTACTGTCCTTCCCCTAAATAAAGTTCCTAATCCAGCATCCGAAAATGACTACCGACCCATCTCACAACTTTCCAATCTTTCTAAACCTCTAGAGAGAATAGCTCAAGACCAGATATCCTCATTCCTTGAACAGCATCTTAATCCTTTTCAGTCAGGCTTTAGAACTGGCTTTTCCACACAATCAGCTCTTGCAAAAATCACCTCAGACATCCACCAAGCTATGGACCATCATAAAATCACCATCCTCATCCTCCTTGACTTCAGCAAAGCCTTTGATACCATTGATCACAACCTACTCCTTTCCAAACTAGCTAATAACTTTTCCTTTTCTCATAGTGCGACCAGATGGATCCAATCCTTTATTTCTGACCGCACCCAGATAGTCCAAATTCCTAACCTTCCCCCTTCCTCTCCCCTCCCAATCACCTCTGGTGTGGTTCAGGGCTCCTCAATATCACCTTCTCTATTTAGTTCCTACATTAATGACGTTTATCCCCTCATAAAACATTGTTCCTCTCATTTTTACGCGGACGACTCACAAATTTACCTTTCCTTTTTCCCTAGTGAACTGCAGGAAGCTATCGCAAAGATGCAAGCTGATCTTGACACAATATCCTCTTGGGCCTTTGCTAATAAATTGAAACTGAATGCTAGCAAATCCAAGGCTATTGTGTTGGGCTCCAGGGTCCTTCTCAACTCCTTACCTGGAATCCCTAATTTTCTCTATAGACTCCAATCCCATAAACTTCCACAACTCCGTTACGAACCTCGGCATTGTCTTTGACCAAACCCTTTCCTGGAAAGACCATGTTTCCCTAATTATCCGCCGAACAATTTCCACTCTTCGACTCCTAAACCGCTCCCGTAAATTCCTCCCTCAATCAACTCATCAACTATTAATTACCTCCCTCATATTCCCCCATTTTGATTTTGGTAGTGTGGTGTACGGAGGCCTCTCTGCATTTCAAGACGCAAGATTGAAGAAGCTCATGAACTGTTGCCTGAGATTCGTTCTAGGGATATCACGTTATGACCATGTATCTCACCACTACACAAGATTAAAATGGTTATTTCCCTCCTTCCGAAGACAATACTTCCTGGGTTCGTTCCTTTACAAATCACTTTCCTCTCAGTCACCTCCCTATATCCTGAAAGCATTAACATTAAAATCATCAGTGAGTTCCCGCAAAACCAGATCCCGTTCCTCAGACCTCTACCTAGCTTCCTTTAACACAACATCCTTCAAACGCTCCTTTATTTCTAGAGCTTCGAACTTCTGGAACTCCCTCCCTTCCATCATTCGCCATTCCTCCACTTATAATAGCTTCAAATCACGTCTTTTCGTTTACTTATTAGAAACTCAATCTAATAGTCACATCAATGAAGAAAATATGTTTTAAAATGAAGTATGAATATTCAAAGCATAATATTGATTTGTACAGAATTACTTTAGTACCATTGCACTAAATTTGTATAATTGGTTTCAGCATAATTATATTATTTATCAGACAAGATACATTATTTTTCCGTATAATTTATATTTCTTAGCTTTGTCTACCGCATTCTTTTGTTGAATATTTTTTTGTTTTTTCCTAACAATTTAGCTAGGCCGCCAATAATTGTTCATTATAATTATTCTTAAGGGGCAATGGCCCCAGAATAAAATTTATTTTCATTTCATTTCATTTCATTTCACTTCATTTACCTGATAAAACTTCCGTAGTGGAGCCTTCTAAATTCTCCCTCCCGTGTGAAATATAATTACATCAAGAATATTGAGATCTACTAATTTGGATGAAATTTATGTATTTTTATTTTAGGTCATATTGTTTTGAAACAAGAATGGTATGTCTTTTAAGGTTATAACTACCTAACCAGTCAATTTGGCTAGTTTTGGTAGAACTAGCTTCATCTTGACCCATTAGTGGCCAAAACATTTTTAATGGAGAATTTTGATTAAAATTTGTAAATAATGTCACAAATGGCTACCTCTTTCTGTTTACTTCCCAGGTGTTATGTTTTCGCAACACTGGCCATTAATGGGTTAATAGTAGGTCATACAATAGTTAATAAGCAAGGGATGTATTGACTCAAATCCAAACTTAATTTTCTGTTAAATAATCATCAAGGATCCTTGTTATTGAACCTATGTTTCTTTTGCTATTTCTTGAGGTTTGTTGGTATTGCCACTCTGTCATTAAAAGGGTAACAGAAATAGTCGTGATTATCATCTCTTTACTATATTGATTTTAATTTTTTGAATCTTTTCCATCTGATTCTTACTTGTTTTTTATATTCATGTTTTTATTCAGTGATTTAAAAATTGTCTTTCATTTTGAATTTTTTTCTTTTTCTTTTTTTTCTATTGCAATTTGACTATTCAGTGAAGTTAATACCACAAATTAAGTTTTATATATTTTTAATAATGTTATTTATGTAGTTTTTAAAAATGTATAATAGGTCAAGTTTTATATTTTTAGTGTTAAGCCGGCTCCACACATTCGTGTTACGTCATAACACACAACACAAAACTGTTTCGCCTAATGTTCGACGAACCTGTTTTCTGGTATGTCATAACACATAACACGAAACAACGACGAAACAGTTCTCAGTTATGGCTTAACACATAACACGAAACAACGACGAAACAGTTCTCTGTTATGGCATAACACATAACACGAAACAACGAAGGAACTGTTCTCTTTTATGTCATAACAATATATAAATACTTACTAAAATAAGCCAAGTTCATAAAAACGCATGTATCTACCATTTTTTAATATGTTGTTAGGACCCATAAGGATAGTTAAAATCCAAGTTTTCAAACCTCAAAACCAGGTGGGATGTTCTTGAACTCAATAAACCGCAGAATTTTAGCACTATTTTCATTTTTCATTTATATCTCTAAAATATATAAATTTGCTTGAATATATCATTTACAATATTAAAGAGTGCTAAATTTGTGGCAATTTAATTCCAACCACAGCTATGTAGATTAATTGGTTGGGGAAATAAAGTTCTCCAAAAAATAGTGATTTTTCACAATATTTAAAATTTTTTCCGTTGAGTCAAGTTCTCGGCCCTATTCTAACAAAAGTGTTGGTTTCACAAAAATTTCTTCAAGAAAGAATTTAAAGGAAATTTAATTAGCTTTAATTTGATATCTTCTAAGAGAACATAAATCCGTTTTAGAAACTGAAAAAGATTACAAAATCAGATTTGAGGAAAAAAATTGCATTGCTGGTTTTAAAAGTGAGTGAGACAATTGGCAGGAATCTATCTACTTCTTTTTCAATTTAAAAACATGTACAAGTATCTATTGCTGTATTTAAAAACATGTATTTTAGGCCGGTATCCTTCGATGTTTAAATCAGCTGGGCTATGATCTATTGTTTTTCCCTGTTTAAAATAAATTGTGTTTTATCCTCCGGTCTCCCCCCTTTCTTATATCTTATATTTTATTTTGCCATTGTTTCAGGGCTCTTTAGTCTCTCAAATACCATTTTTTTAATGCGAGGCTACTTAATCTCCTGACAGTCAGCTCTTATTATTTCTTTATCACATGTCTCATGTGATAATAAAGTTTGCGTAAGGTTTATTTACGCCATGATCTATCTACTTTCAGACTGAACTAAGAGCAAAAGTGAAGAAGATAAGCTACGAAAATCTCTTCTTGACTAATTGAATAGACGAAAAAAACTGTCAACAACCTAGTTTCCCATTACAAATGCTAACATAAGAAAAATTTACCAAATATAGGCAAGCTCAATTCAAAATGTATGAAATTAGTTATCGATTTAAATTATATATTTTTTAAATTGCTACGTGCTTACTTAACGTTATTTATTATCAAATTTAATAGTTTTTCATTTTAAAACAGTTATTATTGATAATAATGATTAACTAGTCTTCACGATTATTCGCTGTTGCTTAGCGAATTATTGAATGAGTGATTGTCTCTGTTTGGGCCTGTGTTATGGGGAAACAAATTTCCTTTGAAGTGTGTTAAAAACCGCCTCCTATAGAGATACACCCATAACACAAGCAGAAACAACTTGATAACACATAATACGAGCCGATTGCCCATCCACATATTTGGCATCTTCAACAAGCATGTCTGTTTTGTGTTGCGTGTTATGACATAACACGAATGTGTGGAGCTGGCTATATGGCTATCGCAGGATCTGAAACAATATCATAACACATAACATAAGCCGAGTGCCCATCCACACATTCGCTAATCATTGACGAGAATGTTTCGTGTTGCGTGTTATGACATAACACGAATGTGTGGAGCCAGCTTTATAATGTTGTTAATAGAGGGAAATAATTTGAATACAATTTATAAAATAAAAATATACTTTAAAAATGTTTACTAATTCTTTTCTTTACCATATTAAAAATTGTTTAATATCATTCAGTTGAATGACATTAAAACTCTTATCCATTTAATTTAAATTTACTTTCATTAAATATATGCTTATATAAAAAGATGTTTTTATATAATATAGAGTAATATTATTGGTATATTGGTATCTATAGAGTAATACCATTGATTATTATATACATAAGACATAAGAAATTATAACATTATATATTCATAAGAAATATTTTGAACTTGACTTACAAAAAGAAAATATTTTAAAATAAATGGTTAAAACTATTCTTTTTTCATCAAAAATAATTTAACATTTTAAAAATAATTTCTTTTAACCTTTAAAAAGTATTTTAAGGAGGATAAAATTATATGAAGAGCATTTTATAAAAAGTGGGTAATTTGTAGTTGACTTGTATTACAGGCTGCATACCCCATAGTATTCCGTGTGGCGGACTATTACATTGTGTAGTAGTAACTTTTTATACATTTTTTCATCAGTAATTTAGTTTAAATGCCGTTATTAGCATGTTTTGTAGCAAGCAAAGTACATGTTTTTAAATTAGATTAAAGGAAAAAATATTTTTGCCACCACGATATTTATATCTTTTAAAGCCTGCTGTCAGTGTTAATATTAAAATATTGGGGTCAGTAGGCATTCAAATTGAACTTAATGTTGTCATACTGTTTTCTGTCATTCTGTATTGAAATGAATGAAAAAGGAGCTACATAGCAGCTTGATAAAAAAAAAAAAAAAAAAAAAAAAAAAAAAAAAATATATATATATATATATATATATATATATATATATATATATATATATATATATATATATATATATATATATATATTTATTTATATATTTTCTAAAATTTAATGTAATACATATAAGAAAGAAAGATATAAAAGAATTAATTCTTATTTCTAAAATTATAAAAATAAAAAAAAATTACTGTTAGCTTGGGCAGGTGACAGTGTCCATGGTGGTAGCTTTCTTCCTTGTTATATAGGCTGATGTTTAATCAGTTCAGAAATTTTATTACATTAATATTTAATATGTAATGATTATATGGTATACTTTAATATTAGATAATATTGTTCCCCTAGTGATAATGATTTTAGATTTCAATCCTGAACTTTTATATTTTCTAATATTAATACTTATATAATTATGTGTTACCTTAATGGAATTTTATATCAACTTTAAATTAGTTTTTTTCTAATTTGCATCTTATTTATTTTCAGCTCTGTATCTGAAAGTGAAGAAGAAGGTCCTGGACCTATGAGAGGTTTTGGTCTTCACAGCACTAGGAGAAGGGTTGAAGCAACAGATTCATTGTCTTCTGATGAAGAAGATGATAATTTCGAAATGCTCACTGCTGAGAATTTATTTTCCACTCTTCTCTCTAGGGTAAGTATTAGCATTAGTTAATTTGTTAAGTTGTACTATTTTCAAAAAAGAACATTTTTTTTTTTTGTAGTAACTATTTTATTTTGTTTTAAATCCTAATTTTTTAAGGAAACAAATATCAATCTATCAAGTTATAAGAATGATTTTTTATATAGTGACATATTTTTTATTAATTATTATTATTAATATTACTTAATGCATAAAAAAAAAAAAGAATTATAATTTATATATCTGATCAAATAGATAGATAGATCTTATTTATTTTTTAAATATTTTTAAAGGTGCGGAACCTCACTCATAGACTGAATGTTGATGAAGGAAGATCAACTTTTCCTCGACTGTTTAACCATTCTATATTTGATACCCCTGCGTAAGTGATAATATTTATTAATTATTTTATAGATAATGGAAATAGCAATTTCTTCTAATGGAGTAGTTATTTTTTCTTATTTATTTATTTTAATTTTAGAAGGAGGTTAACTGAAACTAAATCTTTCACTGAACATGATCCGACTCCTTGGAGGAGGAAACGAGAGAATGCTTCTTCATCCACATTACCGAGAGGTTTGTATTAAGTAGGAAAGTATTGAAATGAATGAATTTTTTTATTCTATTTACTATCTAACAAATTATTTATGATGAGACTTATGTTTTTTTTTTTTTTCTACTGTATTTCTTCTCTGTTTGTAATATATGAGCTAGTAATATTATTCTTTGTGTTGAATTCTTGACAGAATTGTGTTCCTTACAATTCAATCAATTGGTCTATATCATAATATGGTTGGTGTTGGGTTTAATTGATCTCATATTTTTGAGTTTAGCAATGAAGTTGGTTTGGAATCTGAAGTCTTATTTTGGTTTATATTTTATCTAAGACATTTAATTTTATTTTCATATTTTTTCTGCAAAAGTTAGTTTGCAATTAACTTTCTTATTTATTCGAATTTGGATAAAGTTTCAAAACTTTAAACTGCTCTCCTTATACATTTGAGTTGTTCTTTCCCAAAGACCAACCATATATAGCTTTTCCTTGAAAATATTAGTATTTATCTCTACCAATTCAATTTTTTTTTTACAAATAATCTAATATTTTTTTTTAACTGTATGTCAACTGTACATCAGAGAATCATATTACTGCAATACTGTCGGGAAATTTTATTGACAAATAGCTAAGATATTGAAAAAAATGTGGATTTCATTGTAATTTTGTTAATGTAGAGAATTTCCTGGCTACTGTTGTCATTTTTTAAAATTAGATTAATCATAAGTACGATATGAGTAACTAAGCCTTTCACTTAGTGGTTGAAGAAACACCTTCAGCTCAATATTTATCTCTGTGTGGTTTATGGGTTTCCAAAATTAAAAACAGCATAGTTAAAGACTTTGCATTAAATAATTAAATGAAGTTCTCATTTTGTCCCTTAACTTAATTGTCATATTATCAATAAAAATATCTTATCCCACGACAGTGTTGTAATCATACCTCATGCTCTGCTCTCAAAGTGAATTGTATTGATTATATGATTATATGCTGAAAATAATCACCTTAAAAAAGATAATAAGTATATATATATATATATATATATATATATATATATATATATATATATATATATATATATATATGCCTATGTATCGAATTGGTAGAATAGGTGCTAATAGGCTGGGAAGAGCTATATTATATAGTTTTTACATTAAACTAATTTTTATTTTTATTTGCTTTGAGCTAATTGTTGAGGAGTGAAGCATTTATCTTTCTCTTCATTAGCTAATTTACTAACTTTTGGAACTTATTTCTATTTAAGTAATTCCATTCATTGGGATCGTTAAAGAGTCCATATTTTTTTTTTATATAATTGAATACTGTTACTATGACTTGGTTTTCTTAGGATCCAGAGAATGATTAGATAAATCTTATATAAAAATAAGCAGTATCCTTGGGTCCATTTTATTCAAAATTGTAGGCCAGCATTTCTTTGTGTGTAGTATATGCAATACCAAAATCTAATATATTGGGAAAATCAGTATTTGAAATAACCGAGATAATCAGTGTGAGCAGTTTGGATTACCAGTTTTCCCCAGTAATTGAATAATATTGAATATCTTGAAAGTAAAAAAATGTATAGCATTAATTACTTTAAAATAATATTTAATTGGAAAAGTATTTAAATATGATAATGGTAAGACAATACAATTAAAATTTAATTTAACAACAGACCTTTGAATTTAAAAAGTCAATTTTTTTAATTTTTAAACACTCATTAGATTTAAATTTTAATCATAAAAATAAAAGTTGTAACAAAAGTAAGCATTGATTACCTTCAGTTAATGAGAACTGTACTATTGGAAGAATGAATAAACATTTTTGAGAATCTTATAATTTGTTAATTCTGGTCTTTAATTCATTCAGATCCTTAAGTATATTAAATGTTAATGTATGTTGTGTAATATGTATTCTGTTGTTTTCTCAGGTCTGTTTTCAAACAATCTTAAATCTATAACAACTCGAATTTATGAAGTTAATATTTATTTTATTTGAAAATAATTTAATAATGATCATTTAAATTCTATGCTGATTTTTCAAAAAATTTAAATTACATTATATCGTGGGGTTACAAGTGCAACACACTAAGTAAAAGAAAATGTTTTTAAGTAAATATTGATCAAAGATTTTGTTTTTGTTTGTCTACCTTGGTACTGATATTATTTTATGAAATAAGTTAAAGTTCTCTCAATTTCAGGTTTTTAACTTATTTAATAAAATAATGTCAGTACCAAAGTAGACAAAGCAGAAAAAAATCATCAATAGGCGTTTACTCAAAACCGCATTTTTTGACTTGTAATATACTAGTGTATATTATATTGCATAGTGTGTTGCACTTGTAATATACTTAAACTGCTAATAGTTGGAAACCTAAAGTAACATTAATGTATAACTTAATATGCTAATTATGTAGCATTAATTTCTATTTTACTTATGTTTTGTTTCAATTTTTATTGATGTTCATTCATTATGCTTTTTCATGAATATCTCATCTGATGGCCATTCTACAATGAAGGAAGCTGGATACAAGCTTGATGTTTCTATCTGCCATCAGAATAAATAAATTACAATACCTCAAATATTGACCATTTTTCTTCTAATTTAATTGAAAAGTTATTAATATTACTTTGCAAAATGAAAATATCTTTAAAATTATTTTATTCAAGCTGAATAACTATTCTAAGACCTTCCTCGACATCAGTAGTTCGCTAATAATATTTTTGGCATATTGTCATCAATTTGAGTAACACAGCTCGTCTCTCCTTATTTTTTTTATCTCAACCATCTTGATAACATCCGGCTTACAGTCAAAGTCTTGAAAATCTTTTTTTCTCCATGATTTTCATGTCTTATTAAAGCTGAATTCACATCAATGGACACAGTTAGATCAGGTTGTGGTTAGAGACAGTCAAGGCAATATCACTTTGCGTATATCTATAAAGATCTATAAAGCATTGCCAATCACGGACATAGATCAGTTATGAATGAATCACTACTTTCTGTTTTGTTGATGAAATCATCTACATTGTGGTTGAATCATGACTGTGAATGTGAACAGCCAACCACGTGTTTTTCATTTTTTACATATTAGTTGAGATTCTTTTCTGAGTTTTTTTTTTTTTTTTGTGTGTGATCAATTTAGGTAACTTACATAGAATAAGTTGTATGAAACGCTACTGTCCACAAAGTTTGTATACATTTTATTTTATAAAATATTTTAAATTACTACTTGGTTTCATCTTCAACCTGATGCAGGAAAAATTTTGCTATTTGCCCTTCTTCCCTTATTGATTAAGACATGTATGTATTATTCACATAATCATCTTTTGATCCTTTACTAATTTTTTTTTTTTAATATAACGTTTTTAAAAAAATGGAATTACTTCAGTAAAGGATAAGACTAATACAAAAAAACTATCTTAATTTCTGTATTACTTTTGTTATAATCTGCTGTGCCTATGACTTGATGGTTGTTTTTCCATGATCTGATCTGCTCATGTCAGTTGCTGTGTATTTAGTTTAATCCTGATGGTTTAAACTGAAAATCAAACAGTATAAAAAAAAATTTAAAAAAGGAGAATCCAATTATTGGATTTAGTGAATAGTTCTTCTACCAGGTCCTCCTAATAGTCCTGTTATTTTTTAATGCAATATTTTATATTTTTATTCTAACACCATGTAAATTCCTTTCTGCCTAATCTCATTTGTTCTTATTTAAATAATAATGTTTACTCTTCACAATAACAGTGGCAACCTTTAATTCAGTCTCTCTGTGTATTTTAAAAAGTGTGGTCAAAATGGTTAAAAATTAAAATTAGATCTGCTTTGCTGTATGAATTCAAACGCGGTTCAAAAGCGACTGAGGCCGCTCATAATATTTGTCACGTCTTTGGCAAAGATAGTCTTAGTGAGCGGAAGGCACAATTTTGTGTATTGTGAAATATTGAATCGCTGTCATGTCAAACTTATAACTTTTGATCCCGGACTGGTGAACAGGAAAGGGCCACTGCTGCTTCAAGACAACGCTGGACCTCGTACAGCAAAAGTGACCAGAGACAAATTGATGGAGCTAGGGTGGGAAACTTTACCTCATCCACCTTATTCTCCTAATCTTTCGCCAACAGATTACCATCTTTTCCGGGCTTTACATAATAGTCTAAGAAAAAAATGTTTTATCAATCGTCAGAGCTTAGAAATGGAGTTGGACAACTTTTTCTGTAATAAACAAAAGATTTTTTAAAAAAGGAATTTAGGACCTGGCATTGCGTTGGGAGAAAACAACTGAATGTTTCATGTTTCGATGAATAAAATGTTTGCCTACTTCACAGCTGACTTTTTATAGCCCACTTGAAAAAAACGACAGGACTTTCTGGAGGACCTGGTACTTTGTTATATTGTCTGTTTCTGAGCTTCTGAGGAGGAAGAACAGTAAATTTTTTCCTTGTTTTAAAGTTCAGAACAAAACTCAAGGAATTTGAATTCTCATTTTTATTTAACAAATGTTAATAATATGACATATTTATATAATTAATAAAAGAGAGGAAACTGTTGGTTATACAATTTATTATCGTTTGTAAAGTACATTTTGACTGAATTGTGGATTCAGATTATAATTGTTGAGAAACAGAGAAGCCTACCTACAAACACTATTTTTCCCTTGTCTATCATATAGCTAGCAAAGCTAACTCCTGCGACTATGAGCTCTGAATTTATATGGCATTGATTAAGCCTGCACTAACATGTATATCTAAATTTTGGGTGTTATCGAGAGCACCAGAGGACCAGCTGCTTTGATATGATGGATTTTGAGAAACATCTTTAGGCCTATATACAATGATGGTAACTAGAGGATCAGGACCAATATATATAGTTGATGAAAGTTGACAAGAAACCAGAATATTATTTAAGTTATCAAAATCTGATATCTTATTTCTGACCATATTACTGATTTAATTTGTGGAAAAATGCTTCAGAAGATTTTGGTCTGACGTTCAAATTAATTTATGTGAGGCCTATTAGGAGAGGATAATTCTGCATTACTAATCCACAAAACTTAGTGCTAAGGCAGAAGAACTGTTACAGTATATTGGATTCCTCTTGATAGATATATATTAAAAGACTTTACTACTTGTTCATTAAAAAAACTATATTTATAAATTTAGTGTTATATTAATGTACTCTAATATGCTATATATATTTTATAAGTTATATCTGTGTCACCAATTAGTGACGAAATTGAATGAATACATTTTAATTTATAAGGATGATAACATGCTCTTAGTGGAATTTATTTGTTTTGTTTTTTTGTTATCCCTAAAAGGAGGTGCAAAAATGTTGATAAAGTTCCTTTGTCTTCAAAATTACTTAAATTCGTTGCAATAAAAAACTATAAATTTTATTTCTCTACCATATTATTCCCTAGACTCAAGAAGGTAAATAGTTGCTTCAAATTTGGAAGATATAAAAATCTTTTGATGTTTTGCCAAAATACTTTTTAAAGTAGTAACTTTTGTTTTTTGCATGATAGGTGCATGCCCTTTTTCTTTTCTTATTTTTTGTGTTTTTTTTTGTTTGTTTTTTTTGCAAACATTAAGAACTTATCAAATTTGTTGTTTTATTTTGAGTTAGGCCTTTAGTGAATCATTTAACGCCTGTCCCTACCTTTTTTTTTTTTTTTTTTTTTAGTAGATTTTATTTAGTTTTGTTTTTTGAATAATTTGAACCCCAGCACTCCACATTTGAATTTAAAAGTTGAAAAATATATAATAACAACTATAAATTTCAAAATTTCTAATGCCTGTGAACTTGTTTCTATATATTTATTATCTGAAGTCTTTGATTCTGTTTCACTTTATATTAAAATTATTCATTAACCGCTAAAGAATATACCTACAAGAATGGACTCTGAAATATATTTCAAACAATTAATATGAAACTAAGGAAACTAATATGCTTTAACATAAGGCATTGTTTATCAATGAATTTATTGAAATAGTTGTTTTATAAAACACAAAATTAATCCAGATAAGGTTTTATCGAACGTTTTCCTCAAAAATACCCACCTACCTAAGTTACTTTTAAACAATGAAAGAGACAATATCAAAATAAAATATTTTCGATAAACTATTTGGTTGAAAGGGATAGGATAGAAACTGATCTAAAACTAGTTAAATGAAAAATTTGTGGTGTTTATATTTGCTGAAACTTCCTCTTAATAATTAACTGTAACTATTCTTACATTAGGAAAATGAAAACTGATTTATTGAAGTTTCATCTTAAACATTTAAACTGACAACTTTTTTTTTTTATTAATTTTAGATATTTTATAAAATAATTTAAGGAAACATTTAATTGGGAAATCTTGTTGACATCCATGAGAATAAAAGAGCACTTCAATTTTGTTTTCTACATTTTTTCATATGATAAATAATTAAATATCACATTATACTCTTAAAAATGTTCTATTCTCAAAAATTTAGGTTGATACTAATTAATTGACAAGCTATAGCTGTTGAATCAAAATATTCAAGAGTTCATTTGAAAACATAAATTTAGTTCTTGTTTGTATCTAAATACTTGTAGAAATCTTAAATTTTTGACCATAGTTTCTGTGGTCAAATATCAAAAGAAAAAAAAAATCAGCACATTTTTATTTTATTTTTTCATATTTTATTTGTTATAATAAAAAAATAATGTAGATTTAAATATAAATATAAAGGCTTAGCAAACACGAAGGCTTGATGCTGACACCACCAACCTCTTACCACACACCTCCCTCCAACCCACTCCATCAAAACCCTATCCCCACGATCAGCACTGATGCAATCCCCCCATCTACATCTTAGACGTTTTCCCGATCGGCTCAAAACTGATTAACTTTTTTGGAATTCTATCAATATTAATTCCAATGACTTTACAAGTCTATTCTATCACAATTTTCATTGTATTAGTGTAGACTTTCTTTTTTCGTTGTCGGATTATATATTTCTTCCCTTACCACTAACATACATTATTACTACACTCTCTAGTGTATATTAGAATTCTCATATAACAGAAATTTATTCTTTATCAGAAACCCAGTTTCTAAAGAATAATTATCGCTCCCTCCATACCAGATAGTATAATTCCTTTCGGTTAACGATCCCTCCCCCAGCCACCAAACCTCTTGCAGAGCCATAATATCTAAATCGTACCCCTTAACCTCATTTGTTACCAATTTAAACCCATCCACATTATGAAGACTACAAACATTCCATGTCACTATTAGTAAATCTCTAATTTCCAACATCCCCAGAAGCAGTTCCTACTGAGACCTTAACCAGGAACTAGTTTACCTCTGGATAATTAGTGTTTTACCTCAACCATTATTTTTTGTTGAGCAAAAAAAATTTGAGCAAGGTGTTTAAACCTATGTCACACCCTCCAGTAAACCTGGGGCACCCTCAGTTTTTGGGTATCTAGTCCATCTGACAGCCTGGTGGAACTTCCAAGGAAGTTGCTTTGACCATTCCTATATCTGCCACTATAGGGCATTCTTCTACACGGTTATGAGATTCATACAAGAAGAAAAAAAGTTATATTCTTCACAATTGCTTTTTTTAATGTGTTTTGGGTAAATTTTGAATGGCATTGGCAGAAATATAATATACCAAAATATTCTAGTGTTCATATGTGTTAGTCTTTCATTATATCTATACACAGTGTTCATCTCTAAACATTTTTACACTGGTTTATGTGATCCACAATTTGCTTTATGGTATGGTCTGAGAAAGAATTTAGTATTATTTATTTTGAATTTTTACACCTCAATTTTGATGAATTATAACATTTCTGCATCTCAAAGGATACAGTACTCAATAATTGAGAAAGATATTATTTTTTATTTTTTTTGTTTATGCAAAATGATTTGTGGAAAGTATTTGTAATAATATTAGCCGTAACAGGAAGTTTTTTTAAAGGTTATTTAATTTTTTATTTTTAAAAAATAATTTAAAAAAAAAATTAATTATTTGTAATTCTCAAAAATTAGTTTCTCTTCTCCCTCCTCTGTAGTAATCCTAGAGTTCCTTCGTTTATTTATAGAAATATTTTCTTACCTCTTGGCATAATACTCTTATGACAATTTTTAAAAATTCATAATAACACTAAATGCATATATATCTGTGACAAAAATGAAAATGTTGTTCAGAGTAAAAAAATAATTTTATAAAACCACTACTGTGTTATATATGACTTTTAAGATTAAGTATAGTTAAAAAATAATAATAAATTAAAATTAATCTTGTGACTTCTTGATACAACAGTTTTGTATTACTTCTCTATTCCTCACTCAAACAACTTTATAGAAACTAGATTATTGTATCCTATATTTTATTAATTCGTAGTTGATTTTTCTTTTTTAACCAGTGCTACAACAAAGTCTTTCAGCTTTAAATTACTTTTGACTAGCTTATTTTATTTTTTTTTAGTTGGTATGCATGGCCTTTTGTAGGCTATTTGTTGTTTATTAGAAATGAGAGAAAAAAAATATATAAATTAATGATGCTAAGCAAAATATTTAAATAACAAATATATTTATTTTGTCTTAATAAATTAATATTTATTTATTACTTTACTGTATTTTCCATTAACTTTATTCTTATCTTCTCTGGAGTGGTAGGGTTGAGTAAAAGCAATAGCTTGCCTCTGTGTTTCATGTCGCCTGTGTGTCTGTTACAGCTCGTGTTACAGTGCATGTGCCCGTCGTTGTTGAGAAAACACAAAACGACTAATCCACACGCTAGGTAACACTTTTTTTTATTTTATTTATATATCTGCTTCCTTTAATTAACTCACTATCTATACTTTTGGTTTTGTTTGAATTAATTGTGATAATGGTTCACAAATATTTTTATTCAATTATATCTTATGAAAAGTTTCTAATTATTTCTAAATATAATGTTTAAAACTCGATTGGTGAAGACAATTTCATTTTGTGATTTATTGTTGGTGACATTTCCTAAAAAAGGCTCTTTGTAAAATTACTTCTGGTTCTTTTCTCATTAATTCTTAATGTATATTAATTGTATAGAAGGCATTTTAATAATCACAGTATTATTAAAAATTTAAAGTAATTGAACTGAACTATTGGTCCTTTCTTGTAAATTTTATTTTATTCAGGTTTAGATGTTGAATTAGTGTAAGTTGGATTGAGAAAAATCTTCTTCAGTTAGTCATTCATTTTCATCAATCAATCTATTTTAATACAAGACATCTTGTAAACTTGATCCATCCAGTGCTTCACAAGGACACTGCTTTTAATGATTAGATACATCAAATTATATTTTAAGTTTTTTTTTATGAGTTTATTAATTTTAATGTCTTATTATTTACAACCTTTTTGGGAAATTACCTGTTGTGGGCTCAGTTCATATAATGAATTTTTATATCTGTAAAATAAAAAATAAAATTTAAATTAATTACTAAATGCATTTTAATATTCAATCAAATTAAAATTTAAAAGCTTCTTTTATTTTTTTATTCTCCTAAATTTGAAAAATAAAAATGAGTTCAATTTTTACCTGAATGTTTAAATTTGAAGAGTTATTTGGACAAAAAATAAAAATAAAGTAGACATAACCAATCTATGATTACTTGAAAATATTACCTCTAATCATTATGTAATGATTTATTGTAATAGCAAAGTCTTCAAAACCTTCTGAAGTGTGTTTCTATTTATTTTTCGTCATATGTTATTATAGACATTATTATTTCTTTCTTTTTTTCTTGTTGTTAGAGAATTATTGGGGTCATTTATGTATTAAAATAAGAAACATTTATTGTATTGTATTTTAATTTTGACTTCGATGATTAGTTAAATTTGGAATATTTTTTGTTTTTAGGTGTTCAGGGTCTGAGACAAATAAATGTTATTTATTTTATATAAATATATATATGTATGTATGTTTACACAATAAATCATGCATGCATTTAGTTATTTAATTTGTTCTTAAATGAATCTATTGATCTTTTAAAAACATCTTTCTTTCTATTTCAGGTTATTCAGCTAAACCATTCCGGAGGACTTTGACTGGAGGGGATGAAAACAGAAGGGATGGTCGGCCTCCAAGAAGCCGAAGACGTTCAGAAGATGAAGTGGTGGAAGATTTTCTTGCAACTGGAAAATTGAGTAGTCTTGATAGAGTTAGAAACTATTTAGAAGGGCTTAGAAAAACTAGCATTGAAGGTGCCCATCCTCTTCGCAGGTACTACAGTTCTGAAATGCAAAGACCTGATTATCCACCTCTTCCTAGGCATAGAAATTCTAGTTTAGATGAATCAGTTAGGAAGAACAGAGATCGTACATTCTGTTATAATATGGACCGACCTATTTTAACTGACAGTAATAAAAAACTTAATGTTGAAAGTAATAGAATAATCAATTCTTCAGAAGTAAGAAACCATGTTTACAATTCAGATGAATCAAATGATTATGATCTTCCTGAAAAAAATCATGTAGTTCCATCTACTTCAGACAAATGTGTGCAGTCTGATTTTCCTAATAAAGACTGTTCCACCAGTTCAGAAGAAACAAAGAATGTTTCTATTAATTGTGAAAAATCAAAGCGAGATTATAAGAATGTTGAAAAACTTAGCAAAAAAGATAAAAATGGTTCCAGAGTGAATAGAGCAATTAACTCACTAAGAAAAAAAAGTGAAATATATGAAAATGAATTCTCAGAAAGTAAACTATTAAAGAGAGCTGTCTCATTAGAGGATGTTAAGACTGAATTAGCTAGAAACATGCGTGCTTCTTCATTGAAGCCTGAAGGGACTTTAGACAAAAAAGATAACTCTAAAGGTAAAACAGGTTTTTTTTTTGACTCTCTAAAAAAAAAGGAGGACAGGGAAGCACGGATTGCAAACCTAAAACGACTAGATCTTGGAAGAGGTTCTGAATTATCTACTGAGAGTACACCAACTGGAGAGAACGATGAGGGCAGTATGATTTCAGCTACTGATAATTCAGACACTTGGTCTAGCTGTGATATGGGAGAGCGATTTCTTGACCCATCTGTTGAAGATTGTGTGTCAGAGAGAATCAGAAGAAAAAGTTTCTATCATCGCTTCAACACGCCTAAGCGGCAAACCTATCATAGATCCACTAGTAATATGGAAAGAAAAAGATTTTATTAATATGGTATCTGATATCTTTTGATTCTATATGGTTTATTATATTTCTTGATTATTAATTTATTTTTTTGAAAAACTTATATTAAAACATTTCATAGAAATTTGGTAGGCCTAATCCAGTTTAGTAGTGGGAGTACATTATTGTGTTTTAACTTAGCGACTATAACATTTAGGTTATATGATTTGGTTTATATGATAAACTTATTTTTATCTCACATTATAAAAACTATCACTAAATTGATAACATTAACAGATATTCCTGTTATGGCAAGTTTTATGAGATGTCACATTATAAAACAGATACTTAATTTATTACCATATGTGTCTTCTTTTTATTTATAGATCTCATTTTTTATTATATTTTTATTATCTTTAATTTTGCATGATTACTATTAATGAAAATGTATTGTCCCTGAAATAGTTTTTACTATCCCATTTGAAAAATAGTTATTTATAGTTTTTGTTAGTTACTTAATTCTTATTTTTTTGCTATATCTATATATCTGATAACAGTAATTGTTTTTTTTTTGTGCCTCTAACTAGCTATTTGCATTTTTTATTTATATTTAATTTTTGATAGCCTTGACTTTATACAAGTTTCATAAACTAAAAAAAAGTGATTTTATTTATAGGCAGAATGATGTTCAAAATTATGAGCTTTTGTAATTGTAAAATATTTTTAATTATGAGATGAAAATACTTTTCTTGAAGATCAAGAAGTCTGATATCGTTTTAAATTCAGTTCTTAAATCTTCTGTTCATTTATATTCTGAAAAAATTTGGTCTACTCAAGAATTTATTTTTAATAAGCAGTTAATATTACTGCCAAATGTCTTTGATTATAACTCGCAAGTGTGTAGTTTTTCTTATTTAACTTATATATTTCAAATATTTGTGTAACAAAAAAATCTTCCATTCTAGAACCTGTTATTATTGTTCCTAATGAACTTTATCGTTTGAAACTGAGCTAAATCAACAAGTCTGATATTATGTAGTGTTGGAGGTTCTGTTTTAAATTTTATTTTAACTAACATATTAATTTAAACCTTAAAAAAAAAGTAATAATTTCTTGAGTTAAATTATTATTTTAGTTTTAAACTTTTTTTTTTCCTTTACAGTCATTTAAGCAATCATAAGGGTTGTCTCTTTAGGAGTTTGCCCTAATACATACACAATTACGATAATTAGAGAACTTAAAAGGGTTCAACTGTGAATATATCTTACATTTATAAAATAAACTATGGGCCACGTTGTGAGAATAATTTCACTATTTCTGATTCTAAATTATTTTTTTATGCAAAATAATTATTAAAAAAGTTTAAACAAATATTTAACTAATTCTATTATTAAAAAATAATTATAGCTCTAAATAACAGATTATAAATTATTTGTTATCAATTATAAATTAAATTAAATCAAATAATACCCATAAGGTAAGCACTAAGCAATTTTTATTATACTGTGTTGAAATGGCCTCTATAGTTTCAAACACTGATGTTTAATGGTTTGGTGGCTAATATTAAGAATACTTTATATAATCTAAATCTACTATATGCTATATGGGGCATGATTTATGATAGTAATTATTTTCAAGTTATTTTTGTATTGCTCTTGACTAAAAATTGTATATATAATAAACAGTGTGATAAAAAAAAACAAAAAAGTTTGCTCCTGGATATTGCATTTAAATTTTTTTTTTTTAATTTGTGAATTAATTTCAAATCCCTTTATGAAGTGATTATATCTTAAAATCTTTTTTCGTAGGTTTTTTTTTTTTATTTATATTCCTCCAAACTATTAAGTGGATGCTCTCTAGTCTTCTCTGTTATTTCCAACAATTAGAATAACAGATTGTGTTTCAATATGTTTTATATCTTTCTTGAAGGTATATGTTTTAAATATTTATAAAATAATTATCAATAGTCTAACTATTTTTTTTTTCTTTTTTTGAAGCAATGGATTAGATCTACACTGCCAAAAATAGTGTGCCAAGATTTGTTACCATTGATTTTGTTTTAAAACAAAATTTAAAAAATAAAAAAGTTATTCTACCTCTAGTCAAATTCATGTGTAAAACATTTGAGTTATTTTTAGTAAATACTATTATTTTAATTAATGTTTATTCCAAATTATAGACTATTTATGAAAGTTTTGAATAGTAGTGTATGTTTTATTTATTTTGATGGAAAGTTTCTTTCATAAGTTTTTAACAAAAAAAAAAAAAATTAAAAAGATTGTGATCAAGTTATGCCTTTTGAGATGTATCTTATTGACCAATAAATAAATTGATCATAACAATTGTCAGCTTGTAAGTATGATTTGTTATTGTGAAAATGAGATTATTTATTTAAATATATTTATTATTGTTTCATTGTTTTGTGTTTTTGTGAATCCTTTCCATTTCCAGTTTTATATTAACTATTTTATTGAAGGAGATTTAATTTTTATTTCTTTCAAAGGCATAACTCCTATTAATCTTTAACTATCTTTGACGTGTTTTGGAGTACATTGCTCAGCAGGATAACTGTGATTTCTTTCACATAGTCATTTGTGCATGTCCTTACTGACCCTCAACTGAGCAATTGTGAGAAAAAATAAAAGTTCAGTAGTTGATTTACCTATAATTTCGTATTCTGTATGAAAATCATAGAAAATATGAAATCTTAGTAGTATAACCTGCAGCAATATTGTTTTATGAAAATCCTAAAATATTTATGAATTTTCAAAAAATCAATTTTTTTTTTTTAATCATAAATTTTGTTTTTCAATACCTGTGATGGGACTGGAGATAAAAATCTGAAACTTACATAAATTGTAGTTATTATGTAGGTTTATGTTTCGTAAATGAGTATATGAGATTTTAGAAAATTCTTATGTATTTCTTTAAGAAAAAAAGTTATAATGCCTGAAAAAAAAACAAGGAAATTCAGTAAAAATCCACTTTTTTAATTTTTGTTCAAGCAGAAAAAGAGTCAAATGCAACCTGAGTTGTTTTATATTTGTGTATATATATTAATAGTATAAACACAAATAATAACTGTAATGAAAAACCCATAAATATTTTATGGATTTTCAAAAAATAATTATTCCAGGAGTGTTGTTAACAAAAGGAAAGGCAACTACATTGAGAATGCCAAAGCCGATGACCGCCTAACACTTCAGAATGAGCCCGATGACCACTTCTCCACCCACCTAGTCCATCTCCAAAATAGACGGGTAGACTCTAGTAAATAGTATGAAGTACTTTGTGTGCTGGCATGCGTTCTTGGGACTTGATCAAAATTTCATATATGATGTCTGATGGTACATTTAACCAGCTTTTAGATGGAAAAAAGAAATTTGGGACTTATGCAAGTTAGCTAATCTCTTTAAAATTTCCCTCGTTATGAGACTCATTATTTTAAAGCCAATCATATTATCTATAAGTTTTGTTTAAAACATTTCTTCCCAAGAAGTAATGATAAAAAGCTATAATTTGTTGAAGTGACTTTTTGGTTTTTGAAGTGATAGTTTTCTTTATATGATTATGATTAAGTATTACGGCGAAACTAAGCTATTTACATAAAATGTGTATATAACAAGGTTTAAAGTACACTGTGGATATGTATACCAAACATTTAAAATATATTAGCAGGAAGATGTATAAATAAAGTAAAAATGGATTATTCTAAAGAACTATATTTAGGTATATTAAATAATAATACTTTGAGGTTACAAAAAATAACCTATCATATTCTATATATATATACATATATATATATATATATATATATATATATATATATATATATATATATATATATATATATATATATATATATATTATTGATGTGAAATAGTGCCTATAAATCTATAATCAACCAATATAAAGTTATCTAAATTAAATTATATTATTCATTAACATGGTATTGCACGTGTTTTAAATATAAAATTATTTTTTATATAAATATATCCCAACATAAATAATTATCTTTCAGCTATAAATATTTAAATATATAAAATTTCATAGTAAGTTTTTAAAATGAACTGTTCTCAATCAAGATAATGTAGTAGATGGATTTAAAGGGTTATATTTCGTTTATCACAGTTTTCAAATCACTAGTCATAAGAATAATAATAAAAAATAAAAAAAAAATTACAGTTTGATTATAGCTGAATTTCTCAGCACTTATACTCTTTAAATTCTACACAGAGTTACAAATGTATTTAACAGTCATTTCCAGATTATCATAAAATTTTATAATTATAAAATGGTAAGAACTCAGTAGGCCATGTTTATTTATAAGATTTAAGGCATCTTAATGGCAATAAAATAATACAAAAACAGATCCAGAGCTAGGTGTATACAGGAATCCATAGGTACTCTTAAATGTGAGATTCTGTCTTTTTAACTAGAAAAATAAGTAATAAAAATAACATACATAAATATAACATTAAAATAGGAAAAAAGGAAGATGGTGGATTTATTCAGGAAGAAACTTATCAAGTAACATACCACCACTAGTTATTAACCAGATTATACTTAGATGGAAAGATTAAAAAAAATAAAGAACTAAATCCTGGGTTAGATAATTAAATGAATGCATTCGGAAAAATTGGGAATATCATAGTGAATAAAAAATTAATTAGGTTCCTACAAGGAACAATCAACAGGTAGTTTCCTCATAAGTTGTTTCCTAAATATATTAGTATAAACTTCATCTGTAAACACTTAAAAAATATTCAATTAATAAATTAAAATAACAAATAAAATCCATTGGGTTTATCTTAATATGTCATAACTATAAATAATAAAATTGAAATTTGTATTGATAGTTCTAAATTAATCAATGCCCCAACAATTACAGCCAAACTTAAGAGAAAATTATTGATTACTTCATATCTTAAAAAAAAAAATAGCTAATTTTTATAATATATAAGTGATCAATAGAAATTTCATTATCACAGAATGAGATATTTTTCTAGCTAGGAATGTCTGTATTACAGTTTCCATGGTATATTTTAACCGGAGAAGGACATGAAAAAAATTTATGGAATGTTTCTGAATATCCATGCTTACTCCACCAGGTGCAGAGTTGCCTATTCCATCCACAATCAAGTAGATGCAATAATTCAAGATGTTCAAGTCCAATTAAAGTGTAAAAGTCTTGATCACCTAAATGACCCTAGGGCAAAAGAAATATGTTAGAGATCAAAATAAAAATGAATAATTTTCATAATTCAAATTCAATAATATGTCAGATATAAATTTAAATGTTTCTTATATTAAAATGATATACTATATATTAGCAGAAACTAACTTTTATGAAATCAAAACCTTGTAATATTATTACTTAATAACAGTGATTTTAATTCATTTTGCAATACCTTAAAAAAATATTTTTTTGTCAATCTATCAAGAACTTTTTCTGTCAGAAGTTCTTCAAAAAGTTTTGATGATCTCAGACGATCTAAATCAAGAGCAAGAACTCCTGAGTTCACTCCAGGAAAGCCACCTTCCGAAGAAGCCATGCCTAACTTTGTACTTTTATGTTGCTGCCTATACCTATATAAAATATGATGATAAACAGGACTCAATTCTGGGGAAATGCCAATGATACTCTCATTTGAAAACCTACAAGAGAAATTCTAGATTAAATTTTGGTAGTTAAAATAATCATTAAATGCTATATTAAAAAAGTCTCCAATGAAATTAATTCTGAATTTACATTTTCATGTGAAGAAAACATTTGTTATAATAATAACCGAAAACAATTAACAACTTTAAAAATTAACAAATTAAAATTAGAGATAGTATCACTATAAAATTTAGCGAAGCCTAACATTTAAGGTAGGTACTCATAAGGTAAACAGCAGTACTCATACCTCTCAATACCCCTCCCTCAAGCATTTTCTTGTTGATTTGCTACTGTTTGGATGCTTTAAAACTCTGTCAAACAACTTAATACAACCATTTAAATAATTAATAATCTCCATAACACTGTCCCCTCAAGTTAACTTGTTAAAACCAAATCATACAAATCTGCAATGAGTGGTTAATGAATTCTCCAGTCATTTTGTCTTTCAACTAAATGAATATTTCATACCTTTAATTTTTGGAATCATTTAGGAATCCCCCGCCTTAATATAAGTTCCTGCATTTTATATCTACAGAAAATGACAGTCCAATAAATCCTGTACTATCAACTTTATACACAGTAGACAGGGCTGACCAAAATTGTATTGTAAGATAAAAGTAATAAGTAATTGGTCTTTTCGGCTTTCAACTTTGATTTCATTTCTTCTTGAATTAATTTTTTTTTTTTTTGTATTATAAACTCAAAATAAAACAACGATTCCTAGACCACTGAAGTGATCATTAGTTATAATACTGTCAATCATTATTTAAAAAGCTGATTCCTCAAATGTTCTCATTAAAACACATTGAGGAGTGAGCTAAAGATGGTAAATAAGAGGTATGGTTGGTTTTAATTTCTGTTGACAAGGCCTAATTGATCCATGACTGACAATGAGTTATGTTTAAATCAATTGGAGTTTAATTTGAAAGTCCATTTTATGAACTTTCAAATTATAAAAAAACAGTAACTATTAACTGTATCTTATTAGAAGGAAAAGTTCACAACAATAAAATAAGCCAAATTTTATATCATTTATGTCTTTAACAGTGTCTGATCTTGCAAGTGATTTAAATATTTTGACATGGCAATGTGTTATCAATTAAGCAGGTAGGATATGTTAGAAATGAGGCCATATGAAACATTTTAGATATCGAAACACTAAAAAACCAAACAAAAAAGGTAGATGCTCAGGAGACGTCTGGATGTGGTCATCAGGTATGAAGGGAGCAATAGTCATTTTAATATATGATATATATATATATATATATACACACACACATATACACACGGTAAGACCTTGATGATCAGGCTCTCTAAAGTCCGGCATCCATCATCTTGAAAAATAAAAATTAGAGTTTTGGTAATTATTGAGTGATTTAGGCTGTCTGTTGGCTCCACATCATCTAAAACAGTGTGCAAAAATCTACCGCTCAACATTGCACTTGGCATGGCGCAAGCTATGGCCAAAACATTTTGAAAAAACGTCTTGAATGAAATGTTGATGACTCATCAACCAAGGAATCACAGGTAGTGCCACAATCACAATGCCATTTCTTCTGTTCCAAAAAATCCACTGAGCGGTCTTCCAGAAGAAGAACTCAGCAAATGGATCGGTATTGATAAAGATGAACCTACAGATGAGTAGCTTAGTGATGAGGCAATTATAAAAAATGTGTTAAGCTCACAGGATTCACAAGTAACAAAGAGTGATGAGGAGGAAGCAACGTCACCAACCAACATCACATAGGCTGATGTTTCGGAGGCATTGAATAAATTTGTAAAGTTTGCTGAAACGTGCAAACATTGTGATGCTACTGAAGTAATGAATCTGCACATTACTCTAAACAATTTTTATAAAGAACGCAACCAATCAAAAAAGCAGGTTAATATTCCTTCAATGTTCCAAAGAGCTCAGATGCTAGATGCAAGCGCAGCAACATTGCCATTTGCTACTCCCTCAACATCATCTGGGGCTACTGGACCAGCATCGGTGCCAGCAGCAGGCAGTCAATCTGATTGAATTCTACGCTACTGTATGTACATATTGTTTTGATGAAACATAACTTTTGGTTCTGTTTTTGTTTTGTGTGTTGTAATATTTGTTTATTGTGTTGAAATGTTTGTATGTAGTAATTTGTTGTTTCTTGTAATGTAAGACAAATGAAATGTTTAACTCTTTAACAATGTTGTACAACCCAATCATAATATGTAAATTCATATAAAAATATAGTGTGTTTATGTATGTACTTTTTTTAAAAACAATTTTTGATTCAGTTTATATTTTATGTATTGTAAAATTTTTGTTTGTGCAGTGTAACATTTTAACAACCCAACAATAGTTTATGTGCGTTAATTTGTAGTTTATACCCTGTTTAAACCATTTTAAAGGAAGACCTCGATAATCCTATTCTATAATCCGGCATCGTTGGATCCCCGAGCGTGCCGAATTATGGAGGTCTTACTGTATGTATGTATATATATATATATATATATATATATATATATATATATATATATATATATATATATATATATATATATATATATATATATACATATACACACATACATAAAAGCATATAATAACCAATAATTTTAACTTACTTAGAAAATTCATTGAAAAGTTCAATAATATCAACTTTTATCACAGTGTCCACATCAATTAAAATTACTTTGTGTTGATTGATAGCAATCTTGTGAAGAACCAGAGAAACAAAAAACAATGGGTCACTATAATAAGCTCCTGGTTGAGAGCTGAAGTATTTTCGCATCAAATATACAACATTTCCAATCTTATTAGTGATCACATTAACATCATGAAATGCCACCTGAAAAAATATATAAGAGATTACATAAAATACCACATTGTAATCACATAAATTATGATTTATAATTAAATGTAAAGTAGGAATATAAATTAAATTAAATACTACAAATAAAACAACCCAAGAAAAAAGTATATACATATATTGCTTTGGAGTAAAAAATTAGCTGGCAGGTAATTGAAAGAAATAGGTGACAGCAGTCAGCTAAACAGGCAATCCTTTAGATTTTTCTTATAGCTGGACAGTTTTTTGGTTCCTATTGGAATCAAATTTAAAATTAAACTGTTGGAAATACTTATCTGGTCATTAAAACAAAAATTCATATTGTTTTTATCATTTCCAGCGATTTGTAAATATTTTATTTTAGACGATGATCTATTAGTTTCATTGTCAAGTCTCAGTTGAATTAATGGTTATTATCATTTAAATATATTGTGAAATTGGAATTTTGCTTCTTATTCTTGTATATCGTTATATATTCCTTTATATTCAATTTAGTAATTATCTAATTTTCATTTAGCCTCACAGTCACTGCAGTTTGTTTTGTATACAATGATTTTTCTGAATCAATTTTGTCTTTAGGCAAATGAAAATAGGATGCTAAGGGTCTTTCTATTGTAACTGTAGGATTTAATACTAATTTTCGTAATTCTTTTCGGACTTTGGAAAATACAGGGCCATAATATGGAATCAAAATGTGTTACTTAAGTGTTGATTTGTCCTTTACATGTGTTAGATAGATATTAGTTTTTTTTTCGGATTTGATTTTTAATTAAAAAGGTTGTCAATCGTAATCTCACGGTAACCATTATTGCTGGCTATGGAGTATTATATTTGAATTTCTTTATTATAACTATGTTCATTAGAGAATGAGGAATGTTCTATATATTAACATTTATTATTTAACAATAAAATATTAATTAAAAAAACTATGGTAAGTAAGATATGACAAATAAGATAACATTTCAACTAAAAATTATTAATTAAAAAAATTATAATGACTAACGTGCCATCAAAACATAATAAATTGAAAACAATTCAATTTACTGTATTTGAGGAACACATGAAAAATTATTTAAATTATTGCATCATTTTTTGTTCATCCACAATAATATTAGAGTGCCTATTGACCTCCTATTTAATATCATTTTACATTTCCCTCATTAAAAACTGTATAAAACTACATCATCTGATCTGAAGAAAAAAATACATAACATACAGTTTAACAATGTATAAAACAGACCAAAACTCTAAAATACATAAAATATTAGGTGAAGATATTGTCGACACTATGTAAAACTAACAAATATGAAAAATCACTTTTTTTTAACTTATTTGTTCACCGATGTATTCCACAAGGCCTTGTGGTAAAATTTTGAATCTGATCAGCAATACGAAGACCGAAATCTATAATGTCATTTTTATGAATTTCCAGCATTTTACCAATGAACAGCAATAAATATAATATAAACAGTAATTAAAGAATATTGTGTGATAGATATAAAAGAATTTTCGTTTAAATAGGAACAAACCTTCAAATCTTTTCCTGTAGAATTTCTTAAATTCAATATAATATCTTTGGCAATTATTCTACTGGAACTATCAGTAATGAGATTCAGTGTTATCACAGATGATGTAGTGTTAAGAAGAGAAAGAAGCATTCTATTAAATCTTTCTTTAATAACTTTATGTGTCCGAACTTTAGTAAAAATACACCATACATTATAGTCTTCATTTTCATGAATTAAGAACTGCTCTTTTGGGAGAGAAGAACTATTAGAATAATTCCTTTGTAATTCAATACCAATAGAATAAATACAAATTAAAAATAAAGCCGAACAGATTAAAATTGAAAGTGTTTTATAGTATAGACGCATTAAAGCAGAAAAAACATATTAATATTGAAATACTATAACAACACTACTAACTACAACTCTCTAACATTGTTTACTATTCAACTAATGTTATGCTTCAAAATGCCTGAAGCAGTATCTATCGATCATTGATGATTCACTCAAGAGACCAAAAGAGGAAAAATAAATGTTCCTTCATATCATCAACGAAAGAAGTATATACTATCCACACATTAGTATCGCAAATCTGTGTCAAAGTATATGTACATCATGAATAACTTATTGGCGGCAGAGGGTTTAGGTCCGTGGGGGTCGCTGTGGCTCCAACTCAAACCATTCACCTCATTAATTTGTTTACAACGTCCTTATGTACTCCAGCTAGGGCTGGAAGGTCGGATTATCCTACGTGTGGCCAACCTACTTTAGAAAGGATGGGAAGGTCAAGATCAATCCGTGGTTTCTCCAATAAATACATTTTAACTAATCCAGGTGGGATTAGAGCCTACGACCTTCTGCAAAGGGCGCTCTGAGACCTTCATCTCAACGCGCAGGCCATCAGATCTACTTCCAATCCATATGCGTGTTATGTCATAACACGAGATAACGAACACAAATAGTTAAAACTTAGAAAAATACTTTTTATACAGAATAGTTACATAAATGACTTCTAGTATGAGGGTTACAAGTCAAATGTAGAGTGCTATTCCTATGAAAACTACCAGCTACTTAAACCTATAGGTTCGGAGTGGGGATAAGATCGAGGAATGGAGTGAAAGTTTGGTTGGTTACTAGTTTAACAAAGGGACCGTGAGAAAGGTTTTTCCAGTGTAGGTGTCAATTGCCTCAAGTCACAGTGGTATACAGAGGGTGTAATATTGAGTGATATGGGTGAACCTAAGATGATAGAGGGTTGTGAGGGTACCCATCCCAGGTCACTCCAATGGTGATGAAATGTGTTGTTCGGCAGTCTTCAACGAGCATATCTATTTCGTGTTCCGCGTTATAACGTAACACGCATGTGTGGAGCCGGCTTAAGCCGAATCCGAACATAGGCAATTCCTTATTTTCAGAAAATAAATGCTCAAATGCGAAGTTATTTTTCTTTTCAAGCAAAACTATCACATACTAATTAATAACAAGATTTAAAATGTAATATTCTCATGATGTTATCGTAAATAGGAAGATTATTTTTGGACACTCGACACCTACGGTCTTCAGTATTCTGTTCATACTATTCGTCTACCCTGCGTTTTTTTGGTTTATTATATTTTTTCGAAGAAATAATCTATATTGATTTTGTTTGATTTGATCGGGCTGAAATAATATCCACCTATTCTCGTTTTATAAAACATACTACAATATAATTCTTTAAAAATTAAAAAAGTTAAGTTATTATATTGTCAATTTACATACTACACTATAGAACAATTCAACATACTTAACTATAGAACAAACAATTTAATAACAATAACAGTATTCACTAACGCCAACTGGAGGCACATTGGTGGATGAAGATGGGGAAAGCGCCTTTTGAAGGAAGTCATCTCAGCCCACCTGGCTGCCGCTTCTATATTCTTTTTTATCCTGTGATCTTCAAATACGACAATATGTAATGCAACTAAATTTTTAAAATTTAATTATGCTGCTTGTGATGCCTTGTAAACTGACTTGAGTTGCGTCAGTTAAATGATTTGTTGAAAAAAGATTAACTTAAAGAAGACATTTATTATGGTTAGGCTGGAACGATCATCTATGTCTCATCTACTCCAAATAGAGCTGGAAGAATGGGTTATCAACAATACTGGTTACCAACCAATTCTAACCGAAGTATTAGTCATGCATAAGTGTATTAATGTAATAATTAAGCGTTTTTCATAAATAAAACTTCTTCATAACATACATCATCATCATATTCATAGACTCATCTAAAACCACTGTGCGGTGTGTGGCTTCCTTTTATAGAGTCTGGACCAAATGTCTCGTTCTTGAACCAGCTCTCTTCTCCTGCTCCATTCAATGCCTCGCTTCCGGAATATGTCCTTAACACCGTCCTCCCAGGTAATACGGGGTCTTCCTCTGGGCTTTCTTCCTTCCATTTGTGTCTCATATATTTTTCGGGCGATTCTCTCTTGATCCATCCTGAGGAGGTGTCCGAACCATCTTAGTTTGTGCTCCCCCAGGATGGTCTCTACCGATTTTACGTCGAGACTGGCCCTTATGGTGTCATTCCTGATCCTGTCTCGTCGGGTCTTCCTTTCTACTTTTCTCAGGTACCTCATTTCCATAGCCTGGATCTGGGTCTTGTGCTTTGATATAAGGGTCCATGATTCCGATGAGTATAACAGGATCGGCAGGAATGTTGACTTGTAGACTGCCACTTTAGTCTGCTTGGTCACCTCTCTTCTTCTCCCAGCCGCTCCTATCCTCTGAACTATTTCCTCGCCAATATAGCCGCTTTCGTTGAGATGGGCACCAAGATATTTAAAACTTTTTTCCTGCTCCAATCTCTCTCCGCCAACTCTCTGTACTCTCATTATTCTTCCGGGTTTATTTCCTATTCTCATACACTTAGTTTTCCCGGTATTGATAATCATATTAATTTTTGTTAGTTCCTCTGGGAGTACATTTATGTTGTGTTGGAGGTCTCGGTCATTAGCAGCTAGCAAGACGAGGTCATTAGCAAGGGCCAACAAGGAAAATCGGATGTGTTGCAGGTTTATGTGTCCTAACTGGAACTGCCTCATTTGAAATTTGGCTCTCCTTAGTGCCAAATCCAGAGTTATTATAAATAGCAGCGGACTTAAGCTACAACCTTGGCGGATACCTATTGACGTCTCAAATTCTTTTGATATGTGGTTTCTGGTTCTAACCACATTCCTTCTCTTTTTATAGAGACTCGTCACAGCCAATGTTGTTCCTCGGTCTATACCTCTCTCGGATATTGCCCGCTGTATATCTTCCTTCTTCACTCTGTCGAAAGCCATTTGGAGGTCCACGAATCAGATGGAGAGCTCTTTATTTCTCTCAACAGCCTTTTCCGTTATTTGTCTCATAGTAAAGATGAGATCGTGCGTGCTTCCATGATTTCTGAAGCCGTATTGCTCTTCTCCAATCTGGCAATCGACTACTCTTCTTATTCTAGTCTCAAATATTCTAGAGTAGATTTTTGCAGGCACGCTGAGAAAAGATATCCCTCGATGATTACTGCACTCCCGACTGTCTCCTTTCTTCAGTCATAACATACATATGGTGTGTAATTTCAACTACCGCATCTAAAAAATAGCTTGGGGAGGTATTGTATTTTGATGGTGGGGAGGGAGGAGAAAGAAGGGGATTGGGCCAGAAAACTGATCTTTATCTCCTAACAAAGCTCCAATTTCCGGCCCAGCAAAAAGCTATGACACATAAGTAATTACACACTTGTTATTTTAGTATTTATTTATTATAGTATTTATTTTGGTATACAATGCCTGAGCTGAAATTTATTTCGTTTTGGACACACGGGATGAATTTCCACCTTCCAGATCTGGCTGGAATGCATAGGTACATTCCCATACATATAAAACATTCCCTCCTTCCGGCCCTAGTTGGAATACATAAGAACAAAAACGCCGTTGTTATCATAAATTTTATATAATATTAACATATTTTATTCTGATTATTGTTTTATTAAAATAAATTGTACTTTTTACACAAGAAAGAGAAACTCAACATTTATTGTTTTCAAACGGCCAAATTTTCAATTCAAAATTATATTTACTTATATGATTGTGTCCACTGAACAACGTGAGTCCCGCTGTTTATCATCTTTTATTTGTCTGCCTGGTTTTTTAATGCATTGTCACGAATGAGTCAATATAGTGTACATAATTAGGGTAGGCAGTCATAGATATTCAGCAGATCAAAATAAAATGTTTATTTTATTCTAATTCTTAAAGCCAACGTTTCGACTTGCAATGCTAGTCTTCATCAGGGCTAGAAAAAAATAAAACAAGCAAAGAGGTATGACTACATTGTAAAAATATATGAATAAACACACACCAGAACACATAGGAATGAGTGAGAAAAATGAATAAACATAAAATGAAACATAAATAACTGTATAAGAGTAAGGATAGTAACTTAAAGGCAATATATAAAGGCCATAAGGCCAGTAAAGAGTATTGAATTGAGGCTAAAATGAGAATTAAAATGGGTGATAGTTACTTAAATGCTAATGAGTAATCTCGACAAAATAATTGGTGAACATAAAGAGTAATATACCTTATGATTAACAATATAGTGTACACTCAAGAATCCCGAAAAAAATATTCAAGGTCTTACAGGTAACATTTTAGCCTAGGCATTTCAACACCATAATATCACTGATATTTTTAATTGACTTTTAATTTGTTCTAATCTATTAGTCACTTTTACGAAATTACCTCCGATAAACAGAAAATTATTCGACAAGGAGGTTTATTAGTTATAACTGTGAATTTGGATCATTTAGCTTCAACCTCGCAGATATTTAAATCATAGAATCTAATATTTCTGAAATAAAATAAAATATTAAATTTTTTAATATCTCTAATTTGAAACATTTTTAATCTCTGTTTTTTATTTTTTTTTATTAATGGTCTAAATGTTTAGAGTTAATATCATAATACTATCTCTTTCATAAAGATCAATAATTGATTACCATAAAAAGAGTTTCCATCCCTTTAACATTAAATAACAAGCCGTAAGCAGTAATAGAAAATAAAAATTATTATCAATAAAGGTCACGATTTCAATTTGTAACCATTGAAATGAAAATAAACCAAAGTTGAAGACAACAAAAGGCTTTTCCAACTTCGGCCCATCTCTAATTAATATGTATATACATTAAAAAGCCTTAGCGAAACCGAAGCTCGATGCTGGACTACTCACTTCTGATCACACACCTTCCAACCCACCCCATCAAAATCCAAATCCCTAAGATCAGTATTGTATAAGATCAGTAACGATCTATCCATCTATCTCTCGGTATACCACTTGGACATTTACCTGACAGCTCAAAACTGATTGGCTTTTTTGGTATTCGGTTATTATTGAATTCAAAAGTTATCTTCACCCAACAGTAACAAATCATTAGCGTCACGAAGAACCGGAATTTTATCGCATTTATTATTTCTAGTCCTTTTCCCGTACGTATTACCTTCCCAATGACGTATTCTAGTGCTTAATTAACTAATACCCGAGAAAGGCAATTTTCCCGTTTTATACCAGAACGCCCCTTGAACTTTTGAAATATGATGTGTCCATTCAGACTCAAAGGTTCTATTTGGAACATGCATATCCTAATATGCAAGATTAATCAATTTAGTTGATATTCAGTCAAAATACCTAACAGTTTCAAGCGGTTTATCGAATCCCAAGCCTTTTGGAAATCAATGTAAAGCTGATGAACTACGCTCTTATATTCTATTTTTTTTCTCTAAACCTTCGCGAAGAGAGAATGTGGTATTTGGTTGGTAGCCGAACAATTTCATCTAAAACCAAGTAGATAGTTACTTAGATACCACGACAGTTACTAAAATCTATTCTCGCCCCTTCTTCTGGATTACACATTTTTATAAAAGTACAGAGTTCTTTCATTCTTCGGGCATATTTTCTTTTTCCTGGATTATTGTTGCTAATTGATGTATTTTAGAAACTACAGCTTTTTCGCACTTTTTAAATAATTCATTAGGGATTATTATCAGGTCGATTCCGGCTGCTTAATAGATTTTTAATTTGATGATGGCTATTTCAACTTCCTCCCAACTTGGCTTTTCTATTAACGGCTCCGCGCAGTGAAAACTAGATGGAGGGCAATTTATATTATTTTACAAACTTAAAATACTGTCAATGATTTATTGAACATTTCTAATTTCTAAGAATATTTTTATTTCTAATTCCTATTCCCTCGGGCTCGTAACGTTTACGCGATCCGTAAAAGCCCTTGTTCTTATTAAAGACTTTCCTGTAGATTCTGTTAAGGACCTTCTTGCTCGAATTATTTAGCCATTTTCCTTTTTAAATATTCATCATCAAACCAAGATTATAAAAACTTATTTTTATTTTCAATACGATCTAGACTGGAATCCCACACCACTTTAATTTTATTCCTGATCCCTAGCGAAGAATTGTCTATGTCCTCAATATATTCCTTTGAGGCTCCTTGGACTATGAATATAATTCTTCCTTTAGAGGCAAAACCGTTCTATGAATGATAGGTATTTTTATAAGACTTAATTAAATTTTTTGGACTCTCTCTTGTTTGTTATATATTTTATCATGGTTTCCCGATAAGTAATTCATGACCTACACCACTACATAAATTCTACACCACTGTAGGTTCTCAAGTTAGTTACACTGTTTTGCAATCTCCATTGTACTGAAACAAGACGGATTTTATTTTGTGTTTGTGAATACGTTGATGTCTATGTATACTTATGAATTTAATAACAGGACAAAGATTAATTTGTAATTTTCTAACCCGCGGGTGTAGTCAATAAAACGTTGATTACTAGTGTCATATTTACGTCATAGTTACGTGAGTTGATCGATGCGGAAATATATTTAGTCCTCACAGACATTTCTCTTTACATATTTAGATTTACAATGATTTTTTTTCTATTGAAATGAGCTGAACTTTTCAAGTAATGTTCTATGTATATTTTTTACAAATAGTACACTAAAAATTATGGTCATAATAAAAACTATTTATGTTCATGAAAAAAAAAATCTCTAAATAAATATTTTAAAATTTACTATTAACTAACGAAAATCTAGCACAGTCTTTTAAAAGAAGTAAAAACTATATTTAAAACCATAATTACTCAATTCTCACATTCACAATCATTGTAATTAGTAGTTTACAAATACGTTGATTATTTTATTCAAATCTTTTTTGTTATAACTCCTATTATATTTTATATATATGTTGCAATATGTTTCGGAACATTTTACCACCTTCAGGCTTCTAAAATTTTTTTACAATACATTAACCTTAATTATACTAATTCAGAAGCCTGAAAAAGACCTGTATAATTAATTAAATCTCCTTCAGCATTGATTGTAATTAGATTATTTTATATACGAGTATTTTTGTACATAATTTAATTTATAAATTTTTTTTTTTTTTTTTTTTTTTTTTTTTTTTTCCATTTATTGATATTTACAACTGTACAAAATAATATACAACAAGTAAATGTGTTGACAGTGAATACAATGACATGTAAATAACTTGTGAAGAACTACTCACTAGTAGCACTTCAATAAAATCTACACTAAAAGATCTCTAGGCCATCTTCTTTTCAGACGCCTCGGAGGATTATCAGGGATGGAGGAGGAAGCAAGTTGGGAGACTAGTGGATTGGAGTGGTTATGAAGCTTACTATGGAAGGATAGGTATCTGGTTTGGGTTAAATCAGAAACATATGAAACATTAAGATCTTTATGGATAAGTTTATTGGTCACATAGTAAGGAGCATTGAGGATTTTTCGAAGGATTTTGGATTGCAAAGATTGGATACGAGATGAATTGGATGGTTTAGTAGAGCCCCAAAGCTCAACTCCGTACGTCCAAATAGGTCTAATCACTGTCATGTAAATGGGGGAGGAGACATTTGGAGTGGGATGTTGAGTTCTGCTTCAATATATTCTAGGTGAGCAAGATTAAGGATATCAGGATGTGGGTTAAAAGTTTGGAAAAGGTGCTGGCCAAAATGAGTGATTTTTCATCGTCAGATTTTGACCATGTTTTGGCTTCGGTTAGTAGAGGATGATTACAGTTTCTGTAGTTCAGTAGTTTTTTGGTCGTATTCCATAAAGATTTGTCAGTGGTGTTAAGATTTTCTGTGTTATAATGTAATTTTTGAATTTTGTATTTTTTAATTTCCGTCCTAAGTTTGTTTGTTAATTTGCAGTAATTATTCTTATCTGATGGATATCTAGTCCTGTGCTACTTCGCTCTTGCTCTACGTTTTTCTACTATTAAGTCGCGAATATGGTGTGGCAAGTTAGTCTTAAAAGAATTTAATTTTTGTCTGTGTGAGGTGTTATCGTTAATGCTGATGGATATTGATGTGGTAAGTTTGTCAATGGCAGTGTCGATATCATGTTTTGTTTTGAGAGGAATTTTCAAGTCTATTTTGTTTTCCAAATCGTAACGAAATTTGTCCCAGTCTACTCGTCCTGTAATCAGTCTAGGAGGAGAGGGTTTCGGAACAGGATATGAATACAAGTGAAGCAGAACAGGACTATGGTCTGATGAAAGGTCATCCAGGGATTTGAAAAAGGTATGAGAGTTGGAAATTTGGGAAGAAATGAAGATATCGAGGATATCAGGACGTTTTTTTTTGAGGGATGTAGGCCAATAAGTAGGATTTAACGGTGAGAGGACTGAATAACAGTTGGATGTTGTAATGCGGGATAAGATACTGCCACGGGAGTTGGAGGTTCTACAACCCCATCGCTGGTGTTTGGCGTTGTAATCTCCCCCTGCAATAAAGCGCGGTCCGAGGGATCGGAATAAGGAATCAAGGAGGTTATGAGAAAGGGAATTTCCAGGAGGGCAGTATACAGCTGAAAATGTTAGATGGAAAGGACGAGTTGAAATGGATACTGAGGTGGATTGAATGGCGTCAATTGAAGTAGAAGGGACAAGGGAATGAGGTATTGATTTATGGATAAGGATGCAGGATCCACCATGGGAGGTGTTGTCTGGGTGATCAGATCTGTAAGTGATGTAGTCGCGTATGTAAAAATATGACCGTTGAGTAAAATGAGTTTCAGTCAGCAGGGCAATGTCTATTTCATTGTCGTGTAGAAAAATGTCAAGTTCGTCTCGGTGGTTTTGTAGTCCATTAGCATTCCATAAAATGACAGCTAGAGGTTTAGCGCTCATCTAGCGACATTAAATGGAATTTCCGAAAGGGCTCTAGTAAGAAGGGTGATAAGGGGCTTAATGGTATCTTTTAGTTCAGATAGGAATGAGGAAAGGATGGCGTTTATATCATTTGTACAAGGATGGGAAAGAGGAAATGAATCTGGAGCTTGGTAGGGATAATATGACTGAGTAGGAGCATTGGTTAGGGGCTGGACTCTTCCTAGGGTACGAGGAGCAGAATCTACCTGTAATGGTATTTGAGGTAAAGAGTTGCTCTGAACAGGTGGTTGGATTGGAAGTGGGTGATCCTTCTGAGGCGGTAATTTGACTTTTAGAGGCAAATTATGAACAGGAGTGTTCTGTTTCAGGGGTTGAGGTTGAGGTTGGGAGGTCTGGGGTTGTGAATTGGAAATACGAGGTGCCTGACGTCGAATTTGATACTTGATCTTATCGGAGTATGATGTTCCCTGTGGATGATGATCGGATGTTGAAGTCGATTGCTGCGGTTCTATTCTGTGGGAATTGGGTTCTTGAATTTCTTGAACTTCAGGTACATTGTTTCTATGATTTTGTGATTTTCTGATGGTCGAATTTGATGTCCTCTGACTGTGCACACTTTTATATACTGAGCAGCCTCTGTAGCTTGCTGGATGGTCTTGACCACACAGCGCGCATATTGCTGGGGTATCCCTTGTTTTTTTGGCATGACTCAGTTGCATGAGGGCCAGCACATTTCACACACCTGGCTTGGTGGTGACAGTACGTCTTGGTGTGTCCGAGGCTTTGACAACGGGTGCACTGGACAATGGTTGCCCTTCTTCTCGGCTCTTCAAACCTCACAACTGAATATACCAGCCTGGTTACATTGAATATTTCATCGTTGTTCCTGGCAGGCTCCAAATCGACGAAGAATAACGGCAAAGGATATTTTTCTTTTGGGTGAAGCACACAAGAGACTTGCCTCACGTTATGGTCTATTGCTTCCAAATCGTGTTTGATTGCGCTCGTTGGGGTGGTGGAATGGAGACCACGCAATACGACTCTATACGATTTTTCTTCTTTCAATTGGTAACAATGAAAGTCGTAGTTTTTGATGGTGAGATGATTTACCAATTTTTTGTAGTTTTCTTTTGTTGAAGTTTTGATTTTAATGTCTTTGAACCGAGAGAAACAGTTGAAGTTAGTCTGTCCGATCAAAGCTGATATTTCTTGACAGAATGATATAAAATTTTCAATTTTTGCAACAAAGATTGGAGGTGGTTCGGGTTCAGAAGAATGATGCGGATTTGTGATATTGTTATTGCTGGTAGTTGAAGTAGACGGGTTGGGTGTAGGTAGTGTGGTTTCATGAGATTTTTTGGCTGCAGTAGATTTACTGCGAGTTTGAAGAGTATTTGTATTATTATTGTTTGTTTTTTTTGATTTTGCAGTTTTATTTTTCTTTTTATTTGGTGAGTTGCCCGCTGAACCTGGGGCTGCGTTTCTATGGCGCTTCTGAAGTGTTCTTCTAGACTGGTACTCAGTCTCACTGAACTCTGAATAAGAAGGGGTTTCAGTCTCTGAGTCATCAGATGTTACCATTTCCATTATGTAATAGTATTAAAAAAAAAATAATAATAATAACAATAACAATACCATAACAAAAATAATGATAGCTGTGAAGTAAATAATTAAAAACTAAAATAATGGCATAATTATCCACAACATGTAAACTAAAAAATACATGATTATAAAACAAGAATGAAAAAAAATAAACTAAAAAAGTTCTTACGTAAAAAAAACAAAAAAAAATTAAATTAGATTAAATCATTGGTTACGAACTAGAGGTAACAGAAAACAATAACAGGCCCTTGGCCTTGTCTGATAGTGCTGCTGTATTCAAACAGGCGGGAGGATTACGGGCTAGGCTGGCCAGTTAAACTGCCTCACCTATATATATTGAATCAGTTCACTGTTAATAATGTTTTAACTCACCTCACTAAAAGTTATTTTCAAAATGATCTATAGTCCATACTGTCACTATTCGATAAATACGAAACTGTAACATAAGTTAAATACACAGTAGAAAATGTCACAAACAGAGAGCGATTCTAAATGTGATGTGTAGAAGCGGCCATCTTGTCTGAGACTCAATTTATAAATTTTAAATTATAAACTACATATGGGTGATTCTCAAACTATGGACAACTTCATGTCACTACCTATTCACTAAAAACCGGCATTGTGGCCTCTTTTTTTAGATGTAATAATTTTCTGTGAACTAGAATGATCACCCTTACATCAAATAGTATTACGACAATCAAATGGGATGTATAAACAATGTTTAAAAGCTGTAATTTTGATAGTTAGATACTTCGATATTTGACGAATTTTACAAGTACAGTTCCATTTTCTTTGCTATGTTAGTGCAGACTTTCTTCCCAGATTGTCAGATAATGTATTTCTCCCCTTCCCACTTTCTTCCCTCATATTTTCCAATATGATTTTCATACAGTATCGCGGTTTATTGTAAACCCTTTTGAATGTTATATAAAATCAGCATTTGACTATCCTCGGTAGGAGAATGAATATAAATCAACGAAATCATTAACCACCGACCCTAAAATACGACCACCGATATTCTACAAGTAATAAACTGTACTGTGTAATAAATAGAGTTTTTGTGCCTAAAACTACACAATTAATTAAAAATTTTATACACTGAAATTCACTGCAAATTAATGAAAAGCTTCGAACACTTTTTTAAATGAAAGAAAATAAATTATAAAGTGTTTTGAGCAGTATTGTGTTTGCAGTGTATTTTTGGGAGTACGTACTATAAAATATTGCATACACTCATTGCCTGTTGTTTTTACATGATAAAATTCATGATAATAAAAAAAGTACTGATTTGGTGTATCGTCTCATTGTCGTATATTATGTTCGCAGTTTGGGCAATCCATATCCATAAAGCTCGATTTAAAACTATTATAGATTATATTATTTAAAACAATTGTCGACAACGTATTAGCTCTTCAAATTTAGTATTTAACCTTATGTTAAATTCTTTATAACGTATTTAACCTTTTAACCTGTATTGAATCCAGCTGGCAACGCTTTTTCGTTACATGTTGCGCGATTCACTCTAAGGAAATATTTGTATGTATATATAATGTAACGTCAGTATAGAAGCTTCGCTTCAATAACTTTTAGTTAAAAATGAGTCTCCAATAATAAAAAATCTTAATGTTAACGTTAATTTGTCGTTAGCTGGATTCATTAGCTGTTTCATTACTTTATGACCTATAATTGTATGATAGTAAGCAGGAACCATTTCATATTCTTCTATATAAATGAAGTTATGTACTTCTTTGGTATTCCAAGTTCTTTAAGTATCTTATATATCTTCTTGACAAAATAAATGTTACAATGTTTATATAAGGAACGATGTAGTTAACCTTCTTTTTTAATGAAGATGGATATAACCTTTTGCTTCAATTACTCAATGAATAGAATGTATCGATATAAGATAACGAAATAAAAGTAGATTGAATTATGATAAAATATTGAAAATCCAAATCTTATTTTTAAGGCCCACGACTTCCTGTCCTACAGTATCCTTTAATGATATTCCACTAGTCCCTGTTGAACAGATCCGCTACCTTGGACTCCACTTGGGCAAACGTCTTACTTGGAATCCACATACAAGACTAAAAAGACAAGAAACTGCCCGTCGTTACAGATTACTTCCATATTTAATAGACAAACGTTCAAAGCTCCCAATTAATTACAAAAGACTAATATACATGACTGTGATTAGACCTATCTGGACGTACGGAGTTGAGCTTTGGGGCTCCACTAAACCATCCAATTCATCTCGTATCCAATCCTTACAATCCAAAATCCTTTGAAAAATCCTCAATGCACTTTTTCACCAATAAACTTATCCATAAAGATCTTAATGTTCCATATGTTGCAGATTTAGCCCAAACCAGATATCTATCCTTTCATAGTAAGCTCCATAACCACTCAAATCCCCTAATTTCTCAACTTACTTCCCACACTATTCCTGATAATCCTCCGAGGCGTCTGAAAAGTAGATGGCCCAGAGACCTTCTAGTGTAGAATTTTTATTAAAGTGCTACTGATGGGTAGTACTTTTCATGTTTTGTCACGTTATTGTAATAGTTAACCCTTTTCCTGGCAAAACCAGAAATATTGGGATTTTTTTTTAAATCACTTGAAAAAACAGAAGTTTGGCCTTCACACATACTGAAACGATTATCCAATACGGCCAAAACTAGTTTTAATTACTTTTATGGTCATTTATAATAAATGGGAACTGTAGTTCCTCTTGCCAGGTTACCGTAATGTTGCTCTTGTAACAAAAGGGGAACTGTGGTTCCCCTTGCCAGGTTGCCTTATAGGAAAATTCAGAAGGTTAAACAATTAAAAATCAATAAATGTGTAAAAAAATTATATATTATATTAATAATAAATATCTTTTGTTTTCTGAGATTTTGTCACCCTACTTTTAGGAAATCACAGCACATTTTTAAAGAAAATAAAAATTCAGTCTTTCAAAATCACATTAGTTGTTATCACTATGACATCAACTCGAATGCCACATTAACTTAAACAAAACCTTTTAAAGAATAAGAAACTAAAAGTCTTAAATTAAAAAAAATGAAAACAAAACTTCTTACAAAACTAAAAAATATTAGAAGGACGACTCCTTACGTAAATGAAAGAAAATAGAGGGCTATTTTTTACTAGGTTCTGGTGATTCTGGAGGTGGTGTGGTGCTGTAAGAAACAATTTCTTTTAGGAACGAGACATAATCTTTCATCACATTTTGAGCAGATGAAAACCGTTTTATTGATTTGACACAGGCGACATCTTCCTTTTCCTGTGAACTTCGGAAAATGATCACCACCTGCTGATGTGTCATCCAAATTACAGCAGGCACTCCATGATTTATTTGGTTGATGTTTGCGAACGAAGCGCGACGAGGCTCTAATCTTGGATCCAGCCACAACTGCGGCTCGGATGAGCTGTTGGGTGACTTCGGCTTTAAATTCTATGAGGGAAAGTTCACGTCCATCAGTACTTGTTTTGAATTCTCTCTTTTTTCCAGCTTGTGTTTTAATAACATTCTTTATTTCTCTATTTTTTTTTTCTGTTCTTTGGTTCGACCCATTCATGAATTTTCTCCTACATTTTGCTCGAATCCCCCTAAGTCGAATCCACTCTGTTCCTGTGGTTTAGATGCATCTTCCATTGGCAACTTATCTCTGTTTTCAAATTTTTGACCTGTCCTCAATCGCCTTTCTTTGATTCTTTGCTTCTCCTTCTTTAAATTTTTTTTTCTACCTCCTTTTTTCACTTCCAGTCCTTTTATTTCTCGCAGGTTTTTCATGTCCCTCCTGTACAATAACCAAGCGTTGTTGGTGCAAATGTCTAGCATTTGAGCAAATATTTGTAAGTACTACCGGTGGGATCTGAGAGGAGTACAATAAAGTGCAATGAGCATGTCTGATTTCTACTCCTCCCATGTGAGCATTATATTTTTTGATAAATTCCTGACATTTAAGATGTAATATGAAATAATACATTATTCAACGGTATAATAATAAAATAATAGTACAATATTAGTTAATTGTTTTAGTAATTAATGAATAATTAATTAAAAGTATTATTTTAGTTAATTTAGTTAGATATAATATATATTTTTTTCATTTAGTCAAAATGTAAACTTTTTTGGAATATTGGTAAGCTGGCAAGGGGAACTGAGGTTCCCCTAGTAATGTCCTGATAACCTGACAAGGGGAACTGGGGTTCCCATTGAAGTTTACTGGTATGTTAGCACGGGGAACTGAGGTTCCCATTTTAATTTCTTCGATTATAAAAGTGTAAATGGAAATTTCGACTATTTTTTAACAGTTTCCGTTAGATAGCAACTCAATCTATAAGAATCAACAGATCACAGTTCTGAGAAACAAAGAATAACTAATAAGAAAGGGTTGTAAACATACTTGACTAGCCAAGCCAACGATGTCTAACAGCCAAACTGGTTCCGCCCACCTTTTAGGGCTGCCAACTTGAAGAGAAGGGTTTCCTTAAAAGGACAACACTGTTTGCGAGACCCCCATCCTGCTAGTTACTTTATAAATATTGACCAAAGTTGATGGGAACTGTAGTTCCCATTGCCAGGATAAGGGTTAACAGCACATTTACTTTATGTATAAATTTTGTACAGTTGTAAATTTCAATAAATTGTTATTAAAAAAAAAAAAAAATTATTTTTAAGGAATGAATTTAATGTTAGAAACTATTATTGTGAGTAAAACTATAATTAAAAATAAATATTTGGCATTTGAATGGGATCAATAATTAGTATAAATTATAATGAACGGATTGTTAAATGAGATAACAATTCAGGCGTAGCGCCCGACCATCTTGCATGACTTCATAATCGTCCAGGCGTTGCATATCTAATATTAAGGGGCTTAAATTTAAATTATTTTCTTCACATTTTTTTATATTTAACTTCTTTTTTTTTTTTTTGTTATTCAGTCCACTCCAATGGGCACTGCCAGCATATGTTCTGGCACAGAAAAGTACTTAAGTGTTTGAAAGACGTGACAAAGAATTATAATCTTGTGAAGATTCCTTTCTACTTGAGATTTTAAATGATGAATCGAGAATAATAATAATAAATAAGTAAAAATAGACATGTATCGATGTTTTCTATCGATATCTCATCCATCGTAGAAGCAGAAGGAGAAAGAGGAGAGGGGGTCATAATAGTGCGAATGTCACTCGCGTGTCGTCCGTTCAATTATTTTTAGATTATGACCTTGCTTTTTAATTAATCTATTACACCTTAGGTAATTATTCTAATCTGAGGCTATTTCTAACTTTTTATATTAAATGATGAATTCTTCTTTTTCGAGTTTATTTAAATATTTTAGTATTTCAGCGGCATATTTTTGGCTTCTGTAATTTTTTATTTAGTTTATTTACCATTATCATTCAGCTTATTAAATATCTTATTGTTTAATGCAATAATACTTGTATTATGGTTTCAAATTTTTTTTGTTTTATCTGATTTTGTTGGTTTAACGGTTCAGTCCAATTCAGCTAACACGCCTTTCACCAAAGCACATGGGACAAATATTATTTTTAAATAGCAACCTATATTTACAGTACTTACTGTAATTAGCAACCTATTTTTTTTTTTTGTAATTTTTTTTTCACACTCAAAAATGTAACATTTTAAGACACTCTCTAGCTCTGCTGGTGTTCCTCGGATTAAAAAAATTGTCGACAATTGTCGGATCAGAAATTCAATAGAGAATAGTTTTTTCATGTACCATTTGTCGTTAGGACCTACCGTTTAGGAGCTCTATTGGTTTGAATGAAAAAAAGACATTTCGCCTACATTTTTTTAGTGTTGGGACTTATATGCCAGTTTTCTTATCAGAAGCAGTAGATTGTAGACAGACATGCCCATGATCTATTGTTTTTCCCTGTCAGGGAGGAATTAATTTTATTTTGATATTTTCAATTCTGTTCTGGAAACCAAAACAATAAAAGATACCTTCAGGTTTGTACAATTATTATTTGCTGTTCCACAGAATTTTATCACACCATACTGTTTTCTCCAACCAATCCTCCTTCCGTGGCCCTTTTGCTGTCATTCCTTCGTTTACATTCCATATTCATGTCTCCTCAGACGTCCATTTTTCATCCTACTCTCATGATTAAAGAGGAAAATTATCTTTGGCCTCTTTTTTCATCCATTCTCATTAAATTACTCAACAACATAAGCCACCTTGTTTCAATACTCTATAAAATGTTTTATTCCTGTTTCATATTTTGTCTTATAATATTATTAGAAACGTAATGGAATCTTGATATGCCATAACTTTATCGCTGAAACTATATTCCTGAAGATGGAAACTTTACGGCATTTTATTATTTTATGGTCGAGGTTGCAGGATCATAGAAGACAGTCCCTAGTAGTGAGGAATGATACACTCTTCCTTTTTTTATTTCAGAGGAAACATTTTTATTCCACCTTGTCGAGTCCTCCAGTCTTCCTTCCGCTAGATATCTCCAATGAAAAGAACGGTGTAAGGAACTTTGCGTTGACCTGTTATGATACCGATCCTGACCTACCAAACAAAATAATTGCTTTTGACGAAACATGGATATTTCAGTATGATCCAGAAAAAAACGGCAATCAACGCATTAAAAACCCCTTCATCTCCAAGAACGAAAAAAGCTTGTCAGTGCTAACCAAAATTCAAAGCGATGCTGATAACATTTTCGGATATCAAGGGTGTAATTTAGGAAGGTGGGTACCAGAGGGCAGGACATTGAACCAGCATTATTACTATGAATTTTTGATTCACCTATAAAACGAAATGATAGTTACAAAAAAAAAAAAAAAAAGGTACCGTTATTTTATAGACAGATCTCTTAAGATTTCTTCCAATACTCCACTCCCATCTATTAATATTCCCCCTTCCATTTCTGGAGAGTTAGTTCAATAACCACGTTAAACGGAGTAGATAATAAGCATCAACCTTGCTCCTTTGGTGATGGGAAATGTTGAGGAGACATAAGTAACAGATTGGTGATTATTGGGAGCATGCATTCTAGCGGACGTGGTTCGGACTGGAAGCTTAGAGTGATTACAGAATATTAAGTTTATTAAACACGGAAATTTCAAACGGTTATGCAGATTCAGTAAAATATTATTGTTTGTATTGTTGTATGTATTCACTTTTTCATTTAATTTTTTTAACAGCATTATTCAATTTAAAATACATTGTTTGATTACAACTCCAGGAATTTTCTGTTTCCTGAGATGTGAATATACTGTACCGTCCCACAAACCCGGCGTATGTGGACCGGAAGGATGCTGAGTTCGTGAAATACCGGGAATAAAGGCCAAAAATAATAAGTACAGGTTTTCTTTTATTTCACAAATTTATATGTCACATTTACACCGCCATAACATTGAAATATCTTTACATAAATTTAACGCTGGAGAAAATACATTGTTTATTTTTTCCAAAAAAAGTCATAGTACTCGTTTGTGTCTTGTGAAGGGTTTTTATCTTGATTTTTTTGTTCATCTGAAATAGCCATACTATTTATTTTCTATCCCTAATCATAATTTTAAGTATGTATTTCAGATATCTTTATGAAATTTAAACTGTACATGACTATCCAAGATCTAATTGTAGTATATATATTTTTTGAATTTATGCGGTAGTGAAAACTGTAAAAAATGAGAAGTTCATTTTTTGGGAGTGGTTTTTATTACTAATCTCTAAAATACCTCTTACACATAAAATATATCTTATTTGTTCATGAGCTAGATATTGCATGTTAAAATTACAAAAGGATCGCATTGATGGAACATAAATTTAAAAATAAATAAAAATCAATTATGGACTGTCGTATGTGTTTTACTTGTTTAACAAAATGTATATGAACACCAGTGAATTATCGAAATATCGCTCGTCATATAAGCTTATAAAAGTAAAAAAGAAAATATATATATATATATAAAAAATATATATATATATATATATATATATATATATATATATATATATAAACCTGCAAATAAACCATAAACAATCAATATTTCGTTACTTATCAGATAGGATTACGGCAACTCAACTATATATTCAACTACTATTAAAACTATATTCGACTAAATATAAGGAAATAGCAAAATTGGACGAGCTGAATATGTGATTAGACGCCATTCGACAACAGGAATTTAGAACTCATGATGTAGACTCATAATGCTCTACAATGAGTATATAATAGCACTAATTTCCTCGGCGCACTGTGTTCAGAATTGCAATGTTGCACGACAAAAATTATTTTTTTTGGAAAGCACAAATTTGATTGACAAATCTAACTTTTATATTAGAAAGACTTATTAGGTCAAAGAAAAATAGTCAAAGCTTCAATAAATACAATTATATATTCGAACAAATCGAAAAACAAATTAAATTTTGATTTTTATATGGCCTGGACATTTCATCATTGTCACCAAACCAAAATTCGGTCTTTATGGGTGGATAATATTGATTTCTGATTTTATATTCATTAACATTTATATTCGTGGTAGCGATGTTGGCATATATTTCAACTGGTAAGTTATAATTAATAATTTTGTTTATGCGATTTCTAAAATTGTTTCTATATTAAAAATAAAAAAGTTCATTTAATAAAAATATAATAATTACAATAATAATAAAATAATCAATAAATCTTTTTTTAAAAATCATATAGAGTTGGAAGTCAAGACACAGTTACTAATATATGTTTTAATCGTATAAAGTTAAACCAACCGAAAAATTCCTTCATAGATTCAAACAGTGATTAAAAATAAATAAACAAAAGACTTAGCGAACTCGAAGGTTCGATACCGATACCACCAACCGTCGACCACACACCTTCCTCCAATTTGCGATGAGAAATAATAGTGTTAATTGTAAAGTTTGTGGAATGTTGCAGCGTATCATTAAAAATTTAGACAAATATCAATCATTTGATAGATATCAACTTTATTGTAAAAATGCCTTACATATTTGGTTTGTGTTATGTCATAAATGCCTACTGATAATATATAGAGATTTGCAATTGACCGAGTCTGCTAGCTGTAGTGACAAGATTTGAAAATGGTAGTTACGTTAGTGATTTCATGTATTTTACCACAATAGTTCACATAAAGAAGAATGCGTAAATTTTCAAATCAAAAGAGTTAAAACAACACATATTTACTGTACATTAATGTATGTACATGTAAAAAAAAAAAAAAAAAAAAAAAAAAAAAAAAAAAAAAAAAAAAAAAAAAAAAAAAAAAAAAAAAAAAAAAAAAAAAAAAAAAAAAAAAATTACGATCATTGGCTTTATTAAGGAACGTCAAACGTAACAGAATACATTGTAGGAATTGGCTTAAAATGTGAACTTAAATCGGCGTAGAAAACCTCATAGAAATTATCTTCCACTGGTCTAACGGATTTACCTGACACTGGTCATAAAACATTATTTACTGGCACTAATCAATTGTCTCAAGCAGTATGTTATCTTACTGAAATAATGACTGGCCATGAATTAAACCTTGAATTTTTAAAATATCGCAAAAATATTATAAAAATAAGATTTTCTTTTTATGTCAATCTAATATAAAGTTTTGCCAAATTCTCCTCTTACTGCTTCTTTGCATTTTAAGGAGTCATTTTTTATTTATCATAATTTTGTTTATCTATTAGTTATCTTTAATTAATAATTAGGTGATGGGACTCACCTTTTTTTATATACCTGTGTATACGTCTTACACACTGCAATAACCTAAATATGTAATTTTATTTTTAAAACAATGTCTGCCACTGTTTTGGTGCTCCTGTGGGTGAAATTTGACTGAACAGAGGGTTTGCTATACAGGGTGTCCCGAATTTAAATGGCAAAACTTCAGGAACTTATAGGGGACCGAAAAACTAAGACGAAAAGTCCTTTAAAGATTTGCTCGTTTTTGTTTGGAGAAAATCGCAAAAAAAGAAACAAAACAAGTTTTCATTTTTATACTTATTTATTTACATTTATATTTATGTTATGTTCTTTTTAATGTAAATATTGCTCAAAATGTTGTCCTCTTGCACCAATGCAAGCGTTACATCTAGCACTCACTTGATAAATTGCAGCTAAACATTGTTCTGATGATATTTGGTGCACTGCATCTATGATTCGGTCTCTTAATTGCTCTCTTGAGTTGATTGACACTGAATAAACTTTTTGCTTCAAGGTTCCCCATACGAAGAAATCCATGGGTGTCATTTCAGGTGATCTGGGTGGCCAAGGTACTACTACTCCACGTCCAATCCATCATTGTGGATACTTTATATCCAGCCAAGCTCGAGAAACTCTGCTATAATGAGCTGGACATCCATCGAGTTGGAACCACATTTCAATCCGTTGCTGTAAGGGAATGTCACCTAAATAATTAGAAAAGTCGTTTTCCAAAAAATGTGTAAATGTGATAGCATTCAATCTTCTAGGTAAAAAATATGATCCCACCAGTAATCCGTTCCAAATTCCAAGCCGAACGTTAATAGCAAATTCATGCTGAAACCTATTCTCTCTAATAGCTCTGGGATTTTGAAGAGCCCATACATGATAATTTTTTTGATTAACAATTCCTCCTCTTGTAAAGGTAGCTTCATCGGTCCATATAATTTTTAATGGAAATAAATTATCATCGCGAATTTCGTCAAGAAACCAGTTACTAAAATTCAATCTCTTGACATAATCTTGAGGTAATAAATTCTGAACTTTTTGAAGATGGTATGGGTAGCGATTAGCACCTTTCAAAGTTCGCCATATTGCTTGCCGCGATATTGCTAATGCAGCAGATGCTCTTCGGATGCTAGTCTCAGGATTATTATCGAAGTGGCGTTGGACACAATTTCTTCTCCGATAATCTGCTCTTATTGCTGCCTGGAATGGGTCGCCTTCATTACGTATTAAGAATGACCCAGTCTCTCGTAGTCTATTAAAAGTTAAAAAGAGTCGTCGATTAGGCACTCTTCTATTTGGAAATCGGCGCACATACTCCCGCACTGCTTCTAAAGCATTACCGTTACAGAAACCATCCAAATTCTAGATGGAACCCAAAATGTAAACAAATAAAATAATGTAAAGGATAACATTAAGTGTTTACATATCTCACTGCCTAGCCTGACGAACTTTGAAAGGTGATAATCGCTTCCTGTAACATTTTTGTTTTGTTTCTTTTTTTGCGATTTTCTGTATGACTAAGCAAAAACGAGCAAATCTCTAAAGCACTTTTTGTCTTAGTTTTTCGGTCCCCTATAAGTTCCTGAAGTTTTGCCATTTAAATTCGGGACACCCTGTATACTTTAATTTATCGAAAAAATTTTCTGTTCTTTTGTCCTGAAACTCCTTGCAACTCGTTGAATTATGGTACCATTTACGATTTTTCTCATAATCCATTTTGGAATGACTTTAGTTGGTTATTTGTAGTTTTTACAATGTTTCAAAATAATGGTACTGCGTAAAATAATAATACCATAGAGTTCTTTTTGAAAAGAAAATATATCTTTTGTTTTATCAGGGTTCATATCAATGTTTAATTGAGTGATTTACTCAGCTATTTTAGGGCACACATTTTCTGATTGCTTCAAGATCTTGCTAGCGCTCAAACTGCTACTTATGATCGCAATATTGTCTGTAAAGCTGTTACGGTTGCATTTTGGTATTGGGTTCCAACTATTTTCCAAGTATAAATTGAAAAAGTACGAGAGATAATAGGGCACCGTGTGTTACTCAGAATGAGAAAAATGGGTTCCGAAATGTCTTCAAAGACTTTTACCGCTAATGATCGCTTGCTGAGAAATTAATATATTCTAACATGATATAAATGTTCCGGGCAGTGGAGTTACCCCTTTGCATAAATGTGTGACTATCGTAATAAATCAAAAATTACAAAACCAGGTGAAATACTGACCTTCATGTCTGAGATGTGGCTAATATAATTACAAATACACTGGATATTGTTTAGGGGTCATTTTAAAAAAAATTGCCGTGTTGGGTTTAGAAATAGAGTAAAAAAGTCGAAAAATGAACTTCATTTTTCTTGAATGAGTATATTCGTATTATTTCTTAAGTATGTTAACTTTTTGAAAAATACTTTGCAATCATGAGTTTTTTAAAATATTTTTGTGTCAACAGAAGTGATTTTTATGTCATGGGTGTTACCTAAATTAAATAATTTCTTAAAGACTATAATTTTGTTTAAATTTTCTCAGGACTGCAATTAAATTATATCATTAGACACCTAATTTTGCTTAGAATTGTTTATTGGGTTAATAATTAAATTATTTCTCAGTTCGGTAAAATATAACTTTTAGTCAGGAATGTTCCCAACTTTTCTTTAATTTAGCTTCCATTTTCAAAAATGTGGTCTTATTTCACTCATAAGGAAAACGTTTCTGTATTTAACATGAAAATCTCAACTCACTGTGGAATTATGTCCGTGGGGTAACACTCCTGAAATTCACCTCATTTTTCCATGCTGATGAACTTTTATATACTTTTTTACCTATAAAAAAATAAAAAACCCGAAGTAGGCTCTTTGATAACATAATTGTTATTTGTAGATATAATAAAAATTGAGTCAAAGGCATTTTATAGCCTATAATAAAAATACTTACCATTATTTTCGAAGCTAATTAACCTCTCTCCTCAAGGAACTGGAAGTACTGGTTTAACAATCAGAAAACGATGCTATACTTTTGGAGGAACTTTCCCTTCCCGTTTGGAGTCTCTTTCTTGGATCTCAAGGACAGAAAGAACAGTAACACTTCAGATTTTTGTAAGACCATGGGGCAGGATTATAATTTTTTTTTTTGGCCGTCTGTATAGTCTCTTTTTATTGAAATAAAAACGTGGATAATTTTCTTTAGAGGTTTACATCAATAACAAAAATGAAATATAGTTTTTTGTATACAAAAATGCTTAATTTTATTTGTCATATTGAGCTGGTGACAGTAACACTCCTGACATATTTAGTAGTTTTCAAAACATTTTTATATTTTTCTACTTCAGAAATATACTCTAGAGAATAAATTTCCTATAAAAATTACAAAAGATGTAGTAAAGTAATAAAAAAAATTGAAGGCAAGATAACATGACCATCTGTGACTAAGTTAAGTACGAGTGACAATGGTTTTGACGAATACGGCTATATTTTTGAGAATGACCCTTAATACTTTCAAAATGAGTAAAGTGAAAGTTCAATAATTCATTGTTCCGGGAAATCCTAATCCTGATGCCTCAATTGTGGAATTTTGATTGATTGTATTAGAGGGAAAAAAATATTTACACTATAAGGAATAAATATTCATATAATGAAATGTAGTTTTCTTAACGAATTGTCAATATTTACTAAGCTCAAGGGCATTTTGTCTCTGGTCTGGGAAAGTTTCTTCATTTTGATTTATCATTTATTATAAATATTGGTTGTGCAAGGCAGGTGCAAAAATAATTTATTTTATTCAATAATTAATGACCGCAATATCTTCCCGACACGCTACCGGGAGCGCTGTCAAAGAAGAGCAAAGTCCCATTATATAATTTTGTTAGATGTGATAATCGATTTTTAACTATGTGACATCAACCAACTTATTAATATACTTTATTAAATTTCTAAAATTCTTTCAAAATAAATTAAACCTAAAATAATATTATTTACGTTTACATGATTTTTTGCAAAGCGTCAGTTTTAATTTTGGAAGTAGTTTTAGGTTAAACATGAGTTATGATAATAAAGGCAGTGAATAGAGTACTTCAGCTGTTAGAGTAGTAAGATGTAAAGCTGCTGGCGGGACGCCCCGTTGGCAGTAAGATATGATATTACCAAGTGACAGCGAGGCCGGTTGAGATGGAAAATCAAGAATCGGCCTCTGAAGAAGATGACAGGGCGAGGAAGAGGAGCGTGGTTTATATTCCTCAAACACCTCAGGAGTTTGGGGATAACAAAGGTGGTCTCCTCAATTGTAGAGCATTCTTTTTCCTAATATTGTGGTACTTTTTTAGTGGATGCACATTGTTCATGAATAAATACATTCTTGAATACATGGAAGCAGATCCTACACTCTTAGGTAATATTTCTGTTGTTTATTATGCCTTGATATTTTTCTATCAATTATTGTTAATTTGATCTTGCTCATAAACAATATGTTTTCATCTGTATTGTTACACTTATTACTGTTTTTATCAAATTATCTACAAAGATAGAATTTTCGTTTTTAAATATTCATGTTCTCAAACCTGGTTATTGATGCCAATTCATAAAATTTTCTTTTTTCTCTACGAATTCATTTGAAGTATGAATTTGATGCAATGACGTTTTTTGTTTCATGATTATTAGTTTAAAAAAAAATGTCTCTCTCGGAATTTATGTTATTGCTTAAAATGTTTCACTCATTAAGACTATTTGAGGATGTGTGGCTAATTTAACTTTCAAGTTCACCATGAAGTATTCCTTCCATCAAACTGTCTACTTGTGTTTAAAAGGAAATAACAAACATGAATGTTTACTGCTAAATATTTTCCTTATTAAGCAATATTATGTGTATAAATTATTTAAACAAACCAATTGCTGATTAATTATGTTTAGCTTCTGTAGTTGTATTATTTTTCTTTGTCTTATCTTTACATTGAGTTGAGATTTTCAATAAAAATATCTTCATGGTGAAAGTTGCATAAATTAGCATATGCAATTCATACATATTTTATTACTGAAACTCATACTCAATTATTTGATCGATTTAACTGTTTGAAGATCAGTTAGTTATTTGTTGGCCACTTTTAACATTCCTAAGAAAGACAGTTGATTAACCTAAGTGTTGGTTCGAGCTATATTAATAAGTTTTAGAGTTTGATTTTAATATTAAAGTATGAATGAATTTTAATGAGTCTAATTGAAGTCTTAGAGAAAATGAAATATTTTTACAATTTGGTGAGATTATCTTGAGGATTTAAACATTTCAATTATATTAATTAATGTATTTTGTACGATATTCTCTGTTTTTAATCATTAACAGTCCCTAACAACGCAAAAAGTAAATTAATGTTTATGATTTTAGTTTTTGAACTTGTTATAAATGGTCTTGCTGTTTAATAGTTATATTTTTATTTCTCTAATAAAGGAGTAAATAATTTATTTATAAATACACTTTGTCAGTATTACTCCTCAAATTTTCTCATAGTAACATGTTTCGGGATACATTCCCATCTTCAGACTATTTTCCTCATTGTGTTTACACACTATGTCATACTCTTAAAACTAATTTATAAATTAATAAATTAGTGTTAAGAATATGGACCTCCAAACATTAATGATTTTGGGTTTGGCCACACTCAGATCTTAAATAAATTCTTTAACTTTTTGAACTGTAAAAAACTTAATTTATAGGGAAAAAGTATGGAAATAAACTCATCATTTGAACTATTAAACTGCTCAGTAAAATTATTGAAATTATCGATCATTAAATTACAGTAATATATACAATATTGTAATATTCAGACTGCTTAAGAGACCACATAGCATATTCATTGAAAAAAAATTAAATTTCCCTATTTATGTTATCTTCTCTTTAATACTCAACTTTCTGCTTGTTTCATAAACCTGGGATTAATTATTGCTTAAAGATGTTATTTACATTACCATATTACTTTACCTCATATTCAGTTATTGGCTTTCCTTATTTCATGGCATGTTTAAGGATCCAACATATCTTATTCCTATGTTGATACATTGAAACTTGCTTCTAGCTCGATCACTCTGTGATTAAACATTTTCGTAATCATCTTATATTTTTATTTCATTTTCATTTTTCTTCTAAAACCTTTCTACCCTACATGTACATATTTCTGAGATTCTATGGCATCAGCAATTAGTGAGTATTATGATTTAACTGTTTATCTGTTTATGTGGTAAGAGATATTAGCATTCACCAAGGTTCTTTAACTTAAAAAAATTAATTTTGTGTTTTCTAGACATTTAAATATTCTGTTATTTTTTTAACTTTGTATAAAATAGTTGACCATATTAATCCATTTATCTTTTAAATATGTTTGACCCTGTTTAAGATACTTTCTAATGTTAATACAAGGTACTTTATTTCAATATCTTGGCAAATCCTTTAGTCATTTATAAAATATTAAGACTAGCGTTATGATTTTTCCAAGAGAATATCAAATGTTTAGTTTTTGTTGCTTGAATTTTTATTTTATTATTTCCTGCTCAATTTAAACATTTACCGAAGATCTTGTTGTATTGCACTTGGAGCTGCTTGAATATTTTTTTTCTAAAAACAGTTGAATGTTTTCTCCATTATTATATTACGAAGGAGAGAATAACTCCATGAACCCTGCAGAATACTTTTACTTTGCCATTTATTAAAAGCTTTAAAACTTTCGATATAGTAATTGTTTCTAGGTATATTACACTGTATGATATTTTTATTGTAAATGATATTATTAATATTTTGATAAAGTTCTAGTTTGTTAAATTGTTTTAATAATTAAAGATTTTAATATATTTTACATGCTATTAGTTAGATATTTACATCAATATTTTTTATATTTTTAGGTACATTCCAAATGTTAATGACTGGTATTTGTGGTTTTATACAACTTTATTTTCCCTGTGGAATGTATAAACATCATCAACGCCTATCGAGGCCTCCTGGTTTTTATCGACATATGGTGTTGGTTGGCTGCACAAGGTTTAATAAATTTGAAATATTATATTTGCTTGATGTTGTAATATTTTAGTTTTTATTTAAATTTATATTTTAAATTACTAATGGGAATCCATTAATTGTGTGAGCTCAAAATGGGAGGAGAAGAGGGGGTCCAGCAAAATTTCATCTAAAGGAAGTAGGGGTTCATTTCAACTTTTTAATTCAAAGAATATAAATATTTAATATTGGTCATTGTAATATAAGTATTACATATAGGAATTAATGTTTAAGTACATAGTGATAAGTAGAAAAATACATGGACGTAAGAGGAAATAAATTTATTTATTTGAAAATTATAAGGTGGGTTGTAATTTAAAAAAAAAAACCTTATGTGTGTCTTAGATAATCGAAAACCACAATTTTCTGTAATATTTAGCCAGTTAGTTGTGATGTATCTGGCCTGATTAATTTGGATAATTGGCCTGGTAATAACCTTGGATCTACTTCAAGAGTCACACAATATTAAATTGATTAACAAATTCATAAATTAGAGAACCATGAATGACGTAAGCTAGTAAGCTAATGAGGAGTTGAGAGGTAATCTTTGTTGGCATATGCAGTCAAGGCTTAAATTAAAATTATTGATTTTCTAATGAAATATTTAAGGAATAAAGTTATATTTTTTAAAATTTTGTTATTATGTATGGTACTTACCTTGTTATTTGCCTCTCATCATACATTACAATTAATCTGTTATCCATTTTAATCTCCATGACGTTATTACATCAATTATAATCACTGGATACTAATTTAATTTACTCATACTTAAACAAGGTTTCATATCTATTAAAGTAACTTTTCCATCATGATTTTGCCTCTAGTTCCTTCTTATCTTCATTTCAGATTTATGACTGTAATTCTTGGATTAGTATCATTAAATTATGTCGCTGTTAGCTTCACTGAAACTATAAAGAGTTCTGCTCCAATTTTTACTGTAGCTATATCCCGTGTATTACTTGGTAAGTTAATTTTTTATTTATTTTTTTTTAAGTTTATGGCTTCCGTAATTAGATTTTTCAGATTTAGTTGTTTTCATATATAAAACGGAAAGTATTAAAGGAAACATTAATAATCTATAAGGTAATTTTTACTTTGATATTTATTGATGTTTTATTGGTTCATTGTCTTTGCTTATTTATGACTGAGTTATTAATTTTGATAATCATTCAGTTATTTATTTTTAGAATATATTTGGGATTGATTATAAATAATTTATAGTGAGATGATGAAAACAACCCTAGTTTTTAAAATTTAAAATAATAAACTCAATGGCCCCTTTTACATTAGATAGACTAGTTTCATTGGAGAACTCGTTTGCATCTGTTATCTTACCAACTTGGAAAAGATGATACTGTATCAAGTGACCTTGTGGATAAGTTCATATTTAACAAAAATTAGTGGTCTGCACTCAAGTTTCTCTCATCTTTAGTTACTTTATATTTTGTATGCGATTTATTATTTTTTAACATTCAATTTTCTGATATGTAAACCACATTTGCGAATAAATTTAATATAATATAAATATATGATCCTTTGTGTAACTAGGCATTACAATGTTACCAAAACTGTTCCCTTCTAATTTAAAAAATAACCAAGAATTAAAAATCATGGTAAATTTAAAGGAAGAACTAAAATGTTTGTCTCTTACTCTCTAAAGAAATAAAGAATTATGTTAATGGTTCAGTCTTCCTGTTTAATAAAGAAAACTTGTAAATTAGGTTAAATTGTATCTCTTAAATTATTGATAAATTTACTTAATGCTAGAGTAGAGCATGAACTAATATCTATATTAGAGATGTGTTGGTACTAACATTTTTTGATTTACAATACTGGTACCAAGAAATCGATTCTCGGTACTGATAACCATGTTTAAAAATAAGTTACTATTTCAAATCATAATCTGTAGTGCTAAAAGAGTAAATTAAAGCCATTGAAAAAACAACCGATTTGCATGAAACAAATTAACAGTAAATAGTATTTAGTATCTTCAACATATTATATATAAGTTAACTTACAGGTCAGATTATATGCAAACAAATAATTCATTATATATATTTTTATTTGAGTTTTTGAGAATTATTCTCGGGTAAAAAAAATCCTCTATGAATAACAAAAGAGTAAAATGAAATGACTATTTTAGGTACTATTGTCTACAATTTACTACTATAGGTACTATTGTGAAAAGTCAAGGATTAAAAATTCATTCTTCTTTGTTAGTATTTATTTTGTTTGTGCTTCAGCTTCAACAGTTTGAAGTTGAAGTTGGAGTATTATTTCATCATTGAACAATCTGAAATGAAATGAAAAAATAAACTTTATTCTGGGACTTACTGTCCCCTAAGAATAAGAATAATGCACAGTTAAAAGTACAATTGCCTGGCCTATTATTTACAAATTAGATGCTTCAGTAATTACAGCATACATTTTTTACAGGAAAAAAAATAAATAAATATATGAAATAATAATTATAACATAAAATACAATCATATATATATATATATATATATATATATATATATATGAACATATAAAAGTAAGAAAGAGAGAAAAAAAAGTAATTCTATGTATTCATTTGGTTATTGACATATTTGTGGAAGATATATTGTCTAAAAGGTACAGGAATAAATTATTTTTAAAGGAAGTTATGGAAGCTGTTTTACGAATAGAAGTGGGTAGGGAATTCCAGAAGGAGGTGGCATGAATGATGAAGGATTTATCAAAGGAAGCGGTTTTATGTGAGGGGATATATAGGTTGAAAGGTTGGGATCTAGTGTGTAGGAGGTGGATAGAAGAACGCCGAGTTAATAAATCAAGAATATGGGAAGGTTTTTTGGTTTTTAGACTTTGGAATAGGAAAGTACCCAGAAAATATTGCCGTCGGAATTTAGGAAATAGCCACCCAAGCTCAGAATATCGGCAAGTAATGTGTGACTGCCTGGGGATCCCGAAGATAAATCTAATGAAACAGTTCATCAGTCTCCTCAGCTTCATCTCGAGATCCCCATACAGTCCCCCATAAACCAAGCAACAGTAATCCAAGCAAGGGAAAACAAGAGAGGACACTAGAAGTTGACGGGTACTCTGGGAAAAGGAATCTTGAGATCTATACAGTTATTTAAGGATTATGATGGATTTTTTTTGGGAAATTTCGGCGATATGGTTATTCCAGGATAGGTGATGATCAAAGGTAACTCCTAAATTTTTAATCGATTTGGGACTGAATAGGAAGGTTATTGAAGTAAAGCAATGGATAGTAAGGAAGGGTGTTGAGGATGGGTTTTGAACCGATGAGGATAGTCTTAGTTTTCTTTGGATTCAGACATAACTTATTCTTCACTGCCCAATGGTTGATGTTATCAATGTCTTCCTGAAGTTTACGAGATGCCTCGAGCATATCTGAAGGATGGAAAGATAGGTAGATTTGAAGGTCATCTGCAGATAGGTGGTAATTGGAATTGTGGATAAAGCTGGGTAAATCATTGATATGAATAGAAAATAGGATTGGTGACAGGGAGGATCCTTGTGGAACACCTTTGGTTAAACATAGGGAAGATGAAGGAGGACTGTTGGGTATGATGACTGACTGGGAACGATGAGATAAGAAGGAGTGGAACCAATTTAGGGCACTATTAGATAGGGAGAAGTTTTGAAGTTTAGATGGACAATCTAATGTTTAGTTTACAGTTACAACCCTTAATTTTTTTAAGTGCATTGTTTCAAAGTCTGTAGCAAACAATGTTGATCTACTACATGAAAATTTTATCATTAGGGAAAAGAATTGATGTATGATAGTCAATAATTATTTATCATAAAACTATGTCAATGTCGCCAGTACTGATTGGTTCCTAGGAATCAATTCTGGACCTAGAATCTTTCTCCTTATCAAGAGTTGGTGGAATTGAGAATTAACACATCTCTAATTAATTTTATTTCGACATGTGAAATTCCAGCCTCACCCTTAGTTGTTGAGACTTCAGTGTGAATTTATTTTATTTAGGTGAAGTTACTACTGTGTGGGTAAATCTGTCTTTGATCCCCGTGATGGGTGGACTTGCTTTATGTTCTGTGAATGAGCTCTCATTTAATACCAAAGGTTTTATTGCTGCCATGGCTACCAACTTCACAGAATGGTAAGTAATTCTTATAATTTTACATTATTTGATTCTATGCAATATTTAAATTGTTAAAACTGGCATGAAGGGTTGCTGTTCTAGTTCTCTTGCATTATTATTATGTTTTCATATTGAGATTATGTCAAGATTTCTTAACATGCATTCTTTATTATCATAAATAAAAGAGCTGTCATTGTCATTGTTTATTTATTATTGTTACTTATAAGGATTTTATAAATTGCTTATTGTTTCAGCTTGCAGAATGTTTATTCCAAAATGCTCATTAGTGGAGATAAATTCAAATATACGTAAGTTGAGATTGATTTTGGTTAATTATTTCAGGAAGTAATATAAGATATAAGTAATATTTGATCTTTGGAAAATAATCGCTACCCTTATACCAAAACATTGAGTGAGGCCTCAATTGTTTCTGTGATTCATTGTGGAGAGCATTATTCTTTAAGAGGAGTGCCTATTTTGTACATACGCATATTGGTTTTTATACTGCCGATATTTGTTTTAAAGTTTTTTCCCCCAGATAGGAAATTCACTGGTGAAACAAATTACATTTTTTTATTTTTTAGTATTTGTATCTTAATTTGCAGTATAAGGGTTAGATTTTTTTCTTTTGTCCGGACCTTTTAAATAAGTCTCAACAATTGTTATTTAAGAAATAATTATTTATTGAAATTATATTTTTTTATATTCTGTTACGAATTTTAACGAACTTTGTAATTATCCACTTTAAAATTAAAAATTATCATGCCGCAAAACATAAATTGAAATAAACAAGCAGTGTGGAAATATTTGAATGGGTCTGCTGAAAAACGTTCTAAGCTACAAAACAAATTTTGAGTAATCAGTGAAAGAAAATCATAATTTAAAGTTCTTTTTAGTTTTGTAAGTTAGATTTTTTTTCCTCCTTGTAATTTGTTATATTTACATGTATAATGACATAATGGATTACTAAATCATACAATGATGTACTATTTATTATACATTTAAAAACCTTTAAAATCGCCACTTCGGAAATTTTGTCGCTTAGTATGTTTTTCGGCAGACCCATTCATTTGATATATTGATAAATTATTTTACTTTTCTTTTATAAATAAAGAATTTTCATAATATACTACCCAAAGTATGTTTTCTTTGTTGTAAGCTTGTATATTAATTTTTAGGCCAGCAGAATTGCAGTTTTATACCTCACTTGCATCTGTGGCATTACAAGTACCTGCTTCACTTTTATATTTGCAGTCAGGATCTACTTCTCCAGTGGGATTAAATGTGATATTTGCATTTGTCCTTAATGGTATCTTCTTTCATTTCCAAAGTATTACAGCATATGTTTTGATGGACTATACCAGTCCTGTTACTCATAGGTAAATTATTCTACTTTCAGCTTTATAGGTTAATAATAAGCGAGCAAAACAATTTATAAGTACTAAGTGCATGTTTTTTTTTGTTATAAGCAGTATTCTTAGGGTTATGTTTCTTTTTTTCTGTACATGATTTTCTAACTATATAACAAATAAAAAATTGCCAATATTTGCTTTTTTAAATATCGGATTTGTTAAAGTTTCTGAGGATACTTATTGTATTTTTTTTTTTTTTTTTTTTTACAGTGTTGTGAATACCTTAAAGAGAGCTCTTCTGATATGGGTTAGTGTTCTATTATTTGGTAATGAAGTTACAGCTTTGTCAGCTCTTGGTACAGGTCTTGTATTTGGTGGAGTTCTGTTATATAACAGAGCTGTGCATCTTGGCGGAATGAGGTACCTAGTTCTTTATTAATCTCATTTTATTGATTTTTAAAAAAAAATTTATCTTGTTTATTATCATCAACTATTTTTGAGTTTAAAAAAATTTTTAACTGCCAAAAATACATATTTTTCTGTGAACGATCCATTAAATCTAATTTGAATCTAAGAATGATGTTTCCTTAATATATTAGTCACATTTTTCAATATCCAAGCTGGGGTGTTATATTTCTATTTTTAATAGAATACTTATAGTTTTCTGAGGATAACAACCAAGTTATTTGAAAACAGTAATTAATAAATTGTCTTAAATTTGAAATGATTTCTAAAAAAATTCAGCTGACTTGAATTTAGCACCAATTTTGATACATTCAGATGACATTAATTTTTTGTTGTAGAACCTCAATAGAAATCTCAATCTCACTTAGGCTAAAATAGGTTAGTAATCTGTGAGCAAATCTCTCCTGCCCTTGTTGCAAAATCCATAGAATTTTACATACTGTGCTCTGTTTTTGACTGTTCTAAGTTGATTTCTTGTATATTTAACTCTTAGCAACTTAGTAACTATGTTCTTTCCCACTCTGATGATCATATATCATATATCCATTTTTTTTTTTAGTTATAAATTATCTGTTCCTATTGCATTATCAAGTTGGTTAAAGTGGACTATGATCATTCTTTCCGGTGAACCTTCAATAGTTATATTATCCTCAAATAAAACTAAACTCAGTTTGCAGAAGTAAAAAACAAAAATCAACACTATATATTTACTTTCATTTTTTGAAAATAGAAGAAAAGTTTGTTCCTCTCATTTTGACTTACAAGGGGAGGACATACTCTATCTGTTTGAGTCAAAGATGTCAAAGACCTTGTTGGCAATATTTTTGGAGGTTCCTGATCAGAAAATATTAGACATGTATTTTGCAATTCCGACTAATGGCTCCTAGAAGCTGAGTAATAATTTGAAATAGCATTTAACTAATTTATTTTATATCTTGAGATTAAAAAATGATAACATGTTTCTTGCATCACGGTATTTTATTTTGAGTGCAGATTTAAAGAAAAATACAGCTTCTTCATAGATTTTGGTTTAGTTTAATTAAATTCTAAAAAATTATTAGGTCTTCAAACAGACTACCTTAATACATTTTTTCACACAAAAATCACGCCAGATTCTAATTGAACATTAAAAAGAACCCTTAAATACGAAATTTCATTCAAATAGAAAAATAAAAAATCGAAACCTTCAAAGCAATTTTTTTTTTTAATTGACAAAAACTGAATTACGTTTAGATTGTTAAATGTATCAGTTTCATATTTTTACTTAAAATAAAGGGTGGTAATGCACTTGAAGTGGCTTTGATTTCATCTTGCTATCTGGGTTTAAACTTTAGTTAAAAATCAAAATGTATTTCGGATTTTCAACTTTTCAAACAGGGTTTGTATATAAATGCAACACAGCTTTTGATTTTTATACATCAAAAGAAAGCAGAGGCTCCTATTTCCAATGATACCAATAAATTGAATTTGTGTGGAGTGTAACAAAGTAATGGCAATTAAAGGGAAGTTACCAATAATTGGTTTAAATATTTCATCCCCCTTGAAGAGGGTGAAATGATATTTTTTGTTTTTATTGAATAAACGTTTTTAATGTTTTTGAGGGTGCTGAATCAGAATCTGAAATCATTTATTTTTCGTGTAAAAAAACGTATAAAGGTAGTTTACTTGAATATCTAATCATTTATTTAGAATTTAATTGACCTAAACCAAATTCTATGAAGTGGCTGTATTTTTTCTTAAATCTGCACTCAAAAATAAAACATTTTGGTGTAAGAATCATGTCGATATCATTTTTTAAACTCGAGATATAAAAATAAATTAGTTTACTGCTATTTGTTTGTCTTTTGTAAAAACTTTATTAAATAAGTTGTTAACAATATTAACCACCTATCTATAGACCATTCTTATGTAGTGCAAATTATATTATATTCATTGCATAAAGATATTTTTATTTCTTTTTTGGTATGGATATACTGGAAGTTTCTTGTTGATAAGTCATTGTAATTCATTTTTAAATTTTATTTAATATATTTATTTATTTGTTTAAAGGAAACCGATGAGGGAAGTTGCTGTAAGATAAGCTAACTATCCAGGAAGATATCCTGTTTGATACATCCCTAATTACTGTATAGCTCAAATGTTTCTTAATGTGATACCCTATTTATTGTAATTAGATTATTATTTAAGCGTGATATTTAGGCCAGTTTTAATTGTCGTTTGCTTTAATTATAAGTTATCATATTTTCTCTTTGTATATTTTGTAAATAAATTTATATTTCAAACAATGTTTATAGTGGCAATGTAAATATTAAAAAAAAAAAAGTTACAAAATGAACTCTCTTATTACCTTTTTTTGTCTTGTCCTGTGAATAGACTAATTCCACATTTATTTCTTCCCTTTTTTTTAATGTTACATAAAGTAGCATAAGATTATATGTGGGTAGAATTGATCTCATTTACATTTAAAAAATAAGTAAGCTTAATAAAATCTTATAAAATTGGTAAAAAATCATGTATGCTTCAGTCTTCATTCCATTTTTTATGTAATTTTTTATTCAGAAAAATTGAGTCCAAATTTTTTGTTTGTTAATTTTTAGATGTTAGTTTTAATTTTAACTTTTTTTCCTTTCTTATAATTGGACGACAAGAAGTGCTTTGTTATATTTATGTATTGTTTTACAATAAACAATATATGTATAAATAACATATATTGTCACATTGGATATCAAAACAAATGCATTAGTATTCCCTATTGAAGTGGAGCTAGGCTTTCTTATTTACCCTTGATTCATGATATAAGTATGTATCATAGAATACATATAATTGTTACGGATGAATGTGATTTCAATAAATATAGATATTTGTAGTTTTTAGTTTTTTTTATATTATTCTTGGTATTTTGTATTATGTATTCAGCTCAAGAGTATATACACCACGATAACATTTCCTGAGACCTAGTGGTAGGTGGTATAACTTAGGCACTAGTTGTCTGGAAGTAATAGGGTATATTTTACTGGGCTAATCACTGGTAAAAAGAGTGAAATTGATTCTGAGTTTAATTGTTAAAGTAAAGAGGTTTAATTGATTTTAAGAATCAATGATCTAATGTCGATTCTGAGATATCGATTAATGCTGCTGATGTTTAATATTTAGATTAAAAGGCCATATGATAATTCTGTTGTCTTTACAGTGTTTGATAGTTCTGTGAATTCTAATCATATAATTGTCATGTAATGACTTTAAAAAATAAATTAAAGGCCCTCTTGAGCCTGTCCGCATGACATGACTTGTCATTTAATCCAATATTAAATATTTTCCATTAAATTGTTGACAAGGATGTTGAATTTTTCATCTGAGGAACACCTACTGAGTTAGAGCATGTTAAAAAAGCTCTTACACTTAAAAATACAGGGAGGTTTTAAACCAAAATTTTTAACAGCCCAGAGGAATCAAGCAAGATGAAAAAATTTTTTTTGTATCAAGTGAAACAGAGCTCACTGATTAGAACCTGCACTGAAGATAGTTGAAGACGACAAGTGTTTGTGGTCAGAAGATAAGTGAATTTGTGAAAGTTAACAAGAAAACACTTTTTCATTTTTCTCTTAATATTGTGTTGGTAAAGTATGCCATCCTAAACTAAGAGATATGGAAAAGTAGTTTAAATTTTTTTTTTTTTTTTTAAATAACATAAAGTTAAAAGCTTGTTTCAGCCACTAGTGAAAACTTGGGTTTTCTAGCAAGGGACACACCTATTTCTAACTAATAGAAACCATCTAAGATTAAAGTCAGTCTTTTAGGACGAGTTTCAGTGTTAGTAAAACTATTGTTATATTCTCATAGTTTATCATGACCAGGGCTGTGAAATATATGCATATTACTCCTGCATATTAGAAATGTTTTTATCTGAGCAGACAAAAAAATAAAATATAACTAAAAACAAAAAAATAGCTATTGTAACTCATATTATTTTTTTACTGGTGCTGATCCTTTCCTTTGTAGGAACGTTCTCTTGGAATTGTTTAATTGGATTAATTTCTTTTTCTCGCTCTGCTCAAATACTTGAAATATTACATCACTTTTCTTGTTTTTCTTCTTATCATCATTCCATTACCCAGTCTCTCATGCAGTGTCCACCAAGACATGTCATTCGATAACTGTTTATTTATGTACTCCCAGAATGTCAAAAATCATACTTGTGACGAAAAATCTTGTAGGAAAGAATGTACATAAGTTCTCATTTTGATGGAGACATTTTACATTGTGTATGTTTTGCATCAACTACTGAATAGTTTTTGATAACATAGCACATAGAAACAGCAAATCACAAATAAAACAAAGATAAGGTAAGAAGTAAAAATTTGAAAAAAAAAAAAAAAAAAAAAAAAAAAAAGCCACTCGATCAAAAAGTCTTGTTTGTATACTAACTTATGTTGTGCTTCAGTTTGAGCTGACATTCTCTTCAATAAATTAAGCCACTAAGTTTTATAACATGTTTTCTTTTTGAATATTTGCTTCCTCTATTTGTTTTTTAACAGTCTCCTTAAAAAGAAAAACACGTTATACAACTTGAATTGGCTTAATTTAAGTTTTATAAAGCGATTTATTTTTTAATAAGCGTCTTTTTTTTTGTCTTCTTTCTATTGTTTCTCTTTTCAACACAATTAGTTCCTTAAACTTGAATTTACGCTGATGTATAGCTATTTTTTTAAATAATGAAGATAGTTGCATATTTTTGTTATTTAATTGCATACTTATACCTTACACTTATAATATACAGCCTTCGCCAGAAATTTCTCTAAGAGTATTAACTAGCAAGGATAGAGGAATAACCCATAAACATATTCCTCAATCCTTGCTAGTTAAGACTTTTTAGAGAAACTTTTAGTGAGAAAATTGTTGGTGCCTAATACTTTTGGCCAAGGTTGTATGTGCTTATTTTTCAGTTTTTATTGCATATAATTCACAGCCCTTATTATGAATTTTTGTGGTGAGTTAGGATACGCACCACAATGGAAAATAAATAATTATCTTAAAATCAATTTTTCATGTGTCAACCAAAAATTAGGAATTGAATTAAAAAAAACAAAAAGGTGCCTTAAAACATTTTTATTATCAAAAAGAAAAATGAGTTGAAAGAAAAAACAATTAACAAATAGATTTCTATATAAAAATTCTGAATTTCTGAGTACAAATAATGCCATAAATATAATCAGATTTTCATGATATCTAGTATTTGATCTACAGATTTCTTTTGTTTAATAATTTCATTATATAAAATATTATACATTCGTTCAAAACATCGGTTAAAAGTATAATGACTAGATAAACAAGGAATATGAGGTAACGAGTTAACAGCATCTGTGATGAAATATATATTCTGTATACGTCTTAAAACTAATAATTTACCGATATATATATATAAAATATCATAATCTCTTTTAAATAAAAATATTAACCTATAATTACAATCATCTTTCTGATAACTCATGTATCCTCTTTGAAATAATTCACCAATCCTCTAAGGAATGTATTGTGATAGCATTAGGGGTTTAAAACAATTTTTTATGAGTGGTATATACTATGATTGTTTTAAAATAACTTATAATCGAATATAAAACTTAAATGCATTAACTCTCAGAAATATATCACAATGACACAGCTAAAATTTTTAACTATATTTAATAAAATACATTTTGTACATTTCCTAAATAATTCATAGCACTTTAAGTAGTACTACATAAAATATTTATATATCAATATAAAATTCAATTAGTAGGCCATTAAAAATAGAATATTAAAATTGCTATTTACAGACAAAGGGAAAACAATGTTCAATCACTACTTTGGTATTATATTCTTAACTTCTTTATATTAATACCTGATTCCCTTAATTAACTATAATGAAGAATATTGTTTAAAAAAACCATTTGGCATTCAATTAAGTACATGGGAGACAATATCTAATACAGATTAATCTTTTTCGTAATTGTTTTCCTGCACATATGGCAAGAACGAAGTGGAGCAGCGCATTTGTCACAAGCTCCATGCCCACAAAGAAATGCAACATTTCTTCGCCTCTCCATGCAAATGGAACATGAGTGTGTTTCTTCGATTTCAGCTATTTTTGTCTCTAAGTAGCGCAAGCATTCAGCTGTTGGTTGCCTAGATCTATAAGAGATTACACGACCATCTGAAAAATAAAAATAAACATTTTAAATTGTTAAAAATATTTATTTACAAGGCCTGATTCATAAATAGGTCAGTCATGCAACTGGGCCATCACAATAAAATGTGAAAGGCAAAAGACACTTCTACAGAACAAGGAAGGTGGAAGAAAAATGAATTTCAATAGGTACAATAAATCCATTTCATCCAGGATTAAACACTTTGAAATGACTAAATCTATTTTGATGAAAGTCACATTTCATTTGCAAAGGGAAAATATACTAATACGATAAAAAGAAGATATTTTGTAGGATGCATAATAAGAATTTTCTTTCAGTCTAGTTGTCTTTGTTCTCAAGGGAGGAAAATAATTCATAATCACGATTCTCAGAAAACAAATGATCTACAAAAAAAGAAATTAATAAAATTATAAATTTATCTTTCAAATGAAAGTTTAACTAACCATGAATACTACATTCTTCCTCAAAATAATTTATATCAAACATTTTATTAGTAAATAAGAAACAAAACTAAATCAAAGAAAATATTTCATCTTTATTTGTTATTCAAATAAATTCTGCTCACATCTTGTTATTCTACTAATGTTCGACCTTGGAAAGGAGAGATGTTTTTAAAAACAAAACATTTGATGTAAACAACTCAATACGATATGATATATAATCAATTATAATCTGGATGATTCAAACATGTATGTAAAGTGGATTAGAAATTTCAACAGTATGTTTTTCAGATTGAGGGTATTACACAAATGCAATCTATATTATTTTTTGTTTATCCATGATCATATGATTTTCAAAAAATAAAAATATAATAGCAGTACCGACGACATAATAAAGTTTGCGCTTACTCTCCAGAAATTTAACAATTAGGATATATAAGACTATTATTCTACCAATAGTTCTCTATGGATGCGAAATGTGGCCGCTTATGTTAAGGGTGGAACAAGAACTTAAAGTTGTCGGAAATAAAGTACTGCATTGAATATTTGGCCCAAAAAAAAGATAAAGAAACAGGAGAATTTAGAAGGCTCCACACAATGTGAAACTGGGTAAGTTATATCCAGTAAATATATTTCAGGTAATAACAGTGAAACTGTTAAAATGAGCATGTAAAGTTGTTGGGCAAACGATCGAGACGTAGATGGGTGGATTGCGTCAGGGCTGATCTTGGGGATTTAGGTTTTGAGGGCATGGATTGGAGAGAGGTTTGTGGTTAACAATTGGTGGTGTCAGCATCAAACTTTCGGGTTCGCTAAGCCTTTTATATATTATTAGTATAAAATGAGAAATAACAATAGATTTAATTTGTTATATTATATTAAAATATTGATAATTACCATTTGAAAGGCGACGATTGATAATTGTTGAGCATTTAATACACTTTTTCAGTCTAGCTGAACAGTCCTCGCATGCTATTCTGTGACCACATGGGTCAAGACGAACATTTTCCTCACTTAATTCAGAGCATACGCCACATTCAACTGGCCGCTTTTCTTTTTTCTTCTTATCTTCCCTGAAGGGTAATCAGGAACAAAAATTAATTCAAAAACCAATGTTAGAAATACGTTATCATCTTAAAAATAATATAAAGTTTTAAAAATAATTACTCACTTTGAACCATTATTGACATACTGTTCAAGAATTGGACCTACATCAGTTCCTTCAACAATGTCTAATGGTGTTTTATTTTTGCTGTTCTTCAACATTGGACAACCTTCTTGAACAAGATAACAGGCTATCGCAATAGCAACACTTTCATTTACCAACTGTGGATTGTTTTCTCTCACTTCTTCCCAAATCTTTAATTAAAAAAAAAAAAAAAAAAAAAAAAAAAAAATGAATTTCAATGGAAACATTTCAAAATAATGATTCTTCTGTTAAGTTTATCAAACAGGTCTCTTATGAGATAAGTAGGTTACAGGTCATAAGCCATACCTTTATTTTTTATTTGTTTTATTGTTTTTCTTTCCATAATATCCTTATGAAAGAGGCATATATTTGATAATAATATAACACGCTCCATGCTTTTGCATATAATGAAATAATATTGCTCATGGAGTAATAATTACAGTAAAACTTTGATAAAACACTCCTGTTTATAGCGATTTCCTGGATATAACACTTTTTTACCAGTGTCTCGGTTTCAATGATAAATTTTCAAATGAAAGATTACTTGTTGTAATGCTCCTATTCCGTTTATAACGCCCAGATGAAAGGTACAAACATATTTTTGTGAACAAAATTTTCATTGTTATTTGGTAATATTATGTCAAAATTAAATTATATTTGTGTTCGCATTAATAAATTAAGTGTGCAGTTGAATTAAAACCAGAAAAGAAACAACATGTGCCATGGTCTAATCAATTCTAAGAACAGAATGTTATTTAATTTTGTCCCTTACAAAATGTTTCAGAAAATAATAGGACACATTTACAATACGAATTTCATTAAATAGTGGATATTTTGGATGCATTAAAGACAATTCGTACATTTTTTGTGTGCAATATGGAAGTAGAAGAAGAAACTTTTTAAAATATTAATGAATTAGAAATCGCTGATCTAAAAAATTTTTTAGTTTCTGTTAAACCAAAAAAAAATAGATAAATATTTTAAGCCAACATGCTTATTTAAGTAATTGTAATCTTTCGTAGATAATTAAAAAAACATAATGATTATTTTTTAATGCAATATTTGTTTATCAATTTAAAATAACTATTTATCATTTTTGGCTGTTTTGTCTTTTTCCTGGCTTATAACACATTTGCGGGTATAGCGCTCTTTTTCTCCACTCTCTAGGATAGTGGTATTACAAAGTTTTACTGTATAAATGAAATAACATATTTAGAAGAAAAAATGCATATAAAGAAATAAATATGATACAAAATAAGTTCGTCCAAGGAAAAAAAAAACAACAGAATAATTTGAAAGAGAATTGTCTGTAAACATAAAATTAACTAGTGGTTTCTGCTGCCCTTGTCTATTATTTTCATTTTTCTTCAATTCTAGCAACTGAACGTCAATGTTTTTAACCATTTGTCACCACTCAGGACTATGCTCCTAATCAAACTTTATCTGTCCTTTTAAAATTGAGGGCAATCGTAATGTATGTGATAAGAGGTTTGTGTCATTTGTCTGAAGTATTATGTTGAGTGAGATGAAAACGTTTGAAATAATGTTTACTCTGTCCATGTTCAGTAAGGAATTGTGTTAGTTTATAATGTGTGCTTTTGATTTTGTCATAATTTGTTAATTTAGTTTCTGGGATAAAATTTGTAAATCTTGGGTTATAAAGGTTGACTTTGTTCTTTGATGTCAAGATTTGTTCCAGTCCCAAATTGTGTCGGTTTTAATACATTTTTTAACTTGAGTTAATGATATAAAAAAGTATGAAAAATAATCATGAAATTGATAACAATTCAATAATATCGCACCCCAAAAATGGTTGGTGCTTCCGCTTCAGGTATAGGTGCAGTTATAGTCGATCTCCTCATAAGTACGAAATGAAGACAGGTATCGCCATCTTCATCCATAAGAGTGAGATCTGAACCCGAACCAACCAGAAATTCAATTACAGCACTGTGACCCTGTTTAAACAAATAAATAACCAAAATTTTAATTCTAATGTGAAACCTTCAAGAAAGCACACACAATATATTCAAGTAAATGTGCCAATCTAATAATGTTGGAGATTAAGGTAAATTTATAAAAATCAAATGAGTGAGACCTATTTAAAACAAAATTATGGTTTCTAGTCAGTTATTGATTATATGACTGCAGGGTAGTGTATAAAGCTAAAAAGTACTGATTTTAAAAGACACTAGGCTCCAACAGTCCCCCATAAAATTATGCATTTAAACATTTTTGAATGGAGGAGTATGATTTAAGTTATTTTGTCTAGGAATAAAAATAATTTCTTGTGCCTGGGAATAAAAATAATTTCCTTTGATGACTCTTTTCATTACTTCAAGTATAAATGAGATTCCCTAATTTTTAAACATACTATAGAAATGATTCCTGGCCAATTTATAAAGAAAATTCCTTAGATTACTCTACCAATATTAGGCATGAATTTTTACTGCCCTGAAAATTAGAACTTCTAATGCATACTATCCATGTTTGGTTATTTATATAGAATATATTTTAATTTCTTTTTGAATTAATTTTTTTACATAAATTAAATAATTTTTTCAATAGATTCGTAAAATAAATTCAGTTTCAGGATTAATTCATGAAGATTATAGGAACAAATGTTGAAAATACAAGTTTATTAAACCTTTCAATGCTTGAAGAAGGATCATCAATATTTTATCAATCATACCTCTAAACATTAACCAATAGTCTCTAATCCACATAAAATAATTTATAAAAAAAAAAAAAAATAAAATAAAAAAGTATAATTGCCTGAGAAACAGCCAACATTAGAGGTGTTTGTTTCCTGTAAGTAACAAGATCAAGGGTTGCTTTTCCATCAGTGACAAGGCTCTCAACAACAGCTCGGTGACCATTAAAAGCTGCTAAATGCAGAGCAGCAAAGCCATCATCTTTTTTAACATCGACTAACTGTCGAGCTCGACTAATTAGCTTATCAGTAGCACTAAAATTATACATATTATTTGAAAATTATAGATGATAAATAATAAGTAGATTAAAAAACAGGAGAAAATGCCGGTGTATATACTAACAACAAATTCCCTTTCAAAGCCGCATGATGGAGAGGGTTAAAACCACGTTTGTTTTTAAGAGATAAATCTAATCCAGGTGTTGAACAAAGCAATTCTACAGCTTCATTAACTTCATTACCAATTGCATCATGCAGTACTGTATCACCATATGAATCCTTAAAAAAAAAAAAAAGTATTTTTAAACGAAAAATTAGGAATTGATGAAATAAATGCCAATACTATTGGTTTGTTCATTCAAAGACTAGATTCTAATCTATGTTCACTCTTTGAACCATTAGCTAAGTGCTGCAATTGATTTCTAGTCTTACATTTTTAAATAAACATATAATAAAACGTGGATAAAATTGCTGATGTTTTGAATGTGTGTCTTTAAAACTGATGAAACAAGTGAAACCAGTCTCCAAATAAACAAAATATCAATTAATCAACTCCTAATTGTATAGATCCTGCAATACCATCGTGTATACTTTAAATAAAAAGAAAATATGTTTAAACACATGCTCATCTAAATTACAATTAATAATAATTGAACCTCGAGGTATGATGCATATAAAAAGAAAAAAAGAACTGTACCACTATAACCCATGAAGGGGTTCAGCACTTTGGTAAGGACCTACTATAACTAGGCAAATGGTTGTGGAAGGAGGTTTGGATGCAATCACATTCAACTGCCAGGTTTTTCCCCCAATTTAGGGTACCAACTTAATATAGCCTGGGTGTGCCCCAGGAGGTTCTCCCAACCTTAAAGTCGATCCATGGCAAAAATAAAAGAAATAAATGAACCTTGGCCTAGAGCTTGGTAGTCAAGTCCTTAATGCACTTGTAAACATCCTCTTTGATGCAGACACTAATCAATTTGATTTTAATGATGACACCTGAATTAATGAGATTGTTATTTAATCGAGGAATAGGAACCCATACTAGACACTCATACAAACTCAGGAGTTCAATTATCACAAATCAATTATTGAGCTATAATACTAGCTAAAATACTGCATAAAGAACTAGGAACTAAGAACTTAATCAAAGTTTTGGTTTTGTGTCATATTATTTTAATTTTTTTTACTTTTGGAGCACGTGGTTCCTAACTCTGGTGGCTTTTCCTCTTAGCCCAGTAACTCTTCATTCTCATGCTATAGGTCCTCTTCCTCTCCTCGGCCCACTTCACTTCCACTCCATTTGTGTCATATTAATATTAACAATTTTTTAATTCTTAATTGAAATGTAATATAAAGGGAGGAGCCAAAAAAGAAAACTGTTATTGAAGCAATTCACAGATGTGTTATATACAACTACACGTAAGCTATTTTTGTATTATATATATTATAGATTTGACAAATAAAGATTTGCCATGATATATTAAATATATATATTTTGAAACACAACATATTTTTCAGCAGGATTGAATTCCAAATTTTACAAGTAACTCTCAAAGCTAAAAAATGTAAATTGCAGACATTCCCTTTATTTTCTTTAAAAAAAACAAAAAAACACTCCATTACATACCACCTTATTTGTAAAAAACAGATGAAAAAATATAAGATAAACAAGAACCTGTAGCTTCATGTAAAGACGGCTAAAAAGCTATGAACGATGTGCCTCTAACATTGCCGATGTCACAGGAATTCCAACAGAAGCAATGGCTTGCTTGATATGACTAGCCAGCCAAAGTCATAGCCAAAGATTTATTAAATTAATCTTATTAAGATAGGTACATTAATTTATTTTTATTTTTTAAAAAGTAGTAAGTGAATTTAAGATACTTATTTACCTGAAGATTGACATTTGCTTTAGCATCAAGAAGAGCCTTGATACAAGGTAAGTTTTGCCTGCTTACAGCCACATGGAGAGGTGAACTAAGACTATTGTTAACAGCATTAGGGTCAGCCCCAGCTTTCAGGAGTATAGATATTACTTCCGCCTGTTCGCTAAAAAAAACAAAACAAATATTCTAAAATATGTAATTAAATTTAGAATAAAGGGTCAGATGCAATCATATTCAACAATAATATAGTAACATAAACAATAAATAACAACATAAAAATAGTATCGTATAGTAGTAAGTACAACACTATTTTACTTTTAAGCCAATATTTCAGGCCCCGTTGTATAACTTCATGAGGTCAGGAGAGGATGACACACAGGCTGCCACATTTTGTTGAGAGCAATCAAATATTAAATGTTTAAACAATGATTCCACCACAGATCTCATCCAGGCCAGCTAAATTGGTTCGAAACTGAATAAAAATAAAAAGAGTTCTATTCTTACATTTCTCTGTTATTAGGTAAATTATATCATTGAAATATAATTTGTTTGTAATTATTTCATCCTGATTTAAAAAAAAGAAGGAGAATGTACTAAATAAATTTTTTTCTTTTTCTTTTCATTAGTTTGATGGCGCATAATTTTTGAAAGCTTCAGGATTGCTATTGTTTTTGTAAACGGTCGAGGCTGTTCTCTAACTGGTCCCTATAAAATTTTAGTCACTATGATGTTGAAGGCCACTGAAGCTCTTAAATCCATTTTTAAAATGTGAAAGATTAAGATAAACTAAGAATCTTTTTTTTTTTTTATTTTTAAGAATAAAAAGGAACAGGATATACATACACTGACAGGCAGAAATTCCACCACTAAAATTTACGTTCTTCTTTAGGTGTTTACGTCCCTATGTACATTAACCAGGGCATATGAAGTGTCCTTATGATTATTCAAAATATTAATTAAATAAAATACAGCAGCATTAAAAAAAACAATATATTAAATTTATTACCAATAAATTTAACGCACAGTATTTAAATAATACCAAACTATTTTAAATTTATAAAATTTTAAATTAATAAGGTTTATGTTCACCCCTTGCATTCATTGTGTCTTGCATCCTACGGTGTATAGGTCTAATATAAATAAATTCTTGAGGGATAGGCTCGACCTAATGCAAAATTTTAATATATCATATTCAATTTAGTAACTTTAATTTTGATATGGATGTCTTTTGGTTGAGGTCTATACTTTTTTACTGTAATGTTTTTTTCACATTAAAAAATATAACATTTTTAAAAACTAGCTCTGTTGGTGTTGTTCGGATTGAAAATTTAACAACTGCTATCGTGTCAGAAATTTAATGGAGAAAACGTTTTGTCATATAACATTTGTCACTAGGATCAATCGTTTATGATCTATATAGGTTTAAATAAAAAAAAAATCAAGTTTTGCCAACATTTTTTTTTGTTAGGGCTTTTTTGGCACGATTTAGCTCTGTTGATGTAGCTCAGATTGAAAATTTGATGACAGTTTCCTAATCAGAAATTTAATGGAAAATATAAAAATTCTATTATATAACCATTGTCATTAGGACCTACTGTTTAGGAATCACATGGGTTTGGATGAAAAAAAAATTGTCTTGCCTTCATTTTTTAAGTGCTGGATCTTTTTTGACACAATCTAGCTCTGTTGGTGTTGCTCGGATCGAAAATTTGAATACAGTTTCCTCATCAGAAGCAGTAGATTACTGTTAGACATATCCAAGATCTATTGTTTTTACAAGTCAGGGAGAAATTGAGTTTTATTTATTTATTATTATTTTTTCATTCCCCTCTCTTCTTCATCACTACTAAATTTTAGGTCAAGTTGAATCTAAACTGGGAGATATCTCTATATCATGCCAAGGCACATTTTAATATTTTTTTAATTACTGCTTGCATTTCTTTAGCTAATATTTTAATAATCCTCATAAGTTATATATTCTCTGGTTAAAGTATAGGGGGACATAACACGTAAAAAAACAATATAACTTTTAGCCAAGAAAATAAAAAATTGAATTGGATGGAATTTTTTCCTGTCTGTATATATTTTTTAAGTCAATGCCAAAATAGAAAGGAAGATAAGACATTTAATAATCTTGTAAAAAGGATAATCAATAAATTATCAATCAGCATCCCATACATAATATATTTTGAACTTAAGCACTCACTTAAAAGATGGGAGGACAAATTTAAGCGTAATTTAAATTTGAATATAAACAACTTCGATCCAAGTGCCTCTTTCTTCTAATCTAAGTCGTTCTGGACCATGCTTAATTTTCAAATTAGTAACCCAATTGTTGACTTTTATATCAGAATTCTTATAACAGTCTCAATGAACATTACAATTTTTTTTTCCATATGTTCTGCTGCAGAACAACCACATATCCAGAAATGAAATTAAATTAAATTAAACTACTTTAAATTTAAAATTCCATGGCCATGGAATTGTTAAAGTATGATACAATAAAAAAATTTAAAAGAAACAAAAGTGAGATATAAATATGAAACTGATCATAAACGTAGCTCACCCGAAAGCTGCATAATGAAGAGCCTTATCACCTTCATCATCAGATAGATTGAAGTCTGCGCCTAAAGCAAGAAGGGATGTAACTAAAGCGACATGGCCTTGATGGCAAGCGACTTGGAGGCATGTTTTGTTGTTCAACTTTCCATCAACCTATTGGATTTAAATAAAGAGTTAGTACAAAAATTGTTACTAAAAATATTATACAGGGTGAGTATCTCTTAGTGTAAAAAAAAAAAATTGGTTAAACTAGATCAAAAATGTAGCTAAATGCCGCAAATCTCACCTTTCTATTCCAATCCGTTGCAGATATATGATAAATCAAAGACTTTTTTGAGGAAATCACGTTTTTTCCCATAAAAACTGTAATATCTCCATTTTGTCTAAATATTTTTCAAATTTTGGCCACATTTTCAGATTTAGCATTAAATTTCCTATAAGAACAGAGTACACGTAACCTTGAATTTTACAAACTTGGTATCTAAAGAACAGCTTGATCTTCACCTTATTTAGGGAAGTCACAATGTCTTATTTACCTCAACGCTCACCGTTTTTCGTAAAAACTATCCACAAAACGTCAAATCTCACAAAAACTTACAAATTTAATCAGCTTTCGAATGATATGTTAAACGTAATGATTTTGTTTCAATTTCATGGAGATATTTACTTTTGAAACCGAAAAAAACATGGTGTTCTCATTTTGTATACAAATCAGTTACTTGGGTAAATAAAACATTATGACAATCCCTTAATGAAAATGTGCATTTTAAACATAATAAACTCTTCATTGGAATAAAAAGCAAAGGAAAAAATGATTGTTTAATAGAAAATAAAGGAAAACTGTCAATAAAGCGACACAACATCAGAGGATATGATATTATTACATTTATTTATTTATTATGTGATTTATGGCTAGATGAGTATCATTTTTACAGGGGAAGGCATTTCGACCATTCCTAATAACGATATACATGGATTGGTACAAATGCCATCCCCTGTAAAAACAGACTCATCTGCCCATAAAATTCACTTCAAAAAGTAGTATTCTTAGACACAATCTGCATTCAGAAGCTAACGGCAAAATTAAGGTCTATGTTCATTATCACTGGATTTTAAACATTACATTGAAAATCTAATAAAATAAATCCTAAATAATAATAATAAATAAATGTAATAATATCATATCCTCTGATGTTGTGTCACTTTATTGACAGTTTTCCTTTATTTTCTATTAAACAATCATTTTTTCCTTTGCTTTTTATTCCAATGAAGAGTTTATTATGTTTAAAATGCACATTTTCATTAAGGGATTGTCATAATGTTTTATTTACCCAAGTAACTGATTTGTATACAAAATGAGAACACCATGTTTTTTCGGTTTCAAAAGTAAATATCTCCATGAAATTGAAACAAAATCATTACGTTTAACATATCATTCGAAAGCTGATTAAATTTGTAAGTTTTTGTGAGATTTGACGTTTTGTGGATAGTTTTTACGAAAAACGGTGAGCGTTGAGGTAAATAAGACATTGTGACTTCCCTAAATAAGGTGAAGATCAAGCTGTTCTTTAGATACCAAGTTTGTAAAATTCAAGGTTACGTGTACTCTGTTCTTATAGGAAATTTAATGCTAAATCTGAAAATGTGGCCAAAATTTGAAAAATATTTAGACAAAATGGAGATATTACAGTTTTTAAACTCCGCATAATGGGAAAAAACTTGATTTCCTCAAAAAAGTCTTTGATTTATCATATATCTGCAACGGATTGGAATAGAAAGGTGAGATTTGCGGCATTTAGCTACATTTTTGATCTAGTTTAACCAATTTTTTTTTTTTACACTAAGAGATACTCACCCTGTATAAAAGGACAAGCCATTTTTTGTTTGTGATCACTAACCACAAAAACTACTGAACCAATCTGTACTAAATGTTAAACACATCATTCTCACAGTTCCAGGAAGATTTATCAATGATAAAATCTACTGATTTTCAATCAGTTTATTATTAAAAATGCAATATGTATATAAAACTGAAGTTTGAAATTTGACCGATAAAAGGTGAGAACCATTCTACATGAGAGGTTACTAAAGTATGGTGGTACAGTTTGAAATTGATAATAACATTTACTTTTATTCAATTAAATTATTAAAAGAAATTTAAATATAGGTGTGACATGTAGATCCCAGCGAAGTTTGAAAATTGACAGATAAGTGGACAGCACTATTAAGCAATAGAGTTTACAATGGAAAACTACTTAACCCATCTGTACAAAATTTTAACTATATAATTTTCATAATTCTAGGAATTTTTAGCAGTAGTAAAATTTACAATGATAAAAATTTAAATGTATAATATTAATCAAAGTGGCAGAAGCCAGGTTTGCCACACTATCGTATACTTCTACGGTTAGAAATTAAAATCTAACAAGATGAAATGAATGAATAAATTCCTAGTGAATAAAATCAAAATGCCAATCCTTGATATTGTGAGTAAAAATATGATTCATGGGCCTTCAGTTGCAAGCACTGATAAATACAGTCCATTGTCAGCAAGAATTTCTTAATAATCTCTGTCCATCTGGATTACCAACTAATACATTAAAATTAAAAATTAAAAATTAAATCACAATTAATCTGTGTTATTAAATTTCTTGTGGAATTGATTACCATCTATAATTCAGTCAATATATTTTTTACAGATTACAGATTCAATGACACACTTAATGATATTTTTAAAAGGGTGCTAGCAGTTAAAACATAGTTTTTTAATGAGAGGGGTGATGTGATGTTAATAAGTAAAAAGGTTAGTAAGTATTTAAGAAACTTGAACATAAAAGTTTATTAAAATCGGCTGTTGTTCTCAAATACACATTTAACGCCCTCCCTCACCCCTTCATAATTAAAACTATATACTTCAACAGTTAAAACTCTTTAAAAATGTTGATAAGTATGTTAGAAACTTGATTATCAAGTTTCATTGAAATCTATTAAAAATATATTAACAGAATTATAGTTGTCAATCATTTTCACAACTTATTTGATCATGATTAAATTTTGCTCAACACTGCTGATTGCTTGCATATTATAAAGGCAAAAATATACAAAATATATTTAATTCAACCTTGGAATTTTTCTTCTTAATATTATCCATTGAATCATTTATTTGATATATATTTTGAGAGCATATATTTCCCGTCATTAGGAACATTACAGAGTTGTTTTGGATGATTCATACAAAATACCAACTTGCAAATCTGAATAGTGGTTCCCCTTAATGCCCTCCACTTTTTTCATACTTATAATTATACTAAAGGGAGTTAGTAATATTTAATTCAACTTTGGCATTTTTCTCCTTATTATCTATTTATTGTATCATTAATTCTATATGTCACCAAAGTTGAATTATATATTACTATCTCATTCAATATAAATATAAGTAGAAAATACAATTTGTATCAGTTTTCTTTTATTCACTAGATTCAAATATGAATCTTTTTTGGTCAATTAATAAATAAGTATTACGTAAATAAGTATTTTATTTGATATTAAAAACAAAAATACCTTTATGGTGTTGAGATAATTAATTTATAAGGTTCTAATTATCACTTTATAATATTTAATAAATGCAAATTACAGTTGTTTTTTATTTTATTACATGATAACAACATATACATGTTTTTATTCCTTTTGAGATTCTTACTAATCAATCTATTACTTTTTTACTATCATGATAAATTTATTTTTTTATTCACTTAATTTTGGATAAATTAAAAAACAACAAAGCACCTGGTTCAGATAGCACCCCAGCAGAATTTCTGAAGGCAGGAGGTCCGCAAATAACAGAAGAAATTATAAAGATAATAGAACAAGAGTGGATCTCAGAGACGATGCCACAAGAATGGAGTGAGTCTATCATTGCACCAATTTTTAAAAAGAAAGGCGATTCGACTCAATGAAAGAACAATAGGGGAATCAGTATACTAAATACAGGATATAAAGTGTTCTCAATTGCCCTGTATAACCCTCTAATCCCATACATGGAATCGCAACTTGGAGAGTACCAGAGTGGATTTAGGCCTAATTGTTCAACCATTGACCAAATATTCTCGCTTAGGCAGATGACAGAAAAAATGAATGAGTTCGGTAGCTGCATGTAGTTACTCTTTATAGACTATAAAGCTGCATATGACTCAGTCATCAGGAAAGAATTATATCGGGCTATGAGAGAGATGGACATCCCAGCTAAACTGATTCGACTCACAATGTGTACAATGAAGGACACGACAGGCAGGGTGAAGAGTGGCGGAAAGTTAGGAGGCTCATTCTCTACAAGCTCAGGACTGAGACTAGGGGATTCTCTTGCCCCGCTACTGTTCAACATACTCCTTAATGCAATTTTAAAAAGAGCAGGACTGATGTCCCAGGGAACCATATTTAACAAAATGACACAAGCATTGACATGCTGAGGATGTTATTGCAGGAAGGAACTGACAAAACATCAAGGAGTATCAGTAAAGTATCAGCTGAACGTATTGACAGGTTCAAAAGGAAGATATTGAGACGCATCTATGGACCTGTAGAGGAGGATGGTTTGTTTCCCAATATGTGAGAATACAGCGAATTAAATGGCTGGGATACATAATCAGAATGGGCGAGGAGAGGACAGTCAGAAGACTGTATTACGGAAACCCCGATGGAGTAAGGCCTCGTGGAAGACCGAAGGGAAGATGGAAGGACAGTGTCTCCGAGGATCTGAAGAAAGCAGGAATATCAATCAGACGTGCCACTGACAGGGAAGACTGGGAAGAGCTGTTGAGCTGCGAATGAATGAAGAATGATAAATTTATTTTGTAATACAAAATGTGTTAATGGTGGTTATATCACAAACCTCAAACAAAGTCAGTTTTCAATATGGACAAGTAGGCACCACATTATAATGTGTTTTTTAAAGTAATAATTCGGATATTTTATCAAATAAGAAATGTTTCTGATGGATGAATATGATTGACGAGACTTTCAGTCGAAATAAATATTTATTAACAATGAAGAAGTGTTAAGGGCTTGAAAATGTGGAAAAAGCCATGAAACATCACCCACATGGTTATATAGTATAATTAAAAAAAAAAAAAAAATTATAGTTGGGATATATATTTGCTTCTATTTCCTTACAATCTATTATTTTTTGACTATAAATTTATTTTGTAATACAAAATGTGCTAGTGGTGGTTAATCACAAACCTCAATTATAAGATAATCTTGATAACTAGACAGTTGTCCCTATCCTCTGAATAGTTGCTATAGAAATGCAACTGAAGAAAATTTTGGAATAGAATAAATTACAAAAAAATATTAAATTAATAAATACCTACCAAATGAGGGTGAGATTTCATAAAATCTAAAACAACTTGAGAATTCCCTTTAGCAGCTTCTTTAACAATACTTTCAATTGATGGACCTGATTCCAATTTGAGATTATTCTCCATTAAACTTGAAAGCAGGGATGACACCGAATCTAAAAAATACAGAATTAGGTATGAAATTTTTTTAAAAATAAAATGAGATTCTGTTACAATTAATTTTCTACAAAACACATATTTTCTTCTTCTGAATTATAATTTACTGGTTATTAATTAGTGGGCTTTATAATAGAAACTAATGTTCGAGTACGTTTCTGAGGCTCACTCAAGCAATCCTGAAATGTGCTACCGACAGTGGTCTGGCAGTGGAATATTGAGCTGTTGTGGAACTGATTTTAAGTTTTTTATATTTTAAGAAAAGATAAGAACAAAGAAAAAAAAAACATTAATACTACATCCATAGTCTTTTATAAAAAAAAAAATGTAAATAAGAAAATAGACGAATTGTTTAAAACATAAAATTAAATCATGAGATACAAACTAAAGTATTCGACATGTTACAATCATATAAGATTTACCTCCATGATGCCGAGGACTAGGAGTGTTGGTATTAACACATTCTGATACAGGTTCCACGTTGTTAGGGTTGAGTGTCCATGTTTGCCCTTCTACGGTGACTCTTAAATCACCATCTTTATAAACCTGGACAATCTTCCCCACCTTCCCTAATATCTGTCAATTAATGAAACTAATTATATTTTATATTATTAAATAAACCATAAATTAAACCTTTACATATGCATAAGAAGTAGAATAGAACATATATTCTTTTCCATCCACACTCTATTTTTAATCTCAATACATATGAATGAAATAACTTAAGATATAGGTAACATTATAACTTTCAAGAAGGTCGGATGTTCACAATACCAACAATCTTAGCCTAAATACCTTCCCTAGAAAAACATTCAAAACTCAAATCAACAATGTCAGGCATAATCCTTTTATCTACAGTTTGATCCCATTAGTTCAGCATTGATTATGAATTATTTGCCATTTCTATAGGTATATTGTTTGTTTGAAGACTAGTTGTGAATGTTAAACATTCATATTCAGTTCTAAAAACATACAAACACTGGGGAAAAAAAAAAAAAAAAAAAAATGTGGCAGCTAATGGTCCAAAGAAATTAGCAGCAACAAGACCTCCCTAATCTCCCATTCCTTAGGTGAATGCCAATATTCATTTGCTATCTTGTTTTATGACATTAAATTAATTTATATAATTTGTATATCGCATGGCTGTTTTAAATGTTTGTGTATTCTTAGAACTGAAGATGAATGTTAAATATTTAAAACTAGTCTCAGAATAAACAAAAAACCAACAGAAGTGGCAAACATTATCAATTTCTAAAACTGTATAAGTTACATACTTAATAATAACTCAAACGAAAATGGAATTTGTTCCTTTTAATTCAATTTATTAATTAATTCAATGATTTAAGGCAAGATCCTTCACAATAATTAATAAAATAATTTCGATAATCATCATCAAAATGAAAGTTAAAAATAAGTTTTAGTATTCAAAATATATACATAAAAATACTAACAGATGTCATAGCTGATATCCACTCTCCATGCCCTGCTTGAAACAGCTCAACTTTTCTTCTGTCGCTTAGAACCTTCACTTTGTCTCCAACAGAATGGGGACGACCAACTTTCTTTAGAACACTTGGGTTCAAGGTCCATCGGCAATCTAACGTGGGATAATAGACACGAATATCCCCCTTTTCTGTAAATCTGTGCACGATTCCAATTTCACCAACAATCTGATAAATTACATCAAGTGATAAGTTAATTACATACAAATTTCTTATTAACTTTTAAAACTTTATTTTGATGGCAAAGAGAAAAAATTTCTCTTTGAAAATAAAGAATGTTCAAGGAATGGAGACATAATGACAAAACATATTGATTTAAATAAAACTAAAATGTTATATATAACACCCAGCAAATGAATAGATGTTATCCATGCAATTTCATTTATAAGCAAGCCAAAATTTCTATAATTAATACTAAATATTAATAATTGTTAAATAAATTCACGCCTGATACCAGTCATAATCATAGGAAATATGTTAGCTGATTGAAGTCATAAGCTAACTCTGGAGAAGACAAACATGGAGTTTTGTTTTGATCTTAAGATATTTAAAGCCTGATTTACTTCTGGAATAACCCTTATAATATGTAATAATAGTATCTAACATCAGAAAAATTCATTTTTTATGATGTTACATAAATTTGCTTCTAACTTTTTGTAGTAACAAAATACAACTGTTTATTTCCCCTATTAAATCAACCAACCTGAGACATACGTGGATTCCATCCTCCATGCCCTTCTTGCATTTTTTTTAGAGCCTCCACATCCACAGTCACACTAACACTCTCACCAACTATAAAAGTGAGATTGGAATCCTGATGATTATCATGTTCCTCAGTTTTTTCACCTGAAAAAAAAAATTGTTTTATTAAATTTACAGAAAAAGATTAAAAGTAGCCATAAATGAAATAATTAAAATTAGAAAAAGATAGCTCAACATCTTATGTAATAGTTTAAAGCATAAATTGATAAATCTCAATAAAATAATTTTTTAAATCTAAAATAATAAAAAAAAAATACACACTAATCTTATAAGATGTTTAGCCTGATAGCTAAAATATAAAATACATGTAAAAGGAGGTATTTGTTATTACATTTTGAGTCAGTATCTTTCCTCTAGACAAGGAGTTGCCTTGAACCACCTTTTCTACAAAACTTGATGATTTTTTTCTATCGGTGAATTCCGATAAGCTAGGCAAAACTCACTTTCCTATGTTAGAGACATGACAACCTATACAACAAGGTTTATAAGTTTCTATCCAGAGGAAGAAGGAAAGATCAAAGAAAAAAAAAACTGGTGTTTTGTTTTTCAAAGCTCTTCACTCTTAATACAATGCCTGGCCAACATTTATATTCCATTAAAAAATTTTCTTCTTTGCTTAAAAAATGTTTTTCCACAGCTGCTTGGAATGCATTGGTGTAAAATTTTCTCCCACAAAGGTCTGATTTTGATTTAAAAAGTATAAATCTTAGAATTCATAGCAGCAGCTAACAAGTGTCTTTTATTTTAGCAGCACCAAGAACTTTTGTAACTCATCTTGCTCACACCTTGTTCATATACAAATGTTCTTAGATAATCGTCAAACCAATTATTTTTAATAGTCTTAATCTTGTAATTCTTTCCTCTTCTGTTGCCATTCAGACAGCATTTCAACTTCCACAGCTAAATTGATTCAGAAGTGACAGCTTGCAATGCATGGGGTCACAAGTCACTACCACAGAACTTTTCCCTTTAACCAGTTTTGCACATCCTTTCACAATGGAAAATAAAAGGGAGTATTACTCATACACACCATCTAAGAGCTCTTTGATTCACTAAGGAGTAAGACCTTCTCAACAAAAGAATTTGATAACAGATATACATACTGGATATTTGATGTAGTATATTGTGATAATGCTAACATTCCTTCAAGGTTAGATTCAGACTCAGTAAAACTCAGGAAATGGATATGGAGAAAGCAGGCTGAGTATGTCTTAACCTGCATGAAGGCAGAGGATTAGGGCAGGCCGAAAAGATATGGATCTTGCTAAATCAATTTCTAGATTTGAGAACTAAAAATTTTTATCGAAATCGGAAAAAGCTCAAGGTCATCTTAGCAAACTGAGATATCAAAAACACTGTACAGTTCATGAGATCATGAGATTTAGGAAGGCAATTGGCCCAAAGTAGCAGAGATAGGGCATGGCCGGCCTGAGCCAATGACTAAGGTCCACTGATAGCAATTCTCCTACCTGATGGGACATCTAAAGATGGCATCAATGTTTCAATACTTTTAACATTGAAATGAAATAAAAATAAAATTCCATAAGAAAATACACAGAAAAAAAATACAAATTAAAAACTATAAAAACATAACAACAAAGAAATTATGAGAAAAAAACTCTTTTCTCAGTCATATATTCAAAAATAATTTGGATTATTTACCCAGTATAGGTAGATGAGAACGGTAATAATGCCCTCCAACAGCTGGTTCAATACATAATAGATCAACTCTACCTTTGTGACCAACGCTGTACATATTGGTGTACCCAGAAGTCCAGGAAACGTTGGCCACTGATCTCCATGATTCATTTCCCCATCCACGTATATCCAGAACCCTTCCCTTTTTACCTGCAATAACCATAAAATTTGAAAAAAAAAAATCATATTTAAATATATATTTGTCAAATACCACTCACTCATTTAACACGAAATCTCAGAAACCACCGAACGGATTGAAATAAAATTCGATATGTAGCTTCCTCTAGGGCCATAGGTGCTCGCTAAGAAAGGAATTTATAAAAATCGGCCTGGATCGCGACTAATTCACAAAAAATGCGATCACAATTTTTATTGGGTGAATAATAATAGATTAATTGTCATATGGTATTTGGACATAAGCTAAGCTAAAAAAATAGGTTAAAAATTAAGTTCCTTATAGTTGTAAAAAAACAAAAATACGATCGATGTCAAAACCTTATAATATGGTACTTTCTGTGAACTCATGGTGGCTGCATAGGTGAACCCTTACAAGTTTGAGTTGTTTCGTGAAGAGAAGCTATTAAAAGACTTTTGTTAAAGAGGAGGTTAAAAGACTTATGTTCTCTGGTGATGACATATAAGGCCAGTTCGATGTACATATTCCTTACGAGCAACTCACCAACTTTGCTTCACCAGTAGCTTCGTCCCCAACTACTCTTCCTTCAGTTTTCTGGTTTTGATATGTACGCAAAAATGGAAACAGAAAGACTAAACTTTATTCGAAAAAATAAAAAAAGTTGAGAAGTTGAGACTATATTCAATTAAAGTATGCGATAAGAAAAGCTGATGGTATGGTATCAGAGCTGGGTAAGATGGAAGTGTTGCCTCGAAGCTTCACTGGAGGACTATCAAAATAATATAAAATTAACTTTTGCAAATTGTCAAATTTACTTATTGAAATTATTCAAAGAATGGAATTCTTTAGGTTTATTTAAGTAATAATAATTAACAACGTTAAGCTTAACTTTTAGTAATTTAAGTTGTCCTTAATCCTAATAATATTAAACCGTAGCGAAGCAGGGTACTTTCAGCTAGTATTTAAATAAATTCAGAAAATCATTAACAGCCTTTATTATAATTTTTAAACTTTAAATGCTTAATAATAATAATAATAACCCAGAAATTGAATGTCAATACAAATAAGACATTCATTCATATAAAAATAAATGGCTTGCAAACCATGCTAAAAATTTAATTAACAAGAGCAGACTAATAGCTATCCTATAATTTAAATCTTAGTCAACCTCATCAGGTTTTGAATCATCTGTTACACAACATTCATATTATCAAGACTATGAACTACAAAAATGCCCTTTCAAGTGCTGTATTGACCAGCGGTTTTTATTCAATAGACATATTATTTTTCTATGTACTGAATATTTTATGCAGATATATATATATATATATATATATATATATATATATATATATATATATATATATATAATATTTAAAAAAGATTTATAAATAATTATTCCCTAATCAAGGTGTTCAGTAAAAAACGAACAGTAAAATAGTGCCATTTAGAAAAATAAAAAAACTATAAAAATGTGTGTTTATGGTATACTAATATAATAAAGCATTTACTACTAGTCCATGAATAAATTATAACATCATAAAAACTAAAAAAGTATTATACCTGGTCCGCCATCTTGGTCTCCCCAGTCCCAGTTATTGCCTCGCTGAACAATGGCACCAATAAAAATACCACGTAGTAAAATTTTTGTAGATCCTTGTCGAGGAGGTAGTTCAACACTTTAAAAATAAGGTTTAATTACTAATTTATAGAAATAACACTAATAATTTGAAATTGTTCTTTACATTACATGAAATAACTGCTTACAATAATTAAATGATTAGGATAAATGATAACATTAATTATAATTGTAGCTTCTTAATTATTTACTACAGTCAAAACTCAATAAGTTGAAACTCTTTAAGTCCAAAAACTCAGTAAGTCGAAGTGAGCCTCATTTCCCAATTACCTTTATATCATGAATTGCATTTGTTTACTCGAACCAACAATCATTAACTCAAAGTAAAATTATTGTCTACACAACTCCTGAGACTCTTTCAGTCAAATTTCCTTAGGCAGGAGGCTCTATAAGTCGAAGTTTCCTAGAACAATAAACATGTACAAACCAGTCTATATCAACCTTATGCTCAGTACTCTTTCATTTTAGGGAAAAGACAGACGTTTATTGTGTTAATTGTTTGTTTATTAGTCATAACTACCAGGGGTAGAAGCTGATATATGTGCTGCTTTACACCCAATTTAGCGTGTGATGGATCATTGCACCCCTACATATATGCAGTAGAAAGTTTCAGACTATTTTAAATCATGTAATTTATTATATATGTTTTTATTATGTTTTATTTGCATTAGTACCTCTGTTTCTGTTAATTTTTCCTAGAATAAATTATTAAAAACATTAAATTGTTCAAGATTAATTACCCTTATACACACAGATACAAATATATATAATAGGAAAAACTCGATAACTCGAAAAAATATTTTTTGTAAACTCGATATCTCGAAGTAAATTTGTTCACCCTTTTGTAATGATCCTTCTATACCATCGTGCGTACCTCAAGTGATTATTGTGTTTTGACTGAACATGCAATCATAAAACCAATAAAAAATAAACTTTGAGGTTAAATCATAAAACATTATTAAAATAACTTACCCAACAGAATTATAAGTATCAAATCTCTGGAAGACATGCGACAAGTCATGCTTGTCTGCCATATAGCAATGAAGACATAAGTCAAAATCATAGCACCTCGTGCACTTGAACCTGAGCCCGGAAATTCCCTTACAATGACATCCATCACATATAATGTTATGATGTTTTACACCTAGAAAAATAAAATAATACTAATGATTAAAAGGATTGTCAATAAATAGAAATATTTTGTACAGAAACGATCAGACAAGTGGGTAAATTTACTGGATTTTATAAGAACAGAATGTTGGTTAAGAACCATCAATTTACCTTAGGGATACTATGAAAATTCATTTAAAATTAATTCCTGATAGAAAAATACCTTAATATTTGATGGAGAGACAGGGCTAAATTTAGTGTTTTTATATGAGTAAATAAACTTTTATTAAACAATAAAAAAATGCAACTAAAGCAAATTAGAGATGATAAAATCATTTAACTTTAATTTGTATAAACACAAACAAAATGAATTTAAAATATAAATTAAAAATTTGCATTCATTTTTTAATAAGAACAATTTAATTGCATTAATAATACAATAAACACTATTTGTCATCGCAAAATTAAAAGCTTGGGATGAAAGAACAGTATGGCTTAGTGAAAACTACTAACATACAAACTATTTTAACCCTTTCCTCTTCTTCAGTTATATCTCACAGAGAGAGAAGTGGTTCAAAGAGGAGCAACAGAGCTTCCTATGCGATTTTTGTTCCGAATTGTAATAGAGAATATCAAAAATAAGGAAAATAATAATTCCTAATAATGAGGAAAATAATAATTCCTAGCAATGTTTCCATGACTAACAAACCTCAAGGAAACATCAGCTGTAAATATAATTACTAGAATAGTATCAACAATTAAAATTAATTAACAAGTCAATCTAAAGCTCTTACTACAACATTAAATTTACTTCAATGTAATTCAGGTCTATTGTATTAAAAAATGGGAATAATTCTCGCATTTATAGTAGTTTATAAAATAATATTGTGGGTAATTTCAGAAGGACATAAGTTTTAAAGAAAATTTGTTCTTAATAATTATCTAACACATTGAATTTTCCTGTCAATCAAACCACTTTAATCGATTTTTATTAAATTTATAATCTAACACTTGAATAACTTAGAACAATGTAGACCGTAATTAAATTAATAAAATATATTTTAGGTGGTCTAATAAGAGTAGTAATGAGTTCACATGCCCATAACCATGTTCTTTTCATAGATAGCACAAAAATAAATTCTCTTCACAGAAAATTGATAAGCTCTTTGAGTCATAACAATCTGACGATACTTCTAGGTCCCAACAAATACCATCAGGTTAATACTAACAAGCTTTGTTATACTACTAATATAATAATTAGAATTAGTGACAGCTATTTCAGGCCAATATAAATCTTAAAAGTGGTTGAGTAATATAATGGAAATCGCATTATTCATCTTATATAACACTTCCTTATTTCTTGAAAGAATTAAGCTTAAAATCAACAAATCCATAGAAAATTTGAAATAAACAAGGAATTTTATTCAATATTTTATAGACCATCAAGAATTAGTGATGAAATTACATATATTAAAACCATGCTATCATCAAATGTCAAAATATGTCATTAAAGCCAATTATAAAATTTAGTTCTAGATTTATATTAAGTTAGTTATAACCACTTAATATTGACACCAATAACAAGACTTTGTGAACCTACATGCCTGATGCTGATATCTAACATTAATTACTAATGTTAAATATTAATAAAATATACCACATTCCACCGAACATCAGAATCCAAACCAATAAAACTCATAGGAAAAATATATGGATAAATAAAGTAATAAAAAATAATCAATTTCATAGTTTTTAAGGATGTTTAATAGTATTTGGTAAACCATACAAAGTATAGTCACAACATTAAAATTTCAAATCAATAAAAAACATAAGGTCATTCTAAAAACTAATCAAACTGTAAATAAGATAATTAGGTAAACAATTTATCTAAAATATTTATGCAGGTTGTGACAAGTGTTATCAGAGAAGGATATATTACATGCAAGTTTAGAGATGTCAATGTGTATTAAAGAACTCACCTGCAGGAGCATTATCCAAAAGCCTAAGGTCATAAGAACCATCATAACCAACCCTATAATTGGTTTCTATTCCAGTATCCCAAATAACTACAACAGTATTCTCTGGAGAAATAGTTGAACCTGGTCTGCCAATTTTGACAACAGTTCCTACAAAGCCTTCCCCTCCGTCTTGGTTGCCCCATTCCCAATCGGGCCCCCGAACAACCCTCACTCCGAGCTCCAACATATCTCATTTCTCTGTCAAGTTTGGTTCTAACGAATAATTGTAATTATAATAACCCCTTCTTCTAAAATTAAACTAACCAGACCGTAACCAATAAACCCGGGACCAACATAGAGGCCATATTGGATCAGCTGATAAAAACATTGCCGCTTAAAACCAGGATTTGGTTCTTTTAAATCACTTTAATTGAATTTGTATTATTTACAATCATTTGATGTTAATATAAATAGGTGGTTTAAATTTTTACCAATATCACACATCTTCAATATTTAACGATAACTTAAAAGATTACATAACTTAAATCGATATAGTTTAAAAATCCAAGACAAGATTAAATTTTAATGCAACTTATCAGTTAAAAGGCAAGATTTAAAAATAAATAGACTCGGATGCGAAGGATTATGATACTTTTATTTATGTTTCAATGATTAGAGATAAAATTAGTATTGTTGAATGCTTTATGGGTGAGGAAATAAAGCTCAAGATTCAATAAAGGATATGAATTTTTTTATTTCCTAACTAGAATAATTAAGGAAATACATATGAATTACAGGGAAGCTGTTATAGAATTGTTTTTGTTTTTATATTAATAATACGCACCAATCAATTAAGTTAATTATTATTTCCATGATCTTATGTCCTTAAGAGACGTGATTCCTTTAGTTGGTTAGGCTATTTATTATCGCAGTTTGTTGGGGTTTTGAGCCTCGAAGGAGGCATAGATATTTCAGAACTAGTTGTTTAAGGGTAAACGTCTTGTAAAAAATTCCACGGTTTATAACCATGACTAGTTTGCTTTTTTCTTTCTTCGATGCCTTTTATTGCTTCCAGTTCGGCAAAGAAAATGGTCATTCCCTTAAAGCACACCGTGTGGAGTAAAAACTTTACTTTCTGTAAGAAGCACTTTGACTGGATCTTGGCAAGACGGCAATGCTCAAGCAGTAAGCTTGGATTTAATAAATTTATATCAACGTGTAATCCAACGGCTCTTATATATAAAGATATCTTGTCCATTATATAAGCATTTGAAGCATATATTAAAAAAATGAAAGTAATTTTAAACTCGTAACTGTAAAATATATATCATTGACAGGGGGAGGAGCAAAATCCCCGGAGCTCGGGCTCTTGAGGGTTTTAGTTACCTGGGTAATGCGTTTTGGTTCTCGGCGGCCCAGATCATTGGTAGAATTTTCAATAATCGCCTGGAGACTTTTTAGTTATACAACTGTTATTCGTTATAACAGGTCTCATTGTTAATTTAATGAAATTTATGTTATAGACTGATAACTACTTTAGGCCGGTACTATCTACTTCCACTCCCTAAATGATAAACTGATCCTTAAAGGCTCCTTTTCAGTGAAGAAGGGGCCTTGTCAGCACAGGGGGAGAAGACAGATTTCTTCCTCTTGTGCCCCCTGGTAACAATATACACACAGGGTAAACGATCTCTTAATGAGGTAATCTGAAAAGGCTATACCATCAGACAGTCTCAGGAAGGAGTTCAAACATTGAAACCACATAAGTTAGGAGAAGTTCATAACCTTAAGAGGAAAAAAAGTATACCTTAATTAAGGGGAAATACGGATGCAAGTTGAAACCTGTCCCTATTCCAGATAAAGTATGTATTTCTGTGGGAGAAGGGGCTGGGTTAATGAGAATGAAGTTTTAATAATTTTAAAATTCAACTATTGTAAAAATAATTATTTTACTATACGTTCCTTTGAAGATATAATAAGGGAAAGTATCCGATTTTATTCCTAAATATAGTGATAATGGCGGGAAATAATGATTGCTGGAGTTAGTCTTTTTAGCAATTACATTATATCGCTATATATGGGCGGTAATAGTTGTTTAATCCGAATGTTTCGTGATGGTATCAACAGGTATGCCAAATATAAATCTGTTATATTCATGTATTAATTAGGATATACAAAACTATTATATTACCAGCAGTTCCCTACGGATGCGAAACATGGCCGCTGACGTTAATGGAGGAACAATGCCTTAAAGTTTTCGAAAATAAAGTACTGCGTAGAATATTTGGCCCAAAAAGGGATGAAGAAACAGAAGAATTTAGAAGGCTTCACAATGCGGAACTGCGCGAGTTATATCCGGTAAATATAGTTCAAGTAATAGCAGCGCGACGCTTAAAATGGGCATGTAAAGTCGTTGGGATTAATAATGATCGAATTCCGAAAAAAAGTAATACCTTATGAGCCGTCGGGTAAACCACCGAGGGGTAGACCGGGTCGAAGATGGGAAGATTGGGTCAGGGCCGACCTGGCGGATTTGGGTTTTGGAGGAGTGGATTGGTGGGAAGTGTGCAGTCGACGGTTGGTAGAACCTTCGGGTTCGCTAAGAAAATCATTCTTACAAAATAATTTATAGTCACAAATATAAAAAACAAATAACTTTTGCCACATATCTAGTTGATATCGAAAGTTGTAGGATAGTGGTATTCCAATACCTGACAAGGCTCCATAAAGAAGATATGGGTATGATAGTGGCTGGTGAGGAATGAGATTGACAGTTTAAAACTCTTTTACATGGACAAATATTATAAGTTAATCAAATATTTTATCGTTGCATTTTTAAATAAATCTATGAGCTTGAAAGACATAGAGTAATAATATGGGCCATAAATATTTGTTTTGGAATAAATAAATGTTATCTTAAAAATCACCAATGAATGTGTGTACCTTTGGTGAGTATCATATAAGTACATTAATGGGAAACTACTATAGATCAGTTAACCTGATATCTTTTTCAAAGAAAATGGCCACCTAGATTTTGATATGGTGTTCAATTTAGAATGAGGATATAAAGATTTATTTCTTGGTTCCACTGTAAAATATATGTAGACCCAACTGTGTGGGAATCAAACCCATGCTGCTTAAATCAGGTTTTCTGAATTGTAAGAAGGTGCTACTGAACATCATGTAGTGATTGTGTTTTATGTCGAGTGGGATTCCAAGTTCAAACACTCAGCATAAAGTTATTGGTCATAACTTTTAGGTAGTAACTTGAAATAATAATAATAAAACAATATATTAATATATATATATTTTATCAGTTTTTATTAGTGTACAAGGTAGTCATAGGATTTTGGTGATTAAAGATGAAAATAACTTCAACTTCATCCCTTCTTTGTATCAAGCTCAAGTTATGAACCATGACCAATTAACTACTGTTTACAGCATGAATGGAGATTTATTAATATGATTTAATTAATTATGAATTAATTATGAATATTTGTTTATACTGGTCGTTTATTTTAAATGAAATGAATGATCTTTTAATTTAATTTTTTTTCCATTTATTTTTTTAAATTATATTTTATGAAGTTTTTCCCAAACGATCAGGCATAACAAATATTAAGTTGCTCGTGGATTTTTTCTTTTGGAACTCTCCATTTGGTGGTATGAATTCTCTTGAAAGAACATTGAATTCTGAACTTAGCTGGCTGTCAAACTTTTCCTTTTCTTTTACAAAACTGCGTAACTTATCCAGCAGTTCAACATTTCTTTTAATAGAATCTCTGACAACCTTTTCTCGATATCTGTAATAGTATATATGTAATTTAGCATGATTTGACATTTTATGATATATTTAATTTCTAATGATATGCACTTTTCCATTAAATGTTACATGTGAGTGAAATTATTTATAAAATATTTTTTCTACATTAGGAATACAAATTACATATATTTCTTAAATTCATATAATAATATTATTTTCTTTATATTTAACATTGAAATAAATCTATACATAGAGTGATTCATATTTTCATTCCTAGGTACGACCAAATTACTACTGTAATTTCATTTAATACTGAAGTTCCTCATTTTATTGATGATAAATTTTAGTTAGTAAAATTATCGAATGTAATGAAGAAAAATAATCGATTAAAAATTAAACGGAAAACACAAATCTCTAAGGTTACCAGTTAATATATAACTTTGTGGCAGATAAGCAAGAATTTAAATGAAAAAAATCCATTAGTTTTAGATATTCAGGTTTTCTGAGGATCTGAGAAGAACTAATAGCTGCATTGCTGTTTCCAGTATTGATTTCAATGACTGTAGTTAAATGAGGATAAAGTTTTTCACAATAGTAGTATGAATTAATGAAGTAATCTGGTATATTATTGTTTCATGGCCAGAACCTCACAAAAAATACTAAACATTTTGCATTTTACTGAGACAGTTTAGTGATATCTATACTATTATAGATGGTGCTGTGTATGGGGGTGTTTCTGGGGATCTCAAGGCAAGAATCAAAAGACTATTTAATTGCTTTATCCGTTTTATTTTCACGATCCTGAGAAGCACCTACATTTCGCAGTTTTATGAGCAGTTAAAGTGGCTTATTCCTTCCTACCATCGCCAGTATTCCCTGGCATCCTTTCTTTTTCAAACTGTCCAATCCCATCATCCACCAAACCCGTTCCCATCAATCAGATTTGCATACTCCTGCTCATTGCTCCGCCACTTTCAACAGATCTTTTGTAATCCGATCCTCTTCTCTCTGGAACTCCATTCCTCTCAACATTCGTCATTCAATTACCCTTTCCACTTTCAAATACCACTTCTTTATCTACCTACTATCCACCCAGATCCTTTCCTCCAAAAACTGTCAATAGCCACCCACCTTTTAGCTGTTCAACAATATGAACAGTTTTAATTTAAGAAATCTTCAACTACATTTTTATTGTTCTAGGAAGGTTTAGCAATAATAATAATTTATATTTATGATGTTGAGTGGTAGAAATGAGGTTTGACACATTGTCATATACTTTTATGGTTAGAAATGAAAATCCAACCAGATTAAATCAAAATTATTTCTGCCGAATAAAAATTATTGTTGAATCAAAATGTCGATCCTTTACTTTTTGATATTGTGAGTAAAAATATGGGCCTATGAACTAACAATGCAGTCCATTATCCATTAGAGTTTCCTAATAGTCTCTGTCCTTCTTAATAAGCAACTCATACATAAAAATTAAAAATTGGATGTCCAATTATGTTTTTAGATGAATTTCCACTACCTAATCTGTACTATGGTATGAGGTTAAAAATTACTGCTAAGCGTGGAAATATTAAAGAAATAATGATCAATACAAGATTTTTATTGATACAGAAATACAACTTCTATTATTACTGAAAACTATCTAAGTTCTTTACTTCTGAGAGTAAAGCCATGACAGGGGATGCTAGTTATTTATAAAACAGCATGATTAATGTATCGGAATAAAAAAAAAAAAAAAAAAAAAATGCAATTAAAAACAAAACATTTCTGAGCCACTATTATTCCTACAAACTTATCTCATTTATAATAGATTTGATTTTCCCACGCTTTACATGTGAAAAAAGCTAATATTTTTTCAATGAAACCAAATTCACCAATTTGGGGTTCTGTATTGTTAACAGAATATGAAATTGGCACTGAACTGAATGTGTTTTTTTTACAAATATCCATCTAATTTTATATTAGTAATGATTTATAAAGATACGATTTGATTTAATGTGAAATTGAATATGAATGTAATTGGAAATAAAAGCATTTTTAATGCTGATAATTCTATCTTCAATCATTTTTTCTATTATCTGTTTTAGTTATGTAGTAGGGATTGCTAAAAAGAATAAAAGGCGCCTTTAGGTTGTCCCAGATACAGGTAATTTATTATTTAATTATAAAGTTACAAATCAAAATGTTAGAATTTTTTCTCTTGTATTTTCACTGATTATAGCCCAAAAATATTGATCTTAAAGGTACCTGCTTTCCCGCTATGAAGCATTCAGATTCAATGTTTCAATGTAAAGTACAAGATAAATATTACATCGTGAACTCTAGATTTTCCATGGAATTGGGTGGCAGCCCAACTATGGATAATCTGATTCTACAGATGATTTAAAAAAATATACAGATCAACTCAATGAATTGTTTCAATAATTTTTATTTGCTATAAAAGGTCTAAAGATGATATTGTGAGATAAAAACATGGTATGTGCATATATATATATATATATATATATATATATATATATATATATATATATATATATATATATATATATATATATATATATATATTTTCATTTAGGTCATTATCTTTTCACTCTCTCATTTAATTATAAAGCTAATAATTAATCCCTCTAGTGTAAGTTTTTATTAATTTAAAAAAGTTATTAATGAAGTAATATTGTTGACTGTAATAATATATAAGGAACATGATGTGTTGGGGTATGCTTATGCCTTGGCTTACAATGCTTCATTAGGGCTAGAAGAATGACAAAAAGATATGATAGAAATTGAATTTAAAAGAGATTAAAAGTACAGATAAGAGTTACGAATATTGAAAGTTCATATGAGGTATGTATTTATTGTTCATGTTGGTAGTATGTGTGTATTTTTCTACCTCATAAATATTTTAAATTTTCATACCTTATTTTTAATCTCTTTTAAATTCACTTTCTGTCATATCTTTTTGTTTTTCTTCTAGCCCTGTTGAAGGCTTGAACTTTAAGCTGAAACATCATTTACATACTGAAGTAAAAGTAAGTAACCTTATTTTTGTGTATATGACTGCAAACTCCTACCATCTTGAAAATGTATTTTATGTTGTTTTTGGATGAAATATTTGGGTGTGAGACCCTATTCCTCTTTGTATATGCAAGAATGCTGTATAATCTGACGAATGATATTGATATCTGAGGAGAGAGGCTGGATTGTTTAAGAAATGAAAGTTTTTGAGTCTCTAGCAACCCTGTTTCACAATTTAAATCAGATTTCCTGTTTGTCAATTTTTTTTTTTTTTTTTAACATTGTATTTAATATAAATTTGCTAAAAAAAAAAAAAAAAAAAAAAAAAAAAAAAAATCATGGAAAATAAATTAAAAACAATGTGACTATATGGAAGTAAAGCTATTTCTGAAATGAACTGTGGGTAGTTTTAGGTGTACGTATGGAAAACAACTGGAGGGCAAAAAAATCTTCCACATTATTAGTAATATGGATGACATTTGATAGAAACAGTTTAAATGATGGGCAGAGACAGTTTTTTGCTTAAGGGCACAAAGGTGAAATCTATTCTGTATTTTGTCTATATTTTTGTTTACCTGCATCTCTGTTCAAGTAGAGCCAGATCTAGCATTCCTGCCTTCGTTTCTGCTTTAATGTTATTTATATTTTCTAACTTTAGCTTATCCTCTTTTAGAAGCTCGCCAAGCATGTTAGACATATTCAAAATTTTTTTGCCAACATGGGTCAGCGAGACATATTTTCTATTGGGCCAAAGTGGCAGAAGCTTATTGTGGGTTTCACCGTCAAGTTGTTCAATTTCAGGCTGTAAATCTCCGATAGGAGGAGATTGTGTTGCATCATTTCTAAAATTAAACCATTAAAATCAATATTATATGTTAAAGATTATTCTATATCCATCATCTCCATTTTAAATATATGTGCAATTTATTTAAAAATTGATAAATTATGAGGTGCTTCTATGATGTTAAGTTAATATTTCAAATAATGAACATTTGTAGTTTGCCAAATATGAGTTGATTATTTATCGAATAAACAAAGCATCATAGAATTGATTGATCATAGAATATTATATGTAAAAGATTATTCTATATCCATCATCTCCATTTTAAATATATGTGCAATTTATTTAAAAATTGATAAATTATGAGGTGCTTCTATGATGTTAAGTTAATATTTCAAATAATGAACATTTGTAGTTTGCCAAATATGAGTTGATTATTTATCGAATAAACAAAGCATCATAGAATTGATCGATTGAAGGGCACAATAGTTTTACAAAACACAAAAGGGGGGGGGAGGGTAAAAAACAACCACAGTCCTCAGATCGCAGTGCTGATTGCTTAAAACTGGCTGAATTTCCATATGATAGCATTTTGGCATTACGTAGCATGGTTCCAAAGTCCTTAAGGGGTAGCACATACCAGGTATCAGGAGAAAACAAACAAAAACCATGCAAAAATTCTAAGGTTTTAGAAGAATGTGACTTTAAGATTTCCTGTCACCCTTCAATTAGATTGATCCTTCTATACTATCACAACTAATATAATTTATAGTTGATTAGTACTATTTATTCTCCAATGATTAGAGTGCTATGTTGCTATGGGTTTTTTAAATAAATAGTATATTAATATTGAACATAGTCTCTAGTGACACAATAGCCCCATCTGTTGATGTCTGGCTTATATTCTTTATTGGATTCTAACCAACACATGTAAACCAATTCTGTTATATGTAGTGGCATTAATGAGGTAAGGATTAATTATTCCTATTAATATATGTAGTTTATTTAATATTTTGTTTATATGTATATGAAACTGTGGAATGATTTTACAAATACTATACTATAAGGCCAGCACATAATTTACCATTCTCTACTTAGTACAAACTTTTACAAAACATTAATTGGGTACTTATCAATATAGAGTTTGGGTCTTCAGTTGGCATACTGGGTTTCCTCTCTGTCAGATCATCATCCATTTGCCTCTCCAGGCTCGTCCATCCAAGAAATCATCTGTCCGCCCTGCAGCAACTCGCTCACCTCCAATTGTCTATCCAATCATCTATCAAACAGTCTATTCATTTTCTGTATCAACTGTCCTTCATTTTCATTTCAGGGCCATTACTATATACGCCCTAATCCCTACCATCTCACTTTTGGATTTCTTTGTCTGAATGTTTTCATTTCTTTGTTAACAAACTTTCCCTGTCTCCAGGAAGACATTTTTATTGACAAAATATTATCAGGTATCGGTGGCGGCCATTCCAAAGGTTTGCCTAGTTCTACCTGGCTCAGATCCTGCTTGACGGATTTAGGGCTTAACTCCTCATACTCCAGACTTCATAGAGTGCCGCCCCTATTTCATCTCACCCTCTTATTATTAATTATTAATACAACTTTAAATTGCATACCCATAATACATTGCAAGAGACTTAAGGAACCTGAAGGGTTCTTTTAATAAAAAAAAAAGAAGAAAAGTAATTTAAAAGATCATCATAGGAAAGTTTTAAGAAATAAATATAAAGTATTTCAAGATACCTGAAGTTATTATTCCAGAAGTAGCAGGTGCTGCTTATATCAGTGAAATAGTATTTAGTTAAATTAAATTTGACATTGTTGAATAGCTCAATGACTTATCTGTGAATCAAGCCTTTTCTTACTTTAACTAAACAAATTTACTATATGTGCAGTAACATAAAATTCTAAACCATTATAAAATTAATTTTTTTGAAACAACTCTGATTTTGGCCAAGTATTTTTTTCACATAAAGCTATCTCTATTCTGTGCCACTGTCCTCCAGTTTCTGAAACCAAATAAAGATTTGGCATCAGTAGCCACCCAGTCACCTCGATCGAGCCTTGGTCGTCAAACCTGTTAGGTACCATACACTCGCTCTGACAGAATTTTAGAGAGTATTATAATTTTTCACAAAGCAGAAGGTGATATGGTATTCTCCTTTTCCAATGAAGAATTGAGAAACCCAATGAAATAGGATGGCCATTGAATGAAGAAACAAAAAATATAAATATTTCTTGGTTTGATTACCTAGCTGAAATAATTTTAGGAGGAAATTTGGAGGTAAAAAATATATGTTATTTTAATACAGAATATACTCAAAAAAGGGTGTTACTTGACCCTTGAAGAAACCATATGCGTAATTATATTTAACTTAATAATTTAGATTTTCCAAATGCAATTCTTTGATACCCTATTTGTAATATAAAGTTTGGCATATTAGGTTTATATAATTATTTTAACAATAAAAATAATGGGGTATTCTATGGAAATTGTAAATATTAAATGAGGTAGTGAAAATCATAGGGCTATCCCAAAGTCTCGTAAAAATAGATCATGAAATATCAAAATGTTCTGTAGTATTATCATACCATATTTTGGCTATTTTAAGTATTTCATAAATACCTTACCTCCAAAATATCCTCATAGTCAACAGTATATCTTACCCCAGCATATTCGCATATTAATGACAGAAAAACGCAGAGCGAGAGCGAAGTGGCACCTTACAAGATACCCATCAGACAAACATAATTACAACAATTTAACGAACTAACTAAAGACAGAAATCATAAAAGTTTAAAATCCAAAACCTACATAACCATACTCAAAACCTCATTACTTCAGACAAATCATTATGGATAACGACGAAAAAACTCCTTGGTTATAAACATTTTAATCACCCACTCCTAACAGACTCTCAAACCTGGACAAGATCGGAGGAGTACAAATGCCAAATTTTCGGTCTTCACCTCTTTAAAATTATATCAAATTAAAGGGCATTTCAAATTGAAAAGAATACCGCAAATTTGAGCTCTCTAGGAGCAATAGTTTTTTAATGGCATTTTGAATATACTGAGTGAGGACCAAAAAGTATTTTTTGAATTTTTAAAAGCTTATAACTCAAAAACTAAAAGTCAGAAAAATATAATATTGCAAATTTTTACTAGTCTTAGTATGTGCAACTTCTATACCAAGAATCATAGAAATCGGAGAGGTCAAGGTCCAAACGTTGGTTGATTTGACATGGAATGACCACAACGTCTAAAATACCTACATTAAATTAAGTATAGTTCATGAGATTAGGGAAGGCCATTGGCCCAAAGCAGCGGGGGTAAGGTGTGACCAGCATGAGTATTTGAATAGGGTCCATTGTTATCGCTTCTCCTAACTGAGGATAAGGATAAAGATGGGACATTGAAAGTCAAAATCGAAAAATCAGACATCGATATTTTTGAACATCCATGTCATTTTATATATAATATAAACCAGGCTGTTAAGTTCAAGATTTACTAACTTCATTAGTATAATTGATGTTAGTTAAATAAGCGCCAAACAGCTTGTTTTAAAAAATCAATGTTTTTCATATTCATATTAAGTAGGATTATTAAGTTTGTTTGAAAACATTCTTATACTCTTATACTCGTATCTATTACAAGCTAAATGTTAGGGCTAGCTATTAATTAATTCAATTTAAATAATTATGTTAGTCAATTGAATGTTAAACAAAGTGTTATAACCTATCATGTTTCTCATATTTATTATAACTAGGGTTATGTCATTTATAGGGTTAACATTTAAACCTATATGAAAACATCGATGTTGCATGTTTGGTTGAAGACTTATACGTAGTTTAGGCTACCTTTTAAGTAATTTATGTTAGTCGAATGAGTTTAAGGAATTGTTTGAAAGCATCGATGTTTGCACTGGCGCAACCAAGGGGGGAGCTTGGGGCTGAAGCCCCCCCCCCAGACGACCGAAACGACTAATTTGTTTTAGTCGATAACTATGATTTTCATTTATATAGTCTTGAACACCACCCATTCCTTGTTTTAGTTTAACTAAAACATAAAAAAGTAATCAGTTTTGAGCCTTCAGGTAAGCGACCGAGGGGTAGACCGATATATATGTATAAACACAGCTCCCCCCCCCCCGGATAGTAATCCTGGTTGCGCCACTGGATGTTTGAGATGATTAATATGTGTATTAAGTAAAACGAAATCCAGGTTTCCTAACGATTCGTTAAACAGTAATTTAACTAACATAAATTATTTAAAAGATAACCATAACCATATCAGGACCTGAGGAATAACTGTTAATCTGCATTGTAAGAGTCCAAGAAGGGATTTCTAAGATTTATATAGTTGTAAAAAGAAAAGGCCTACGATATTAGTTTGACAATCATGTGACACACTATAACCTGTACCAGGTACAGGAGATAAAACCGGAATCGCCGGATGCATCCAACGTAAGCTGGTTCACAATATTACAAATATTCAAAATATAAGTGAACTTAATCCAAATTGCTGTTGATAAACTTACGATTCCGCTATCTTCGCTATGGTCAGAATGACTAGAATAATCATTCATCAATTAATAAACTGGGATAGTTCTCTCCAGACATCAATGTTATTTTCCCGGACTTGGAAATCCGCCAATCAAAATAAATAAAATAAAAACTATTGATGCTTACTAAAAATAGCCTTGATTTTGAAAACCTTGACACATATGTTTTTTTTTTTAATTTTTATTTTAGTTTTTAAACTTCTTAGGAGCTATATTGGTTCCCTCTTTTGTACTTTCTTCTTGCAAGGTTTTAATTCTATCTAACTGTTAGGATTATTATGAAACTACTTTAAAGGATGGTGAAAGTGTGTTTCCAAGTTAGCCTTGTTCATTTCTAGAAAAGAAGTCGCCAAATGGGTAAGATCGCGGAGGTTGTATATTAATTCATTAATTTGTACTATATGTTTTGTTAGGTCCTTTAATAAGGAGATTTTTAAGGTTTGGATTTCCGTATCAAGTCAATCTGTACGCACGGATTGGTGGAATATAAAATTAACGTAGAAGTAGGAAACGGACTTTTTTCAACGTATCTAATGATGTTATTTCCCGAAGTTCTTTTTCAAAAACCAACTGAACAATACTTCAAGTTTTGCTAAGAAAGACCAACGAAATGCTTTCATTTGCAGAACCGTTCATCTACGATTTCAATGTCTTAGTGGGTTACTAGAATTAAAATCGAAGTCACTAAAAAACTGTAGTTTCTACTCGTCACGAAGGGCCTGAGGTACAGGTGTCCTCTGTACTATCTATGGTAAATCCTGGTTCTAACCATTCAGATGCTTGTTGTCATTTACATAGTTGTCCTAAACATGTCAAATTTTGTGTAGATCTTAATAATCTTAATAAGATCTTATGCCAAGATGTAAGTTGGTCATAAATCCATCATTGATTAAATTAAATAGAACGCAGATTTATCACAAAAAACAAAACAACAAAAAAACCTCAAACCATAAAGTGCGTTACATTACATTCATACTTATTCTTTTGACGGACAAGAACAAACTTTCGTTACTTAATGTTAGAGGTGAATGTGGATAAGCTGAGTGATTGATTATTACTTTTCTTGACAGAATAACAGCAGTAATTTCAGTTTTGAGACATGTTGTTGTAATTATTAAACACATATTTTAAATTTATTAATCGAAGTATGGTTTATTTTCTTAGTGCTAAAAAAATTAAACTGGGGTGTTTTTTTTATAAAAAAGCTCTTCGAAGCTTGTGAAACGGAAACTAAAGAGCGGAAGGAACCGCAATGCGACTAGCGACATCTGTGCCATAACAAGCAAAAGTAGGAGTTTGGAGGTATTGACGATAGGTGGCAGTCCTAGAGGCCCCTAAGCGACTGGCCTACTTGAGCGCAACCGGTGTTAGTCGCAACTCTCACTTGGCTTAGCTTGGTTGTGTCGTTTTGTGGCTATTTGAAAGTGCGCCTTTTCGAAAGTGCCGCGAACTCCGGGAGGATGTCCGCTTCGTATTGAGCTGTCCTCTTCTCGCGGATAAGCCGATTGTAGCTTTTCGATATGTCATCGACTCTGTCACTCATGAGGGATAAAGATAATAATATGGTAAGACCAATATTAGATTGAAAATAAAGTACCCTTATCATATAAACAAACTGAGAGCAGTTTGTTAAAGATCTTTATTTATCTACTTTTTTTTATGTTTAATATATGTAGGGAAAATTTGGATTTTCTGTCCTATTTAGTTAATCTTAAAATTTGTTTTTTATATTTTTCGTAAGTTTCTATCAGTTGTAAAACAGGGTCTTTTAAACCCTTAGGAAGAAAAAAAATGCTTTTCCCTCTTCCAATGTAATTGGAACCGGGTTTTCAGTTTTTATTGCCCCTTCTTTATTACACTCGATTATACTTCTCTATTCTGGTCACTGGAAACAACAGTAGACAATATAAAGGATTATTTTAGTAAAATTGGAACTGAAGAAACCACAAACAGAAATGAGAAGTTAACATCAAGTGAAGAAATAAAAATTTAATGAGAATCCAAAGAAACAAAACATTAAGGAACCAAGGTTACTTTTATTCATATGTTTTACAGGAGGTCATCTTAGAAAAAAAACGGCTTTGTTTATTTTTAACAATATTAATAATTCATCAATCTTTCGTTCTTCAAAGGATCCATTGTTCCATATCCTTACTGGAATGTTCTTCCATATCCTTACTGGAATCAGAGCCCTTAGCGTCTTATGAAAGACAGTGTATTGCCATCGTGCGTGTTTCCTAAGCACTGATATGTATTAATTACATTTTTTAATGCTATATTTCGAACTAAAGTATATATAATTCTTCATTTTGTACTATTTTGTGTTTATCTACGAACTTTGCAATTAAAAATGCAAATTAGATTACTGAATAATACAATTTTTTTACCAATGATATATATTCACCTGATTATATATGTATAATAAATTATGTAGCTTTCTAATAAATGACAAAACAAACAATATTTTACAATCACAGTATTAAAATATTATTCTCGTAATAAAGTGGTTTCTCCGTTGCATATAATTAGCACCATGCAAAAAGATATGTTTGATTTGATATTTAAATTAGATTAGTAATAGATTAGATGCTCAACGTGAGCAGATTGTTCAATGGAATAAATAACATTTTGAAAAAGTACAATTGAAATTCAAAAGTGTCTGCTTGAAAGTTACTGTAGGTACCACCATTTGGCTTATCTTTATTACGCTGTTAAAATTGGATTTATTATAGCTGTCACATGATGATCTATGCATTGCTGGACGTCAGAATAGGCGAAACTTGTCCGATTAATTATTTAACCACTGATTGCGGGATATCACTTTGTTTAGAAATCGTTTGAAGATGTTTATTGCAATGACTAAAGAAGTGAAATCGCCATTTTGTATTTGTTTGTTAACCAAATAGTTTCCTATCCTACTTACTAGGAACATTCCTTTTATTGAATCCTAAATATCCAGTGGTTTTATTTATTTTATAAGGCTCCCAGAACTGACTGTCTTTCATTATTATGAAGATATTTAACATGGAATCATCATACAACTCATACATAAATACAAATGTAATTGATTCATTAGACAGTATTTAAATGTCCCCTTTGTCAAAATATTGTTTGTATTAATTAAAACTGAGTGATGCCAAATAGTCATTTTCTTTTCACTTCCTCAGTGACTTGAAAGTAAAAAAATTAAGATAATAGTTCAAAAATGTAGAAATTATTTAATTTAAATACACGTCAAGGTAAAAAAAAAACTCTAATCCAAAAAAAATATTTAATTAAGTAGATCCTTATTTTTTTTTTTGCCTAAAATAACTGTAGCTGTCCCAGTTAAGTTGTGATTTTTTTTGGTATCCAAATTACTTAGATAATTCTTGAGAATTTAGTCTTTGCTCTTTAGCAGGCTGTTGAATTGTTTTTGTAATTATTAAATTGGTTTTAATGAAATAGTAACATTTTAAACTGGATTTTATCTGTTTTGGGATATTTAAATAAATTTGTTGTCCTAGAAAACAAGATTAATGTGAATTAAAACCAGAGATATAGAACAGTTAAGGAATTGTGAACATTACTTGAACCTAAAATTATTTTTATATATTTTAGTAAACAATAAATATGAATAATATAAATTCCTATAAAATACCAACCATGTCATGTCGAATGGTTTAATTTTGGAATACATTTTAATTTTAAATGATTCTATGGCTTACATATTGGAAAGTTAAAAATGTAAAATAAACTCTTCGTTTAAAATTAAAATATAAATTCATTGCCAACAGCTAAACTAACAGTAAAAACATTACAGTGAATAGTCTACCATCAACGGAAGTTAGATCAGGCCGCAAGTTCCGGCAGTAGAAAAGGGCAATATGGGGTCGGCAAGGCCACACAAGTGTTCCATATAGAATAAAGCAAACATTTTTACCTTATGTTTTTATCAACTTCAAAATTTTAAGAAAGAATTCACACCATTCTAATGTATTATGATGGTTTATTATGCTTCCATGGTGAAGCTGACTCTTTGAAATAGATATGTCCTCCACTACTTCTGCCTAAACGGAAAAAAAAGAAATAAAAATATTTAAAAAAAAGGAAAAAAAAGAAAAGGAAAAATAAAAAATAATAAGGTTAATAAACAATTTTAAAATGATTAAAAAATAAAATAAAAATAAAAATTATGCATAAATTATACAATGATAAAATAAAATGAAATATATTATGTTTAATAAACAATCGGAATTATGGCATGTAAAGAATTGACATTATTGTATTAAAGAGAGGTTAAAAATAAAATTCAGTAAAATAAATAAGATTTAAGATGATCAATAAAGAGGTAATGAGTAAGTAGAAATTAATTTGTAAATAAGGAAACTGGGTAAAGTTATAATTAAAAACATACCAGAAAAAAATGAAAGAATTAAAAACTAAAACTAATAAAATTACATCATGATACAGTTCTCTTCCAGTCTTAGTAGCATGTTGTTTTTGCAAATCAATAAAAGGATCATTTGTTCTGTTAAATCTAATAAAAATTGATAATTGCTAACGTCTGTTAAATGCTTATCTATTTTATTTGTTATTTATATTTATATTTTTTAGAAAAAAAAAAATGTTACACATCCAATAAATATAATTAATAGTTAATTAACTCTCACTATGGTGGAAGAGTTAACCCTTATCCTGGCAATGGGAACTACAGTTCCCATCAACTTTGGTCAATATTTATAAAGTAACTAGCTGGATGGGGGTCTCGCGAACAGCGTTGTCCTTTTAAGCAAACCCTTTTCTTCAAGTTGGCAGCCCTGCAAGGTGGGCGGAACGCGATGAGCTTAGCTATTCGACGATATTTGTGGAAAAGTCCAGTTTGGCTGATAGACATCGTTGGCTTGGCTAGTCAAGTATGTTTACAACCATTTTTTATTAGTTATTCTTTGTTTCTCAGAACTGTGATCTGTTGATTCTTATAGATTGAGTTGTTTTCTAAAAGAAACAGTTAAAAAATAGTCGAAATTTCCATTCACACTTTTATAATCGAAGAAATTAAAATGGGAACCTCAGTACCCCGTGCCAGATTAAAAAAAAAATTTATATTATATCTAACTAAAATTATATTTTTAATTAATTATTCATTAATTGCTTAAACAAATTAGCTAATATTGTACTATTATTTTATTATTATACCGTTGAATAATGTATTATTTCATATTACAGCATAAATGTCCGCAATTTATCAAAGAACATAATGCTCACATGGGAGGAGTAGACATATCGGACATGCTCATTGCACTTTATAGTACTCCTATCAGATCCCACCGGTGGTACTTACAAATATTTGCTCAACTGCTATTGCTATTGCTATGGTTACGGTTATGGTTATTGCTACGGTTACTGCTACGGTTATAGTTATTGCTACGGTTATGGTTATTTCTACGGTTACGGTTATTGCTACGGTTACGGTTATTGCTACGGTTACGGTTATTGCTACGGTTACGGTTATTGCTACGGTTACGGTTAATGCTATGGTTACAGTTATTGCTACGGTTACGGTTATGATTATTGCTACGGTTATTGTTATGGTTATGGTTATTGCTACGGTTACGGTTACGGTTATTGCTACGGTTACGGTTACGATTATTGCTATAATTACAGTTAATGCTGCGGTTACGGTTATTGCTATGGTTACGGTTACGGTTATTGCTACGGTTACGGTTATTGCTATGTTTACGGTTATAGTTATTGCTACGGTTATGTTTATTGCTACGGTTACGGTTATTGCTACGGTTATAGTTATTGCTACGGTTATAGTTATTGCTACGGTTATGGTTATTGCTACGGTTACGGTTATTGCTATAATTACGGTTATTGCTACGGTTATAGTTATTGCTACGGTTATAGTTATTGCTACGGTTACGGTTATTGCTACGGTTACGGTTATTGCTATAATTACGGTTATTGCTACGATTATAGTTATTGCTATGGTTATAGTTATTGCTACGGTTACGGTTATGGTTATTGCTACGGTTACGGTTATGGTTATTGCTACGGTTACGGTTATTGCTACGGTTACGGTTATTGCTACGGTTATGGTTATTGCTACGTTTATGGTTATTGCTACGGTTATGGTTATTGCTACGGTTACGGTTATTGCTACGGTTACGGTTATAGTTATTTCTACGGTTGCGGTTATTACTATGGTTGCGGTTATAGTTATTGCTACGGTTATGGTTATTGCTACGGTAACGGTTATTGCTACGGTAACGGTTATTGCTACGGTAACGGTTATTGCTACGGTTGCGGTTATAGTTATTGCTACGGTTATGGTTATTGCTACGGTTATGGTTATTGCTACGGTTATGGTTATTGCTACGGTTATGGTTATTGCCACGGTTATGGTTATTGCTACGGTTATGGTTATTGCTACGGTTATGGTTATTGCTACGGTTACGGTTATTGCTACGGTTATGGTTATTGCTACGGTTATGGTTACGGTTATTGCTACGGTTACGGTTATTGCTATGGTTATGGTTATATCTACGGTTATGGTTATTGCTATGGTAACGGTTATTGCTGCGGTTATAGTTATTGCTGCGGTTATAGTTATTGCTACGGTTATAGTTATTGCTACGGTTACGGTTATGGTTATTGCTACGGTTATGGTTATTGTTATTGGTTGTTGACATTTGCACCAACAACGCTTGGTTATTGTACAGGAGGGACATGAAAAACCTGCGAGAAATAAAAGGAATGGAAGTGAAAAGAAGGAGGTAGAAAAAAATTAAAAGAAGGAGGAGCAAAGAAAGGCGATTGCGGACAAGTCAACAATTTGAAAACAAAGATCAGTCGCCCATGGAAGATGCATCTAAACTCCAGGAACTGAGTGGATTCGAGCAAAATGTAGGAGAAAATGCAGGAATGGGTTGAACCAAAGAACAGAAAAAAAATATAGAGAAAGAATGTTACTAAAACACTAGCTGGAAAAAAGAGAAAATTCAAAACAAATACTGATGGACACGAACTTTCCCTCAAAGAATTAAAAGCTGACATCACCCAACAGCTCATCCGAGCCGCAGTTGTGCTGGATCAATCCAAGATTGAGCCTCGTCCCGCTTCATTCGCAAACATAAACCAAATAAATCGTGAACTGTCTTCTGTAATTTGAATGACACATCAGCAGGAGGTGATCATTTTCCAAAGTTCACAGTCAAGCCTGTGTCAAATCAATAAAACGGTTTTTAGCTGCTCAAAATGTGATAAAAGGTTATGTCCCGTTCCTAAAAGAAATTGTTTCCTACAGTACCACATCACTTCCAGGACCACTAATGCCAAGTTAACAATAGGCCTTGGTCGTCCTTCTAGTATTTTTTATTTTCATAAAAAGTTGTATTTTTATTTTTTTTAATTTAAGACTTTGAGTTTATTATTCTTTAAAATGTTTTGTTTAAGTTAATGTGGCATTCAAGTGATAACAACTAATGTGATTTTTTTTACGACTGATTTTTTTTTTTCTTTAAAAATGTTCTGTGATCTCCTAGAAGTAGGGTGACAAAATCTCAGAAAACAAAAGATATTTATTTTTAATATAATATATAATTTTATTACACATTTATTGATTTTTAATTTTTTAACCTTCCTAATTTTACTATACGGCAACCTGGCAAAGGGAACCACAGTTCCCCTTTTGTTGGAAGAGCAACATTGCGGTAACCTGGCAAGGGGAACTACAGTTCCCATTTATTATAAATGACCATAAAAGTAATTAAAATTAGTTTTGGCCGTGTTGGATAATCGTTTCAGTATGTGTGAAGGCCAAACTTCGGTGTTTTCAAGAGATTTTCAAAAAAATCCCAAAATTTCTGTTTTTGCCAGGAAAAGGGTTAAGATTAAGTTGATGCTACGTTTATTCTATTCATGTTCCGATTAAATTCTACGAAGGAATTCATTCTCTGTTTATAGCTTCAAATCACGGTATCTATAAACCTTATTTTATTTATTTTGTGTTACAGCTATTGTTATAATTACGACTTGCTAATAACTAGCTCCAAGTAAGCAGTTAAAATAAACCAGTCGATAACGACATTTACAAGTTAAGAGAACATGACAGGTGGAGGTGATGTCCTTGCAAGCTAATTTGTGCTTTTGCACTGACCGAATGACGAGCAGAATTTAATTAATAACTAATTATTTTGTTTTTTTATTTAAGTTAATTCATTTTGTGCAGCATTGTGGTCATGAAACGTTATTTTTATTACTAATAAGTTTTACTTTATTTTTTTTATTTATGTTTCTCTCTTGAAGAATGTCACTGGACTTTCGAAACAACAGATTTTGTTGAAAAATGATTTTGAGCATATACCATTCCAAAGTTATAAATATTTTTAGCAACACAATGTTGGTTGATGCTACTGTTGTACCAGAAAAATTGTCTAGGAATTTAAAATTACACAATTTGATTTATTTAGTTTATGAATGAAAAGCTGAAAATGAAATATATTAAAAACATGTGTTGTCGGTTACTTAAAAATAGGTTTGAATAATACCATATTTCATGTTCTTTTTAAAGTTTCCTCAAGTTATATATAACTCCCTAAATCATGAGATGAGTAAAACAAATGGAAAGAGGTTGAGGAGATATACTTGTAAGAAAGTTTAAAATTCGTAGTTGGATAATATTTAAAGAATGATGTAATTATAAAATGTTGTTTGCTTGTGTTTGGACTAATCAGAGATTCGGTCATCATTCACTTTTATCATAATTCATGGTCAATAAATTAAATTAAATCATTAGTAGGACTGACTCACTAAACAGATCTCTGGCAATTGTCTCTCCAACATGTCTTTGGCCGTGTTGGATAATCGTTTCAGTATGTGTGAAGGCCAAACTTCGGTGTTTTCAAGAGATTTTCAAAAAAATCCCAAAATTTCTGTTTTTGCCAGGAAAAGGGTTAAGATTAAGTTGATGCTACGTTTATTCTATTCATGTTCCGATTAAATTCTACGAAGGACCCCCCCCCCCCCCCACAGGTGACCCCCCCCCCCCCACAGGGGTCACCTGTGGTGTAGTAGTTAGCATAGCAACCTACTAAACCCAAGATCGCGGGTTTACAGCCCGGAAGATGACCTTAGAATTTTTTAAAGGGAGTAAAAAATCCTTAGCTATGCCGTCCTTCGGAAGGGACGTAAAATGGGGGTCCCGAGCCTGTGCGATGTCAGGTACTCGTTAAAGATCCCTATCCTAATTATACCTGGATAGGCAAAATTTAGGACTCCCACCGTAGCATCGTCCGATTAGCCATAGCAGCATAAAGTGACGTTAAACGAAATAAACTAACTAAACTTCTACGAAGGAATTCATTCTCTGTTTATAGCTTCAAATCACGGTATCTATAAACCTTATTTTATTTATTTTGTGTTTCAGCTATTGTTATAATTACGACTTGCTAATAACTAGCTCCAAGTAAGCAGTTAAAATAAACCAGTCGATAACGACATTTACAAGTTAAGAGAACATGACAGGTGGAGGTGATGTCCTTGCAAGCTAATTGGTGCTTTTGTACTGACCGAATGACGAGCAGAATTTAATTAATAACTAATTATTTTGTTTTTTTATTTAAGTTAATTCATTTTGTGCAGCATTGTGGTCATGAAACGTTATTTTTATTACTAATAAGTTTTACTTTATTTTTTTTTTTATTTATGTTTCTCTCTTGAAGAATGTCACTGGACTTTCGAAACAACAGATTTTGTTGAAAAATGATTTTGAGCATATACCATTCCAAAGTTATAAATATTTTTAGCAACACAATGTTGGTTGATGCTACTGTTGTACCAGAAAAATTGTCTAGGAATTTAAAATTACACAATTTGATTTATTTAGTTTATGAATGAAAAGCTGAAAATGAAATATATTAAAAACATGTGTTGTCGGTTACTTAAAAATAGGTTTGAATAATACCATATTTCATGTTCTTTTTAAAGTTTCCTCAAGTTATATATAACTCCCTAAATCATGAGATGAGTAAAACAAATGGAAAGAGGTTGAGGAGATATACTTGTAAGAAAGTTTAAAATTCGTAGTTGGATAATATTTAAAGAATGATGTAATTATAAAATGTTGTTTGCTTGTGTTTGGACTAATCAGAGATTCGGTCATCATTCACTTTTATCAGAATTCATGGTCAATAAATTAAATTAAATCATTAGTAGGACTGACTCACTAAACAGATCTCTGGCAATTGTCTCTACAAACAATGGCTCTCCATTGTTTATTATTTTTACTGTTGTTATATTATTATGAATATTACTACTGAGGCAATAGGAGACCAAAAAGTTTCTGAAAAAAAAGAAAGAAAACGTTTTCAACATTTTTTTCCTCTATAATTTTTTTTAAATCCACACCTGTCACTTATCCCGTGGCAACAAGCAGATGTGATAATTTTATGCAAGATAATTGGCATGTCAACGTCATGCACCCAGCGGTATCTACTCCTAACATGATATTTAATTGATTGATAATGGTGTAGATCCCTCAACTGACTCCTTTTTAGCCTCCGGCTTCGGGCATTCTCTGGCATGTTTCTCGAGACCATAGTTTGTATTAAGCTGCTGATATGTCCATAGAGTTTGACGTAAAATCTTTTCTATGAAGTCTGGATCTGATCTTGAACCATGGGTATGCGTAGTTATGTATGTGTGATTGACTATCTACATCGATTGTTTAATGAGTCTTTATGTTTTTAACTTGAAAGTTGGTATTATTTTTGCTATTCCGTAAATTTGTAATGCGTACGCCCACAGTGGTTTTAATAAGAAAGTATAAGTATTTAGTCTTTGCATAATTTTCAATGTTGATTGTGGATCAACAACTGGACAAAAGTCTCAGCCTTTTGTTGAAGATTTTGCGGGGTTTTTTCACATGTGGGCCCGATGTCATCCTTCCATTGAAAATTAGTCCTAAATATGGAACAGCGTTAGTCTGTTTAATTGGAACATCGTTAATGGAAATTGGGAGGCAGGTATTATGTTGAAGTGTAAAAGTGATGTGTTCTGTTCTGTTGAGTTTACTTTTCCATTTTTTGAACCAGTCTAGCGACTGTTGTAAGTAGTTGCAAGAGTCAGTGAAGCCTGATTGATGTACGAATGTCTAATTTCAGTATCGTCTGCTTATGTTGCTGTACTTGTGTTAGGATAAATGGGTACGTCGTGTGTGCAAACGATGTATAGCAAAGGTGCAAGAATCGATCCTTGCGTTATTCCAGCTCTGATTGATCTTATAAGAGAGGTATCCGAGCCTTGTCGAAGAGAGCAAAATCTGTCCGAAAGGGAACAGAGAAAGATAAGATAGGAAGTTTTGGACTTAAACATGAAATGTTGCACTTCTTTGATTAATATGGAGACATTACTTCTTCTTCTCTCACTATCTCCTGAGTGCTGTTAAGCGTGGAGTAGCATCCCCTGACCATCTTGTCCAACGGAGACATTACTTCAATATCAAAACAAATATAATATATCATGTTCTTATCATTGTAAAAGATTAATACTGAAAAAGAATGTTGAGTTTTTAAAAAGAATGGTTTATCGTTAGGAAATCCTTCCTTGATATGTTTCTATCATTCTTCCACATACTGTAGATTAATCTGTATTATAATCATTGTCGATTTATCCACTACATTTTTTCCTCTTTTGTCCTTATATGAGATTAAAAACTAACGTTTTGGTCGAATACCGTTAAATAACATAAATATTTATTGAAATTATTTGCACTGTGAGAATGATGTTGGCTTAAAAACTTATATTGGTTAAATGCAACTTGTAAATTTGCTGATGATAGGTTTTCACTTAGTTGAATTTAATTTTGCAATAAAATTAAAAATGGAATAATGTTTTTTTCTGCAAAAATATTAACATCCTTTTAGGTTTAGTGAATTAAAATAACAAACATTTCCTACTAAAAATAGCATTTAGCCATTTTTTTAACCACTTTAATTGACTGTTTTTCCCTGAGAACTTCATATTTAGTTTAAGTTGAACAGTATTCGATATAAATCCAACAAAGAGACATATTGTCACCCTGATCAGAAAACTTTGTTCCTCAAAGTTTATTATTTTTTTAGTCAGCTATTTTTCTTCCTGTTTTGACCTTCCTATTTATATTCATTTGTTATAAAACCAGTGAAGTCAAAATAGAATAAAACGGATTTTTATATAAATACCTAGTGTTACATTTTCTACATGTAATTAGGTACTTAGATGGATACAGAAAAAAGAAATGTTTGTCTTAAAACGAGGTCTTATTAGTTTTATAACAAATATTTGGTGATATGATCAAGATTGATTCAGTGTATTCATTAAGATCATGCCTCGTTATTTAATTTTAATTTTTAAATATTTTCTGCGAATTGCAAGAAGGCAGCTGTGATTTCTTAAATGATAGGTTTGTATGGAAAGTTGTCATACCCGATTTGACTGTTGCTAATAGTGGCGTTTAGATTTAAGTATTTTTCCTGTGTTTCTTCTTATGAAAGTCTTCCGTGCGGGGGGCAAAATGTCCTTGATTATTTCTGAAGCAGGATTAATGATCAAGCCGCTGGTCTTACCATTTCCTGAAACAGATATTATTGAAAAAATATCTTGCTCACTGTCAACTACCAGTGAAACTAGATCATGTCAAGTCCGGTTTGAAAACTGGGTCATTTTTAATACTTATCCGTCTAGGATATCATGCCATGCTAGACAAAGAATAGGTGGTGAGGTTTATTGCTTCATAAATGTCAGTTCTTGTTTACTTCTCAAAAGGATAAACTTAAAATTTAATCATTTGTAATATAACATTATCTTTATAAAGTTACTAAACACTGATTTATTGATATTTAAAACTATGCAATATATACATTAATTAAATGTGAGGAAAAATGTCAATAAAGAAACTACCCTACTATTGTAAAGAAACTACCCATCAGTAGCACTTCCATTAATGTTTTACATTAGAAGTTCCCAGGCCATCTTCTTTTTAGACATCTCGGCAATTATCGGTAATCAAGTTGGGAGACTTGTGGATTCGAGTTGGTATGGAGCTTTCCAAGGAGGTATCTGGTTTGGGCCAATTAAAAAATATGGATAAGTTCATTTGTAGAACAACAAGGAGTATTAAGGATTTTACGAAGGATTTAGGATTGTAAGGATTGGATACGAGAAGAATTCAAAGGTTTAGTGGAGCCTCAAAACTCAATTCTGTGTTTGCAAATACGTCTAATTTCTGTCATATTTATGAGTCTTTTGTTAGTGATTGGAAGCTTTGTTTGTCTACTAAATTTTAAAGCATTCGAATACGACAAGCAGTTTGTCGTCGTTTTAGTCATGTATAAAGACTTTAAGTAAGACGTTGGTCCAGATGAAGTTCTGCTTAGCTGATCTGTTCAATAGGGATCAGTGGAATATCATACAAAATAAATTATAATTTAATAATAATGCTAAGTGGTCGGCACGACCACGAACTTTACACCCACGTGAAAAATAACTGACGCCATGAGGAAACGGAGAATTACCTTTTGCTGCCATATAACAAGAATGAACCCAATACTGGTAAATAGGATCTTCACGTACTTTCTCAAAAAGAAAACTATGGGAACTTGGTTCACTGAGATGGGCAAAGATTTAAAAGAGGAGGGAATTACTAGAAACATGCCCCCATTAAGCAGAAACCAACAGTACACCGATGTTTCCGAGAAAAGCCTAAGCTTCCAACAGGCAAGAAAGGAAGCAACAGCAGCAAGAAAGAATGCGCGAAAAGTACTCGGTGGATGTTAAAGCTCCATGCACCAAGAAGCAGTTGAAATGACGTGGTCCTTAGCTGGCCGAATCGTATATATATATATATATATATATATATATATATATATATATATATATATATATATATATATATATATATATATATATATATATATATATATAAAGTACTGCGTTATCTACATGTTTACAAAAACAAAATCTCTTAAGTATACAAGTTCCGGTCATACATCCTCTACATGTATAACATAGTTTTATACAACAATATATAGTTTTTACATTTTAGGATTGTTCTATAAAATAGGAAGAAAAAATCCTCATAACAGATTATATAACAACTAAAATATCTCAAGTCTTTGGCTATAACTAGTTTAGTCGACTTCTCCTCAAATTGCGTTATGTTGAACATTGTAAAACTTTTGGGCTCTTACAATATTGGTAAAAGTAACTATAGACCCCAATAGTATTCTTTTGGGAGATTAATTTTAATAGAGTTACTAACTTTTACCAATGGTGTTAGAACCCTATTAACCAATGATCAACTTAACGCGATTTGAGAAAAAGTTGGCTTAACTAGTTATAGCCAGTGATCAGAGATATATACATAACAATCAAGTGTCGGGTGGACTGAGTAAAGGGTACAGGATTTCTTCTTTTGAATTCACCCTACCTGATTTGCTCATGAAACTCGTCCTTTTTTACTGATTCGCCAAGTGTTTCTAACATAAATTACAACAGTCCAAGAATGATTTTATAATTTTGGGTTTAGTATTCTTTAGCCGAAATCCTTCTGAACAAACGTCTTACTTAGTTTCTACGTACAAGACTAAAACCGTAAGAAACTGCTCATGGTTTAATTTTTAATGACTATAATGTCTCATGTATTGGTCCCCAAATAAATTTTCTTTCATAATAAACTTTCGACCCACCCAGCCCAATAGAATTTCAGCTTGCTTCCCACTCGATTATCCTTTGAGCTTTCTGAAAAGAAGATGGCCAAGATACCTTCTAATAGAGAACTTTTACGGGATTGCTATCAGTGTGTAATTTCTTGAAATATCGTCATATTCACAATTTCTTCCGTTTGTTCGAGATATTTGTATTTTACAGTCGTAAATTTGAATAAATAAATATTTTAAAAAAAAGTAACAGACAAATCCCAGCAGCACAAATGGAGTTATTCAGTTGTTTAATATTCCTCCCGCGTCATAACATTGCATCTATCCCCCCAGCTGACGTCTGTTACTTTTTGAACAAGTAACAGCTTACATGGAAATCTCTTAAAACGTTAAATACCAGAAACAGTATTACGTTTTAAACTTCGTTACTGCATAATATCTCAATTTACGAGAAATAAAAAAAGGTTTACACAACTACGATTATGCTTATCTAGACGTTGGGTGCTCCCTAAATCAAATCTTACCGAATCGTTTCTATCTAATCCGAAACCTTTTGTATAATAGTTAATTTTCCTCTCTTTTTATTTTTGAAGACAATTCAATTTTCTCCGATAATTTTTATGATCCTTTAAATTAATTTACTTATTTCCTATATACTTGCTACGATATATGAAGGTTATTTGCTGTACTACCTTATGTCCTGTCACGTTCGCCATGAAAAAAACAAATAAAAAAAAATTTAATTTGCTCTCTCTTTCTCTCTCTCTCTCTCTCTCTCTCTCTCTCTCTCTCTCTCTCTCACTCTCTCTCTTTCTTTTTGACCTTCTCCCTATTAATATTTCAATTGTTATGAATTAAATATATTGGTTTCATGGTTTTTGGTAAAATGGGTTAAAATTTACTGATAATGGGAGTTAAGAGCTTTTCTAATTGGGGTAACGATAAATAAATTTTAGATAATTAAATGAACTTTAATGCTTCTGTTTAACTATTTAGAGCAATAAATAAAAACTTCTGAAGAAGACCTGCAACGCAGGTCGAAACGTTGGCACGTATTAAAGAATTCTTCTTTGACGTGGTGTTACTTTGACTGCATCCCTGACTATCTTCTTCTCCATAAAAACTTCATGTTAAGTCAAAACTTTAACTTTATTTACATTCCTTCAGATACTTTCAGTTAAAATTCCCTTGGTTAAAAAGAAATCTGAGATTTAAGAAATACACTCAAGCACACACGCACACACTATATATCTATCTATATACACAGTGTCATATAAATACAAGATTGACTTAAAACTAAGCCAAAGTTATGTTTAATATTGCGAAACTTGAACTTTATGGGATCAACCGTATTTATATTGAGAATGAAAGGCGAGCTGGAACAAGATGACAGGAGGAAACTCTTAGATGGCGCAATTACAAATATTATTTTCAATGTCACCAAATTAGTAATTTGTAAATTAGGAAATAATCGTTCCTGAGTAATGAATTGTTTCCGCTTGTTACTTTTGTTTTCCAACAATTAATTGAATCAAATTTTCTAGTCAAGCCACTGTCGGTTCAAAATAACCCAGGATCTGATGAAAGGTCCTTTGAAAGGTTTCTATCTTCTTCGTCGTGTGACCGACTTCCTGGGAAATACCATATCTTTTTATAAAGAAAACCAGGCTACTACAACAATCCCACTATCTAGGCACAAGAAAATGGGGTCAAAACATGACAAAACCGAGAAAAATTGCTCCATCTTCAGAAATACAAAAAATACTTCATATATTAATGTATATATAATTTATGTAATGTATTTAGAATTTTCGAATATTTATAATAGATCTTGAACAAATATTTTCCCTTCGGCAATTTTTAGAGAAAAAGTTTGAATGCAAGAGCGTAGTTTATCTGTTTTTTATTGATTTCAAAAAGACTTACGATTCCCTTAACCGCCAGAAACTAGTTGATATTTTTATGGAGAAATTGAATTGTAAAGATGTTCATATCTGAAACATTTATTAGAATCAGTACTTTTTATTACGATTCTATAATACTCAAAGATAATGAAATATTATATGAAATAAAGCCGAAAACCTGTTATTTCTTGTTCGCAGAACCACCCAGTTCGTGCTGACAGTCCAGAAATTTAAAAATTAAAATTACTATTATCCTGTCTACTGTTCTTTACGAATTCAAAAGTGCGTTAGTGTCTTAAAATATTCGAAAATAAAGTATTGTATATAAAATTTGATTCAAGAAAGGATGGAGCTGCGGAAGAATTAAGAAGAATCCATAATATCGTTCAAGTAATGGCAGCACAACTGTTTTAATTAGAACCTATTACAAAAAAAAAGTAATCAGTTTTGAGCCGCCGGGTAAGGGTAGTAAGGGCTAGACTGTGACGTAAATGGGAGTATTGTGTCAGGACGGACCTTGGGGATTAGGGTTTTGATGTGGACGGTTGGGAGGAGTGATCAGTATTCGGGTTTGCTAAGCCCTTTTTATTACAATTACTTAATATTATAATATATTTTACAAATTAATAATAATTCTCTAGAATGTCATTTCATTAAGATATGTATATATATATATTTTTACTCAAATGTTTTGGAACCAATACCTATCAATATGTATAATTTCCTTTCGAAATATTATTTCTTGAAACTAGCGAATCCTTCCTATGTCTTTCTACGACCCCGTCGATAATTGAAAGAAAGTTGTAGATGTCCGGTGATCTATATGAGAAAGTCTTCTATTTCAGTGAAAATATTTCTCTCATTTTCTCTCTCTTACTGTTGTTTCTTTTTTGTTTCACGGGTAAAAATATTTTTTTCCTGTAGTCTTTATTTTTTTTTATGAGTTAATAAATCAACTGTTTTCGATCGAAATGTCTGTCTTATCATCAGATTCCGTTTATATTTCTTAGAACTTAAAATCCATTAAAATCAACTCACTGTTTCAATCTTTTTTAGCTCTTTAAAATTTAAGGGAACCCTTTCTTTATCTCTGGAATCACTTACAAGTTAAAGCCCTTTTCCGTTATATGCTTTTAGGCTCGTGATGTATTTTTTTATGTGCTGTCAAAATACTAAAACAATGATTATTTTTAAAAGCATTCATCGTGGTCATATCATTTGTAATGTGAGTACAGAATATTGTTGTATGGGACAGATCCTTCAACTGTCGTAACATATTTCTATCTTATCTTAAAATGGAAAGGATAGATGGTTTCTTTTCTCTGTCCATATTTGTTGTTAAATTATCAATAGGTGAAATATTTTTTAAGGTTGTTCATTGTTGAATATGATTGAAGCTTATTTTTTCGAGAAAAACATTTGTTCCATGTCAAAAATATATTATTCTTAGGTGACGGTACCGTGGAAGCAAAGTTCAATATTGAATCCATTTCATCTTTTGATTGTCTTATTTATTCTATAAGAAAGTTAAAGCCTATTACATATTGTAAATTATTATTGGGTATTTATGCTTTACCTGAAATATTTTCTTCTACGCGGAAATTCCCCTTTACCCGAAATCGGGATGTATTACCCGCATCTGCAGCGATGGAGAAGATATTAAATATATATTTGTTTATTTGTACAGAGTTATTAGTTTATTTTAAATCATAAATCATATGTCGGAATGTAAATAAAAGGATTCGACCCTGACGAAGGTCGGAGGGAGGTTCCCTCTGCGTAGGCCAATATCGTAGGCGAATTTAAAACTTGTTGGAAATCTCCAGTCATGTTCCATCCTTCCAGCGATTCTTTACAGTCAATGTAACTTTGCTTTTCCATCTTTACCTTTATAAAATGTGGCCGCCGAGATCCAAACTTCGACTCTGTTATGTAAGTTTATCCAGAATTTCTTATTTCATCTCTAAGGCGTATGTGAGTGCGCGCGCACGGTTTGGGAAAGAAATGTAGGTGTTATTTATTAGATACAAACTGTTTGTTCGTTTCATATGATATGTCAGTTTTAATAATTTCATACATTTAAAGTGGGATTAGTTTTTTACTAAGTTTATGCTTACAGATTGCAATGGCCTGTTGCATCGTCTCTTTTACGGCAATATTTACTATCACTCTAAATGATAGCACATTGTTCAATAAGCCATCAATATGACCATGGTAAATTTTAGAGAATTGTTTTCTATGGTTTTAAACTTGGACGGCAGCCCAAGCTGCAAGAAACATTACTTGGTATTCGGAGAAGGGTGTTGAACGGCATGCCACATGATGGTCAATATTAGGAATAATTTATTTCTCCTTTTTGTTTAGATGTGAAACCACCACATCCACATTGTACTGCAGTGATATTGTCATATATCAATGAAAACATATTAAAGGATAACCTGCATTGATTTATCGGAATGTACCAATACTCTTACACGACAACGACAGGCAGTGCAGAAACAAAACAATTATTATTACGAGGTCCTTCTACACCCACCTTATTAGCCAGAATTATTTCCAACAGATTCCTATCACAAATTTGAATAATTCCCTTTGAGGTAAAATTTTTGAAAATGATTAAAAGGCCAAAAACGTATTTTCTGACTTTATTAAAAACTCTGAATTTTTCAGTTTTGGGATTGAAAATATGATACGCGTTGGAAAACGTATAGAAAATGAGTTTAAATATTTTGAAGACATTTTATATGAAACGACCCAATAACAACCTTGTAAATGTCAAAATATTATAGTTATTGTAAACAAATAAAAATTTGTTCTACAAAATACATTTAGAAAAAATTAGTTACTTTGTTACACTTACACTGTACAATTAAAACTCTTTAATTTAAAAAGGAAGTATTAAAACTGATTCAAGGTCTTTAGTGCTGTTGAAGGGGATCAGAGATTTAGAGAAACTACTATTTCTACCAGTAATACTAAAAATATGGGTAACTTATCAAGTTACAATAAAGTTTAGTTTGATAAATTATGTCATAATCATTATCGAAAGATTAAATGTTCTTTTTATCCTTATGGTAACTTTGATGTGTGTTTCACTTGGGACATAAAAACTTCAAAATATCTACGCTTTTCATAATACGTTTTGAATACTCCGTGGTTTAAATAAAAGGTTTCGATGCTAAAACACGAAAGAAAATTTAGCTTTAGTATTTTATTTAATTAGAATCTGCTTAGGTGAAGCATGTGAAGAATCATATTTTACCTTGAACAATTCGAAGTCCATTTAGGCTTTCAAGGAGATCTACTGTTATCAATTTTAGTCAGTTCGCCTGATACGTGTTACTTATATTAGTCCAGACTTATTAAAAACTAGCGTACCCTGTCGCGGCTTCGCCCGCTCTCATAAATAAAGAACTTAGATTATTTTAACTTATAATTGAATTTCATTTGTTCATCGATCAAAGCCTTGTATTTGTAAGTATGGAATTTAGCATTATTTCTTCAACGATATTTTCATGGCAGTTATTTTTAACCTGGTTAAAATTGCGTTGATGGGGTGTTTGATGAGTTCGTAAAACTATCCCATTTGGCAAAAATAATTTTATTGATCCATCTAGTTGGATTTTAATTTCTAACCATAAAAGTATATGACAGTTAGGCAAACCTCGTTTAAGGGACTCAAGACTATACATTTTAATTATTATTATAGTATAATCTATTATTATAAACCTTCCTAGAACTATGAAATTGTAGTGACAAATTTGGTACAGTTGGGTTTAATAGTTTTACGATTGCAAACTGTTGCAGAATGGCCACATATCTGTAGATTTTTAAACTGCATTGGGATCTATATGTCGCTCCATATATTTATAGCTTTAATGACAATTGAATTGAAAATAAGTAAATTTTATCAAACATTTGTAACTCTATATAACATCTTACCTTTCCAACCTCTCTCGATTATTAAACTTCACTGCGCACCACATATTTATGTTTTTTTATTTTTACGACAATATAATTGAAAATGATTAAATTTTAATATTGCTAAACCTTCCTTGAGCGATGAAGATGATATGGTTAATTTGGTACAGGTTGGTTCTGTAGTTTTAGCGGTGAGTAATCACAAACGAAGAATGGCTTGTCCTTTTATATAATAGTATAGATATTGAAAAGTATTTTAATTTCATAAATATATTTATTTTTTAATTTGTTTCTATTAGTGATGGCTATTAAAAATATCCATTGTTTAATTATATTCAACACTTGTTTATGACGCAGAATCGGACTGGGCGAGTTCAAATTTATTTCAAGGTGAACCTATGGAATGAATCTCGTCCTTCACAATCAAGATGGAAACAGGTTGGTAACCTGTAGGATAACTAGGGATGGTTATAGTTAGAGAAATATCGATACACGATACATCAGCGACCACATATATCGATACTCAAATATATCATGTTTTTTTTTTTTTTTTTTTTTTTTTTTTTTTTTTTTTTTTTTTTTTTTTTTTTTTTTTTTTTTTTTATTTATTTATAAAATGCCATTTTAAATAATCCTATCATGTTATAATGGTATTCCTGTCTATTTTATCATCTTTTTAGGTAAATTATTCCACAACTTAAATTGAAACAAAATTATTTCATAATTCATAGGTTTTTTAGAATTAAAGAGTAGGTAGTAGGCAGAGTTGGGCAGAATTTAATCATAGCTTATATATAATCAAAATTTAATCATAGCTATTTGGCAACTAATTTCCTGGAATCAATCACCTAATTTAATTATGATTAAATGTTTCAGTCAAATTATCATTAGTCCACTAAATAAACGAAAAAAATTTAATCATTATTAAATTATGTAGTTGATTGCAGAAAATTATTTGTCAAATAATTAATCTAAAAATTAATTAAAATTTAATCATTACATTAAATTTTAATTAATTTTCAGATATGATTACATTTTCTCAACTGTGGTAGTAGGTACATATACTTCGTGTGATGTTTTCCTCATGCAGATGCAACCATCACCAGTCTTGGATATTACCCATTCCTAAGTTCAAATTATGGTGTTATGTTATTATTATAATTTTTTTAAATATATATTAAAGCTCGCGGTCTATATTTACATATTATAAACTTTTTTTAACAGTCTAAATGAAGTTATTTTAAAATGAATTTTTAGTTTTTTTTTTTTTTTTTAAATCCGATCGTCTAAAGAAAGTAAAAGTCTTAAAGACGCATTCTACACCGAAGACGGTAAGCCATAATGACCTCTGTCTCTTGAATTTTTCTACCAGCTAGGTTCAACTTTCATCTGGAATCACCAGTTTGCAGTGAAAATCACCTTCTTTAACTGTTTGAGAAAGCTTTAGGCATGTATAGCTGAGGATCTGTTATACGGCAACTTGATACAACAAACCGCTTCCTTACTTTCAGTTACATAAAGGCTGTGAAAAAATGTCAATAAAATGCTTGGAATTGGTCATTGGGGTCGTCTAGGATCGAGATCCATGGCCATGTTTAAAACATGACGCTTATGTATACTCAGAACTCTTCTAATAAATTTTTGCTATTCAAAATTAACGTTTCTCTATCTTCAATCTATCAGCGTCTTAAGGTGTAACAATGATGAATGAAATTAAATAATGGTTTACTGTCTTAAGTGTCTTGCTAGGGCTAAATATGGGATCTACAACATAAGGGACATATAGATAGCTATGGATAAGTTTATTTGTGACATAATAAGCAGAATTGAGTTTTTTACGAAGGATTTTAGATAGTAAGGATTGGGTACGAGAAGAATTGGAATGTTTAGTGGAAACCCAAAGCTGAACTGCGTATGTCCGATTGGGTCTAATAACTGTCATATAAATAAATATTTCTTAATTATTTTGGAGCTTTAAACGCTTGTCTAGTTAGTGTCGGAGTTGTCGCAAACGACAAGAAGTTTCTTATCGTTTAGCCTCTTATGTGGATTTCATGTAAGACATTGGTCGAGATGGAGTCATAGGTAGCGGATCTGTTCACCAGGAGGGATGAGTGGAATATATGTGTAATTTTTAATGTTTTTCTGTAACTGTCAATATCCATTATTTAATGAGGTAATCGTTTAAAACTAATCAATCGAGGTACGCATGATGGTATAGAAGGATGAATACAATTAGGATTGATGCATTAATTGCCACTTCTATTGAGATTATTTTATTCAAAAACTAGTTTCGAATGCTAAACTTCATCTTCAGTTCTAAAACGTACAAAATTTTCAACGCATCAGCACTATGTTACATGTATTATATATAAATAATGTTTTCAAAAATGTAAGACGAGAAATCAAATATTGGTACTCAACCGAGGAGATCTAACAGATATCTGAAATATATCTATTGTGGAAGGGAAAGGGCCAGGTAGGATAAATTTTTGTTTTTTTTCCCCTTCCTACTGGGAACAAAAATGTTTATCTGGTCATTAAAAACAAAAATCTGGATCGGTTTTAAACGATTTTATTATTTCTAATGATTCATAAATATTTTATTTTAGGGTATTTTTACTGGTTGCATTATTTTTACTTCAGAGCCTTTATTTTTGGTTATTTTCATTTAGATGGATAACGAAATTGGAATATCGGGTCTTATGTTTATGTTATGGTATGCTCTTATGTTTACCCTTTGATTTACCAAAGTTTTCCCCATGTATATAGCTTTACAGTCATTACAATTTTATTTTAGTATCCAGCGGTCATAGTTGCTACAGATTTGTTTGCTTTTGTCTCTAGATGAGGTTTATCAGTGTTAGAGCTTTTCGGTCGATTAATAGCAGTGTGTTAAAATTACCTGTTTTTTTTTTTCAGTCCCCTTTTTTTCTTTGAACTTTTCACTTAAAACTAATTCTCAAAATCTGATTTCAACGATTTCTGTAATTCCGTTACATCAATCGTTTCTAAACATCTTCCTATTTTTCCCCATAACCACCGAACCCCACATCCGCCACCATGTCCTCAAAATGAAAAAAAAAAATATTAAAAAATGTATAGATAATAATTTATGATTACTTAATAGTTATTGAATCTCCATTTTAGAAAAATCGCGTCAGTATAAATCAGACTAAATTAACTATGGAAGTAGGCACGCTGTTTCAAGTGCATTAAGTAAGTAAGTTAAGTGGGTTAGGTCAATTCCATGACTGTATGAACCCTTGAACTCACAACTGTAATTAATATCATAATTACCGTCAATGAGACAATGAAAACAATTAAAATTAACGTTGCTAATTAGTTGATTGTTTAATGATTCATCTTCCTACGTTGGAGCGGATGTGGTTAGCGTACTAGGGATGGGCTAGCCTCCATTGTATTCTTCAACTCGTGGGCTGTTTCATTCTTGCAGATCTTTGTTTTCAAACGCATTAGTAAAGCTGATGCCTCTTGCTAAATTTTATGTAAATAAATCCTGAGGATACAAAGGATTATTTTTTAAACTAGTTTTGTAACGTTACGTCTCCGCCGATAAGAGGTCGATGACACTTTCGCTGTGTAAACAATCATATTAACATTTAGGTAGGTTATCGCTCAATTACTCAAAATTACTTTTCTGTGTTTACTGAATTGTTTATGACCTTATTAAACGACAGCTTCCGAATTACCCAGTTCTCGAAAACAATGAACATAGATTATTATAATTTTTTAGTATATCTTTTTCTAGAAGATTTTTTTAGTATAAATTTTATATAGCCTCACTTCCAGTTTTACTTTCAAAATCAGATTTCATTTTTTTTATTTTTCACCATTACATTCGCTGGTTGTAAATATATTTTCACTTATATGGATTAACTAAATAAAAAAAAAAAATAAGGTTCCTTTTTCTCACAGACTTTTCATATGTAAAACCATTTTTTTTATTTCTTAATATTTTTTTTTTCTAATATGATCAAGGATTATATATTTAGATTGTAATACATATTTTAAGTGTTAAATTATTTTCATTACCCTTCATGGATTCAGTTCTATATGAAAAGGATATAATCAAGAGATTAAATATTGTTTTTTGGGTTTCGTTGAAAGAGCAATTCAAACTAAAAAAAAACTCTTATGCTGTTTGTTGATCCTGATAAGGATTTTTCCTTGCTGAATTCTGTCTAGCGTCAGTCTATTTCTGTCACCTTCATCTTTGGTATATAAAAATAAACTAACCTTTTTATTTTTGTTTTGGTCTTTTCAAAAAATTACTTAGTTATTATCTAGGTTAATTATTTTCGTTTAGGTTTAATTGAGGAATACGATGAACTTGACCCATTTTCAACAAAATTGTTATTTTAGATGATTGTTTACTTGTTGCATTTCACTTAGAAATTTTTTTTTGTTTTTGTTTTTATTTATGATTAACATGATTACATTGATCGATTAGTATATCTTTTTTATTGTAAATATTGCAGTTGTTTTATTACTAGATTGAAAAAAAGATTTTTCGGTTGGTCTTTTTTCATATATCGTTATCGTTTTCCATAAAAAGACAAATAAAAAAAACATAGTTATTGTTATATTTTTTAAACAATCGTTTCAATCGTTTCAAAAAATCCCAGAGGAATGGAAAGTAGCCTTGATACATCCACTTCACAAAAAAGGTAATAAACAGGAGGTTAGTAACTACAGAGGAATATCTTTGCTGGCAGTAGTATATAAAATATTTTCCAAGATTTTATTAAACAGAGTAGAAACAGTTCTAGACAGTCATATAGGTGAATATCAAGGAAAGGAAGATCATGTACAGAACAAATATTGAATCTTAAGTCCATAATTCGCCACAGGTTAATTAATTCAAAGAATGTTATAGTTATTCTCGTAGATTTCAAAAAGGCTTTTGATTCTGTTGACAGAGAAACTATAAATAAAATAATTCGAGAATTTGGCATAAAGTCTAAACTGGCAAACCTAATCCATGAAACACTTTCAGACACAGTCTAATGTGAAATTTATGGGAGAAATCTCAAAGCCCTTCAAACTAAAAACAGGTGTACGACAAGGTTATGGACTATCCCCAATTCTTTTTAGTTGTGTCCTAGAGGAAACAGTGCGAATTTGGAATGAAAAACTTACTGAACTCAACATTTCGCCAATAATAAATAATAGAGAAGACTTTCGACGAAAAGTATTGAAAATTGAGGGATTCCAGGGCAGGAAAGTGAAAAGGGCTGGTGCAAAATGGTCTGAGGACAGAAAGAGAAAACATGGTGAACAGATTAAAGCATACTGGAAGGAAAGGAAAGAACAAGGAAGAAAGAATTGAAATTGGCCCGTGGTCCTCTGCTGGCCCATTCGAGAAAAAATATATATATGTAGTTATTTCAATGGGTTTTCGAATTTTATTAAATATTTCTAGGGCTATAATGACCTCAATCTCTACTAGCTCTGTCACTGGTAGTCGCGGAATTACGGGGATAATTAATCATATTATTTGTTCAGGTTTTATATTGAATCTATCATTGTTTATAAATATATGATTAACTATCTTGTCATTTTTTGTTTTACTTCCCACTTGATTTACGAACTACTTAGGCGAACCTGTCGCAGCGTTAAGCTAGTCAAGGCCAAGCCATTAGGCTGACATTGTTATCTAACCTAAGCTCACGTCTTTACATAATGCGCAGCCATTGTTTCGCAGCTCAAATAGAGCCTTTAACGAATTTATTCAAATATGATTTATTATCTTAGTTAAAAGAAATTATAAATTTTTTAATAAAATAACAAGAACTTATTTATTTTTTTTATTAATTAGTAGTTTGAAAAAATAAAATGTTTCAGTGGTATGTGGGTAGCTTCATTCATCATAGGCTGGGCAAATATTCATATAAATTTTTATTTATCTATTAAATTATTTGTTTTTACCTGTCAACTAATATGTCCTTTGTTTTGGTCTTCTAATATAAGTGGTTAGAACGTCACCGATCTCAGCACGTTAGCATCAATTTAGATATCAACAGGTCCAAGGTCACAAAAATCAGGTTGTTTTTTTTCCAATATCTCGTATTTCTATCCATATCGGTCCGTCACAATCAAATAGTTTTACAAAAACTTTTAGAGAATAATATATCTTTGTATTTTTTGTTCTATTCATTTTTTTTTTTGGATTAACCGTTTTTCGGGGGGGGGGGAGACATAGCGCGGGACAGGAGAAGCGGGTACCATTTCAGACAAAAACTTGCTACTAATGCCTTCCAGGATCCGTTTCTTCTCACAGAAATATTGTCAGAATCAAATTGGTAGATCATTAAATTTACTTTAATTTTCATATGTACGTTTCTGGCTCTTCAATCTAATTGCTTATATCTCGAACACGCGTTGAGAGTTAGACACCATGTATAGAAACAATTTTATAGGAAATTTAATTAGCTTTTAATTTCGATCATATATATTTTTTTTAGAGCTCCACGGTTTTCCGGGGGATATAAAATCGAAAAACCTAAAACACGGGATCTTCTCCTCCTTCCCTCTACATTTTGCCGTACCCCAGGGCCGGAACTTTTATATAGTTTACTTTGCTCATATTACTCCCTAACGAAGCGATGAAATGCAAAAATAGAACGCCTAATTCATGCACACGACAACCCCTAATGTTCAGCACTCGTCACTGGGGGTCGCTCTTTTTTCCCGTGAAACCACTTTTTCTCCCAGTGTCCCCAAGTCCCCATAAAATCCGTATGTCATCAGCACCTTTCAAATCCGCTTTAACTGTTTTGAATCCAAGTTTGTTTTTGTGTGGCAACATTTTTCACTTTAACTGCATAACTGTTTTCTCCTGATCTGAACTTTCATTTATTCCAACTATAACCTTGTTAACTTACTATTAGAACCTTTATTGAAAGAATTTTTTTTGATTAAACCTCCGTAGTATATCCAATCAAGGCCACTAAAAAGACCAAATCGTCCAGATGTTGACTCCAAACAGACATATGTAGCGTGCTGGCTAGGGTGTATTACCGTGGATTTTCAAAACATTAAGCTGTTTTGAGGGTGCTTGACATCGATATTTTTAGGGTACTTGATTCACAATTTAATAATTCCAAGTTCTTCTCTTAAATGTAACTAACCCGCTTTCGATAGAAAAAAAATATATTATTTTGGATCCGACTACTTTACTTTCGGAGTTATAGCCAAAACAGTGGCCGAAAAACGTGTTTTCCGCGGAAAAGCGGCGACCCCAGTGTGAGGGCTGAAATTGAGGGGTGTACGATTCATGGAATTATGCGACTATTTTTTGACTTCATACAGCCTTCGTTAGGAGTAATTAGAAAGGTTTAACGGGAATTGTGAGGGAAGGGGAAGACCCGTGTGTTTAGTTTTTTTGCTAATTAAATTCCTATAAAATTGTTTACATGTACATATTTGTCCAACTCTCACCGGTGTTCGAGATATCAGTTTATTAAAATCGATAATTATCCCATCAACATTGAATCAGTGCCAGTTCTTATTAGTATTTTATATGTTATTTTTTCGATAGGCACTTGTTTATTAACATTTTTACCTACTTAAGTAAATAAAACGGAGTTATTATTACATCGATGTTCGGACGTCTTTCAACCTCTACTTAGTTATTTTTTTTATTAATTATTATTTGAAAAATAGAAATGTTCATGGGTATGTGGTGGTAGCTTAATTCTCATATGGCTGGGCAAATATTCATATAAATTTTTATTTATCTATTAAATTATTTGTTTTTACCTGTCAACTAATGTTCCTCTAGGCAATATCCTTGATCCCATCTTCTACACGGTGTATACTACTTATCCTTGCACCGTATGCTGATTACACAAGTGTTATCGTTAAATAATGATCCACTTTTTGTATCCATGTGACTTCCCATGTTACAAATACTCAAGAAAACTAAAGGATTAAAATAAATCAAATTCCACTATATCACCTTTATTCTGCGTCGTAAACCCATAACTTTCTGTCCCAAATTGCACTCTTATAATATTCCAGCAATCCCTGTTGAACAGATCCACTACCTTGGACTCTATCTAGCCTGAGGCCACAAAAAAACTGCTCGTCGTTTTTAACTACGTTAACATTTGCTAGACAAACGGTCTAAACTTCCAATAAATTATAAAGACTCATTTACGTGACAGTATTAAGACCTATTCGGATCTATGGAGTTGGGATTTAGGGATCCACAAATCATTCAGTTCATCTGATATTCAATCCTTACAATCCAAATCCTTCGAAATATCCTCAAAACTCCTTACTTTTTCTTTTCAAAATGGTAAATGTTTCTTATCTTGCTGATTTAGCTCTAACTAGATACATATATTTTGACAGCGAATTCAATAATGACTCAAATTAACTAATCTCGCAATTTGCTTCCCGTTCTGTTCCGTATAACCGTCCGAAGCGTCTGAAAAGAAGATGATGAATATTTATAAAACTTTTATTGAAGTGTTACAAAGAGGTAGTTATTTCACAGGCAATAAACATGTTATTAATAAATTTCAAAGAATTTTATGACTTTAATTATTTAAACCCGAGGTATCGGTATCGGAAATTAAAAAAAATTGGTATCGACATATTTATACCTATTTTGAACTATTAAAAGATTTTATAACATGAGTTAACTTGTAGCTTTGGAAATCGCGATTTTTTTCTTAAATTTCATTACTCTTTCATAATCACGTGCGCATAGTGATATAGAAGGACCAATGCAATTTGGATCGATGAATTAATTTTTACTTCGGTTAAATTAAATTTCAATAGAAGAGGAAATTAATTCATTAATCCTTTATCATCCTTTAAATGCGTTCTACCTGAGATATTACCTCTTTTTGCTATGGAGGAAGAATGTTGCATTCAATCACAAAATGTGATGTTAATGTTTTTAATGTAATTTAATCGAACTTTCTTTGCCCAATTTCTTCTCGCATTAAAAATCATTATAAACTCTTGATGGTTGCTTGTGACTATTTCTTGTTTGCTATTTTTCAGGAATTTTATTGCACAAATATATTGGATATTTATTTTTTACCTTGAAATATTGTGGTTTATATGATCCTAAATACCAACCATTCTATATCCAGTACAGCTGGATTCGAAGTCATGTTCAGGAGCTATCCGATATTACTAAATAACATTAAATAGCGTTGTAACAAGTCCATGACAAGAGAGTGGACCAGTGATCTGATTGGCATATTCTTGTATACATTATATATAACTATGTAATATATACAATGGAATTATTAAGTTTCATATTTGGTCAATTTAAACTATACTAGGAAAATCCGATTTGGATGTAGGTCGCCAAACGACTTTTGCCAGAAACGCTTTTCCTCCGTGACTAAATTGTCTTACGGTCATCCGGAAGGGTCCGTTGAACCCACCCTCATCCGAAGCCAATCCGCTGTCTCTAATTGTCACTTGTCTCAGCACTGTGCAGGCAACAACGGCATCGGAACCATTGTCTTCGTTCCCTTCCCATCCTTGGATGAAGGTTCCCGCGGTAGGAGCTGGAAAATAGCGTGTCGCAAGTCACCGACATTAGTGGTCGTCTTTTTTAACGGAAAACTCTTAGTATGTATTTTTTGTTTGTCTTTTCTTTAAATAAACAAATGAACGAAAATTGAGGAGGTAGATTTTATATAAGCGGATTCAACATTAGAGCAATTTATCGGGAATCGTACCCTTTATTTTACCCGAAAGTTGTCTCAATGTATCTGGAAAGTAAAAAGGTCCTTGCTTGATAGTTTGAGAAAAGTTTGTATTGAGAAGGTTTAATTAATGATGTGTAATGTTAACACTTGGTGGTACCATCGTTCTAGTTAGTCTAGTGCAGAAACAATTGAATTATACTAAGTTACTACCAATTTCTAGGTACTACGTAATGTTACTAAGAACATGATTTCGGCCAAATCTCTTTTCACAACCGTTGGCCCAGTAACAGTACAGCATTACCTAAGTATTTTTACGTTAAGTAATTTTTGTTTTTTTATTGAATTAAGAGAGTGCCGTAGCAGCTAATACTTCAATTGCTTTTTATTATTTTAGACATTACTACCGTCCCGGATTTAAAGCAATATTAATAAATTCAAAGATTAATAAATAACAGTTTACGAATATAAATAATAAAAATAAAGCAGAAAATATCTAACATAAAATCTCTGCAAGTCTTGTAGGTCCTTATGTTCCTTTGTTAAAATCTTGGAGTCATGTTTTAGAGGTAGGTACCTTCCCTTGGTACTGTCCTTTATGTGGGCAATCTTTATTTGTTTTACTTATACTTCATTTTTCCTAATACTTTTGTTAATATGTTTATTACTTTAAAACTATAAATAAAAACGAACTTTATAACATTGTATTATAATTAGCTATCCACATATTATGCGCAATACATGGCTTTTACCAAATACACGGCTATACACTAGTTTGGCAAATATACAAATCTTCCATTGTGGTTCTATGAAAGAAGTAGGGGAGGGTGAGGATTAAGAGGAGCTTTTTCCCCCAATATGAATGAAAATGAAGTATTATTGAGTAATTTAACAATTTTTAACCCAAGAGATTCACCGGAAATACTTAAAACACTTTTAATTGTTTCAGCCATCCCTATTTGAAATCATCAAAATTTGTAATAATATTGCAATGTTTTGGGACGTAGGAAATGAAACATTAGTTTTGTTTGTTTACAGTTTCTATTAAATAGGCATTACCTTATATAACATTTATATTACAAAGAATAATAGTGTGTTTACTGTTTAACCCTTTTCCTAGCAAGTGGAACTACAGTTACCCTCAACATTGGTCAAAATATATGAAGCCACTAGCAGGATGGAAACTCAGCCATGCAAGATGGGAGAAACACGATGAGCTTATCCTGCCAGTGACTTCATATATTTTGACCAAAGTTGAGGAGAACTGTAGTTTTTCTTGGCAGGAAAAGGGTCGAAAGAGTATTTTTCTTTTTCATTACCAGTCTTCGTTTTCAACTGAAGGTAAAACAACATATAGAAACATTGATTTTAATAAAATTATAACTATCGGGGAAATTTCGATTTGAATCGAGAAATTTCGAAGACAAACTACTTTTGAAGTCCTTGTGACATGACATTTTCTGTTAATTTTATGGAGATTAAGCTTAAGGCAAAACAAAAAAGCGGAAAATATTATATAAGTTGGGTGCCACATGATTTAACCAAGCCCAGCGAGCTCCTCACTTCTGTTGCATGACTGACTCTTTTTTTTTTTTTTGGATCGTTTGCGATGAAAAGTGGGTTTTGATTACCGCAAGAGTTCTGGACAGTGGTTGGATTGGAATAAAAAAAAACTCAACATATGCTTTAACCAAATCTTTACCCCCAAAAATCATTTTAAAAGTTTGTTGGAGTATGGCTAGTTTTATCCATTATTCTTTTTTCGCCAGCGGTGAAACAATTACTGCCAACAGTTCCGGCCAATAATACCTAGAATTCTATACTTGAAATGCTCAGACTGCTAGAAATTCAGTTTGTCCTAAATTTGATTTATTCTAAAAATAACTTCTATAAACATACTCATGTGCTTACGAAAACCCACAAAAAAAAAAAAGAGAATGTATTATAGTTTTATGCTGTATAGATTATCCTATCTAAATTATTGGAATGGAAGTTAGGTTACAGTTTTACAACATTTAGATGTGGAATCCATTAGTCCTTAACCCATTTCAGGTTTCAGCGTACTACAGTGTACTACCTCTTTCTACCATACCTTGATAGATTGTTTGGAGGGGCCCTATTATTCAAAAAATTAAATGAGGTTAAAAAACAAAAAAAATTTTGAGCAATGAAATTAAATTATTATTTTTTAAAAGATTTTAGATCAGTAAAAAAAAAACACACAGTTAATTTAATTAATTTTAAATGTTTATGCTTGCCCTGAAAAGGGTTAACCACTTCCAATTATTTCAGCTTGAGCTACTCTCCCAAATTCGTAATTTGTAATATTGTAATTTCTATAGCTGTTTCTGGAAATGTTTAAAGAAAGATTACTAACTGTGGTCTCAACTATGCTTTCATGTTTGCGTTAAAGAAAATAACGTCATAAAATTTATACATTCATTTTCATATTTTTTCCAATTAAATACTGCTCTTCTTAAAAAGCTGAGTCATGTTTCATCAATTGCTTTAATGAACTGACCACTCTGTTCGAAATCACCGTTTTTATTTTATTTTTTCAAGCAATACTTTTTACGACCCTCCTCTCCTTTTTCCAATAAAAAAAAAAAAGGGAAATACTGTGTTGATCAATTTCTAATAGGACTGATTATTTGTGATGTGGAATGTTTTCGTTCATCTTTGAGTCTGGACAGCAGAGAGAATTATTCACCCGATGGTTGAAAAATATTTTCTGTATCACTTACAGAATTTTACAACCACCAGCGATGATTAGGGGGTTTGTGTTGATGCTGCTTTGTTATTGATAGACGCACTGTCATCATGATCGATGAATAATGGTCCATATAAATGTCAAGGACTGAACTTGGATGATATTGCCACGATTCGCAGATAAATCATCGGCTGGTGCCTAATAATTTAGATTTTTCATATCTTGAAAAAAACCATTCATCTGAATGTATTTAAAAATTAAGATTTTTTTTTGTATTTTTATTTTATGTGTTTATTTTGATTGATTTTTTTTTCTCTTTTACAGGTGAGTTTTCTGTCTATGAATTTGGTTCTTTTACTGAATGAAGGTATTGTAACAATTTTTTAAGTGAATGTATTTTATTAATATGTACTAAGTATAATCATGAAAATTTTCATATATTTGTTTTCTTTTAATTCTCCATTTTGATTGTTTAATGAGGTTTAACGAACGTTATATCTTACATAACATACTAGTTAAAGTACCCTGCTCCGCTACGGTTTAATATCATTAGGATTAAGGACAACTTAGATTAGTAAAAATTAGGCGTTAATAAACTTCTCTGAACTGAGAAAAAGGTATATTCTAGGTTCAAGGAATGAAATTCAGAAACGCTAGGTACAACTTGTAAAATACTGAAGGAAGGGTAGTTGGGGACGAAGCTACTGGTGAAGCAATGTTGGGGGGTTGCTCGTAAGAAATATTTACATCGAACTGGCCTTACATGTCATCACCAGAGAACATAAGTCTTTTAACCTCCTCTTTAACATAAGTCTTTTAATAGCTTCTCGTTACGAAACAACTCAAACTTGTAAGGGTCCACCTCTGCAGCCACCATGAGTTCACAGAAAGTACCATATTATAAGGTTTCGACATCGATCGTATTTTTGTTTGTTTACAAGTATAAGGAACTTAATTTGTGGTCAAAGTGAGCGGCTTAAACATCTAACCTATTTTTTGACTTAGCTTATCTCCAAATACCATATGACAATTAATCTATTATTATTCACCCAATAAAAATTGTAATCGCATTTTTCGTGAATTAGCCGCGATTCAGGGCGATTTTTTAAAATTCCTTTCTTAGCGAGCATCTACGGCCCTAGAGGAAGCTACATATCGAATTTCATTCCAATCCGTTCGGTGGTTTCTGAGATTTCGTGTTAAATGAGTGAGTGGTATTTGACAAATATATAGTAGATAAGAACTTATTAAATCAAAGTAGGATATGAAAGACGAAGCATATCTTTGGTTTACATTGCATGGTTTGACCTAAATTTTACAAATACTATCCAGCCAGACTCAAGAAATTTTATCTAATTGTAGTGAGTACGAACTGGACTACTCTACCTTTCAAGTAGGGTCTGATCCTCTGTTATCATCTTACCTCATTCCTCGCGGTCTTCCGCTAGGATCTTCCAAGTCCCTCAGATCATGCAGCTAGCAGTTTACAGGGCTACAACCTTTCCACTTGCTCTAACCATCTCAGTCTGCTCTTCTCAATAGCACTGAGGATATTCGGGTTTTCATTTCACTATATGTTATTGTTATATAGTATATTGTTTATAGTAATATCTGGAAATCTTATTAAAGTTATAGCTTTAGTGGTTGGAAACTATACAATTGTTTTCAAAATGTTGTAATTTCATGAAAAAACATAAAATTAAAAATATAAATAAAACGGATGAGAATCGAGCCATAGTTTATATGGAAATTTCTTGTTGCAAGAGATGTCCAGAATCGACATCCGAATTTACTTTAACCTAATGCTGCATACCCCGTTTAGTGGTGAGAGCTGTTTTAAATCAATAAACAAGCTTTGATGGTTTCGTTCTTGTGGAAAAATAAATTGTTCTCCGCGGTTCCCTGACTGATCAGAACGAGGAAATCTCAGAGCTTTCAAGAACAAACAGATGACGGTTTCTTATTAGCTTTCTTTTTTTTTTTTTTAAATTAACATTTTACTGTAATACTACTATGAACACCTGAATCGGAGTGCAAATATTTTTTTCCATAAAATAAATTAATTATTATACCTCTGAAAAAGTAGTTTAAAAAAACATCAACATAAAAACCCAATTTAATTATAAACGTGACATAATATTGTGACGCAATGGTTTAAAAAGGAAATATTTCATTTAATGAAGGTTTCGAAAACAGGTTTTTCTAGTACCTGCCCTTTTTTTTCTTTTTTAAATAGTGGCTGCTAAAGGTGATGTTTCTTATTGCCGTCGTGTAACTAGGGCTAGTAGTTGGATAAAAGAGAATTGTTTTCTGGGATAGTTTCCGCTCCACTAGGCTCAAGGATAGTAGTCCGTTAAGCTTTAGCACTACTGGATTACCTTTCTCTTTTCCCAGTTTCCCTGAAACAAGCAGATAAGATAGCTTTTAATTTAAATTTAGTCATGGAGAGTGCATTTCCTTCCACTTATTGCAGGAATTTTATTCCAGTTAATGGTAACATGAGGGTCAGTCCTGATAGATGTTCCGAAGTGGTAAATCTTAAAGACCTGACTTAAATCTTATAAAACATCTCCTGGATCATGCCATAAGAAATCTTAGAACTGCTTAAATGGATACATGGAAGTAAATCCCATAATAGACCCCTCAAAGAGCAACATTCATAAAAAAAAAAAATAAAAAAAAGATGGTGTGTCTATGGAGAACTCTGAAGAAATAGCTGAGCCGATGAGTAAGTAGGAGTGGAAACTCACATAAGTTCCTTAAAGGTCACTTGGTGAAATAAAAGTGATGACCAAGAGTAGTGGAATTCTGAGTCATTTAAAAGGGCCATCACACACTTGTCTTGATTTGATAACAAAACTGATAACTCACTCTGAAATAAGCTAGATTTAGACTTTTTCATTATTTTATGAGAAAATCAACCATCTCGGACCTTAATAGACAATAATTTAAGCAAAGTGGTTACGTCCTTTTTTGAATTTCATCTTAAGCCAAACTGACATGGGGCCCTCATGTTAAGACAAAAAAAGCTGACATTACGTCTAAGATAGTGACTGCTATACTCCATTCTTCAAAGACGCTCAAAAGTACCTCTAAAACAGAAACTAAACATCTACTTACTTGATAAAACCCATCTGGACATACGCATCCCAAATTTACAGACTGATAACAGACTCTCCTCCTTACGTATCAAACGAAACGCTACTTACAGACATGAATTCCGACAGTTTAGAGCCACTTTCATAACATTTACTGACCTTATCATAAAAAATTACGTGGACACTCTAGCAAACAATTACAGGATATGGAAACATTTCAAATTCCAGACATAAATCAACCGAGATTGAAAAGGAGCTGGGTAAGCGATCTCCTTGTCTAATTTCTAATAATTTAGAATCACGCCTAGAGATTGTACCACTGGGTGCTGATTCCCACATGCCTGATCAAGGCTGTGTTTTTAAAGTTACCTCACATTCATTAGCTGGAAGCAAATGTGTACAGTAGTGAATAAAATTATTATGTTAAGAAAAATAAACAAATAACTGAGACCAACATTCTGAGTCGGTGCTTGAATAGAATTGTCCCAAATTTCAATTGCTCTGAATTATATTTGAGTTTAAAAACTAATATTTATAAATATATATATGAATTTCACTTTGAATATATACATGAAATTATTGAAAATGAGGCTGTTGTCGGTGTTATTCTTTGTGAACCAAACCCACTTGTGCCATTTTTACACTGCCAACTGTATATCAAATTTACATTGCGTTTCTAAACTGGCTATATACCTTTGTATATAAATCGTTTCGAAATTCGAGAAATACTTTACATAGCAACAAACATAAAGTCATACAATACTTAGACCTGTCAGAAATCATTTCCACAAAATGTTTGTCTATTTGTTTTGATTATCCACTCAGAGTATAACTATTAAATCAGTTTAGATTATTCGCTGAATGTTCATTTTTCACTTGTCGTTATGTTGGTTATTAGTAATCATTATTCCTGGAAAGTTGAACTGTAATTGAAGATACGGACATTCACAACAAAAGAAAAAATAAATTACTAGTAACGCTCATCATCGACAACACAGTTGTCATTCGGTTTCAATTAAAATTTATTGACTACTACAACTTGTAAAACGAAAGTAATCCTTTGCTTGTGAAGGTCTTTGAGAAGAGTTCTTTTTCAAAGGTAAATAGTAATTAAGGATCGGGGGCATTGGGTCAGCTGAGATTAGCCCTGCCATTGACGGCTGACTTTAGGCGTTCTTAAGTGTTTAAGGATCCTGTCAATGATAGCACGCAAAGGAGTTTTATTGCATAGGATGGTCCGTTAGGGGAGGCTTTGAAAGTGAGATGTTCTGTCGAGGGTTTCAATGAGGACAACCGCCTGAATACGTTCTTCAGAAGTGACAGATAGCTCGGGTGTGAGAGGAGCCGGGGAAAGTGACTCAGGGGTTGAATGGCATCCTCGGCCAAGAGCGTCTTCCTTTTGAATGGCTCTTCTCATTGATCTTTATAAATAGTTGTGTTTTTATTTTGTTTTTATCTTACATTATTAAATTAACTACAAGATATGCTTAAAATAATCAGTTTGTGGGTCATTCCACCGGTGCATACGAATTTGTGTTCCGAAGCGATCGTGGTTTCTACATGAAATTTCTTGCAACCCAACTGTGACAAGTAAGTGCAAGGTACTTATCTCTTAAACGTAAAGTAGTTTTTTCATGGTTATTGATTTGTTTTCATGGTTAAATTTGAATTCAAAATGTCAAAATCTATTTCCTTCAAGTGTCCCATAACTTGAGTTCCTAAAGTTAAATGCGAATTCTCCATTTTGCAATTATTAACTTACTTTTTTTTCTGGTACCTCAGGTAAGTTGCAATATATTGAATTTTATATTTTAAAACTGAAGCTAATTGCTTAAAATGAGAAAAATGACTTCTAATGCCTGTGTCCCATAGGGTCAATCTATTTCCCTCACATTTTTGTAAAAAGCCCGCCAAAGAATAACCAAGATTAATTCCATCATATTTCAGGCTGGCAATATTGCAGATGCTTCCCGCCAAACTGGTTACCCTCAGTTTGGCGGGAAGCATCTGCAATCTAACAAATTTCCTTTGTTATTTGTCCCAAGTTGGTGTCGAATCAAGTGTTCGAATCGTGTCATTCATAATTCTATTTCCCTCACCTAGTGATTTTTCCAAGAAGGTAAGTTTGATTCTTGTCTTTGCATTGAAGTATATTTAGTTCTCTTGTAGTTCAGAGTTCTATTTGTTTTGAAATTCGTGTGATGTTGTTAATCTTAGATCAAACTCAAAATTCTATTTCCCTCACACCATAAGTGAGGGAAACATATTAGAATAGAAAAAACTGTAAATGAAATAAGATAAAAGAAAGACTTTTTATATATATTGCCACTATTTATATTAATTTGATAAAATATTCATTGTAATAATCTTATGTTCGATTTCATAGTTTAAATGTAGGGTAAATAACTAGTTATGGTCATAGTTAAGGGAACTTTTCGATTTAAAAGGGAATTTCGTTGTTACAATTTGTAATATGACATCTTTGGTTATATACTCGTACTTAGATTCTCAAAAGTTTATTCTATTGAATGTAAAATTTACAAATACACTAAAGCTTCCTTTCATATAAATATTTATAAAAGCCGAAAATACCAGTTATGGACATGTTGTACCATCTATGGTCACGTGGCAAAATAATCTTTAAACAAATATTTTTAATAATTTAAAAATTATTATTGATTAATCAACAACTGTAACAGTAAAAATGATCCAAATACTAATACAACGCGGTCTAACAAAAAAGTAAAATATATATTTAAAAACACAATGACTTCATGCACTCATTCACAAACTTTAGAGTTACTTTTTAGTTTAGAATCTAAACAACTATTTATCAGTGAATAACTTAAAGCCGCACTTCTCGTTGATTTTTTTACATAAGCAGTAACGGCATACAACATGGTAATCATCCCCACTAAAAAAATAATGAATTAAAAGAAATCGGAATGTATTTTTGTTAATTGTCTTATTTCAATATTTCCAGCTTTCTTAAACAGCAGTATCCACCCGCAAAGTACAGAATATAACTAACTACATTAACTAGTATTGGTCACTTAAGAAACTTAAGGTCAAACATGACCAGTACTTGGAAGAGATGTAGTATTTAAGTTTTAAAAGGAAATAATCAAATGAAGAAAATTCAATTGTTTTCTTTATTAGCAGAAAGAACATTTGTAACACCAAAGAAAATTTAAATGGATAGGAGTGACCATAACTCATATCTAGTATTTTCATACACCAGTTATGGTCAGTTCAAAATTATTGTTAATTAATATCATATAGTCCAACATAATGGAGCTGGTATGGAAGCCTGAATTTTAATGAAAAGGTACAAAGAATTTTAATGAAAGGTACAACTCAAAAACTAAAAATTTATGAAGCAATTTCACTAAAATTCCTTAAGAATCCTCACTTTTCGATCTTACTAAAAAAAGAGGTATTTCAGGACACTATTTGAGGAAAATATTTATTAATGCCTACTGCAAAAGGGATAGGAGGGATAATTTCGTTAGTAGATGAATCTTAAATCCTTTTCAAAAATAGTTATCCTGGTGATATTACAAATAAATGGATTAGACCCTTATTATTACGAAAATTGTACTATCCTGACCATAACTGGTGAGTTGATCATAACTAGTGATTTTCCTATATTATAATGTCTTAATTAATTTTATATTAAATAATGTCTTATTTTAATTTTTTTCTTTCAAGTTTTATGTTTAAATGTTTAATTAATATTTTTTTTTCGACTAGTTGATATCATACTCATTAACAATTCATTTGTACTATAAACATTTTGTTACTTAAATTGTGAATGTTTTCTATTTATTTCACTTTCATGATTTCCATCATGATCATATATGTGCAGATAGAATATATTCTATGAAGGAATTTTCCGCTAGTAATATTAGTAGACTTTTATAAAGACATTTAGAAGAAAACCTTTCTTTTTTTTTTTACATTAATTTTTTCTAATGGAATCACAATGTTGAAATCCCGACAAAATGATAGAATGTCCCTTATGCTTTATAACAAAGAAGAATTGCTACAGACATTTTCTGTAAGTTTATCAAACATACTGGCACAGCAGTGATTCGATTCTGGATCATACGAGTTAACATGATTATTAAAAATTATTATGATTCAAATGGCTATTATAAGTATTTTAAAAAATAGGTTGAATTAGATTTATACTAGTCATATATCGATAGCAAAATTGTTCGATTGTTGTTTCTGGTAACGATACAAAAAAATCGATTCTCGGTTCCGATTCCTCAGTTTAAAAATAAATTTCTGTTAAAAACATAACCTAAAAATAAGCTAAAATCGCAAAACAATGCGATTTAAAAAACGATAATAATTCAAGAAATAAATTAGTAAAGAGTAGGTTTGGTCGGTAGGAGAAGACTAGATGTATAATAATAACAAATAGATACCATACAAATATATTGCCAATACTAGCGGTATCAACCTGTTCCTAGGTATCGACTTCGGATCATCGGTTCTCGATACCTATATGTTTTCTCAAGAATCGATGGAACAGAGAATCGACTTTTGGAATCGAAACTTCCCTTATTTAAATGATTCATTTTGATATAATTAAAAAAAAAAGTATCAATTTTAGTGCATTTATTTCGTCACAATTTTATGTTATGATTTTCTGTTTTCTTATGGATGCATTCTCGATTTTTTGTGTTTCTTTTAAAACAGTCAGTGTCAGATCCGAGGCACCTGGAAAAGATGCGTGGAACTTCCTATCTGTTTAGAGGGCTTTAATTCTCCTTTTCTTCTCTCCATGTTTTTCTATTCTAAAATTTTAGCATCGTAAGACTCATAAACAAGCATAAACCTTATAAAACGGGTTACCTGTTTTGACTTTTATTAAAAACGTTATTGAATTTCAAAACCAGACAATTATATATTCAAATAGGCTGAAGGGGATGTACCAAACCATCGAATTCTTCGCGCATCCAATCACTCCAATCCAAAATCCTTCGAATAATCCTTGATGCTCCTTACTTTGTCACAAATGAACTGATCTACAATGACCTTAATATCCTATATGTCGCCGACTTTGCACGAACCAGATACGTACCTTTCCTTTCATAATAAACTTACTCCTCATCCAAATCCACTTGTTGCAGAACTTGATTCCCATTCCATTCCCAATCCTCTGAGGCGTATAAAAAAAAAAGAAGGACTAGGGATCTATTTCTTTTGTAAATATTTCATTAGAGTACTACCGTAACTACTAGTAGGGTAGTTCCTTTACAAGTTTTAAGCATGTTATTTTTCATTGTAAACCACTTCGTATTCACAATATGTATTCGTAATACAGTTAGTAAAAAAAAAAAAAAAAAAAATATATATATATATATATATATATATATATATATATATATATATATATATATATATATATATATATATATATATATATATATATATATATATAACTGAAATAAACCAAATATGGTAATATTAAAGTATTTAAACAAAATAAAATATACGATTATTAACGTTTAACCAATAAGTATTGTTTCCGAAATAATTTATGTCACATGGTCTCAATTCTTCAAAGACAATATGCATTTAATAACGACTGAATCCAACTGCCAGTCGATACCTAATGTCGGTATTGATTGAATGAATTTTTTTTTTTATTTTTTTTTTTTTTATATACGTTTATTGAAATTTACAACTGTACAAAATATATACATCAAGTAAATGTATTGACGACGATAATAATAACATGTTAAAACATAAAAAGAACTACTCATCAGTACTTTATTAAAAATTCAACACTAGAAGGTCTCTAGGCCATCTTCGTTTCAGACGCCTTGGAGGATTATCAGGAATGGAGTGGGAAGCAAGTTGAGAAACTAACGGATTTGAATGATTATGGAGCTTACTATGAAAGGATATCTGGTTTGGGCTAAATCAGCAACATATGGAACATTAAGATCTTTATGGATAAGTTTATTGGTGACAAAGTAAGGAGCATTGAGGATTTTCCGAAGGATTTTGGATTGTAAAAGGATTGAATAAGAGATAAATTGGATGGTTTAATGGAGCCCCAAATCTCAACTCTGTACGTCCAAATAGGTTTAATCACAGTCATGTATATGAGTCTTTTGTAATTAATTGGGAGCCTTGAACTTTTGTCTTGTAAATGTTGAAGTAGTCTGTAACGAGGGGCAGTTTCTTGTCGTTTTAGTCAGAAACTACACAAAATTGAAAGTGAAGTCGGGCTAAGTACGATTGTTCCTTCCGCCGGCCGGGACTACCCACTACTATTATTTATAAATCATAGTATTATGAAACTAAAATTTACATTTCTAATTTAGTTTATTTGAATCTAAAATTGCAATTTATTATATGATAGTTTCAGTTTCAAATGGCGAAGAAAGTCGTGGGTCTATACATTCACTTGGGTGATTGCATTAATGTGCCCAAGATTGGAAGGGTGTCCTGAACGTCTTGTTAGTTTGATTGCAAAAGTTTAAAGCACGTTTTAAGATATTTATTGTAGGGCCTCTGGCTCCTTATCTTGAAACAAGTTAAGTTTCCGCTGTTTGTATAGTGAATGCATACCTAATAAGAGTTAGTAAACCATTTTATTCAAAGTATGGAAAGGATGTAATTGGATGGTGAAAGGACCAATGATGTTTATGTAGTAGCTGAAGTTAAAGAGGCATGGACCGATTAACAACTATGGCTAATTACTGGATCTTTAAAAAATAAAATAAAATAAATATTTGTTTAGACTTTATTGTTATGTAAATAACGACGTTGTCCAAACAACATTTGTGAAAGGAGAAGATTTGCCCGAAATCGCGCTTAACCGTCAGGTTTTCTTCTCTATGAAGGGTACCCTCTCTACAGAGGCTGGGTGTGTTCCAAGGGGGTCTCTCGATCTGAAAGTCGACCCATAGTTGAAAACCAAACTTGAATTATCTGCCTTCACCGGGCTCGAACTAGTGTTAAGTGCCTTACCCACTGAGCTACCGTACGTCTCGTAGCTTTATAAAATAACTCTAATAAGTTGACTTTTGTTATCATTTTTTCTGATAGTAAAAGTTCCTGTTAGGTTAACTTTATTATTTTTTTTTTACTTTTGGACGCAATACCTTACTAAGGCGTTGTTCCTAAGCCTATAACACTTGATGATGTTTCACATCAGTAAATAACTGTAACTAGTCCAATACTCTCGTAAATTCTTGAATATATCTTAGCGTTACATAAAACTATGAAATCATTTTATAAACGGCATTTCTAGATGAATCAGTTGTTTAGGATCTGAAAGATCGCACTAGTATGAGTAGATGAGATGACTAAGATTTTAGGCCTAGAATTTTCAGCAATTTAGGTTCATAGAATTTAATCGGTCATTCATAACTTAGGTATTTCTAATGAACGGGTCGTACCACTTGACTCCATTTAACACCCCTTGCTCATACTCAAACTAGCAACTACCGAATTGATATAAATAATAATTTCATTATGATATGACCCGAATATGATTAACGAGCTGATAAATTGCATCTTTATGCTGCTGGCAGTTTTAGTATATGTAGATAATATTCCATCATAAGTAAAGACTTTTACCTGCAGTGATGGTTATCATTTTTTTAATATGTCGTTCAAAATTATTTTGTTCATGCTGAATAATTTTGGAGTAATAAAATTTAAAAGAATGTTTTCTTTTCCTGTAATGTGTAGTGAGAGCTGAGTGGTCTGGTTTATTCGGGTTTTTAGTTATAGACGTGCAACTGTATTTATGTTGATAAACACGTCGTTTGAGATATTGTTCTGATGTTCCGAAATTCTTGCCACAACTATCTTCACACGGTATTTTGTTAACAATATTAGACTGTAATTCCAATTTATCTGTATCTTTGGTTTTGGTAAATAAGTTTTTCATGGTGGATGTATTTTTGAATGTGATAGTGTAGTCAGTTTTATGGTTATTTGTGAATATTTTTATGAGTTTTTTTGAGTGTTTTTATATGTATGGAATAGTGTAATATTTGTTATTGTTAATTTCGTGTTGTTTATGTTCAGTATTTGTTTGTTTTAGTTTATATATATATATATATATATATATATATATATATATATATATATATATATATATATATATATATATCATAAATGTTCTAACTTCTCCAATGTACCCATTTTTTCTGGTCAAATATTCTCAGCAATCCTTTATCACTGAAGACAACCAAATGTTCTCTCGTTAGCATAAGCGGCGACGTTTTGCTCCCATAAAGAACTGAAAGTATAATACTAAAAATAAGTTCTATCCTACTTATTTTTAGTATTTAGCGTGCGTTAGTGGATGCTAATACCTGCTCAGAGTAAATATTACATGTCCATATTATGTAATAAAAAAGTGTGTGTATTTTATCTAGTTTTAAAGAGATAGATATAAGTTATGGATAAAACAGTTTTTCTTTCAAATATAGGTTCAATACACTAGCAGTATTTTTTCGCTCAGTAATTGCTTTTGCACCGACTGCTTTCATGTCCGCATTCACAGATGTCTTTCAACATTTTCACCTGCACTAAATAATCGATCTAACTACTTCAATGTACTTCTAAACGTTTTGCACTTTAGATCTTCAAGTGTGACGGTAGCTATTATTGTAATTGCCTTGGAGGAAATCGGTTGAAATGAAACGGCTACTTGGGCACCGTTTACTTCAATATCTTCACAGTTTCTTAATTTTTTGTTAAAAATACTTTGATAATTGCAGTTTAACAGTGCAGCTTAGGATCCCTCTGGTTATAATTTTAGTCCAGAGAAACGGTGTTTAAAATCTGTTCATACTTGTTTGCGAATATGATAAGTACAGTTTTCAATCATGCGTCAGGATAACATTATTGTAATTTTAATACATTTTTTGTTTTTTTTCTTCAAATAGTTTTGCCCTCATGATATCAAATTCAAAACTACTAGGCTCATATTCCTGTTTTTCAAAGCTCGATTTTATATATTTGTTGTGAATAATTGTTTAAGTTGAGCATGATTTCGGAAAACGATACAAATGTTCCGATACTCTACTGAAAAGTGCACAATATTCACATATCGATTTCTTCATGACATCCAGAGAATTATAATTCATAAACGTTATAATTCATTTTATCAGTTTTATTTGTCTGTAACTTGTAGGACGAAGTAACTGCGAAATGCAGCGATATACTAACTTTAGTATTTTATCTATATGAATCTTATTAATTGCATCACCTTTAATATTTATTCTGCCTTATGTATTTTTATAATTATTACTTAGTTACTGCCTGACTCTACAGGCTTGCGTTCCCCTTCTTTTCTTACTCACCAATATTGTCATGTCCAACATTTTCTTTTGTTCGCAGTTTACTCGCTTTTATATTATGACAATTTTTTATTTTTCAGTATATCTGCTATTTCTGAATTTCTTTTTACCTTCCACCTTCCATCAACCCTTGTTGCACCATATATTCGACTTATTATTTTTCTTTCGAAAAACTCCAGTCTTTGGTAATCCGCCGCAGATTAACAAGACTTTTCCGACCCATATGAGATGAGGGAGTAATAATGATAAACATTTGTTCTCCTTGAAAAAATTTTAAATTTGAACAGTTTGCTATTCTCCTAATTCGCCCTGTTTCCAGCCACTATATAATTGTTCAACTTATTATTTACAATTTATTTACTCATTATTTATGAAACAGTGCGGTCAATTTATTAGTAGAATTAACTGAAAAACAAAACATTTATGAACCACTACTATTCATAAAAACTTATCTGTTTCATATTATATAGGACTAGCATAATCCGCCGCGGCTTCTCCCGCTCTCATAAGTAAAGAACTTAGATAATTGTAACTAATAATTGAAGTTTTATTTATTTATTGTTAAAAATGTTCTAATGAAGTATGCCATTCAGCATTATTTCAGCAATGATATTTTATCGCATAGCAGTAATTTTTAACCACCGATTAGGTGTTTGAAGGTTAGTTAAATGCATAATTAGACATCCAATTATTAATGGTTATATATGAGTTGGTAATCCAGACGGACTGAGAATACAACGAAATTCTTGCGAATAATTGACTGCGTTATAGTTGCTTTCAACTAAAGACCCATATATTTTTACACACAATATCCAAAGAGCAAAGGATCGACATTGTGATTTGTTAATAATTTTTATTTGACAGAAATAGTTTTATTGATTTCAACTGGTTTGATTTTAATTTCTAGGGGGCAAACCTCGTTTCTGCCACTCAATATTGTACATTTAAATTTTTATTACTATAAAAGTTATTATTTCTGGACCTTTCCTAGAAATATGAAGATGATGTGGTTAAAATTCGGTACAAATTGTTTTAGTAGTTTTACCAAAATTCGATTTTTAAACTTTACTGGGATCCACACGTCACATCACATATTTCTATCTTTTTTGATAACAATTCAAATGAAATAAGTACATTTTATTATAAATTTTTATATCATATAACACCGTATCTTTGTAACCGCTCTTGAATGGCGCTCGTCACCTAACGGTCAATTTTTAAACTTTACTGCGCATCATATATTTATCATTTTTTAAACAACAATTTAATATAAACTATGTAAATTTTATTATTGCTGAACCTTCCTTGAATTATGATGACGATGTAGTTAAAATCTGGTACAGATTGGTTTAGTAGTTTGCGTGGTTAGTGATCACAGACGAAAAATGGCTTGTCCTTTTATATACGAGTTTATGTTCATTTTGTATGTGAAAAAAGCTAATATTTTCTCAATGAAATCAAATTCACCGATTGGGTTTTATTACTGAGATGTTTCCAGAATATGAAATTGGCATCATGGAAATCAATATTATGGTCACGTTTTTATTTGACTTCCTCGGCTGCTTGCCATTCAAAGGGTGCCATTACAGGGCTGTGATGCCTGCCCTAACGGAAGCTGGAGACATTGAACTTTTACCTATCACTCCCACACCGCAAATCTCTATTGTGTGGTCGGAACTTGAATAAACGACTCGGCGATGCTACATTTTTTTTTTCTCTTTTTCGATGTTATATAATTCTGAAGTTATATTGTTTCTCATATGAGCTTTAACCAATCACTGTAGGCGTGTTAGTTCCTTATGTAACAGGACGTGTGGCTCTTGTGTGGACTAAATAAGATTAGCATTCTTAATTGGATGAAACAACAGGTCTGCTTTGTGATATTGTATATGATATATAACATTTTTCTTGTTATTCTTTACGGTGGCTCATATCATGCTAGATAGTCTGGAAAATGTAGAACTTTTTTAAGATGTCCACTATTGAAATGTTTACATATCTTACTAGAAGTTTAAAGTATGATTTGAAAACAGCACATTTCGTAATTTGGTCACTCAAGTGGTCAAATGACCATTCGAAGTCGCCTGCACGGACTTTAGATGGAGTCGCAAGCTGAGTTGCAGTTTTGAGTTTCTTCGTTTACTTCAGAAGGCTGTTTTTCTACTTTGCGGGATTCCATATTTCGGTGCTGTGAACCATATATGTGGTGATTAGTGCTATCAATGAGGGTAAATTACTCGATTTAAGGTAATTGTTTGCCTCCTGCGTGGATTTGCAGGTAGCCGGAAAAGTGGTCGTTTTGTATTAAATAGTAAGTTATTAATATGCGACAGATTTCATATAATAGCTTTAGAAGTACACAAATAATTAAAAAAAAAAAAATCCGAATTCTGATGACTTCAAACCACGTTGACCCTCCATGAATTGATCCGATTGAGTTGACTCGCTACCTCATTACCTGGAGATTGAAGTGGATTCATTATTTCTATTATTATCTTATTTATTTTTTAAATTCACTAGATTTATAAAGTTCACGGTAATAATAACTGGCCAACTGTACCAAAGTTTGAACTAATTCTTAATTTTTAATTATACAACATAAATACATATCTTAATGCTTGAATAATAAAAAAATGGCTTATTAATGATTTGGCTAAATGAAGTATTTGATTAAGGATTTGTTAGATTTCTTATTTGTTGCTTAAAAATTAAGAAATGTTTGTTTATCTCAAGGCTCCATAACGAATTTCAGTCAGCTTTTATTTTCCTTTCCATAGCCATCTATTTTCCTTCCATCTATGTATAGCAGTCAGGGCTATAATAAGTATTCTTTTTTATTTTATAACAATATCTAATTAGATAAATTACACTAAATATACGAAGAATATCTTAATTTCTAATTAAGGCATAAAGATATTCATGAACTTAATGCCTCATTATTAAACTTAATAAGCAACATTACTCATTTGTCATTTGGGGGAAATCGGGGGGATGGTTTGAAACAGTTGGGGGGAAATTGGGGATGTTTTGCTTTGATGCGGGGGAAAAATGTTATTTCAGATTCGGCAGCACCGATAGCAATATAGTATATTATTATAAATTGTTCATTAATGTAATCCTTAATGATGGTTTAATTACACAGGGATAAGCAAATGTGAAACACCTCTTGTCGAAACTGAATACAATTGACAACTGTAAATTTTGTTTTTTTATATAATTGAACTAAGGGCAATAAATAATTTAGTCGGAACCGCTGTGAACAGTGTCACACTTTTATCGAGATAAAATAAAATCAAGTTTACCAAATTTATTTTTTATTAGAATAATGATATCACGGGTTAGTCTCCAGCTGAGTTAAACGTTAGAGGGAGGAAATCGTTCATCCTACTCTTCTTTAGCAGTGAGTGCTCCATCAGGGATGTTGATTTTCATGATACATACGCAATCATATCTATTGAGTAATTTACTAAGTTGTCATTGTTAGCTTTACCAACATGCTGGAGAAGTAACATGCAACAGGAAAGAAAACGTTGGGACTGATATATGATATGATGACTGATACAATATGATAATACTGATTTAATTCCTTCCTTTCAGAGTTCTGATAAAATATACAAAGATGTGTATCAACAGCGCATTTCCTATTCCGAAATCTTATGTTTATCACAAATGAATTGCGATCCATTCCATTAAGCGTACTAAAAAAAAACTTGATATTTTAAAATGTCCAGCTATCGACTTCCTTGTTGACTCGACAGATTATTTGTTTCTCTTAATTAGATACTTTTTCCTGATCTATCTCTCTAATGCTCGACGTTGATGACTTGAAGGTAAAAGTGTCTGAATGTCCTTCATAAACACGTTTGACGACAATCACTAAGTTTCAGTTACTATGATAATTATCGTTTCAGTCCAATTACAGTTGAATATATATGCGCGGGCAATATGTCATGAGAAAAGCAAAATATTTAAATAAGGAAAGGTTTTATGTACACAGTAATTAATCATAGAACCTTCGAGAATTAGAAATATAAAAATAAAATACCCATTTTCATAAAGATAAATAATGAGATATATTTTTATATATCTATACTGTTGTATTAAAAGACAAACCATTTTTTGTTTGTGATCATAAACCACGAAAAATTTGGTACCAATCTGTATCAATTTTTACCACATCAGCATTATAGCTCCAGCGAGGTTTAGTAATAATAAAATCTACGGATTTTCAATAAATTTGTCTTTAAAAAAGTGAAAATATTTGAATAGCAGTGAAGGTTGAAAATTGGCCGATAGGTGGCGAGCACCATTTTACATGAGAGGTTACAAAGCTAGATGTTATATAGAGCTTGAAATTGATAATAAAATTTACTTAATTTCAATTAAATTATTAAAAAAGATATAAATATGTTGTTGGTCAGCTGGATCCCAGTGAATTTTGAAATATGGTAAGCATGTTTCCATTGAGTTTCCTATAGTAAAACTACTGAACCCATCTCTACCAAATTTTGACATCATTTTCAAAGTTCTAGGAAGGTTTAACTGTTATAAAATTAACAATAATAAAAATTTAATTGTACAATGTTGAGTGGTAGAAACGAGGTTTATGGTTAGATATTAAAATCCAACTGAATGAAATCAATACAATTATATCTATCGAATAAAAGTTATTAGCAAATCAAAATATCGATCCTTGGTTGTAATCCATTATCCGCGAGAGTTTCTTAGAAGTATCTGTCCATCTTGATTACCAACTTATACATTAAAATTAAGAATTGGATGTCTGATCACGATTTTACTTTTCAAACACCTTATCAGTACTAATTTAACCAGGTTAAAAATTACTTCTATGCGTGAAAAAGTCATTGGAGAAATGGCACTCAATTGCATACTTCATTACATTTAATATAAACTTCTATGATTAGTTAGAATTATCCAAGTTCTTTACTTACAAGAGCGGGCGAAGCCGCGACGGGTGATGCTAGTATGATATAATATCTTTCTATTATATTGATGTAATAAAATTATTAGACATCAATAAAAAAAATGAATTTGTTGGACGCTTAGAATATAGTTAAAAAAACATCTGGAGATTTTATTGATATAATTAGGACGAACCAATGAACATATTCCGATTGAAACATAAGTGTTAATCGTGTACTGGCAGGAAACCGTTATCAACTTCATCGTCGTCATAGTTGAATTAACGTTTCCTTTGCAAGCACGAACGATTCACTTAATTCATGGAAAGAAAAAAAATAATGACATCCAGGTGTATAACTATATCCTATGAAGTGATAAGGAAAATCTCGTGGGAAAATTACATCTTAATTTAAAACATCAAATGTGTAGCAGGGGAATCCAAGAAAAATTTGAAGAATCGTCTATCATAGATCATCATCGTTCGCATTGAAAAAGCGTTTTTAATACTTTAACTGAGAATCAGCAAAAACTTTGTTGTGGCTTATCCTTTCTTGAAAGATGATGTTGTTAAAATTGTGTACAGATTGATTCAGTAGATTTTGTGATTAGTGGTCGAATAACGGCTTGTCCTTTTGTATAGATAGTTATAGACGAATCTTAGTAAACAAGAAAATATTCGCTTCTATAAAACGTAATTAAATTGTAATTTGTCCGGGGAAATGAAATGAAAATGACCTTTGTGTTGAAACACCTTGAAATAAAATTAAAAAATACAATACTTTAACTGAAGGTGTGTTTATTATTCCCTAGGAATTATTCATTTATTTGTTACATTATTTATTAAAGAAAAATAAATAATTTCTTTTATTCATATATTTTCTAAATGGATGGCACATTAACGAAAACAAACATTCTCGTAGAAGTAGACGCTCAGCTTTCTCCAGCCGTTCTCACCGCTTGACCTCTGTCCTTGGCCTACCTACACCTGTCTAATGTTTATGCGAGCAGGTGCTGATATATATATAGTTGATGTGTATGCACATACATATAAATGTTTATATTTTTTTGTATACATTTTATAATGACTTATATAAAATAATTGTTTTGTACAGCTGCTTATTATTTTATATAGGTAAATGTACTTTTTATAAAAATTATATACATTGACAGAAAATTTAAATTATGCTTTATAGCTTTTGTGTTGTGAAGCTAGCACAGATAGATTTCCAAATATTTTTCTGCCCGTCGTTACAGATTAAACATTTACTAGAAAAACATTCAAAGCTCCCAGTTAATTACAAAAGACTTATTTATATGACTGTGATTAGACCTATTTGGACGTACGGAGTTGAGCTTTTGGGCTCTACTAAAACATCCAATTCATCTCGTATCCAAACTTTACAATCCAAAATCCTTCGAAAAATCCTCAATGCTCCTTACCTTATCCAAGGACCAATCAACTTATCCATAAAGATCTTAATGTTCCATATGTTGCTGATTTGGTCCATACCAGATACCTATCCTTTTATAGTAAGCTCCATAATCACTCAAATCCTCTAATTTCTCAGCTTGCTTCCCACACCATTCCTGATAATTTTCCGAGGCGTCCGAAAAGAATATGGCCCAAAGACCTTCTAGCGTAGAATTTTTGTTTAAGTGCTATCGATGAGTAGTTCTTTTCAAATTTTGACATGTTATTCAAATAGTTATCGAAACATTTGCATGATTTATATATTTTGTATAGTTTTAAATTTGAATAAATTGTTTAGAAAAATAAATAAATAAAATAGAGCTAATTTATATAGATAAATATAATAAAGATAAAGATATTTCTTTTTATTTAATCCTAAAATCTCCTGGAAAAATAACAAAAATATTTTATATTTACTTCTGAAATTTAGGTAAATCCTGTCTCCTCTTTATCATCACAATTGATATGTGGAAATAAGCCTTCAAGACTAAAGTAAATATAAATAAATTAACAAAACAAAAAATTTTTATTTTCTAGAAAATGAATCAATCATTAGCACAGGTTAACCATATGACTAAACATATTTAAAAACCTATTAGAAAGGTTTATGAGATTGGCAAATGTAGGAAGTGATGAAACTTCAAAGTGACGAAGTAATAATTGGTAATTTATCAAATATTGTTTTAAATTCCATTTCCATCATTAATTATATTAAAATAATTTGGTGAATATTTCTGTTATGTATCGCATTAATATCTAAATTTGTTGAGTTATCTCTGTTCTTTTGTTATTATTCATTAATTATAACTTTAATTCGTCTCGACATGATCTTACCGCTTTCTTTAAGTCTACCTTGTTAAAATTCAGTGCGGCAAGTTATAATATACAATTACAATATGCGATATCGAAACGAAAAAACAGGAATGGGGATGACGAATGGAAAAGTTCAGTGATATGTAGCAGACTTTATTCCTTTCGATGAAGATAATGGAAGTTGTGTTAAACTATAAATATGTGAAACGGATGCCATATTTAAGATCCGTAAGAAATGATGCACGAAGCAATTAGCCTTTCGAGTTTGGTTCTGGCATTCCCAGAGACACTCAAATAACACCAGTTAAAATTCGTAAAAAATTGCAGCTAACGGTTTTTAAATGAAATACAGGGACAAAGATAAGTGATACACTTTAAAGTGGAGAAAGTGTGACGAGATATGTCATCCAGTATGGGTTTTTTCCACGACAAGGAACAAAAAAAATAAATTTACCATTAATATAGTAAATTTTAAAAACAGACATTTCCCACAACTCTCGAAGAAGATTTAAACGTACCTTATTTATTATGTTTTTAGTTTTATTTTTATAATTATTGTTTTTTGAACGTCCTGGCCTAAATATAAGTTATTTTATTTCCTATGAGGTTTATTTTCATTTTATTTTGGGCCAGCAGAGGACCACGTGCTAATTTCAATTCTTTCTCCCTTGTTCTTTTCTTTTCTCCCAGCACGCTTTCATCTGTTCACCATGTTTCCTCTTTCTGTCCTCAGACCATTTTGCATCAGTCCTTCTCACTTTCCTGTCCTGGAATCCCTCCATTTTGAATATACTTCTTGCCGAAAGTCTTCTCTATTATTTATTTCTTCTTTTTTTTATTGTTTTTTTTTATTTCATTGTCCCAGCTTGTTGTTGATTTCTTACCCCACAGATATCTGGAAATCTTACTTGTCAATCTACTATCAGGCATTCGATATAAGTGACTAAAAAACGTCAATCTTCTTTTTCTCATTACATCTGACATGTTTTCTGCATTTTCATTTTTCATTTTATATAAATATCAATTTTATTTTATATGAGTAAATGTTCGGTAAAATTATTAAAAAATAAATCGTAAAGCATCTACTTTTAGGTTGTACCTATCTATGTATTCTCAGTGTCAAAATGCTAGACACACCCTCGTATATTAAGACTTTTCATGATTTCCTTATTTTGGATTAATATTACTACTTTGAGCTACAACTAATGAGACAGAATTGTTAGATCTAGTTGAATATTCAAATCAAATATCAGTAAATATTTAAATTTTATGTGCGTCAAAATGATAGAAACACTTCTGTTTCTAACGATTTTCTTACTTTTCTAGAAGTTGAGACCAATAAATACTAGTTCTACTTTAGAGCAGTGTTGAACTTGTACGAAATCATACTCAAGTAAGCACGTCAATTATAGGGATTTTTTTTTTCTTTCTGGTGGAGAGCACATGATTTGTTCAATACATGAGAAGCGTACTAAGGAGATCGTACACTCAATCAAACGGAGGAACACATCGCTCAACTGGAAGGCTCCATGCTTTACCATTGCGAGAAAAACGGAATTTATCTACCATAGGCAATCTTCTGGATTATCGCGAATCGTTTAGGAAGGAAGTTAGGAAACTAGTGGATTTGAGTGGGTATGGAGCTTATCATGGAACGATAATTATGGGGCATTAAGATCATAATGGATTCTGGGTAGAGAAGCCACAAAGCTCGACCCAGCGTGTCCATAAAAATCTAATTAATGTTGAAGTAAAAAAAGTCTTTTATTTGGATTCGAAGTAAGACGTTTGTCCAGATGGAGTCCTAGGTACCAGTTCTCTTCAACAGGTGTTGATGGGATAAATCTAATTGAGAATCGAAAATTTACTGCACAGATTTTTTCAAACGTTTATATTTATTAACTTTGTGACTTGTGACTGTCTTCGTATGTACTTAATAACAAATTAATCGCAGTAAAAATAAGTTTCATTCTTTCTAATGGAACTAAATATAGATGAATCAGAGCTTTAAAAACTGTTAAAATGTTTAAGTTATTTTTACTGTGAAATTAGAAACATTTGATTAGATTTGGCTGCTTGTTTGAGTAATATTTTTGAACTGTTATTATACATTACTTGAAATTATAACAAAGGTTCGTACCCCTATTTTATTTTTTAGTTTAGTTCTTTTTCAAAAAAAAAAAAAAAATCTTTCGCTCAATTGAATCATTATATATAAATGTTCTCAGTTAGTCTTTACAAGCCATGACGATTACTTCATCTCAGTTAATTATTACCGAGTAAAACAATACTACCTGACAAGAGCATTCATCTCAAGACAAAGGCAACTTAACACACCGACAAAGGCAATAAATTAGAGCCGAAAGGGAATTCTACAATTGTTGTTTACAAAGTGTGATTTGTAATGGAAATTCCCTTTCGTCAAACCATTTTTTTCTTTCAAGTTTGTAAAAAGGCTTTTTTTAAATTTGATTCAAAAACGAGCCAGCGTACACAAGATTTTATTTGATATAAATAATTTTATAGTTAATTTTAAAATTAAATTTGGGTTTGGTCTGTTCAGTCGGATAAATTTAATTTTTGTAAAACTTCATATCTAATGCATGTTTGGTGTGAATTATGAATCATTTGTTTAATATACGCTGACAGGCAAAATATTCCACCCACTTGATTATATACTAATCTAATTTTAATAATCTTGAAATATTTTATATGGGCTTATGAAATATGTTAATATTATTTAAAATATTAATTAAATAAAAGCAAGCCGTATTTTTTTTTTCAATATCTTGTACCTCCATCTTAAACAGCTGTCATTGGACGTCAAATTGCAGGATGAATGAAAGAATAATCGAATTTATGATTTTTGTAAAAAAAAAATATTTGGCTAGTGAATTTTTTTTTCTCTCTCTTTTCTTTTATTGATTTTGATTTATTGAGCTGTACAAAATAATATACATCAATTAAATATGTTGATAGTGAATACAATGGCATGTAAATAACTTGTGAAGAACTGCTGAATAGTAGCGCTTAAATAAAATCTACACCAAAAGGTCTCTAGGCCATCTTCTTTTCAGACGCCTCGGAGGATTATCGGGAATGATGTGGGAAGCAAGTTGGGAGACTAGTGGATTGGAGTGGTTATCGAGCTTACTATGGAAGGATAGGTATCTGGTCTAGGCTAAATCAGCTACATAAGGAATATTAAGATCTTTATGGATAAGTCTATTCGTCACAATGTGAGGAGCATTGAGGATTTTTCGAAGGATTTTGGATTTTAAGGATTGGATACAAGATGAATTGGATGGTTTAGTTGAGCCCCAGAAGTATTCTCCTTGAAAAAATAATGATTTCTGCCGAGTTAGTATATGTTTCCTTTAATCTTCAATTAATTGGTGTTTATATAGTAAACAAAGTTTATTGCAATTTCTTACCAATATAATTTTGTTTTAAACAGTAAGGTGTGGTGCAAACTGTAACGTAGCGTGTCCCCTTCGTAATATATGTTTTTTATAGGTGTTACACCAAAAATAGTTCGGATCAGAATAAGGAAGACGGACATTGCTCTACACAATGCTAATGACATTAAAAAAAAACGATAATATTTTCACATTATAAATTTGTTCATGATTAATTTTGTTTACCAAATTTTTTTTATGGAAAATAATTCAATATTTTTTATTTTTTATATTTTATTTTGTTTAGTGTACTTTACCTTCTGGGGCACACTGAAACAACATTGTGATTTACATAACTAAAAAAATAATTAGCTTCTAACTGTAATATGAAAATTGATTTTATGGTAAATAATAAGCAGACAATAAAATAAAATAAAAGTCTCAGAACATATATTTACACTGTTCATCACTGGACCTGGTTATAGTATGGACGTGAACATCTGAATCAGAATGAAAATTTAGGCCGAGACAATAAAAAATTCAATTCGGTAAAATTATTTGCCTGTCAGAGTATATTACAAGTTTAGTTAGTAATAGTATACATTCAATTTTATTTTCTCTGTATAAGCAAATTAATGGAAAGCACAGAACAGTAATTTAAGGTTCTCAACGTATAGAAATATATGCTCTACCAACGTAAAAACTAAGATATGAATGAGATACCAAACCATAGTAGTACTGGTAATGGAAATATACAGTGTTGATGGTATAATTAGTTGCGATGCTTGTGACGGTGCAGGTGCTTACCTCTCTCCTACTGCATCACTTTCTCCTTTCATTAATAATAATTTTATGCGGTTGTCAGTTATAATTCGTATCGGTCGTGTATGCATTATCATGGCGATGGATTATTCTTTGCAGTAAGTAACCAGGTTATTAACAGTTACTTCAGCAAATGGCATGAGTGGGGCTGAAAGTGCTCTATAAAATTTTTGGGATTTTGATATAGATATTTCTTTTGGCTGGGGGTATTTACTTTTTTGGTGTAACGTTTTTTTCTCCCTCATTTTGACACTCTACAACTCTGTTGGTGTTGCTCGGAAAATTTGACAGCACTTCCTTTATTAGAAATTTAATAAAGAATATTATTGTATAAAATTTGTCGCTTGGACCTACCATTTTGGATCTATGTTAGTTTGAATGAAAAAGATCACGCTGTAAGGTTTTTTTCTCCCTCAAAAATGTACCATTTTGACGTTCTAGCTCTGTTGGATAATCATTTTTTTTTTACTGTCATCAGTAATATCTTAACAACTTTCACATGATTCATAGATCTACCGACCTTTTACCTTAAGAAAGCACTGTATCTATATTTGGAATACAAGGTTAAAATTATATCCTATTTAAGATTTTACTGCGAGGTTTAGTTTCCAACTTCTGTTAACTCGATAACATGCATCAATGCAACCGCGAACATGATTCCAGCGTAGCTGATAATGCTTGCTGGGCCAGTCCGGTAGTGGCGTTTCTCCAGCTAACCATATGTTACTTCCAGGCCTCACAGCAGGGGCCTTTTTTTCATGCTAAATCTGGCTAAGTGGTTACTTCAAAACCATATATCATTGAGTCCTTCTGATACCTCAAGAGAAATCTGGAAATTTTATCGTATTACTTATTTTATATAGCATGGAAATTGTTTAGAAAGTAACTTAAGTCAGTGTTGATTTTATTTGCGAGGTATAAAGCAAATTCTAGTAATACTTCGGTTGTAAAGATGAATTTATTCCATGATCATACTGACAAGATTACACTGTGTATGATCATACACACTCAGTCTCTCACGGATCCTGTCGGCAATATTTTTGGAGATTACTGGTCAAACAATATTAGACACCGTTCCAAATAATGGGGCTTAGAAGCTGAGATAAATAAAAAAAATAAATTTTATTAAATTAATTTATTTTATATCTGGAGTTTAAAAAATGAGATCGACATGATTCTTGCAGCAAGATTTTTATTTTGAGTGCAGATTTAAAGAAAAATGCAGCCGCTTCATATATTTTATACATTTATAGATTTTTTTATACACAAAAAAATTACGTCAGATTCTAATTCAACACTCCCAAGAAACATTGATAACTGTTTATTAAATAAACACAAGGAATATTAATTTTTCACTCTCTTACAAAGGGGGTTGAAATTTTTAAACCGATTATTGATAACTTTTCGTTAAATCGCCATTACTTTGTTACGCAATTCAACTTGATATTACTGAACAGAGGAGAGCCTCAGATTTCTTTTAATGTATATGAATGCAAAGTTCGATGAACAAACACTTATTTGAAAAGTTAAAATATCGGAAATACATTTTGATTTCTAACTTGAGTTGGAAACCAGATAGAGAAATGAATTAAAGACTATATTGTTCTCATAATCATGCCCTACAGTGAAAAACAGGTTACAATAAAATTGTATAAGTTATACAAGTTGTTTCAAAACCTAAAGTTAGCTACAATATAAATATATTTCAAGCGTATTATCATTCTTAAAGTTAGAAATGTGAAGTTTGATACATCGTCTTTTTTACTTACCATTTGGTCTGGTAAATTTTGAAGATTACGATATTTTATTTTTCTTATTGAATGAAATTTTTGTATCTCGAATGCTGAATTAGAATCTGACGTATTTTTTTGTGTAAGGAATCTATAAAGGTAGTTTAAATCTATGATTCAGCTGCGTTTTTCGTTAAATCTGCACTCAAAAATAGAAATGTTGGTTCAAGAATCATGTCGATTTCATTTTTTAACTTGAGATATAAAATAAATTAGTTTTAATTTTTTTTTTTTTTTTTTTTTTTTTTTTTTTTTTTTTTTTTTTTTTATCGGCTTCTATTTTCAAGTCGGAACAGCAAATATTTTTTGACCATCAAAAAAATTACCAACAAGATCCGCGCGAGACAGTGTGTCCTCCCCTTTTGGGTGAAGTATCTAAATGTATTATTATATTATTTACATTTTGCATTCATTGTATTTGATTAAATAATTTAAAATATTGATGGAATTTTAAATTTATTTTTTTAATGCTACTAATTTATGGATTTTATTCAGGGTTGACGACATCGACTTTAAGCCATTATGTTAATAATATTTTTTAATTCAACATTGAATATTGTGTATTAATATGAAGTGAACTATCAAAAAACGTATTATTTGTTTGGACTGATTATGTTTATTTTTTCAGGAAAAAAAAAAATATATAAAATTAATTTATTACCTTAAACATGATTATATGTTTTAAAGTTTTGGTCATGTTAGATTCTAATTTCAGATTAATAGATTTATTTTTTTATACTATTATAAAATTCGATAAAAATTCTATGGACATATGATAAGAATGGTCCCGGAAAGACTAAATAAGCAAATATTTCAGAAAATCCGTGGATATAAAAGCTCAGGAGGATATATGAAACAGATGAAAGAAGAAACGGAAAGATTAGGTATAACGGACCAGGACTGTCAGGACAGAGAAAGATATAGAAACAGACTTAAGGAATTGAAGGTTGTTGTGGGCAGAAGAAGTTCAAAAAAGGGAGTGGCGTGGACAGAAGAAAGAAAAAAGAGACACGGAGAAATAATGAAAGGAAAGAAAAAACAAGAGAAGAGCCAAAAATTGATATTCGCGTGGTCTCCAAGGCCGTTTCGTAAAAAAAAAAAAAAAATTCAATAAAAAAAATAAAAAATAAAAATATCAGTTTGTAACTGGTTTCACGAAAACCAAACGGGGAACCATATATTATTTTCCCTTTAAAATCTGTTGAAACCCAAGTTGGTAGGATCAGATATTGAAAGTAGACATTTGAACTTTTCCTGAAGGTTATCCAGACAGTTTGACCATGATGTGATAATACTAATAATGATTATTCCTTCTCAGCATTGATATATCAAGGTTGAATCCTTGTATTTTTAATTATTTGACTAATTAATTTTTGTTTCTAATATCCAACCATTATTTTTGTCTTCTCTCATAGCGTTAATACTTCAATTTAAAATATCATTTTATGTTACGAAAGTCGACAATGCCTCCCAAACCATCGAGATTGGATTGAATTTCTAATTTTTTGCTAAAAGGGAACAGCGGATGAAATTTCCAAGTCTAGAAGTGGAGATGTTCTCAATGCCACTGAGCCAAAAATAGATGCAATCAAGTTGTCCAATTTTAGCACAATATACAAAGAAATGTTCTTAGCTGTACCAGATTTTTGAACTACTAATAACTTTATATCTGCCTTTATAGGGCAAACACTAAAATCTTAAACATTATATATATTTTGATTTCATTTCTTAGTTAAGTAATAATACTACTTTAAAAAATTTCTTTTGTTCTGTCTTTTTCTATCTTTGCTGTTGCACTCTTTAATGTCTTATTTTTGATATTCCTATTTTTGCTTCTTTCTTCCTTAATCTCCTTTGAGATTTCTGAGATAGTTCCTTCAGAAATATCTCAAATATTCAAAGTTTGAAACTTTCTTGAATAAAAAAATCTATGTTTTTTTCAGATGCGACTATTCTTATTCCTTTAGGTCTAAAATTTAGACTATTTAGACTCTAAATAGTTGAATAATTGCTTACCAATCCTTTCTATAGATTTATTAAGTTTATTTCAGTTCCCAATATATTTTATTCCCAACTTTCTGATTATAATCACTTAATGTACGCATGATGGTACAGAAGGATCAATCCAATTAGGATTGATGAATTAATTGCCACTTTTATTGGAATTTTTTTTATTTGAAAACTAGTTTCGAATGTTATACATTCATTATCTGTACTAAAACGTACAAAATTTTATATATATATATATATATATATATATATATATATATATATATATATATATATATATATATATTTATGAAAAGAATGAATAGCAATAGATTAAACAGACAAATATTTGATAAAGTGATGAAATTGAAAAATATAAAAGGTTACCCAGAGCAAATGAAAGAGGAAGTTAAAAAATTGGGTATCACGGAGGGAGACTACAAAGATAAGGATGAATTCGGAAAAATGGTTAAAAATATAAAGGTTATTGTAGCGGAGAAGAAGAAGCATGAAAGTAAGAAATGGACGGAGGAAAGAAATAGGGAAATGGGCGAAAAAATGAAAAGAATTTGGGCAGAAAGGAAGAAAACCTGAAAATGATATACGCGTGGTCCACCGTTGGCCTGTATCGCGATAAATAAATAAATATATATATATATATATATATATATAACATTTTGAAAACTAGTTTCGAATGTTATACATTCATTATCTGTACTAAAACGTACAAAATTTTATATATATATATATATATATATATATATATATATATATATATATATATATATATATATTTAAATTTAAGACAAGAAATCAAATATGTTTGTACTAAGGAGGCAAACGGACTTCTGAAAGATATTTAAGAGTTAAGTGGAGGTGGGACCTTTCGGTTTTCCCTATGACTGTTTTTTCCCGTTCCTATTGGAAACACATTTAAAATGGGACTATTGGAAATATTTATCTGATCATTTAAACAAAAATCTGGATTGGTTTTGAACGATTTTATTATTTCTTAACATTCATGAATATTTAATTTTAACCTATATTCTACTTGATGTATTAGTTTCAATTTCAAGTATTTATTATTGAAGATGGTTTAAACCACACACTCGATGTAGTTATACACAATTATGTCAAGTGACCACTAACACATAAACTCGCAGTCTTTCATAGCATGATTACCGTCTTCTAAACATAACAAAATTATAATAAAAGAAACTGCTAAAAGAACAAAATTATAATATAGAAATTCAAACACTATAGCCAGCAATAACGACTTTTCAGCAATAAATTTCAAATACTAAACAACTTTTATGGTTTAATTATCATCAGTTAAATTATGTATTTCATATTCTTTATTAAACTTATACAATTAACTGTTTACAATTAAACAATTATACAATTAAACTTATAAATTAATACTGTTTTTGTTTTTTAGTAAGGCTTGCCGTTGTTATATAAAAGGATGGGTTTATATTAGGAAATTCCAAAAACAAGAAAATCTACCCCTTTAAATACCACCTACTGCGTGCAACCGGAACATGCTACTCACCTACTTTCTCAACCCATTTTCGGTTCGTATTTTGTAACTTTATATCCAGTGACGAAACGGTCAGAACTTCATTTTCAAGTTGAACGAACTTTAAGAATTTGTTCCTTAGACACGCTCATTTACTTTTGTTAAATGGATCAGAAAAAGCGAAGTATTTATTACGTCAGCTTTTCTTATGAATGCTAACGGTAAAACAGGTTTTCCTAGCAAGGCCGTCGGTTTTATCTGATATTATTCTTTTAAATTATAAAATCTAAGAATAAATGTTAAGACATAAGGTATATCTAAGACAGAATGTGGTGCCATTGGGTGCTGCTCTCCCTGATGCGCGAGTAAACCATATTATTTATTCTGTAGATAATCAACCGATTCAATTGTAATCATTTAACTTTTCTTATGTTATGAATTATGAAAGTATAATTTATTTTTAAAAAATTATATAAATTGAAACAAATTATAATTAAAGTGGTGATTAACCCTTTAGTGCATGATTTTTTCTTTTTCATTCTAATAATTTTTTTTTAATATGTTTTGGTCAGGTTATTAATTGAAAAATATTTTTCACCTACAAATATTTTTCACTATACATTATGTTGCACATAACTAAAAAGTGATTTATCTCGATAATAAAAAACAAGAATTCTATCCTCATTGATATTTTACAAACTACATACCTTGGGAAAAACCAAAGAAATTTTATTTGATAAAAAAAAAATACAATGGATGGTATAAAAATAAATAAGAACATTTTACTGTAAGGAAGGAGGAGTCTCCACAACTGAGGACTTGCAAATGTAAGTCTGGTCCAGTTAGGGCATGCGAAGTCCTCTCATGCCTAGAGGGATGATGTAGCATCTCTAATACAAGATTTAGTTCCAGAAAACGCAAAGAGAGTTCGCTGCTATAAGTATAAATATAATGTTGCAGATATGCTACACTATGCACTAGAGGGTTAATAGTGACTATAACCGTTGAAGGGCCTTGGGTTCAATATTGGGTAAGGTTGTACTGTTTCTAGGCCAACGGTTGTGCAAGAATGAGATTTGGTCAGAATCATAAAACACAGGATTTTCTCCAATCAAGGGTACCCTCATTATAAAGGCTGGGTGTGCCCCGAGAAGGTCTACCTATCGTGCATTCAATCCTCGAACGAAATAAAAGAAAAAAAATTTCCTTTCATCTACTGGACTCAAAGTCATGCTAGAGTACTAGTGCTCTAGGTAGCCCTGTGGCTTGGCTTCTGAGTTATTCTGCTTCGTATAAACTATAAACTATGTTGACACGGTATAATTTATAAAACAATTATATAAATATGTTTAACATGTATAGTTTAATAATTTGCTTCAATAATTACTATGATGCTACCCATAGATTTTGCTTTATTAACATAGAGGTTGGTCCCTTGCGACACAATAGCCCCATCTATTAAGCCTGAGCTATATGATCTATTTGATTCTATCTGTGGTGTTAACGTATTCTACTCTAATTAGTTGCAATTAGCTGATGAATAATTAACAATGTCTGTGAATATATTTTTATTTAATATTATGTTATTAATATAATATGAAACTATGGATTTATATCATAATTTATCTAATCATGTATCAGCACACAATTGATATTCTCAACTAAAAATAGTTATTTATCTTAAGTGTTTTTTCAAAGGCTGGGCTGTTCCAGATCTTTCTCAATCGCCTTCTTCTTCCATCGTCTTGTCCATCTCCCGCGACTGCTGTACTTAAATATGGGTGTACCCCCTCCATCTAACCTTTGAATTTCTTCTCATACATTTTTTAATCCTTTGTCGAAAAGCTTCTTCACGGGTGTTCTAGTTTATTTTCCGGCATGCAATGACTGTCTGGTTCAGAAGTTAAAGGTACTCAGGCTACGAATATACCCTAATTAGGTGCTTGAACACAAACACTTGAACTGTTTCTATATATTAATAATTATTTGTTTGATATTTGGTTGCTTATACAATACAATATACAAATACACCTCACTTTTTTAAAAATTACTAAATCAATGCTCTCTATCTCAATAAATTTTAGTTTCATCTGGAGAATAAGAAATCATAAGTTTTCTTTTGAATCTCCTCTATTCTAATTTAAAGTAAAAATTATTCATTTAACCAGAAAGCAGTAGGATCTTTTCTTTCCAATGGAACCCCATTTCCAATAATGCTATCTTATTACTTTACGAGGAATTGAAAGGCTTTGTGTTGAGCATATAGCACAATCTTTGTATGTTTTACCAACCCAGTGCATTAGTTGTATTTATCATTCATCTTTGCTTCTGTTATTCTTCTGCTCTAAGCCTTTTTTTTTCTTAAGTTTCGTCTAAGACGTTTCTACATTAGAATTCTCCTATCCTATATTTACTTTATGCTATCGGGATTAGTTAGCTGAAAGAATTTTATTTAAGATAAATGAACTGGGTTGTGGAACATCAAAGTTCTGATGGCACATTAACATTGACACTTCAGCTAAGATGGAGTGACAGGAGCCAATCTGCTTCCAAAGAGCGAAAGTTATTTTTGGCAACTCTTTACCTGCGTTAGCGTCTCGTTCCGATTTGTAATAGAGTCGTGTCACCCCTGGCGAACGGATATCCCACTTTCATCACGCATACTCCCCCACCTCTCATGAATATGCGCCCCGTTCGGACAATGCACTTTTCCCACGTTCAAGGGTAAAAGTAGAGAAAAAGAACGGCACGATTTCAGTTGAATGGACTCGTTTAAAATTTATGCATTTTGGTCTGAGCGCTGTGGCCTTACATTCAAGGTTAATAAATTTGATATTATATTAAAAGAGTGAAATATTTTGTAATTTTGATATAAAATTAACTGATTAATTGTTAATTCTTTAGTAAAAGAGTATATAATTTATTTTTAGATACACGTTTTCGGCATACCTCCTCAAAACTTACATTTATTATCTACTCAACAAAGTTACATGTTTCGGGATATTATCCCATCTCCAGACTGAAATTTACATATTTTTTTTACATTTCACTTTAACTACACTCTAAATAAATCAAATTTTACCCTGCTTATACCACAAACCTATTCTGCTTATACCTACTCTTCAACCTAATAAGTAGGATAGGTTAAAATAAATCAGTTTTAAGTTATGACCTGGTTTGTTAACACTGTAAAAAAGAATAGATGAATTAAATTATTTTGATTTGATTTAATCTAATTTGATTAATTTAGAGTGTATTGTTTAGGTGAAATGTAAAAAAAAAATTATAAAAAAATATGTAAATTTCAGTATGAATATAATAATGAAGATAATATCCCGGAAAATGTAACTTTGTTGAGTGGATAATAAATGAAAGTTTTGGGTAAATATGCTGAAAAAGTGCTTCTAAAAATTAATTGATTAATGAATATTTTAATACAATGTATAGGGGAAGGTGCTGTACCTAAAGCCTAGTTGTACCAGTGGACATTTTTAATTAAGAGGGAGTGTGAGGAGGGAAATTGAAATTGTTAGATTGGTAGTGCTGCAAGCATCTCCCTGCAGTTGCACGTGTGTTTACAAGTTTGTCAGATCAACATTTTCATAGAAATTATTATTTTTAAGTTTTTTTCTTCCAAATCCTGACCAATCCAACCAGTGATTTTTAGTTTTTTAAGACCTACACTTAGAAATTTTCTAGGCAGTAATATTTCATTGGGTTGTCCGATAAATATATCATAACTTCATATGTTTTCATATCAGTTATCACTTACGGGTTTTGTGAAACAGAGCTTTCCGCACAACATGGCGCTCAGTTGTACCTGTGGACACCAGGTACAACAGATTTTTCTTATTGTTTATTAATTCATTATTTCAATAATAAATATTACGGAAAAGTTTGTAGGCATTCCTCGTGTTATGAAATGCATAAATTTGGATACCTACTATTCGTATAACGTTTTTTTTTTAAGAGGAGAAAACTCGCCTCTCACTATTTATAACAAACTATTCAACTAGTGAAGATGGTGATTTCACAAATGTGATCTTGACTTATCCATCAAGCGAAGAACGTAATTTTTTGGACGAATTGATGAATTATTATGAACAAAGTAAAGAAATTGAAGATGAAGAAATAAATGTTGGTAGCTATGTTTTGCGTTGTAAAGCATTTTATGGCTTTAATAAAAGAAAACGTAGACTCGTTCACGTTCAACATTAGCTACTTAAAGAAAATTTCATCAAATGATAGAACCCCAAAATTTATTCTTTCGGACATCGCTACTGATTACGAAATTGAAATAAGAGATATCAAAAGAAAATTACCACCGCCATATTTTATAACTTGCACTAGGAGATTATGTAAACAATTACATTTTCCTACATCGTTTCATGGATACGATCCCTAATGATTCGATTTTTCCATAAAAAAGTCTGTGACACTCGTTAATAATAATTATAGGTCCATAAAAGATTTATTTTTGTTAAAAGGTTTAAAAATAAGTTGTTTCCATTAACGCTAAATTTATTTTTGGTACCTTTCTAGTCGGCCTTCTAGTTCAATAATATCAAGTCGACTTTTCTTGTTTAAATATTCTATTTTGTTTAGTACATTTTATAAAAAAATATTGCTGATGTGTTTCTCTAAATATCATTTCAATTATCCCTATAAACCTATGAAGAAATGAATGTCCATTGGTACAACCATTAGTGCCCACAGGTACAAAGGGGGAAGGTACCAATGGACACTAATCAGTGAGTTACAAAACATTATTTTCTGTAAAAAATAAAGTTACTTTTCAAAATAAAGACACCAGGATTCGATAGCCCCTTAAGTTTCTTATCTAATGGTACAATAACCACTCAGATAAATAAAGCACCGAAAATTAGAAAACATTATAAGTGAAAATTGTCCACAGATAAAGCACCTTCCTCTAATATTGATTTTTCTTTTTATTTAAATAACAAACAAAAAATTGTTATGTTAATTATCCCCAGGCAGACATTAATGCAGACAGACAAATGTGCCTAGATAGACATTTTTTATGTCACACTTAACATTTAATCTTTTTTTAAATTTATTTATTTTTTTTATACTATTAGAATATAGCTCTTATCGTTCATTTACCAATTGCATACGTGATGAGGATGCGACCCATTGCTTTAAATTTACTTCCTCCCTATCCCCTCTTTTAACAAGGAAGAGTGGCTCATCTATTGTTCCATGAGAGGTCGATTTCAAAATTTCCTTATGATAATATGGTATTTGCTTTTTTAATCGTTTCATCGTGTTATTGATCAAATATAACATAATATAAAAATTCATCTCAAAGGTAGAAAAACCGATTAAATTCACATAAATCGAAATTATTGGGCTTTCATTTAAATAAAATATAGAAACAAATAACAATATTAGTACTACAATTGACAGTTAGTCATGTGTTTACTTAATTTTGATATATTGCGAATGATTAAACTATGGCCAATAAAATACCCGTGCTGCTCAATGGTCCTTTGATACTGTTTGTAAAGTGTAGATAAATAAGCTGTTCAATTAAAAATAAATCTTTAGATTGTGATATAGAAATATTTTTTATACATTTTTATGTCTTTTTTTTTTTCATTTATAAATAACCATTATAATCTTACATACTAAAGATGAATTTGCAGGATATATAACTATTAGAACGATACTTTTAAACTCAAATAAGTAGTTAAAGTAATATTCTATCATTAAGTCTAAATATATTAATGATAAAAAAAAAATTAAATAATTTTAATTAAATTTAAAATTAAATATCATCAGTTAGACAGCCAGGGGCGGATCGGGCCACCGGGATACCGGGAAATCTCCCGGTGGGCCGGACAGGAAAAGGGCCGGTGGGCCGGTGGGGCCGGGAAAGAAAGAAACAAAGTAAATATTTACGTTTTCATGATTCCTTTTCAACCAATTGAGAAATTTAACTCTTTTAAATCTAGTCTTTATATCGCCAATTGTAGTTGTTAATGTTAAAGTGTTTCACAATACTGATTCTAGTCCTATTAAAATTTTTGATATTGAGAAAATTTAACTCAATAACCATAACGTTATAATTATTCGGGATGGCTGATAAAGCAAAAAGAAAAGGCGGTGCAGAGAAGGCCAGAGAGAAAAAAAGGAAACTTTTGCAGTTGGAGGCAGCATCTTGTCAGAAGATAGATGCAATTTTAAAAAGAGCTGCTCCTGGTACTGGCGATGAACCAAAACCGTCTCTTTCTTTGAATAAAAATAAAGATTGTGATGAAGTTCAACCATCAACTATCACCCCTACTGAACTATCAGCCAGTAATCAACAACATTCAACTTCAAGAAATATCTCCCGATTAGTTCATTTTCCATCTGAATTATCAAGAGAGACATTATCTTCAGAAACTATTACTGGATCAATTGTATCTTATTTTAAACTGCCAGAACCTCCTTCAAGTTCTGAACCTTCTGCTCAGTCTTCAACATCAACTCCAGGTTCTAGATTATCTAATATTTTTCATAATGAACCAGTCTCAGAAAAGCCTTCTTTGGAGCCCAATCTACCGTTGATTGACATCTCATCAAAATCTGATGAGACCGCGCCAGTTTACAACTACTTTAAAAAGCCTTCTGCTTCCAGCTTAAATTTTTTTTTTTTAATTTCATCCTCAACAACCTAACAATATAGTAAATTACAATAAAATATTTTTTAAAAATGATGTTAAACGTCTTTGGCTGACATATAATTCAGATGACAAACTTTTTTTCTGCACCATGTGCCTAGCGTTTTCCAAAGATAGCAATTCTAAATTTGTCTCTGGGCTAGAATTATCATCGAAACACCTGTACCAAAGAATACAGGAGCATGAGGTATCCATGGTGCACAAAATTAGTGTAGATGCTTACCTAACTGATCAGTCCTGTAAGTCTGTTGATGTTTTGATCAACCAATCACACAGGCTCAGAAGAAATAAGTTGGTGGAAGAAAATAGAGAGGTTATAAAACGAGTAATTGATGTTGTCAAATTAATAGGAAAGCAATGTATAAGCTATAGAGGAAAAAGACATGAAGCGGCATACAACTTCAATGATTCTAGCATCAATCATGGAAATTTTATAGAAATTATTCTCCTTTTATCATCTTATGACCCTACTTTGAAAAACCATTTAGATAAAATTATTAAGAAAAGTGAAATACTTCATGCCAAAGGAGTTAAACATGGAGGTAATATCACTACATTCCTCTCGAAGACGACCATCAATTATATAATTAAAGCTTGCAGTGATATAATAAAAAACAAATTAGTTGAGGAAATTAAAAAAGCCAAAATGTTTTCCATACAAATGGATTCAACACAAGATATAAGTGTAAAGGAACAGTGCTCCTTAGTCATTCGTTATGTAAAGGACAACAAAATCAAAGAAACATTGATTTCAGTTAAACCATCACACTCTACCACAGGGCAGTCTCTTGTTGATTATTTTAAGTCTGAGATGGCTGTTTTGGGGTTGGATTTAAAGGATTGTATAGGTAATTCGACTGATGGTGCTTCAAACATGCAAGGCACATACAAAGGATTTTCATCTTTGATTCTCAAGAAAATCCCCATCAAATCCACGTATGGTGCTATGCCCACATACTTAATTTATTAATTATTGAATCGACATCTGCAGTCATAGAAGCAGCTTCTCTTTTTAATATGATAAATTCTTGTTTTAAATTATTGAAAGATTCCCATTTACGGATGAACATTTGGAAGGATATCTCGAAAAAACCGAGGTGTGTCATTAATCGGGGAAACAAGGTGGTGGGCCAAATCTGTAGCATTAAAAAAAATTTTTGGGGAGTATGGAAGTGATAAGGATAATTATAGTTCACTTTTAATTTCTTTTTTAACCATTTTAGAAGACTTGGTTCTAAAACCAGAAACAGGAGCAACGGCACAAAGCCTCACCGAAACGCTGACTAGCTATGAGTTTATTTTTACAGCTCATATATTTTTATTAATTTTTAGATATACGACCCCATCACCAAATTATTTACAATCAAAACATTGTCATATCTTACAGGCGTATACAATGATTGAAAAAACAGTTGAAGATTTAGAAAAAAATCAACGCAGTTTTGTAAATGTAAAGAAAGTTGTCGATGATTTTATTGACCGGCAAACACAATATTTTGATTCAAAGAAATTGAATTATCAAAACATTTTAAAAATAAAAGATTCCGTAAGAAAAAGAAACACTTTTCTTATGAAAGCGAGGATGAAATCAACTTGTCTCCTGAAAAATATTTTGAATTGAACATTTTCAATACTATAAATGACAGGACTATCAATACCTTGAAACTTAGATTTTCCGGACACAAAAACATTTATCATACCTTCCATTATTTTGATCCAAAATTTTTTCCTGATGCACCAATTGACAAATTCGACTTCACCCCTAATAGAAGCTCTAAAGCAGTTTAAACATGATATTACTGTGGAACAAATTAAGGAGGAGTTAATCGATTTTATTAGTAAGTGGCAGAATATTAGGAAAGTGCAATTTCCAAATTACAACCAATCACCAACTGAATCGAAGGAGATGTGTGATGATTCTGATTCTGAGGAAGAGTTTGCATCAGTGACTTCATCGAAAGATGCAGAGTGTGGTAACTGTGTCATCTGTGTAATTAAAGTCTTGAATAAATACAATCTCTATTCCCAAGCATACCCATGACTTTGTCAGTCACCCAGGTGTCATGTGAGCGCACATTTTCAAAATTGAAAAGTATCAAGACTGCATTAAGAAACAGTATTAGTGATGACAAACTGGAAAGTTTTCTATTAATGTCCAAGGAACTAGAAATAACATCAGCCACTCAGTATGAAGTCATACTTGAAAAGCAATGTGAATCACAGCCATCTTTTGAAAAAATATTTTATGTATGACTCTTTCAGATTTAGTTAGTTCAGATAAACATTCTTTATTTTAATTAGTTGGTTATGTGCAATTTAGCTTCTTATAAAAATAGTTCCTACAGTCTTTATAGTATTTTTATTTTATATTGTTCATTTTTGGTATTTGGTTTTGTGAAATTTAGGTTCCTGATAAAATATAGTTCCTAAAATTTTTATTGTATTTTTATTTTAATCAATTTTTGTTTTATCTAGTCATATGGTTTTGTGCAATTTAATTATGTATAAAAAAAAAGTTCCCAAAGTTTTTATTGTATTTTGTTTATTTTAGTTACTTGGGTTTCGCAATTTATAAAAAATAATTCCTAAACTTTTTATTGTATATTTATTTTACTGAATTTTGTTTAATTTAGTCACCTTGGTTTTGTACAATTTAGTTACTTATAAAAAAAAAATTCCTAAAGTTTTTATTGTATTTCTATATTATTTCGTTTATTTTAGTTACTTGTTTTTTTGCAATTTAGCAACTTATAAAAAATAGTTCCTAATCTTTTTATTGTATTTTTAATTTAATTAATTTTTGTTTTATCTAGTCATATGGTTTTGTGCAATTTAATTATGTATGAAAAAAAAGTTCCCAAAGTTTTTATTGTATTTTGTTTATTTCAGTTACTTGGGTTTCGCAATTTAGCAACTTATAAAAAATAGTTCCTAAACTTTTTATTGTATATTTATTTTACTGAATTTTGTTTAATTTAGTCTCTTGGTTTTGTCCAATTTAGTTACTTATAAAAAAAAAAGTTTCTAAATTTTTTATTGTATCTCTATATTATTTCGTTTATTTTAGTCACTTGGTTTTGTGCAATTTAGTTACGTATAAAAAAAAGTTCCTAAAGTTTTTATTCTATTTCTATTTTATTTGGCTGTACTTGTTAATCGTGTTGTATATTTTATTAACTTGTTTTGGATAGTAATTATATTACTTATTTTACACATTTGTAATAATATTATCACATGACTTTTGAAATCATTCCATCATTTTGGTAAAATTATAATAAAATTGTTGTTTGAATTAAATTGTATGCTCTATCATTATAAACAACCTTTCAACGCCCTCATAAAATGAAAGAGTGAGTATGTTTAGAATTGAAGTTCATATTGTGAACAGGGTTATCTTTTTGTGGATGTGATGGGGGGGGGGGGGGGTTTGGTCCCTGAGGGCCGGTCAAGAGCATTTCCCGGTGGGCCGAAAATTCCCGATCCGCCCCTGTAGACAGCCATGTTAATACAATAACTTCAAATCTAGCCTGTCTAATATCCTATATTGAAGGTGATATATGGAAGCTTATAGAACAAAATAGGATACCAGGAGATCCTAGTACAACTCTCCTCGCCTGTGATAAAATTGCATAATTCTGGAAATGGGTCTATTCTATGCTTTTGCCGGAAAACTTAAATCATTTTATGTTAAGGTAAATAAGACCAATATTCTAACTATTTTTACAAATTGAGTATTATACTTTATATTAATATAACATTAAAATCATATATTAATAAAATTAAATAGATGCAATAGGCGCAAAAGGTATACCATACAGCAAAACTATTAAATTAGTGATGTGTTGGTACCAAAATGTTTTGGTTCTCAATTCTGGTACCGATAACATTAAATCGAACCTCGGTACCTATTCATTAATTTAAAAAATAAATTGGTATTACGAAAAATAATCATATTCGAGCTAAAACAGCAAACGAAATTTGTTAAAAAAACAAAAGACTTGTAAAGTTAATCTACAATTTGTTTTGAATTCTACTCTGTTCTTTGGTGTATTTAATAATTGTATATAAATTATAAATAATTAATAACCAATTATAAATAAATTAATAAATTATAAATAATTAATAACCAATTATAAATTGGTGTATTTAATTTAAAAAATAAATTGGTATTACGAAAAATAATCGTATTCGAGCTAAAACAGCAAACGAAATTTGTTAAAAAAACAAAAGACTTGTAAAGTTAATCTACAATTTGTTTTGAATTCTACTCTGTTCTTTGGTGTATTACCACATACATTAGACTCAGTTACTCTCAATATATCGAATGCTCCCAGATTTACTTATCTTGAAGAACCTTAAAGAATTAATTGTTTTTCGGCAACCGTGGAACGTGGTCTGACTTACTTAATCATTGTTGATATGTTACACGGTGTCAAGATTGACGCATGCTGTGGTTGTCTCGTTTTCTCACAACTGTCGCTTTCTTCAGTAACCGCAACGCACGCGTTTGGTTTGATTGCGTTGGACTTCCATTCTACCTTGACACATTTAAACAGTTTTTTTTTTGTTTCGGAATTCTTAAAAAAATATTTCATTGTTTTAAAAAAAATTGTATCAAAGCATCGACTATTAAAATTAGTCATATAGTCCAGTAAAATAAGGCTCCATAAGTCCGTTTTCAAGAAAAAACTGCCAAACTTTTATTCTCAACGGATCTTCATGTGTTTTGGGGTGCTGAATCCGAATCTGAAATATTGATACCACGGCAAACGTCGGCTTCATACCCAAAATCGCAAAATGCCGGTTTTTACACGAAAACGAAGCTTTTTTCAAAGAGTCTTTCAATATTAATTTTAGCTTGAATTATTACCTATGAAATGAAAAAAAAAACTATTCCAAAATCGGACTATTTACCGCGAAGATATGGTCTTGGGAAAAAGTGTAGTAGAATTGTAGTAAAAATAACCGGTATTTTGCGAAAAAGATCCGTTGAGAATAAAAGCTCGGCAGTTTTTTCTTCGGCAAACCCTTATTTTACTGGACTAATAAGCTGTCCCAAAGTATTTCTTTTGAATTTAGATTTCTTTCACAACTTACTCCTCGTACTCCTGGCTCCTAAAACAAAATTAACTAATAGAATATCAACTTATAGATCATTAACTTGTTACTTGTAACTTGTTGCCGCAATAGCTTCTGTGTCCTAGTCTTATCTCGTATATCGTGTCAGTTTGTACGAAATTCTTTGTCAGCTTTCCGTATTCTTTTGCATAGTAATTTTACACAAATGTTATATTATCTTTTCTTCTAATTTTACCTACTTTTTTTTGGAAGATTTTTCATTGCATGGCCATTTTTCCTTGCCCAGCTCTTAAATAAAGCTTTGACTCTGGTAATTGTCTTCTTAGTTAATATTGTACTTATAATATTTTTCTTTCTAATTCCTCTAAAAAGAAAGCGAAATGATATCAAACACATGCATAAATAAAATATATATACACACCATAAGAAAATAACGAAATGTTTACCTTTTTCAACCTGGTATTAGGAGGTATACTGTAATCAGTTGTTAAGGTGATCCAAGGATCCTTAAAAAGGCTTAAATTGAGATTAATGAGAGTTGAGGGTACCTCTATAGCAATAGTATAACAAACCTTATAACTAACTTAATCAAACTTATAACTAAACTATATACAGTATTTACAATTTATTCATAATGTGATGAGATCGCAATATGACGTTAATTGGTTTGATGTGACCCTTTCTGCCTTGCCATCTAGCAGGAAGGGGTGTTGGAGTGATGGAGCGGAAGAGAGGATTAAAGTATGATGTCATAAAATTTTATGTGTCGTCGTGTAATTAATTAATTAATTACGTTGTCTTGTTTCAATGCGTGCTGTGGAAATTGTATCGATCCATTGAGCAATTTACAATATTTGCAATCTTTTATTTTTCTTCTACGTTATTATTTCAAAGGAAAATAACTTCATAAATATTTAATATGCGGTATAGAGAGGTTTACATTCTATTAATATTACAGTTACAGTTAAGTCAAGGACGCATGCCTATAAAATGGAAAAAACTTGTTTGTGACTGGTTGAAGAGACGTAAATGGGAGTGTAACACCGCGTTTTACGCCTGGGGAGAAGTTTCGCGCCATGTTCCGTGTTGCGTTGTGCAATATCTGCATGCAAAGTCTTTATAAGTGTGTAATTCAGAATAAATACAGATTTATGTATTAGATGAATGTTAAACTAAAGATTAATTTTTTTTTATAATGGTTATTCTCAGACCATATTCTTGTGTTCTTGTGAGTTACCACACAAGAATTAACACTTTTTTGGGGGGAGGGGGGTATTTTCTAGCTATTATGCTCAGAAAACATATCAGAAATACTTCATTTTAATTAATATCTTATGTCATATTGTAATGTCCTGAACTGTCTAAAAAATAGACTTCATGTTGGTTGGTTCTTAGCGAATTTTTTATTATTTATTTTTTTAGCCTTCTAATAGTAAATTATTTCAGACAATGAACAACAAAAATTAATTCTCAGATTCTTATTTGTATTTAAGAATACAAAATTTAAACTTCAAAATTTCTAAGTTTCTAGGTTCTATTTATTACTTAAAGAATTGTTACTAAAACCTTACACTGAACAATTATTGCACTCTGTATATTTCTCATGAAGTTGTTTTAATAGTTAATTAGATCTTAAAAACTAGTATGAACATTTAATGAAGTGAGAAATAATCTGTATTCTAAGATAACAAAACTTCCCTAAGATTTAAACAAAAGTATAATAAAATGGTGCAATTGTCTGAACAAATTTATTTTGTTACAGCTTCTGCGCTTTTTAAATTTAATCTTAATTCTTCAATTTTCAATAACAAATACATATGTGACAATTGGTAATGATATAACAATGTGATAATTGCTTTGTACTATTGAAGCTTGATTTTTAAAGATAAAATTGTTAAAACTGACCAATAGTAAAAGTGAATATATATATATATATATATATATATATATATATATATATGTGTGTGTGTGTGTGTGTATACATATACAGTCGATACCATATCCACTAGTAACATTGGCATGATAATGAAAACAACATAGTCTCGAAACGTCGCCAAAATACGAGGGTAAGTCAATAATTATCCGCAATATAGTTATAAAGTTTTATTGAAATGAAATAGGAAACTTACAAGTACATCATTTTTCGACATAGCCCCCTTGCTTTTCAACGCACTTGGTCCAACGTTGTTCAAGTTTCCTGATGCCCTCATGGAAGAAGGTTTTGGGTTGAGATGCGAGCCAGGAATGCACCGCTTCTTTCAATGCTTCGTCCGAGGCAAATCGACAGCCCCTAATTGCCTGTTTGAGTGGACCAAACAAGTGAAAATCAGATGGAGCGAGATCGGGACTATATGGAGGATGATTCAATACTTCAAAATTGAGTTTCTGAAGCGTTTCCACAGTGTGGGCAGCTGTATGCGGACGGGCATTGTCGTGCAACAACACAACGCCTTTTGACAGCAGTCCTCGGCGTTTGCTTCGAATTGCAGGCTTCAGCTTAGCAGTAAGAATCTCACTGTAACGTTCACTGTTTATTGTTGTGCCCCTTTCCTGATAATGTTCCAGTAATGGACCTTGTGAGTCCCAAAAAAAAAACCGTAAGCATAAGTTTTCCTGCGGACGGTTGGGTTTTGAATTTTTTCTTGCACGGCGAATTTGGATGTTTCCATTCCATACTCTGCCGTTTACTCTCCGGCTCGTAATGATGGATCCATGTTTCGTCACCAGTAACGATCCTGTCTAAGAAGTTGTCCCCTTCGTTAACATAGCGATCCAAATGTTTTGTGCACACGTCCAAGCGCGTTTGTTTATGCAACTGTGTCAGTTGTTTTGGAACCCATCTTGCACAAACTTTATGAAACCCAAGTCTGCTGTAAATGATTTCGTAGGCAGAACCGTGGCTAATTTGCAGACGATTTGCCACGTCGTCAACAGTTATCCGTCTGTCTGAGAGAATCATTTTACGTGAACGCTCAATGTTTTCCTCGTTTATGGCGGTAACTGGTCGTCCAGCTCCTTCATTTTGCGTAACACTTGTGCGACCATTTTTGAATTTTTCAATCCATTCATAGACACTCCGTTGTGGCAAACAATTGTTCCCGTACTGTACCAAAAGTCTTAGATGAATTTCGGCCCCTGATACACCTTCCGACCACAAAAAACGGATCACTGAACGTTGCTCTTCTTTGGTGCAAATAGAAAGTGGAGCAGCCATTATTAACAGCACGACAGCGATAACAAAACTAACCTACCAGCTTGATACGAACATAAACATAACAACCAATAAACAAAGCATGCGCCATCAACACAAAAGAACAGTACTGCCAACATAAACAAAAATATAGCTATATTGCGGATAATTATTGACTTACCCTCGTAGTTTTTATTTATTTACTGAACCTCAAGAACCTTACTAAATATATATATATATATATATATATATATATATATATATATATATATATATATATATATATATATATATATATATATATATATCTTATCCTTAGTGTGAAAAATCAATGTTAGTAATAACATGATTATTTATCATAATACTATCGCCAACGTTAGCGGTATCTATCTTTTAATCAGAATCATCTTTGAATACTCGATTCTCGATACTGATTCTCATCGTAAGAGTCGGTGGAATCGAAATCGAATTTTGGAATTGACTCATCCATAATTAATCCTCCAATTTCCAGGTCCTGGTTGAACTATTTTTAAATTTTTTTTTCTAAAATCCTTTATTTTGTTACCCAAAAAGTGAAATTTTAATGAAATCTTTAAAAAATTAATGAATATTTTTTTGTAAAAAAATGGTGGCACCTCCAGGTGCCTCTGAGATTTCAAACCCGGCACCTCTAGGTGCCAGCCTTTTTTTAGTATTAGATTTCACTTAGAAAATTAGGAAATATGAATAAGTATTATGTGCTTGAACATTTATTACTTTATTATATGTACATTTGTGACTCATACAGAATACGAATATATAATAATAAAAATACTAAACAAATTGATGCATGATACATAAGATTTCAGCATTGGTTACAAATTTCAAGTTCGAATTGATCACATTATTATTATCATTGCAAAAATTATGAACTAGTAGAAAAACACAAGAAAAAGTAGGAAAATTAGGTAGTTTAGGAAAATGAAAAAGGAGGAAAACGAGAAATCTTGAGATAATCACTTGGTGAATGAAGTGGTCACAACATCCCTGAGGCGCCTCAGGGTGCCATCGGCTCTTTCCTCATTTTCCGACTAAATAATTGCAATTATTTTCAAATTAAAGCCTCTAAACAATAATTAGAACCCAATCAACATATTCATTGTAACTTTGGTTTTTACTGCCATAATAAATCCGAAAAGCACCAAGGTCCTGCACACCTGTCTGCTGGATAACCTCGCTTTCAATTGGTAAACAAAAACACTAGCGCAATCAAGGGTTGGTTCCATGGAATAAAACTGCAGGTTAGTTCATGTGGTTGCTATCAGAGAAGAAACCAAAACATATGATATCATAAGAAAATAAACCAGTTTAAAAAGTAGGCAGGTGCCTCTGGAAACTAGAGGGTTAAAACAAGTTAACCCTAGAAAAGAAAATCCCTGCATTTAACAAGTGGTTGTAATTAATATTAAAACATATATACTTTTATTGTAGTTTTATTTTATCCTTTGATTAAAAAAAAAAAAAAACTTTTTGTTAACTGTTTTTATTGATATTTGATTCCCTTTGTATACATATGAATGAATACATTTGGGGTTGTTGAAATGGTAATAATATTTATTAGTTAAAGTATTTATCATGGTGAATCTTGTGATTATCATTATCATCATAACAAATTTAAATCTATAAATTTTAGACCTAAAAATTCTAGATGGAATTTTTAAACCTTTTCGTAGTCTGAGAGTTACGTGGATTCATAGTCTTCTGAAACAGAAATTTTGAAATTAATCTCATTGAAAATTACTGCTAGTTAGAAAATAATCCATATTCATAATATGATATAGCGTTTAGAATGGAAATGTAACATCTTAAGAGACATCGTAGGACATTGTACCTGAGTTGAGTAGAGTTTCATCTTGCGGATCTCCGTTACTTAGGTTCCGGTTGAAGTCGCCCGTTGTGAATTTCAAACCAGGAAGGTCCAGACCCTTCGTTTCAGTTAATCAAACTGAACTGTTAACTCCCACCAAAAAAAGTGAGCTTTTCTTTCTTTAGCCTTCAAAAGCTGTTGCTAACTTGCACTATTGGTTTCATTGATGACGATGCTGTTTCGGATTTGGTGAAAAAGTAAGATTTACTGCTTAGTTTTCAGTGACATTTTGAATTTGAACTCATTATAAACGTTGGTATGGATTTATAAGTACATCATAGGAAATTTATATATGTTAAGTGTGGATCCATTTTAAACTTTCTCGACTCATGCTACCATCAGCACCACGCCCATATTTATATACATATTTTAATTATTTATAATTTAAAGTCCGTTTGAACTTACGCATCTCAAATTTTCCGTAGTACAAAAAAGACAACCATGCAAAGACTGCAGACTTCTAATACAAACTCCTTGATATATTGCTAAAACAACATTACATAATGACTTTTATATACCAACAGTTAGCGAAATCATACGGACTCACTACAAACGATTCCATCAATATTTACAAGAACACAGAAATAAACTAATAGAAGCTTTGACTATCACCCATATACCTAAAAATTAAAAAAGGAGACTGAAAAGAAGGTGGATGAGAGATCTGCTTTCTTAACTTTCCTTAACCCTCGTCGTAAACTTACTACTTCTTGTCCTACAGTATCCTTTAATGATGTTCAATTAATCACTGTTGAACAGATCCCATACCTAAGACTTCTCTGTACAAACATCTTACCTGGAATCCACTTACAAGATTTAAACGATAAGAAACTGATCGTCGTTTACTCATTTACTATAAAAACGTGTTGAAGCTGTTAACCTTAAATTGCCAGTCCCTTTCATATCGAATAATCACGATCTAAATCCTACGTAAAATTCTTATATAATAAATGTTTATCTCAATGTACCTCATATAACTGATTTGGCCGAGACCAGATTCATGTTCTTTCATGGTAAGCTTTATACCCACTCGAACCCACTAGTTTCCCAACTTGCTTCCACTCGATTCCCGATAACTCCTCCAAGGTGCCTGAAAAGAATATGGCGTACGTACCTTCCATTTTAGGTTTTACTGATGCACTATTAATGGTCATTTTCTTCACTAGTTATTGACATGTTATTGTAGTCATATTTCCTCACATTTGCTTGATGTATATATTTTATAAATTTGTAAATATCAATTAATAAATAGAAAAAAAAAAATAGAACTCTCCTCCTTATTTATTTATACATATATTAGTTTTTTAATATTTAGATGCACATGAAATAATATTCTTTAATTTGCGATGTATGTAAATTTATGCAAACATAAAAATACTCTTTTATGGTTTACCTAGTCTAAAGAATGACCTGAAATGACATTCGAAATATTAACAAAGAAAGCAAATAAAACAAGTGAAATTTAGGTTTTCTTCATTGAGAGCGATCTTTGACAAAAATTCTCTGTGATTTATTTCTTGGTCCCGCAAATATCATCTTTGTCGAAGTGCTGTTTGGCGGTTAGCAAAATGACGCAGAGAGGTTTTTGAAGTCCTGCCAGCGAAACGTATGTATGGCGGACTAATTCTTATTTTTTTATTAATACGTTCCAGTGATCATTTTACTCCTAAATTATATCTTACAGAAATTTTATATGATATTGTTTAGGTATTACTTTTTGCTAGGTTCTTGTTTGTTTTCATTTTATTGAAGAAACATATTATAGCAGTATAGGCTGCTGTATAGAAGGTCACAAGGTCAATTTCGCTTTAGAAGGTTCGGAAGGGGATTGTATTGTATGAGGCAGAGGTTGCATAAAAATTTTGATTGACATTGCAGGTTATTGTTGAAGAACCGGTAACTAAAATATTAAAATTAAATGCATTTATTTCATTCATGAAAATGATAGTTTAAAATTTGAGTACATAAATAAAGTAATGTTAAACATTATGAGTTCTGGGTCATTATAAATATTAGTTTTCACTGATTTGCATAAGAGACCATTGAAATTGGTTTAACTTTATGAAATCTATTTTCTTCATTGATATCTCTAATTTGTTTATAGTATAAATGGATCCAGTCATGTTGCTTTAAATCCAATTTGTGAGGTTCTTGATCGATCCTATTCTTCTTAAGACTCGGCAGAACTCAAATAAATTTAAATAAGTAACTTTGAATAAAATTATTTTGGATTCAAATTATGGGTATGTTTGAAAAAAATTAAATGTAAAATAAAAGGATGTTAACTAACTCTACTACCTCTAGTATGTTTATTTTATTGTTCATTATCATTGCTGAATCGAAGAGTAAACACTCATGGATTGACTGGGATATGGGAGCATTTTATTTGGTCCGATTTAGTGATTAAAGTAGTTTATGGTGTTATGGGTAGGAAGTTTTTATTTTTTTTATTTATTTTATTTTTTTTTTTTTCCTATGTTGACATTTCTTTTCCTTTCTCAGTTTCCTAAATAATAATGTTTGCAACAACAAAATGGGAATGGTTAAATTTTACACTAGGCAAAACAAAGGAACTGCATGTACCGTATTTTTCCAAGCAATTAGATATTTAATTTGATCTTAGAATATGGTAGCCATAACAGTCTAGGTACTGACCGGGACACAAATTAAAACTTGAGAAAATTAGTAGGTACAAAGTATTTCACGCAGTCTGATATGAACTTTACAACGAATACTGACAAACGGAAGGGAATTGGGAGCATAGAGTATGGATAGTAAAGAGTGCCAACTTTAACGCTACGAAACAATACAGCGTTCCCTGCGATCTGGCGGCGCGGAACTGCAGACACATAACCTCTAAGATTACTCCAGGAATTACAAACGCACTTCAACTACGCCGAAGATATAATATTACGCCACTGAATTCTACACCGCTGAATGGGTCAGCCAAATATACTGAAATTACTTTATATTCTCGGACGTATGGCAGCCCTATCTTAGAAGGATCAGGTATGGAGTTATGAAATTAGGTCAACAGGAACCCCTGTTTTCTTGATGGTTCTGTTGTTTTTTAATTCATTGACTGTTCAGATTTCCGAGGACTGCGTTTGGATGGGTGTGAGTCCACTGTTTATAGGTAATGATATTTATCTTGCAGCGAGCAGAATAGTGCTAGAGTGCAGGGCCGCCGAGAGCCAAACCGGGCCCCGGGGCAAATGCATTGTCAAATGCACTGAAGCATACCTGAGGAAGGACGTCTTTAGAGTGGACCGAAGCTATGTGGGAAAGCTAAAGAAAAATACCTAGCTTATCTACTATCTATTAAAACACATTAAACTAAGCTGAAGTCAGTGATAGTTTGTAATTTGTGTAGCTAACCTTAATCTAGATTAGTGGAGTCAATTAACAAACAAAAATAGTTGAATGTATACTCCCTTCATTAATATAGATTATAAAAGTTATGCAATTTAATGTATGTATCAGTTGTTGCTTATAATTAATTCCTGAATTTTATTATTTACAATTAAACATAAGAGTGGAATGATAACACGATCCCTATGAGAGAGTCATAGCGATTGAGATTATATAAAATATATCTGGTACTTGTATTAAATTATTATTATTATTAAATTACAAAAAATAAAGTATAATTATATAAAACTATTCCTATCAGGAATCAAATATACTCACAAGATAAATTAAATGCACCTCTGACCCCCAATATAAGCCCTAGAATGCGATTCTGATTAGAGGCGTGGTAATATAAAATAAAAAAGAAATGAATGATGAATAACTGCATAGTACATCAGGGGATATAGTTTGTAACAATATGGAACAGACGCACCTATTAAGGTGGCAGTCAAACATTTTCCTGTTTGATACAACATCCTGGTTCGAGAAAGTCACCGCGATATGTGAAACAGCATACCTCCCATTTTATTTAGAGATTTCTGAATTTTTAGAGGTAATTTCGCTCTACAGTGACATACTTCAACAGAATCTCTACATCTCTAAATGAATAATTTCATGATGTTCGAAATAGAAGAAATGAATGATGAAAATAAAGCCGCTGCTGAATACTTTGTTATATTGTGAGTCTCTTCCAGATGAACAAAATTATAGCAAAGATGACCATGGTTGAAGTTGTGACAAAGCTAAAAAAAATTTCATTTTTTATTCACTTCAAAACTTCTTCTTCTTCTTCCTCCTTAAGCCTTTCAGCGTGGAGGTGCCTCGGTCCAAGTCCGCCATGCTTTCCGGTCTCTTGCCAGCGCTTTCATGGCATTTTGGCTATTTCCTCTATTTTGTCCCAGCCTGGAGATGTGGTCCGTCCATGTTAGTCTAGGCCTGCCCCTGGGACGTCTTCCGGTAGGCCTAGCTTCGAAGAGCTAACTTGGGTCAAGGTCCTCCTCCATTCGGCAAACGTAGCCAAACCATCTCAACTGCCTTTTTTCTATTGTGTCTCTTATGGATAATACTCCGATGTTCCCCCGTATTCTTTCATTCCTAATTCTGTCCCTCCTCGTTCGGCCAGCCACTCTCCTCAGGCACCTCATTTCCATTGCAGTTATTCGGCTCCAGTGTTTATGCAGAGGAACCCAGCTCTCACTTCCATAGGTAATAGTGGGTATATATACAGCCTTATGATGTGTATTTTTACTTTATTACACATCTCCTTTTTTCCTGCAACCGTGTTGCTTAGTTGGTAATAGATGCTGTTTGCCTTTTTGATCCGGTTGGAAATCTCCCCATCAATCTTTCCATTCCTGTTGAAGACCGTACCCAGGTGGATATATTCCTCGGTCATCTCTAATGTTTCTCCTCCGCATTGGATCTTAATATTTTCTTCATCTCTTCCAACATGCATAACTTTACTCTTACCTGCATTGAGTATCATTCCTTTTCTTTCCAGTTCAGCCTCCCATTCTATTACTGCTTGCTGTAGGCTTTCTTCCGAATCTGCTATGAGAACAATGTCATCTGCGTACATAGCTTGAGCAAGGATTGTCCTCATATTCCATTTCCCAACCACTGTTCTTGCTGTCCTTCGCTTGCAAATCACACACAGATCACTTCAAAACTAAATAATTCAGGTTAAAAGATATTTCTGAATAAAAATGTATTTTATAAATTCAAAATAATTGACATTATTTTTGTATATGAATTAAAATTCTACTGGTGTTTTAAACTTAAGTATAGAAAAAATCTTTTCTATGTAACATTATTAAGTTATTACAATTCATTTCTTTTCTAAAGCTAATTCCTTATAATAATTATGTTTGTGAAGTTAAAAATGTTTGGCTTCATTTTCTCAGTAAAATTAACAAACTGATAAATATTTCGGATCGTTTTATAGATTATATGAATTTGGTTGTAATGGAAACTGATTGACTCAAATGAGCGGTTGAATAATGAGATGTAATCAATAGGGCCAATTGAACGTGTCCCTGAGCTACTAAGAGATTGACCAAGTGGTATGTTTGCCAAAACTGTTTTTACCCTTTCTAGGCCCTGGCCTAATAATAAAAGAAAAAAATCGACCATTTAATGATATGATCTATTTATAATTTTCTTTTCGAATATTTAAATGTACAAGGCAATATCATTACTTGCAAGAACGGTAGATAGAAAAAAAATTGACATTTTGAGTGTATATTAAATAAAATTATAAATAAATATCCTAATTTTTAAAAATATAATCTGGAAAAATTCTCACTACTATTTAGAATTAATTTTTTTAATATTGATATGTCTTTTAGATAGACTCCTAGATCTTTTTTTTAATAACTTAAAGCTTCTTACTGGCAGAGTTATTTAACGAATTTTTCACTCTCAAAAATGTGACATATTGATACAATCTAGCTCTGTTGGTGTTGCTCGGATCGTAAATTTGACGACAGTTTTCTGTCATAAATTTAATGGAGAATATTTTTAGGTTATAACATTTGTTGTTAGGATCTCCCGTTAAGAGAAATGTTTGTTTGGATGAATACAGTCACTTTTTTTCTAAATTTATTTAAGTGTTGGGACTTTTTTTGACAGGTTTATAGCGCTGCTGATGTATTTTATAAATTTAAAATAATTAACATTATTTTTGTATATGAATTAAAATTCTGCTGGTGTTTTAAACTTAAGTATAGAAAAAATCTTTTCTAAGTAACAGTAATAAGTTATTACAATTCATTTATTTTCTAAAGCTAATTCCTTATAATAATTATGTTTGGCTAATTCCATATATTGCTTGGTTCAAAAGTTTGCCAACAGCTTCTTTATCAAAAGCGAGATATAGAGATATCCACGATCTAATGTTTTTCCCTTGAATTGATCTCATTTTTTTTTTTTATCTTAGGTTAATATGTTTTGTATTGATCTTATAATTACTAAATTAACAAACTATTTTAGTGAGTAACTGTTTTTATAATTTTTTTTTTTTATCAGGCCACACCACTAGTGGTTTTCATCTATACTTTTTAATCCTAAATGTTTCTATCAACTTATATGTATGTGAATATTTTTTTTGAATTCGTAATTCATAATTATTTTTTATTTATGAAATGTATGATTATTTTTTCCTATTTTAACTTCATGATTTTTTTATTGTGTCTCCTGTAAACATGGTATGAGAGACTCAGAATTATCTATCCTAGGCAAGACATGATATAAATGAAGTATTTAAATTTAATTTTGGAGGAGAATCATGACAAATTCAATAATTATTACATTTAAACTAAAATTTCATGATTTTTTCCCAAAAATTATTAATAAATACGATAATTAGTCATTGTAAGTATAGTTTCTATCCATCTATGCCTTCTAAGCTTAAAGGCTCGAGGTCAGATTCTCGATGATAGAATCAGGTGTGGGAAAATTTGCAAATTGAATGGGATCAGAATTACATGATTGGAAGGTGTCGATAAAAGTCCACGTGAACGAGGTCTGAGATTAGAAGCCAAAACAAAGAGTGGAGGATGATGACACTTATGCAAACCCTCTAGACATAAGAATTTTTAACTGTAATTTTAAAATGTAATTGAAAGTACATGAATATTACTAGAAAAAAAAATCATATCATAACATATCAGTTTTTTGAAACATTACATTGGTTTCACCACATTATATAAAAATAAAAATAATAAATAAACATAAATACGAATGTAATAGAATTAATTTAAGGGATAATAAAAAAAACTGCACTTTGTGAACACGCATAAATATTGTCATGAATTTGATTTTTTTGAACACAATAGTTTTAAACCACGAACATAAATAATGTAATACAAAATTATTCGAAGCTATATACATTAATAAAACAATAGATAATTAGCTCAATTATAAAATAGACATACACAAGATAGGAATCAATAAAAATATTATATATAAATTCAAAATATGATTAATATTAAAGGAAAACTAAAAAATAAAACAAATTAATAAATAAAAGAATAAAATGAAATTTATAAGAAACAAATATAAAAAGAGTATAAAATAGTATCATATTTTAAATAGTAAATAGTATCATATTAGTATCATATAGTATAGTATCATATAGTATCATAAAATAGTATCATATTTATATTATAAATAGTATCAAGACATATAAAATAGAAATTGTTAATAGGTTAAAAAATAATCACTGATTTAAATAGTTTTTAGTTGGTAGGTAGTGAAGCCATAAGTGTAAACAATAGTTGGACATTGTTAAAGTGATAAAGTGCCTTTTATATTAATGACAATGTGTAAAAATCACAGAAACGAAGTAAATATTGATTGTAATATGAAATTGTAGGATTAATTTAAGCGATATTTATGTAGTGTTTAACATTTTTAGAATCCTGAAGATGGGAATAAAATCCCTAAGCATGTAGATGAATAATCAGAATAAATGAGGAGTTATGTCACTAAAATTTAATTACTAGAAAGAAAAATAAATCAAATCCAACATATCATTTTTTTGTCTTGAATCGTTAGGTTATTAATGAATTTATTTAGCATGCTTTATTTGGAGCATTCTATGAGTTTATTTAAATAAATTTTATTCTTATTATTTGATTATTTTAATCTATTTTTTCCAAAGTTGTTTGGCAAATAGAAAATCGAAATTTCGCATACATGAGTTTTCATTGTGCCAGTTATTGCAGTACCAGTATGCTACAAGTAATTCCTCACATGAAATTACAAAATTTTTCCTATGAGGACGTTAAATCACAGAATCATTTTTTTTGTTAATTTAATATGAATTTGATGATATAATCATCAATTTTTTCTTATATTTCGCTATCTAACTTTGCAATTCAAGTTGTTCACAACTTTGAGGACACAAGTGTGAAGACAGTTTAGATATTTCCCGCTGTCCCTCTTCTATGAATATACTATCCAGATATTGTGAAGCTTCGTATAATGTACCGAAGTATAGAACATTCCAAATTTAATGTTGAAGGACATGGTTCTGATCCCGATTCGGCTTGTTCGACATCCTGCAGAAAGTAGGTGAAGGGAACTCGGGGGACCGAGAGGAATTCGGACTGCTTCACTTTTCAGAGCCTGGACGACCATTGAAGAAGGCCCTATTTCTGGAGCGAGTCCTTCTTCATCGTACATTTTACATGTTATACTAACTATATTGTTTTGCTCGTGCAAAACCATTTCGGAAGAAATCTTGGATGATGAGACAGCAATAAATCAGGTTCATTGGTCGTATTGGTTCTTCATCAATTTTAATTGGAGTTCATCTTCAAACTTTCGAATTGAAAGTTGGTAAGGTAGGGTATCCATCATCAGATTTGGGATTGCGTATGACACCATCAAAGGCGATTTTTCTCTCTAAGGTATATTAATTTAATTTTGCATGGAATTCATTGATGAATTTTCCATTTGTAACTATCGTAATTGTGATTGCTTAATTTTTTTTTGAACTACACTAACTACTAAAACTTTAACCAGTGAACCTACATGTTAAAAAAAATTATATTAATGAATTAATTAAAGTATTTAATTCATATTAAGTTCGAATTTGCATATGAGGTGTAGGATTTCAAAACCAGGCAAGCCCAATTACCAGATTTTTTATTGAATAGTTTTTCTATTAGATTATCTTTATTTAGAAGGTTTCCTCCCAAACGTTGTGAAATCACATTGAAAACGGCCATAAAAAAAATAAGGCCTCTTCCTAATCCAGACATTTACCTTTATAGACCAAATGTGAAATATTTTCAAAAATGGATTTGGAATTCCATACGTCATATAACTACCATAGTTGTCTGATTTGTTGATTATCTTCTCACTTATTCACTTAATTACATTACATTAATAAGAAACTAATGTGGAGTTTAAATATACGGTTTATTTAATTTTTATAAACTACTTACAACCCCCGTCAAGGCTTTGCCGTTCTCATAATTAAAGAACATATGATTTTACCTAATAATTAAAATTTTATTTATTAGTCAATAAAAATCTTGTATTGGAGAATGCAATTGAGCATTATTCCTTCAATGATATTTTCACACGCAGCAGTAATTTCTAACTTGGTTAAAATTGCGCTGATTAAGTATTTGGAGGTTACGTAAAAGAGTAATTACACATCCAATTTTGGATTTTAATGACTTCATCTGGTTAGATTTTCATTTCTAACAATAAAAGTCTATGAAAGTGTGACAAACCTCGTTTGTCTGCCACGCAACATTGTACTTTTAAATTTTTACTATTGTAAATTTTTTAACTGCTAAATCTTCCTAGAACTATGAAAATGGTTTAGTTAAAATTCGGTTCAGATGGGTTCAGTAGTTTTACCATTGTAAGTAATATTTCTGAATGATGCTAACCACATATTGCTCGATTTTCACTTGGGTCTACATGTCGCACCACATCTTTTTTAATAATTTAATTTAATATAATTATATTTTATTATAAATTTCAATCTCTTATAACGCCGTACATTTGTAACGTCTCATGTATAATGGTGCTCGCCACCTATCGGCAAATTTTCAAAATTTATTGTTATCCACATATTATCGCTTTTTTAATAACAATTTCATTGGAAATCTGCAAATTTTATTATTTCTAAACCTTTCTTAATGATGTAGTTATAATTTGGTGCAGATTGGTTCAGTAGTTTTCGCGGTTAGTGATCAAAATCTAATCGCAAGACAATTAACTATAGCGTTGTATAGATATTGTGTGTGCTTAAACATTAAGAGATGGGCAATCGTATCAACGAACTCCTTCAAAGAGTATTTACAATGTAAGTTGTTTTTACTTTATACTGTATTCTTGAAGGAAATAACTATCTCGTAAAATGTTTTGTATTATTGTTTAAACAATATTAAAAAAAAAAAAAAATATTGGTGTGAAGGAGGGTGGATTTCTATCTCTGACAGATATTGGGTATTACTCATTTTCTACCTCCTTTTCAATTTCTTGAATGGTCATTAAAAAACTACAGGTTTGGATTAGAATTACGCGTGATAAGATCTCAGCCAGCTTTAGACGAAAGTTCTGATAATGCCATATTACAATCTAGTATTGATGGTTTCCTTATGTACTATGATAAACAACATATAGCAGCTTTTAACAAACGGTGGCTGTGATCAATACACTAACTGATTAAAGACTAACTGTATATACGACGGAGGACCAAGAGACCTTGCCAGAAATGTCAGGGCTGGGACAGGTGGTTGTCCCCTTACGTAACTCTACCTGTAAACAGAACTAGTTCAGCAGCTCTTTCCCTTTCATTCATAGGCTGCCACGTGATTCAGGATCATTGGTGGAACCGTTGAGGAACTATAAAGACAACCCCGATAAAAATATGTGTAAAAACTGGGTCTCGAAATAATGGAAAAAGAAAAAAGCCTTTATATTGAAGATGTCGGGATCTGGAGTCATAAGTTGAATGTATGTAGAATTTGCTTTGATTTTTTTCCTCGAACAAGAAAGAATTTTTTTCAATTATTATTTATTGGCTAGTTCTTAGCCATGACGGTTTCAGTATTTTGGAGATAAACAGTTGGGAATGGGTGTGATTTAGATGGAATTCCAATGGTTGAGATTTTTTCCACCCAATAAGGATACCCAAATCTATGATCATTGTTTATAAATTGGTGAATTTCGGTAAGTCCATTCTATTTTGTCAAAAATTATGTTTTTTAGAGTAATTACAGGATTTTGTCTATAGTTCAAAACTTTACCTACTAAAATGTGCACAATTTAATAGTGTAAGAACGAATCATAAAGAATTATGATAAAAGATGATAAAAAAACTATTTTTTACTGAAAACAGATTAGCTCATACTTATAATAAAGATTTTGATTTCATTTTGGAAAGTATACTCCCAAGTTGCCTTCCAGTCCATTCTCGATAACTCTCCGTGGAGTTTGGAAAGATATTAAATCGGTACATAATAATATAGAACATTCGTTACTTTACAACACATTGCCATGGAATCATAAACAGCAGTTGTAAATTTCAATAAATGGAAAAAAAAGAGTAGGAACACAATATGTTCTCCCAGTATTAGTCTTATAAGTAGGCGCGGTAGCTCAGTGGAAAAGGCACCGTCATGCTTCCGAGCCAGAGTCTAGTTCGGCTGAAGGCAGTATTGCATATTCTGTTATTTCAGCTGTGAATCGACTTCGAGGTCGGGTGACCCTACTGGTGCACATCCAGCCTCTAAAAAGTGGGTACCCTTAATTGGAGAGAGAACTAGCGCTTGAGCGTGATTTCGACAGCTCCTTTCACAACGCGTTGGCTTTGTAACGGTACATCCTTACTATAGTGCTGAAACCAGGACACAGCATGGGTGGTAGTACAATTTATCTATCTGTAATATATATATATATATATATATATATATATATATATATATATATATATATATATATATATATATATATATATATATATATATATATATATTACGGATTCGCCAAAAAAAGTCCATAAATTTTCGGCTTTATTGAACTCCAAATTTCACAATAAACAATTTAAGCTGATTAAAGTAAACTGCTGATTTGGCTTTATTTTTTATAAAAAAAAAGAATACTACGTTATACACTAGCCCGTTTGTAAGCAATAGAAGAAAAATATAAAATAAGCAAAAATCAGCAGTTACATGTACAGACGGTTATAAAGCTGTGAACGAAGCGCGTCGAATATTACCGATATCACCCGAATTATATCGAAAGCAATGATTGGGTTGGTCGACTGGTTCGTCTTTTTACCAGCTGACTAGTCGGCCAGTGACTAGTTGGTAAAAGTCATTTTCGGGTCATCTATTGTATGAACATTAAACGCGTTTTCTACTGACATAAATGTTTATTTTACTTGCTTGTATTTATTATTAATAGCCAAGTAGGTAGGTTAAAAATATAATTAAGTTTAAAACTCCTCCGACTTTAAAACACTATACGACAACTTTTTCCAATAGTATTATCAAATCTATCTGATATTAATATTTCCTAATCGGGCATGCCGAAATGTATTTTTCTGACGATAGTTGGATATTATGACTTCCTGACAATTAAAGGTTAACTTAAATTTGATAACTAATTGTTTATATCATATAGTGCTTTGGAATTGGGGTTACAATAAAAAACAAACAGAAGTATTAATTTTGTAATTTTTTAGAATAAAAGAATTAGCCCAGCGAACACAAACACGGATGCACACACACACCTAAATGGTTTCGCTGGTTTTAATTTAATGTGATTTGATCAGTAATAATTTGAGATTTACTAGGAAGGCAAAATTTAGGACATATTCTAGAATCATGAGATCGAACCCACTTCTACATTTCCCAGCTTTTACTACGGGAAGAGAGGTCACTACACCCTTGTAATTATCTAATGATTAGGGTACTCACTAAAGTACTTGTTTAGCAAAACGTTATAATGTAAAAATTCTTGTTTTTATTGGAGTAGTTTCAGTTATATATTCAAAATATAAAATTAATGTTTTATTTTCCACTTACTTCTTAAAAACGAGTGACTATCTAATTATCTAAATTTTTGATTTAAAAATAAAATTAATAATATTTTTTTGTTTTGCGCCATATTTTACATATTCATTTTTTTTAGATATAAAAAAAAAAAATTAATAAATGCTAGTTAGCAACAATGACGGTTTGGATTTTTTAACGTAATTCTTTTAATTGTATTTTCAAAAAATATGATTTCATTTTTTGTTTGTCAATCAGGTGTAATAATAAGACTGCAGGGGGTCAGTATCCGTAAGTGGTACAGAGTGGGAACACAGTACATCTCAGCTTAAAATAGATCTTGGCGGGAGCGACTGCCTGCTATTTCAGTGATGTCCGGGCTGTGGGGTTGGTGGCGTCGAGAGAGTGAAGAGGCACCGGCAAAATGCACCGAATCCGAAACAAAGAAAGACGATGTCAAAGAAGACGGAGATGGAGAAGAGAAGGATTCAACGGATACAGATAGTAGTGAAACAGACTCCGAGTCCCAAAAATCTGGTGATGATACTGTAATTGATAATAGGGATATAGGTGTACCCGATGACTCTCCAATCAGTACCGAAGAACCTTCAGCTATTTCTGATTATGATGAAGTTAAAGAGATATCACAAGTATCCGAACAACACGAAGAAGATAAAGTGGAGGTAATAGAAAGTGTGGTGGAGAATATAGTGGAAGAGGCGGTGGTAGAAGATCACGAATGGTCTGACGATGAATGGGATGCGGCCCAAGTACCCACTGTTACCCTGACCCTCAACTTGAAACCTGAGGAAGGTGTTTGTACCATGGAAGAGAGTGTCACGCCTCTGTACGAACCACCTCCTTGCCTGTACTCAGCTGACGCCAAGCTTGCTCCAGTCTATTCAACTGTTAACAAGACTGGACAGAAGGATGATCCTTCTCCAGTTCCTCCAGATGTCCTAATCGCATCTCAACCGGAGGAACAGATCTATCAAGAACTGCCATTAGAAGAAGAACGGACCCGAACACCAACTCCTGTTCCGCCTCCTATACCCGCTCCAGACTGGGACGACTTAAAAAAGGACGTCATCTGGAGAATGGGAAAGATCAGGAGGGTAAAAAAATGGATTGGTGGAACAAAAGTCAACAACATACCCAATCGTCTTTCCAAGATGCTTAGTCAGGATTATCTTTGTCACCAGGTAACTACGAAATTATGACTATATTTGAAAATTTCCAATTGCCTAATGTCCTTAAAATAATTGTTGATAATTAATTGAGTTCTATTTTTTTATACTATACTATATTACTCTTTAGTAGTGAAAATTGTTGAAATAAAGAAGATGGAACGTTTAGACCATCTGGTATAATAAGTATTATAAATAAATATTTTAAAATAAATAATTATACGTACATATATAAACATAATATTAATAAGGCTAGTTAACTTAGCAATAGTAGAAAACTGCACAAGCATAATTACATTAGATTTTAACGTTTTTTAATAGATAATAACATTTATATTTCAATGAATTTAAACAAATAAAATAGTATAAATACCACAAATTTGATTAACATTGTAGCTATGTACTCTTCTACAATCTCTGTGTATTGTAGTTATTGAGATCATAAAAATCATATCATGTGATCATGTGAAAATGTTCGGGCTTATATAATTGACTATGTAACAGTATACACAGTCGTATATATATATATATATATATATATATATATATATATATATATATATATATATATATATACATTTATTTGAAAAAGTCGGACTTAAAAATAAAGGATAAAGGGCAGAGTACAATTTAGTGGTCCTGTGGGACGAATTTAAACGGAATGTCTAGATGGAAGTCTGATATTTTTACCTATCGGCCTTTCTATTATTTACTCCTTTCTTCTTCTTCTCTCACTTCTTTGTACAAGTTATTTTTTATTTATTATTCCTTGACTTTAAACTTTAATTTAATTTCTTAAAAATATGTTTTTAATTTATTTTTTTATGAATTATTTTAAAATAATTGTTAATCAAATTTTTATTGTTTTGTTCTTTTTAATGTTTTTTTTTAAACAATTAAAACTACAGAATTAAAAAAAATATGATGTTATCTACAATAACTCAGTCAATAAATACCTAATGTTAATAATTTGTTTGAGGTTTTATAAAAAACGTAAATATGCTTAGTGAAGTGGAGCAGTGTAGAATGTGAAAAATAAATTGTTGAAACGTTTACTTATTGTGAAAAAATATCTCCAGAACTTCAATATACATAATGACAGGTGGAATAGTTCAGTGGTTAAGATATTGAACTTCTTACACCAAGGTACAGTTTCTTCTTTGACGTGTTAGTAAAATATTATTTTCTGTATTGAATGGTGTTCAACTTTCCTGGCTCATTCATTGTATACATCCAATGAGTTCCAGACAATTAAATGTATTAAATGTAATAAACTTTCAGGTGACGCAGTAGTAGATTACGCTAGCAGCTTTAATTCCTTTTAGAAACTTGGAGAGTAATCTTTTACTGCCTTTTTCTTAGGTCAATAAAATAGCTTCTTTATTAGCATTTAGAAAAAAAAAATGATAGAGTGATTCCAATATAACTTTGATAATTTTATTGTTATAATTAAAATAATTATCTGCTTATCTGCTATAATATTACTGAATTTTATAATTTACCTTTTAATTTTGTAAAAGCTATTAATACTCACTAATAATAAACTATTTTTTCAGGTGAGTACTTTCAATTATCATTCAACAACGAAGATATTCAGTAAGTTCTACTAAATCTAGTTATATAATTGTTTAGTTGGTATTTTAATTTTGAATGCATCTACGATAACATTGTTGATAATTTATACTCTTTTGTCTACAGAGGCAAAAAAATCAGATATTTTTTAACAGCCATATAATACTGGCTCATTAATTACTGTCTCTCTCCAATTTTTTTCCACTCGCATAATGTTATATATTAAAAATTGCATTGTAGATCAGAAATATTCTTAGTTTGACACGTGTAAGTTCTTAATCAGTATCTGCGTAAGTTGAAAATAATTTGAAAAGTACAATAAAGTAATACTTTTAATAAATTCTTATTTTTTTAATTTGAATCTTATTTGAATGTAACGAAGAACGAAACCAATACTAAAGTATGCATCATTTAGATTATTTAATTGCTCTAACTTTATTTCTTGAGGTACGCATGATGGTATAGAAATATCAATAGAATTAGGATTGATGAATTAATTGCCACTTCTATTGGGATTATTTTATTAGAAAACTAGTTTCGAAGGCTAAACATTCATCTTCAGTTCTCAGGAGGTCTAAGAGGTAACAGTATAACTTTATTTACAGTTTAATTTATTTCTAAGAATAAGTTTTTTTTTTCTGTAATAAATCAAGCTAAGTAATTAATTTAATATTACAACAGCGGAAAAAATATCAAAAACTTTATCTCCTTGAAAAAGCTGTTACAATTTTAGTTTAGAAATCGATTAATGTTTGTTAAATATTGTTAATAAGTCATCCAAACCTTGAAGATATTATTTATTATGTTATTTTTAAATTAATAATTGTTGTTTTAATAATTTTAATAGTGGATGTACCTTGCTGAATTTAAAGCAAACACCCTATATATTTATAAACTATCTCTAAGTATGTATATATGTATATAAGGTCCTCCGCTCCCAGGCTCAGAAAAAAAGAATTCCCCCTCCTATGTGATGGGAATCCCCCAACGATGCATTTTACTTTTGAACCTAGGGAGAAGTGAACTGTTGAAAACGGGCTAAATCTAGCGTGACGCTTGGAGTGAGAATAAGTGGAGTTACAGCTTATACAAGTCCAAACTTAGTTTTATTTTACATTATTTGTAATGAAAATATTTTGCAATACTCTCTTCCGATTCCTTTGTCGCAACAATCAGCGTGTTCCCAACTATGAAAGTTCCGATTGAAGTACATATGCACTCTTATTTTCTAAGCCACGGGTACTAATAAAACATGAAAATGCCTTTTTCATGATTTAAATCACATTGATTGAATACTTATTTAAATAAAGTATTACAATCTGCTTCAATGTGGGCAATAAGTAATATGGATGGCTTAATGGATCCATTTACACATTATGTACAATAAGAAATAAATACAAAGAAGAGATAAATAATAAATAAAAATAAGTAAAGAATCTCATAATACATAGTACAATAAATAATGTGAGAAAAAAAAAATTAACAAAGTACCTGAAACTATACAATACATAACGTGAAAAAAAAAATTATATTTACAAATAATGAATAAAAATAAATAATACAGAAATAAAAAGCAATAATAATAGTAAGAATAAAAAATTAAATTAAATCTTAAAAATACATTCATACTTTATTTACAATAAATACACATCTAAATGATCCCCCAAACAGACTAGTCCTTCCACTTATAGAGGGACAAACAAGAACCTTCCTCCTCAGCGAAGGACATTTAAGACACTCACAAAAATCCTTAGCAGTAGGATGGCTGAATATTACTAAGGAGACATTGTATATATGGATTATGAGTTACGCTCTGTAAATTAAAATGAAAACAAAATATATGAACTTAATGTATAGTTATTGAAAGAAAAAAAAATACAGACACACACACACACACACACACACACACACATATATATATATATATATATATATATATATATATATATATATATAGTACTCTGGTGTCTGAGCTGGCAAGCACTTGCTGCAGGAGTCGGTGTGCTTACTGGCCTGGAGTTTCGGGGTACCAATTTTTATTCTGAAGAGGATCCCATTAAAAAAGCATGTAGTTTTTTAAACAAAATATTGTTAAACGTAAAGGAGGACCTATAACCTGAATATTGTAGAATAGTTATTTATATATATATATATATATATATATATATATATATATATATATATATATATATATATGTTAATATTGGTTTGTTAAAAAAAAAAAAAACACAGGTTTATGGTTTTAAAATATTTAAAAAATAAATAAATAAATGATAAAAAATATTTTTTATTAATTTCTGCAATACTCTCAATAAATTTCTGCTAACGCGTCAATAACTATGTTATGTAAATATAAGCATGAGTCTTTGTTATTAACAAATTATAAAAACGCATTTTCGATCGAATTAAGATTTTGATAAATCTTATCTCCTAGGCGGTCAAGGTGTCTAAAACAGTTATCAGCGTCAGTTTACTTGCTTAGAGATTCTGTATAAGTTTTCAAACATTTATTTTTTTTTTTTTTTTCGACAAAAGATCATCGTACATCTTCATTAAAGGACGGAGTTACTTCCATAAGCTTCCTAGTCTTCTGGAGGCTGAAGCTCCCTCCTAAACTGTTTAACCATCTATATTGTGGTGCACTCAACTATATTGTCATTACTCCAGACTTCTTAAATGTTTCTGGCCGTTCGGGTCCCGTTCTAAACTATAACAGTTTATTAGATAGAGAGATGATTTAATGAAAAAATAAAATCCTGCACTGATTTCCGGACAACCCAGTACCAGGAAATTAAAGCAATGAAAACTAACATTTAATTAGTTATACTTTCGCTTATGCAGCGAACATAACGCTCATTACATTGCATATTATTATGTAATACTGTGAGCTGCTTAAATATTGCCGGCTTGAAGGTAAAAGTCACTAATAAGTCAAGGAAGTAATATAGGACTTGTGTCAACAAGTCTTAAAGCAAAAAAAAAAAAAAAAAAAAAAAAAAAAAAAAAAAAAAGAGTCAAGGAAAGCCAAAATTGTAATTTTTTTTTCTCACAACTCAATTTGAAAAGTCCAGATTGTAAAATTTACGTTTTTTATCCATAGACAGTCGTTGAGAGTATTTCCCTTAAGGCTGGGGATATTAAAATAATTAAGTCGCTTTTAGTTGGAGTAGGATCTTGTTTAAAGAAAATACTGGCAATGAGATAAATGTGACTATTACTCACTAATTGGAATTCAATGTTTGTAAATAGATGATTGTGTGGTATTATTAATATTATACCTATTAAGAGTCTAGCTTAAAGAACATTGTAAGAAAAAGCTGTTTGTTAACCAATTCTGGCGACACTAGATCTGCGACTGATATTACAGAATTTAAATTCTTTTCTTTATGATAGAACTCGAACCCTGGGTCTGGGACTTTTGAGTCCCGTACATTATCCTCTTAGCTACCCTACTCGTTTATTTTACAACCAGTAACAAGTTTTTTACGAGATTTATTTAGTGTCCAACTCATGATGAGCTAAATCCTTAGCGAATGAAGACTAATGAAGGACTCAAGACCGAAGAAAGAGAAGGAGAAGGAGAGGAAGGCTTCGACTTTCTTGGCTCGGAGAGGTGGAGGATGATCTTCAGGCTGTGATGTGAAAGAATGGAGGACAGCTGAGGACAGGTCTGAATGTAAGAAGATTGTTTAAGAGGCGAGGTTCCTGCAAGGACCATATCGCCATAAGATGATGAACAAGAATACAGATTAGTCGATGAACTGTATTATTCAATAATAACGTTAAGTGATATTTTAATGAATAAATTATCATATTTTTATTGGTTTGATTAAATAATAAATTTACTTCTTACCTAAGATGTTGTATCTCTCTAAAAAACGAAACAAGAAGAAAAAATAAGGAAAGGAAATAATTCGTAAGTTCTGATGTATTACGTTTAAGCATCCAAGACAGAGGGTACTAAAGAGAAATTGGAAAATAGAAAGTATATAAAACCTACAGCGATTTTATTTAAAATATTTTCCTGTTTAACTTCTACGAAGACGAAAAAAAAATTGGTGGTATTCAGCATTCCAACTATTACAAAAATTCGATCTGGGCAGTGAATGTCTTTACACGATTACATTCTGTAAATCGACTTTATATGTTCCTTTAACGGTTTGAGTTTTCCGGTAAAAAAAAAAAAAACTCATTAGATCGAGAAATCTGGAATTCCTTCGTCGAAAGGTCTGCATGTCCGCATAATGAGATCTCGTGTTAATCAGTGGCAATGAAATCACTATCTAAACCGAAAGTGTAAAACGTGTAGTCAAATTAAAACTTTTATTCTAACCGTAATGAATTTCTTAAATAGTTATTTTTTATCACTCCACTGGTATATTTTAACTGTCATATCGTGTACCAAGAATTCTTTTTCTGATTGTTTTTAAACATTTATGGCAATACTTTCAGCTTGGTATTTTATTTTTTTGGAGCAGTACGTTTTGATATCTGAATGTTATAAAAATATATTTTTTAAGGCGGTAATATTATATCTCAATATATTTTATTTTTATTTGTTTTGAATACGGAAACACACTTCACATAGCACTGAATTCCAGCGCTACCCGCCTCAAGTGAGCGAAAAAAAGAAGTAAAATAATCATAATTATAAAAATAAGAATGATTAACATACTTATTATAAAGTGTGATTCTTTATGCATGTATATTCTTAAATATTTTTCTTAATAGTATTTATGTTATCGAATGTCCAATGGATACGTTTTTTACTTGTTTTGAATATTGTACATTTGTGTCTATGGTGGAAGTAACATCTAGGGGCGAGTTGGGGTTAGGGTTTCAGCTCGCTAGGTACAGAATGTCGTAAGTTCGAATCCCACCCGGGTGGGTTAAAATTAATTTTGTGGAGGATCCACGAAATGAATCTTGACCTTCCTACCATGGCTAGAATAGGTTGGTAACCTGTAGGATAACCCGTCCTTCCTGCCCTAGATGGAGTATATAAGAACCTTAACCCCATATAAAAAGATAAATGAATACAATGGTGAATCTGACGGATTTCACAGAAGAGTAATTCCACATTCGCCCCCATTCCTCCCCCCCCCCAAAAAAAAAATGTCTTCTCTGATGCCTTAGTATTGTCGTAGCTTTTGGTTGTAAATATAATTGAGAACACCTTTTAATACGCAGAATTTTTTAAGTTATAGTGTCAACAATATCTAGTAAAAGTGCTGATCCAATTTGCTAGTGTGTGGTAGGTAGTAAGCCGAGACTTATGTGGGAAGATTGTGTTTCGTTTGACCTTATGTATTAGTATTTAGTGGTATCAGCATGGAACTTCCGCATTTACAATACCATATTATTTTATCAACCTCATTATTATGTACTATATTTTTTTTATTTTGTACCGCTTCAGATCTTACTTCCTAGTTCTGGACGTGCATTCGCCTGATGAGTTGCAATAAAGCGGACACACCTGTAGTGGTCCATTATACATAAAATCCTTGGCATACAGTTAGGTTACCTACCGTTACCGAGACGGCATCCACCCTTTCCTGTGTCGTGATTTCCTGTATCGCTATTGTGCCGATTGCGCATGCGTTGCTCCTACGTTTCACAGCACACGAGTTCTTAGCAGTAGTTAATTGTTGAAGTGAGTTGAGTGTGTGTTACTTCTTCATCTATTCAAGGTTTGAACTCTATCTCTCGTAATCACTTTAAATTTTATATGAATTAGAAATGTTTTGCTATCATTGTTGCTGGTCGGTATTGTAGCTTCACCGTTTGAAAAATAGTTGATTTTAATTTAATTAATAATTATACAACTTACATATTAAACTGTTTATAAAGCTCGTAACGACTACAAGTTTTGTTTAAAATATAGTAACATTTGTTCCATTAAAAAGCAAAATGTTTTTTATTATTTATGCGTTATTACTAATGATTTATGAATTTTTAATTCAGTCAAAAACTTTTAATCGATTTATATAAAATCAGAATTTCCTAAATGTAAAACTAAAATAATATACTAATGATAACATTATTACAGAGGTTAACATTATTTTTACAAACTGATATTTAAATCATTCATAACGTTTAGTAACCTATGAGGTAAACAAAACTATTTTAACATTTATAATTGCAGAAAATTAGAATAATTACTTATTCTAATTGCACTATAAATACATGTTATGGAAACTTATTTTTTCTCATCTTCAGGCACTGTTTACTTACTTTTTGTTATTTATTTATTATTATTTTTATTTTTTTCATTTTGAAACATACATCGACGTACATTAAAATAATCGATACAATTTTTTGCACACATTTGCTAATCCATGTACTAATACATAATGTATAGTAGTAAGATCATAGTGCTTGAGGATAGAGAAAAATTAGTTCCCGAAACATATACCTAATGTACGTACATCTTGCGTGCGTCTTAAATACATAGGAGAATGGTGTGGTGTAAAAATAAATTATGTTTTCTTCAATTATTTCTTTTTTTAAAATTCCATTAAAAACAAAAAATGCGTATATGAATATTTCTCAGCATTAACCTAGAAAATTACTATAATTATATGTTAGGCGCTTTATAAAATAGTAATTTAATATTACTAAATATTAAACTTTAATAATTTAATATAATAACATTTAAAGTAATAATTTTACCAACTGAATCATTATATATTTTTTTATAAAAAAAAATATTGTTAAACCATCGGAAAAACACTTCCTTAAAAATTTCTTCTTATTATTTGATATGTATTAATTTTATGTAAAACTTTAAATCGCGCTGTAAAAACTGTGTGTTTATTTGTTTTGAGGAATAATACTAATAAAAATTTGTTGCATAATATTATAAATAGCACTATCTTCATCTTATTAGAGATTAAGATGGTGGGAGTATAAAATTTATTTAATATTTCTTTCTCTTATTGTTTTACTGCGAATTTCAGAATAAATGGTGAATAGAAGCATTAAAAATTAATAAATAATTAAATTATCCATTATAGTGTCACTGTTTTCAACTGAGAATTTCACTCAGACTTAACCTTCTTAATAAATTGTTTCCAAAACAGCTGTTTCATAAAATGTTACTTTTATTGACAATAGTTTATTACTTCTCATTTTTGTTATCACGTCATAGTTTATGACTGTAAAATAGAAAAAAACATGGAGTTATCTAAATTAAACAAAGGTACGTTCTTTGATTTTACCTTCCACGAGTGTTTATCTTACAAGCAATTGACTTATCTGGATCTCAGATAAACAGTATCTTTCCAATGCCAATATGTTCGGTTGTAAAAATATTTTGTTTTTCTTACCTTTTTTTTTCTGTTAGTCATCGTCGGTCTAACTTTTTATATTAATGTATTGAACCTAAACAAATGTCCTCATTGGTCAGAACGAGATTAGCCCGAAGAAGGTGTTTTAAATTTTAGAAAATGATCAGAAACTGTCTGATCCGGTAAACAAAATATCAAAAAATCATATGATTCCATCGGCTGTAGAAAAGTGTGTATGTGTAATTAAGGTTTTATTTGAGAAGAATGAATTGTGTTCAGATTCAAAGCTGAGCGATTTCTCTCTGTTAATTTTGTTACATTTTCAATTGAAGTTTGTAATCAGAATGTTCTTGCTTTAGATTGTGAAATACTGGACTCTGTCGATGATTTGAAGTGATGTTATTGAGCGAGTAAATGTTAATGAAAAATCAAATATCAAAATATAGTCAGATTTCCACAGGGCGGATTCAAATCAGTGTTGCTACTGATTCAAAATAGCTTGAGAAGCTCTCTATGCTACGACATTATGGCCTATAAAAATCAAAGCTTTTATCGCCAATTTCTTTATTGTCACAAAAATCCCAAAGAATTGGCAAGGCTACAGTTATTTGTGGTTGTAAAACGTTGCCAGTAACTTTAAGCTAGTTTTAGAGCTTTTCAATATTTAAATTGCAGATTTTGATTCGAAACTTTGACGACGAAAATATATGGTGGACATGATTAGACAAGCTGACAAAATTGTTCATATCAAAAATTATATTGAAAATTTTAAGGCGGTTTCTCTAACTAGCAACTGACGTTGGGCTAGATAATTGCTGAGATCGGTATTAAAGTTATTGAATTAAATCGATTAAAATTATTTCATTTATTTAAAAAAATTATTATTTTGATCAAAGCTAAATTAATTCGGTGTCTTCTGATACTGACGTGTTATCGAAACCCAAATTTTCTTTAAGACTGATCTCTTAGTCGCATCACTGAGTTACGAACTGTAATTTCAAATAAATTCTTAAATCGATTCCAGATTTTGGGAGTATTTTTATGAAAAAATATATTCGATTCTTTCAATTTATAGAATATCCGATTTCATCGTCTCGTATGTTATTAAATAATATTGAGGAAATATGTTATTTTGTGAAAATTAAATGCGTACTATTGAGGGTCAGTTATGTATTTTCTCCAATATGCTAGTGATTTAAAATATTATTTGGGTTACATCATAACTTTCACAACGTTTTAGCGGGTCTTAGAACATAAATTAAATCCATGGATACCAATCGGTCAGAGCACATAATCATTACATTAAAAACAGTGAGTTAATTTCCAAAGAAAAATAATTTGACTAGCATTCCGGTTTGAAATAGACATATCTTAAGCCTTATTCCTAATAATTTAAGAACTATTCAGATCAAAAAATATTTTCAAAATACTTAAATTTAATACTACTTAGCTATTTGTTTAATCAAATAAAATAATGTATTCTTATTTTTATTAGAAGAATATACGAAGCTGGTTAACGTATTAGAATTGAATTTATTCAGAAATATATAATATATATATATATATATATATATATATATATATATATATATATATATATATATATATATATATATATATATCAATGTTTCATAAAGATATTTTTGAAGAAAATTGAAAAATAAATGTCTTGTTTTGGAGAGATTTCAAAAGCCTGCAGATGGGATAGGATCCCGAAAGATGTAGTTTAGTCATGTTGGAAGAATACTGGAGATATGGTTATTGATATGGAATAATCTAACTGGAGATATTTGTCATATTATTATAATATTGTATATATCGATGTTTATTTGCAAATATATTTTTAATGTGTGCGTACATCGTTTCATTCTGTTACACGTTTTCGAAAGTATTTAATCATGAAGGATACATTTGTGTGAATTTGTATTCAGTGCTATGTTCAACATCCATTATCCTCTATAGTTTAATGAAAATATAAAAATGATTATAGTAAAAATTAAAATACTCATTAAAAGTAAGGTAATCATTTTTTTTTTAATTTCCACAGTGAAAGACATTAACATGGTTTCACTTCCGCTTGGTTGACCATCAATTCAGTATTGTTCATTTATTGCTCTCAACTGTTTTTTTAGATAAATATTCATTGTTCTTTGAAACAATAGAACAGAAGGTTCCTTGTATTAAAACATATTAAATTGTTTTATTATATTTAAATGTTTATTATATTTATGTTTATTAAGTCCTTACTTACAAGGTAGCATTCTTCTCTAAAGTTGTTGAGGGTTTTCTAGAATTTCGTTCATGTCCATTTTATCGTAACATCAATTTATATTTATTTTAATTTGTTTTTTTTTTTAATGAAAAAGTCTCTCATTGGGATTTCTACAACGTAATTTAATAAATAAAAGGCTTTGCGAACCCGAAGGATCGACATCTTCAGCAAACTGTCACACCTCCATCCAACTCAATTGAAACTCTTCTAAAGATCAGCTATGACTCAATCCTCCCATCTATGTCTCGGTATATACTTCGGTTTATTACAATCGAACGCTGATTGTTTTTTGGTTTATTGGATCATTATTAAATCAAATATTATATGATCATAATGACCGAACAGTTTACCCGTTACATGTGCCCGACTTCGAGTCCGACTGAAGGCAGAAAATTTATATTCTATCACTTCACCCGTGGATCGACTTAAAGGTTGGGAGACACTGCTGGGGTACACCCAGCCTCTAAAAAACCTGGCTGTTGAGCGTTTATTCTCGCCAAATCTGTTCCTTTTAGAACCATTGGTCCAGTATCAGAACATCCTTTCTGAAGTACTAGCTCAAGTTAAAACCCAAGATCTTTCATGGGTTGTAGTGGTACAGGCTTTTTTATTTATACTTTTAAATAATCATTTATGCCATTTAAATTATTAGGAGGAATTTAAAAATAAACTCATAAAGAACGGATTTTTTATTACCATTGAAAAATATATATGGCTTAGTGACCCTAAATTCTCGAAGTAATGAGGACAGGATGTAGGTAAGCAGTAACATTACTGAGGAGTGTCACGATGCGAGTGTAGTTACATGGTAATTCATGTTACCGCGAACTAAGTAGCTGCATTAACACGTTTTAGCACTTCATTGGCAATAGGATAGTTCTCTCCTGAGGGTTGTACCAACAGAGGAATGTGTGTCTTGGCAACCATTCATCCGTCTGACACCTATTATTTTTCTTTAGTGTAAATCTTTAGTTTACTCCAAAGAGAGACCACTTATTCATTCAAAGCATGTGCAATCTGCCATAGTATATTTGACAAATAATTGATAAAATTAAAGCAGTAATTTCATTACTAGTTAACACAGTAATAAATTAACAAAATATTAAAACCTAAGTACGTTAGAAAATATAAATAAAATAAGTGGACAGTGCTGATGATTCCGAAATAACACTGTTCCTCTTGGTAGAAGCAAAATTCCCCCCGTTTTCCCTCAGTCATTTCAAAAATTCCCTCCATTGCCCTCAAATAACAAATGTTACTTTTCAAATTTAATAATGTGACAGTATGTTTATAAATGTCTTTATATCTTAATTAGAAAAAAAAACAAACATTAATAAAATATAATATTCAATTTTATTTAATAACAAATATAAATTGAATTTTCAACATTTTTGAACCAATGACTTTTATTTACATTTTATACCAAACGTTTGCACACAATTTTTTTTTTTCGGTGGTTCGAAAAGTGCAGGTCTTACTCTAAGTAAGCTGTTTAAAGTGTCAGTACCCAGGTAGTTCATACAAAGTTGTATTAAGGTCTGAAAAGAGTCGATCAACACATGTATTTTAAAACGGGAGAATACTTTTCAAGTTGTAGCATCGATTTAATTTCCCTAATATTTTCCTAGAGACATCTTAGATTTCCCTTTATGTAATTCGGTATTGTTATATAATAAAAATATATACTTTTTTAATATTTATTGTAGTCAAAATTTACGCTACTGCGGCTAATTGACATTTTTGTATTAAAAAATTTAATAATTGCTAGAATTTACCACCAAAAAACATTTCCCCTTTTGGGCGCAGTCTTCTAAAATTTCCCCCTAACCGACAGCCCTGCAAGTGAATGTAGTAGAGAATTAAACGTAGAAATAACATGTAAAATGGTGATGAAGGTGATGATTCAGTAACTTCATTTATGAATATCTTTCTTAATTTTAATTAAGATTTTATTGGTATGATAAATAAAGAAAATTTTAAAAATACATAAATTTGAAAGATTCTTATAATTGAAAGAAAAAAGTATTATTAGCCCCCAGTTTTATCGGGACTTTGAAATAGTTATTTATTTCGTGTTTAATCACATTTGTCCTTTTTCCTTTAGGCTTTTAGTTGGACAAGAAGTGGTGATAGATTCAAAATAAATATAACTCCTTACGGAAGCAAATGGGAAACATCTCCTCTTGGGGGTTTATTTTATTGTTTATCTTTTGGCATCAGATTTTCCACAGTTCAGGTTTTCTTAAACGAAATTTTCTATAGTTTCCTTCTATTTTTTTTATATCGATGCTATTCCTTTCCAAAATAATACCTCACTTATAATCCTTAGTACTTCTTTTTACATATATAAACTACCTTAGTAATCTTCCACCGGCTGTTTTTTCATTTAATTTTTAAAACAATTTTTTTATTTTTCTATTCAATTTGTTTATTCTTTTTGTTTGCCTCTCAGCGTCATTAGACCATTTTTTTCCTAGACCTTCCTATGTTTGTCTTGTGCCGGTGTAATACAGAGTTTCCTTAGAAGTCCATTTTTTCTCGTTTTGTAAATACGATTTTTTCTCGTGCACTGTAAATAAGTAATATTTTAAGGAATGTTCAAATTTAATAAACGTTTAAATTTGAAGATTTTGTGATTTATTTGAATAATTATCGGATTATGGGTTTCGTCATTTGTTTAATAAACCTATTCTTAGAACTAAAACAATAACAACATAAATAATTTGGTCACATTTATACATATTTCGGCGAGTGTTCTTATATTGGGCTTGTTAAATAATTTTGTTGAAGTGTTTTCCCTTGAGCGGTTGTTTCGAATGAATGTTTAAATTTTCTAAGTGAATGGCTTCTATTATTATCTGTACTTGGACCTCTTCATTTATAGCCTTTGTCATTTTCTTCTCAAGTGATGTTCCCTTCACTATTTTCCTAAATTATTCTAGAATGATTCTAATCGTTTTATCATTGAGTTCGATGATGATTGCCAGAGAATACTTTTACAAATTATTAACTAAAGGCTTAGAGAAGGGCTCCTTGATAATAATATACGATTGACTATAAATAACATGATCGTGTCTCTCTTCATATTGTTACCAAGTTTGTCTAGTAAAAACAATTGCAAAATTATGCATTAGGGTGCCAAATAATTAATAAAGGTCAACAGAATTTCTTCCGAACTAGAATTCACTTTTGAGAATAAACTTAATCTCTTAGAATTAACAAAAGGAATCCAGATACCTGGGAATATTTCTTAACCATAGACCCTTGTGTCTCTCTCCGGTTATGTTTAAGATCTTCACGTCTATTCCGATTACGTTGTTTAAACCTTTTCTAGTAAAAGGACAAAGAGTGTTTAAGCCTAGATTAAAAACACAAAACAGTACCTTTACTTTGAGAGATATAATTGAAAAATCCTGTGATCGAGATCAGATCGTTTGCCAAGCCTTCTTGGATCTAACAGTTGAGCCACTTGGCAGGTCTACAGGATGACCCACAAATTCTTACATCGTCTGAACAGAAGAAATCGGTAGTCGCCGGGGAAAAGCAATGAGGAATATGAGAAATATGAGAGACCGTGATGCCTGGCACCAATGGCTGGAAACACCCTACGCTGGAAGATACCCTAGACTGGATGGAAGAAAATTATGAAGAAGAATTTTATTTAACGCAACGACTTTACACGTTCATTGTGAACATTGTGTTCCGCATGCAGTGTAGTCTTCTAGATTCAGTAGATTTTTTTTTTTCTTTTTTGCCAAATATTCTAGGTAATACTTTATTTTCTAAAATTTGAAAGCGTTGTTTTTTCCTTCGGAGTGGGAGAAAGGAAGAGTAATTTTCATAGGTAATATTACATTCAATGACTACGTCTGTGCTTCATATGCCATAAAATTTATTTGAAATGATTTATTGTAGTTTTACGAGTGATATTTCTATTTTAATTTACTTAAATTTTATTTTTAATTACCTTGTGAATTCGACATTGTTTGTTTTATTTTCTAATCATTTAAGTTTTAAAAAAAACTAATATGATGTGCTTGCTACAATGGTTCCATTGTGAAGTTCATCGCCCCGATGGAATGTACTAATAAAATAGCTCAAAATTATTATTGGAAAATCGTGACATTATATAGAACACGATAGTCGAAATGCCCGTGATACCTTCCGGCTACATGACAATTTCACTTTCTCTCATAGAAAGGTTAGAAAGGAATCGAATTGAAAATTTATGTATTACTTTTTCCTTATTCAAGTTAATAAGTTCAATGTTCCTTCATTAACTGAAATTTGTATTATTATTTTGTAGACTCCAGTTTTTTCCAGTAGTTATCTAAAACTCAAATTTAAGTAACTAGTCGTGTCAACAATCATATGAGCTAGGGAAATTCTGTCTAAATTTGAGATTAGAATGATTTCATGGGTGTTCTCAATCCATTTAGGCTTATCCTTTCCTGGTCTTAGCTGTAACTATTTCCCCTCCACTCCTCTCAAATTTCTCTGGCTCTTCTGCCTTCGGTCATCGATATATTATTTGTATTACTTATTTTTCTTATAAGAGTATAAGGACTTAAAATTTTGGAAGATTTTAATGAACTTTGATTAATGTAGGCAGAATTATTAGTTGAAACAAATGACTCATATTTCTGTAGGCTAAACGAGATGAACCTCATATTCTATTCTAGATTCTTGATTTCGATACCATATCATCCGTTTTTTTATTTGTACTTCCCTTTAACTAACAGTGTGTAAGAGCTGAACGGTCAGAGTTTTTCTTTTTAAATAATGATTTTCGTGTAATCATAAATATACAATTTTACTTTAGTTTTGGAGAAAAAAAGAAATAAAATAATATAAAGCAAGAGAATCAGACATTTTTAATATCTCTAGAATTTCCCAAGATTGATTTACAACACTCTAAGGTTTTAATACTGAATAAAATGTGGGACCCTTGAGTTTTTATTTGTCTATATTTATAAATGTTTACTTATAACTTACGTTACGTACCATTTAATACATTAAAACTGTAGTATGTTTTACTTAGATAACATATACATTTCCATTTATTGTAGATGTCTAATTTTTTATCTCCCATTTATTGAAATTTGCAATTGTATTAAAAAAAAAACCATACATCTAGCAAATGCGATTACAATTTTCATAATTGTATTTGTTCGTGAAGCAGATTGCATTGTAAACAATAAATTTTCTATATCAGAAGGTGTCGAGACTATCTTCTTTTCAGATACCTCGCGTTGTTGTCAGCTACAGAATGGAGATCAAGTTGAGAGACTGGTTTATTTGAATGATTATAAAAGGATTATAAAATTTATGCGTTTTACTAAAGTTAAATTGAAAACAAATTAAAGGAACATCATTCGCTTTGTGTATTAAGAAAATTTTATCTTGTAACAGGGTTTTCTTATTATCTGATGGCTCAGTAAAAACTGGAAGTTTTTTTTTGTAAAATCATTGCCTTTAATATGAAAAGGGAAAATAGCTGGGGCAATTCCATGAAAAAGTAGATGCTTGAAGAGAGTAATTTATAACAATGCCGCTTTGTCCTCAACCAGGAGAAAGCAGCTTATTGAAATTTATCGGAACACTTTCAGTTAACTTATTTGCATGTTATATAGGTTTAGTATCAATAATTTTCTCAATGGATGAATAAAATAAATAAATTTAAATTTTAGATTATATATGTATAAAAAACTATTTATTGATATTTAGAACTATACGTTATTTACAACAAGTAAATTTGAGGAAATTTCCTTAAACTATGAAGATGATGTAGTTAATTTGGTATAAATTGTTTCAGTAGTTTTCGTTGTCAGAGATCACAAACGAAAAATGGCTTGTCCTTTTATATAAGAGTATAGATATAGATTAACTTCAATGTATAATTATTTAACTTTTTTTACTGCATTCAAATTTACGAATACTCTACGGAATCCTATTGTATAATAGATTTAAACCAGAGTGTGCCTAAAATTAAACTGATTATTGATTCTTGAATATATAAAGACAAGGAGATACAAGACTGAATAAAGTTGACTTTTACAGGCCCGAAAAGGAAACAAACCTAGCACTTAACGACACCTTGCATATCGTACATTCTCTTTCCTGCTTTTCATTATAAATGTTCATACAGTGACGATACACTTACATATCCTGTGCAAAACGTATTTGATTTTTTTTGTTTTTCAGTCGACCTGCTCATCCTGAAGTATTAAAAGAAAAATTTAGCCCTTGAGGAATATCATATTTAATTCTCATTGAATTATTGTTAACTTTATGAGGAAGTATTGAAATCCCTGTCAAGTTCAATATCATCAAAACCGTTACAATGCATGACTATGCAACTCTCTTTCAGCTGCAGAGTGACCTCTCAACTCTTGACAGAACTTTAGCGTCATCTGCCGACCCAGAAGAACAACCTCAGTATGCCTCAAGCAAAAGAACATGATACGTATTTGTATTGTGTTTTTTTTTTTTCTATGAGATGATTGGGGTGGGGGTGTCTGATGGCATAAAAAAAAAAAAAAAAATGAAAGGATCGATAGAAAAGTGAACGGTAAACTAAAAGTGAATTGGTGAACGAACAAGACTTAGTCAATTGGTGGAGTATCGTTTACCAAGAATTTTAGAAAAAATTATGACGATTTTTAAAAAAATAATTAAAAAGGTGTAGTGTTTCATCTTTGCATTGATTTCCAAAAGGCTTAAGGTTCCATTCACCGCCAGATATTTGATATTGTGATTGAACTGGGGAATTGAACAAAATAAATTGTTTAATCCATTAAAGATTTGCATGTCTGAAACTTTTAATAAAGTCCCAAGTGGTATATCTTATTTTGAAAAGTTTGAGGTAAATTCTGGTTTAAAACAGGGAGATTCTCTATCAAAAAGATTTTGATGGAATTTTGAAAATTTATGGCGTATGAGGTCAAGGACAAAAGGTATATTGAGATCATTATGTAGGGTGGTATTTTTTATTCCATAAAAGATTTGACGCACGTTCTGGTTGGAAAATAAAATTAAGACTAAAAGCCGGAAATGTTTGTTATTTCTTGGTCACAAGAACCGTACACCTCGGTGTGTAGTTAGAGATTGGTTATGTCGGCATCGGAACTTTTTCTTAGCTAAGCCTTTTAGTTTATTTATTATAGCAAATTAAGAGATTTTTTTTTACATGTAAAAAAATGTAATAGTGAAACGATAATTGCTAAACAGTTGAAGAAGTGATAATATTTTAAAAAAATGAACTTTAATGCCTCCACCGCTACGCCTCCATTACTAGCCCATCGGGTGATTCTGTTCTCAAAGTAACCTAAATAGCGTTATGCTTTTTTATTCCGCTAAGAATTTTTCTTTCCTCTCCAATTAAGTTGACTTTCCCCTGAGTAAAAGTAAGAGATGTTGGCTAGGGGACAGAAGATGGGGGACTGATATAGAACCCAAAATAAATAGCTCCTGCCCTATCCGCGTTTGACCAATAAATAAAAGAAGCACCGTCTAAATTTATAGATTATAAATTAAATAAAATTTTATTCTTTTTTTTTTCAATTCGTCAATAATTTTATTATATTTGGTCCCGGCATCGTAAATTGACCCGAACTAAATCGATTGAGAATTGAGAATCTATAAGAAAACATACGATTGCATAAATATTATTTTTCCAGACAACATTCCATTTACATAAAGCAGTCATTTTTCTGAAGATGGATTTACTAACGAATGAAAGTCTGTATTCTCTGAATTATTAGTTTTAAAGGAATTATTAAATGACTCAAATAAAAACGTCAGGCGTTTTAATGTTCAGAAGAAACCGCTGGATTCTACTAATAATGATAGATCTAATTCGTATTTATTAAAAAATTAATTACTTTTTATTATTTACAAATTTATTTGTAAATAAGTAAACCAGCGAATGTGCTGAAAAAAAAATAAATATATATAGAGGAGGTAAAATATGAGGGAGACCAACCAGTACGTATAGGTACCTCCTCCTGATATTATATTAGGTTGTTCTTGCTTAAGGAGGTCCCTCATCCAGCTTCTTTTTTGCCTTTGGTACGTTACTATTATTATCGATATGTTCTTAACATTAGATTTAAATACGGGCTCCACTAAACCATCCAATTCATCTCGTATCCAATCCTTACAATCCAAAATCCTTCGTAAAATCCTCAATGCTCCTTACTTTGTCACCAATAAACTTATCCATAAAGACCTTAATGTTCCATATGTTGCTGATTTAGCCCACACCAGATACCTATCCTTTCACAGTAAGCTCCATAATCATTCAAATCCGTTAGTTTCTCAACTTGCTTCCCACTCCATTCCTGATAATCCTCCGAGGCGTCTGAAAAGAAGATGGCCCAGAGACCTTCTAGTATAGAATTTTTATTTAAGTGCTACTGATGGGTAGTACTTTTCATGTTTTGTCACGTTATTCTTATAGTTAACAGCACATTTACTTGATGTATATATCTTGTACAGTTGTAAATTTCAATAAATTGTTATTAAAAAAAAAAAAAAAAGATTTAAATACAAATTTAATTTAATCATATTGTATTAAAAAAAAAACTAAACAAGCTCATTGCTATTTACTTTGGGTGAAATTTGTAATACAACTCGTAAGAACAAGTTAATAGTGAATCTATACAAAAATAAATGTTAAAAGTATTAAACGAATTATTCAAAACCAATTTTGTCATTGAATTGTAAATCAGTTGGTTCATAAATTAAATCATACTATTGTTGGGATAGTATTAGCGTGACCAACATTCTATCAATCGAAGAAAAATAAATAAATAATGGCTTAGCGAACCGGAAGGTTCAATGCCGACACCACCAACCTCCTACTTGTTTTTCGTGATGAGTCCAATACGTGATGAGTATTATTTTGCCAGAACGTCTAGATTTTTTACAATTCTCGTAAATATGTGAACTGATGGCATTCTGAGTTCCAGAGTCATTGCTTATGAATACTTATGAAAAAATCTAAGCAGGTATCTTTGTTGTTTCACAAAACTAAATGCTGATCATAGGTCTAGAGAAATGTATGACAACATTGGAGAAGAATTGAATGATTTTATATCAGTTGTCGTAGGTATCTATGTTACGATATGGTTAATAAGCTGCTCAGAGATTTTCAGAAACTGGACTGGAATATGAGTTTCGAGATAATCATATACTCTCCACTCCCATCTCGATTATATTCCAGAACATTTTGTTGATCATAGATAGAACTGGACTGGTACTGATGTTGGTAGAGGAAACTAGGAACGTGTGCCCATTGGTTCTGTTTGTCAACCCCCGGTGGCTACCAAAATAAAATATCAACTGATCTGGGATTCCCACGACATTACGAACTGAACTCTGAAAACCTCGTCCCAGCGCGCTCAGCCATCTCTGCCTCCCCAGAGAGGGATAACATAGGGAACGGTTCCATTAAGATATAAAAACATTCGACCTACAGTATCGTTGCTTGACCCCTTTAAGATGGTAAATATTGCTAAAATTTATAGAAGTGCATTTATTTTATCGTTATCTGGTTACTCTTTACTTACCCAGTTTGTATAGTGATATTGCTGAAAACTCAGTCAATTTACTCTTTAAATGTTACAGCATATGATGAAATAGAACGTTCCGCGTTGAATGATTTGAATGAGTAGTTGTGGTTTTATAAAATGGCGTCTAATAGTTTATACACTTTAAAGGACAATAATTACTTTGAATGACTTAAAAAAAAAAATATCTTTCAAGGTACTATTTATTTATTCATTGTTATTGATACACTCTTCAAATTTCATACCTGCGCAATTAATTTGGTCATGTATACTATTATATAATAGGACAAGCCATATTTAGTTTTTGAACACTGACCACGAAAATTACTGAACCAATCTGTACCAAAGTTTAACCACATCATCCTTAAAGTACAAGGAAGGTTTAGCAATAATAAAATCTACTGATTTTTAGTAAATTTGTTGTTTAAAAAAGCGATAATGTGTGGATAACAGTGACATCTAAGACATGAGAGGTCACAAAGGTACAGTGTTAAATAGAGGTCGAAATTGATAATTTTTTTTTTATTTAATTGAAATATTTTAAAACAAGATAAAAATATGTTGCCGACGTGTAGTTTTTGGTAGAGTTTGTAAATCGAGCAGTAGGTGGTTAGTGCCATTCCGCAATTTTCAAATTTTACTTGAGGTACTCATGATGGTATAGAAGGATCTATACAATTAAGATTGATGAATTAATTGCCACTTCTATTGGGATTATTTTATTAGGATACTAGTTTCTAAAGCTATACATTCATCTTCAGTTCCATGTTACATTGATTATATACACTAAAGTTTTCAAAAATGTTAAACAAGAAATCAAACATTAGTACTCACTTTAAGAGATCTAAGAGATATCTGAAATATATCCATCGTAGGAAGGGGAATGGGCAGGTAGGTTAAATTATTAGGGTTTACAATGGGATTTCCCTTATGTCTTATTGAATTTATCAGTTCATATTGGAAACAAATTTAAAATAGGGCTATTGGAAATGTTTATTTGGTCATTTAAACAAAAATCTGGATCGGTTTTAAACGTATTTCTGATTCATAAATATTTATTTTTAGGTTATCGTTAATAAAATCGTTTAAAACCGGTCTTGATTTTTGTTTAAATGACGAGATAAACATTTCCAATAGGCCCGTTTTAAAATTGTTTCCAACGGGAACGGAAAAATCCAATGAGTCATGAGAGATATCCCATAGTAAACCTAAAAAATTTAACCTACCTGTAGTAGTAGTAGTACCTAGTACTAATGTTTGATTTCGTGTCTTGCATTTTTGAACAACTTTAGTGTATATAACCCGTGTAACATAGTACTGATGTGTTGAAAATTTTGTGTGTTTTAGAACTGAAGATGAGTGTTTAGCATTCGAAACTAGTATTCTAATAAAATAATCCCAATAGAAGTGGCAATTAATTCATGATTCCTAATTCCAAATTTTAACTCCATCATTTTCATAGTTCTAGGAAGGTTTATCAATAATAAAATTTATCATAGTAGAAATTTAAATTTACAATGTCGAGTGGCAGGAACGAGGTTTGTCACACTCTCATATACTTTTATGGTTGGAATTTTAACCTGGTTAAAAATTACTGCTATACGTGAAAATATCATTGAAGAAATAATGATCAAATTCATGCTACAATACAAGATTTTTTATCGATAAACAAATAAAACTTTAAATATTAGTAGAAAATATCTAACCTATTTACTGATGAGAGTTGAGTATATTTTTACGTATATTGAAGAACATTTTTCGTTTTGCCACTTTGCATCTATCTACACTACTTATTTAATGTATTGTAACTGTTCCTTGGGTCTGTTTTACTTATTCTACGTGTTTCCCTTGGGCTTTGTTATACAACAGCTACGGTAGTTTAAATGTTTCTTACCTTCTAGCCGAAAGGTAGTCGTGAATAGACTTGATTTAGGTCCGAAACCAGTTCGTGATATGTCTCGTACATTTAATTATCATTTGATAACCATTTATTTATAATATTTTTAATAAAATATTACAAAAAAAAAGAAATATTTTGTTTTTATTTCCGACTTGAATAGATTTTGAATTAAGATTTTTTTCATATCAGAGGTGCCATTGGGTCAGTTTGATATGCCTATTTCTGTGACGAGTTATTATGATTAGTTCCCTTCGATTTACTTGCAGAAGTGTTAGTGATAGTGCATTTTCATTTATTTTTTTTCATTTGTTTCTTGGACTAAAAACCAGAAGTAGGACGACATTTTTAATCAACCTATTAACACTAAGCACTTGGAACGTTTTAGCTTTATTGACACCTATGTCTGTCAATTCGTTTTCTTTCATTTCTACATAGCTATGGACCCTAGTACGTTTAGTATTTAATTCGTATTATGAATTATTTGTATCATGTTCTGTGGTTTCTATAAATTAGGGATTCGGTGGTAGCTATAAATTAGGTGATGCATACTTTTTTTTTTTAATCTCTTTTGAATCGTTTATTAATTCGAAGTGGATGAAATTATTAAATGTATATTTAAATTAATTGAGTTACAGACTACTTCAACATTTGTCTAGAGAAACGTTTAAAGCTCCCAATTAATTACAAAAGACTCATTACATGACTGTAATTAAACCTATTTGGACGTATGGAGTTGAGCTTTGGTGATCCACTAACCATCTAATTCATCTCGTATCCAATCCTTACAATTCAAAATCCTTCGAAAAATCCTCAATGCTCCTTACTTTGTTACGAATAAACTTATCCATAAAGATCTTAATGTTCCATATGTTGCTGATTTAGCCCAAACCAAATGCCTATCCTTTCATAGTAAGCTCCATAATCATTCAAATCCACTAGTCTCCCAACTTGCTTCCCACTCCATTCCTGATAATCCTCCGAGGCGTCTGAAACGAAGATGGCCTTGAGAACTTTTAGTGTAGAATTTTTAATAAAGTGATACTGATGAGTAGTTCTTTTCAAGTTTTAAAATGTTATTATAATCATTGTCTATACATTAACTTGATGTATATATTTTGTACAGTTGTAAATTTCAATAAATGTATATATAAAAAAAAAATTAAGATATCCTTCTTGATCCTACGAACCATATTTTCAAAAACCTCTAAGCTACAATTTGATCTACGCATTAATTTTTAGTGTCACCTTATTACTTAGTGCAAGAGAAAACATTCTGATTCTAGTTTTTATAGAAATAACAATGTCGAGAGCTCCATTTTTTATATATATATTTTTGTAAACCATATTGCAGTCGCCTAATTAAAGCAATAAATTATTATATATTAGTATTTGTATAACTTAATTGCTTATGATATAGTTGCAAAACATAATTTTTTGAAATGGATTACTCAAACTGTTAGGCTGTCAAATTTGTGAATAAGTTTTTTAAAAAAATAGGTTAATTATTTATATTTAAATTGAATATAGCAATTTATTTTATTTTTATATACGATTTGTTATCTAATTTATTTTAACTTTTAAAATTAATAAAATATGAATTGTTATATTAAATAAAATATGTATCGTGATACTTAAATTAATTAATTAAATGAGCCAAATCCAATTTACACATTTTTTTCTTAGTTTTTTTTTTTTTTTTTTGGTATTGTTTATCTACAAAATTATCTTCAATTGGAAGGTTTTCTCCTGAAAGTAGTTAGATGATATTAAAAATGGCCTATCATCCAGACCTAATTCAGCTAAACGTTTACCTTTATCGATCAGCTGTCAACAATTTTTAAAAATGGACTCGATTTGGAATCCTATTTAAATTTAATTCATAGCTATATTTTTCACACACACACACACACACACACACATATACTTACACACACACTGTTTAAAATTGACTCCTTACTCTCCCACAACACAAGGACATAAGAATCGTCCTTCACAGTGTTTCTTAAGAAGGCAAACCAGTTTTTTTATTAAGTTGTCTCGTGGTCAGCCTCACCAAACCACCGAAATAATGTATTCAACAGGAAAATCGAGGAAAGATTGGTCTTATAGGGATCATGTTAAAATTACATACAGCTCAGTAAGAGTTCCTGTTATATAATCCCTCATAATAAAATATTTACTTGTTATTTAATAATTGTTTGGCCTAAAAAATTAAAAATAGTTTCGTGATACCTATATTCTTCCCAAGGTATTCATTTTAAGTTTTTAGTAAGAAATTTTTATATGAATTCGTTATAAGCTTTATTTCGTTATTTCATCCGCAATGATTAATATTTGAAGCATTATATTTTTAACAATGAAGAAGTGACTATGTTCAGGTAAGTTCTTTCAGAGTATTGATTAATGGTTTTAATAATAATGTATTATTGGTGTTCTAGTTTAATTTAATAATTAATACAAATAAATATATATTAATTGTTTTTATTGTTATTTCTTCTCCATCAAACTTCATTTATATGAAAATCATATCTTAAAAATTAAAATATACCATGCAAAAAATAGTTAAATGTTTGGCCCTGCATAGAAACAAAAAACTCTAGAAGCTTCTAAAATGAAAATGTTATAGCAGATGTTATTTCTGGTGAGGCAACCAAAAGCCGGTATAACTTTAGGACGTAGAATTTTCCTGTTACATACTCTATTGCTCATATTTAAAAAATGACTCAACATTCAATTATTTGCCAATTTTCTCATAGATTAAGTATCATTTCCTAAGAAAAATGTTTCTCTTAAAACGTTCAATATCAGCACTTAGTCAGAAAGTTAAAATAATTGTCTGTTCCTTATCTACGCTATGTACAATGCTATTGTATTTGTTTTTAGTACGATTAATTTTAATGTATATATTTGCCTATAGTCATTATCTCTTTTAAAAGCTTAAACACTAATTGCAGCATAGATAAATAATTACAAATATAATATATATTATAATAATATTAGATATTTTAAAAATAGAAAATACATGATTATAAATTTATGAAAATGTATAATTTTATATTATAAATCGACTCATTAAAAAAAAATTAACAACACCAACAGGGCTAGAGTGTGTTAAAATGTTACATTTTTGAATGTGAAAAAAATAATGCGCATTTTGGGAGTTAAAAAACTATATCCCCAACCAAAAGACATCCACGTAAAAAAAAAAAAAAAATTGTTTGATACTCTGGCTAGGAGCAAACCCGAAATCGTAATTATATAAATATCTTATTATTGTCATTACCACAAAAATAATGGTTTGTTTGACTTCATTCAATATTCCCCCAATGTTTCCGATTTTCTGTCTGTAGTTCAGTAGATTAAGGAATCACTAGGTTATGCTAGGTAAAGATAGTAGACCGGTATTAATAACTATTTGTACTCAAGGAAGCCATTGACGTCATTTTGATTGAGTCCCGAAGAAAACTATTATCATATTCAGAGTTTTTCTGTTTAAATTAATGAATACTTACTTCTAAGAAGTAAGGCCATTGACTATATATTAAGTGGGATAAAATTACCCGTATCCAAATAAATTTAATATTTTTTTTAAAAATACATTCATTATCGTTTTCCTGTCCCCGTTTTGATCTTTATACCTGGAACGGGTTCCATCATGAATCGAACCTAGATGGTTTACAATAATTACCGACCTCTTAAGGAAACTAAATTATTTCTTCAATTACCTAATTACCTCGCGGAAGTGAGTCGAAATAGTTTACTACCCTCCAATGACCCAGTTTTTCAACTATCGAGTGTCGTGCCTCAGGACTGCTGATTTGTGCTGTCAAGCGTTGACTCTCTTTCCTGCCCTACATCCTTGGATCTCATAAGAAACTATCTGTAATGGCTAGTAATTGTCTTCAAAGATCTAACATTTTTTTTTATTACTTACAGTTATTGATATTTTTTGACCAAGCATCATCCGTCGAGAGCTCTTGTTAAATATTGGTAACTATACAATTCATATAGTCATTCAATTTATACAGTCCAATGGCTCCATTCACATTTAAATGAATCTATCTTATATTTTTGTTATTCGAAATTATGGTTATTACTTCAATATGAATATGATTTGTTGCATTTTCTTAGAAGTGTTATTTTCTTTTTGAATATCCTAAGCTTTACTCCACTCTATTATAAAAACGATAGCTATACTTCTCGTTCTTTTTCTCAAGTCAGGATTCAAGATGAATCGGGTGTTCCTCCTAAAGTACTTCAGAATTGTTGTACTTAAAATTGAGGATGCATCTTTTGTTTAGGAAAAGATTTATTTATTTATTTGATTTTCGGTATGCTGTTTATAATACAATTTTCAAACAACCAATTCTTGTTTATATTTTCTGGCGAGAATTCTAACTAAATTGAATCTATTTGAAGAGATAACAGCTGCTTATATGATGCTAAAATTGGCTTATTTTATTTAAGTAAATAAACTGACGTTATGTATACGAGTGATAAATAGTTTTGTTCGATTTATATTTCAATTTCCAGGCATGCACCTTTCTCCTGATTTTATGAAGGGTGTCTCTATCCTTACAACCGTCGAGAATAATTTTAGGATATTTTTGAACTAACCACATTCCAATTTCTACAGTTTAAATCTTCTATCTTATCATAAAATTTAGTTATAGACACACTCCTAACATTTATATGCTCCGGCTCACTGGAGTTCTGGATTCGACAAATCTTTCCTAATCCGATCCTCGCCCCTTGAAATTCTTTCTCTGTCTCTCACTCCAATTCTATTTCTATTCTTTAAATCCCTCAAGAATTGCAAGTAGATTATTTGTATCTATAACCTGTAAATTTGTGTGTGGATTTATTCACTGAAATAGTTCTTCAGTGCTAAAAGCTTCCATATCCTCATTTAATTTTATTATTTTCATTTTTCAGTTGGTCATTTTTTATTTTTTGTAAGTTTACAAACTTACCGTTTGCTAATGGTATGTTTATTCTTGATGATTTTGTTCTTAGTAAATGAAGTTTTACTATTATCATTATCAAGTTATATAAAACCTGAACAATATTTACCTTAATGAAAAACTTTGATTTACTTGTAGAAAGGATAAGTAAGATGAAGAATTTTCATAATGGATGACAAATTAAGTTGGAATGATAAATTGGCCTCATGGATTAAAGTGAAGCAAACTTTAAACAATGCTTACATAACAAATTGAATAATTTGAATGTTTAAGATAGACGTTCGTTTTACTCACAATCAGATGAAAACAAATATTTACAGTTCAGATGAAATATAATATATGAAAAAATATTTACATATTCATGTATCCAAAAAAGGGCTTTCTAATAATATACATTTTATGTTTCAAACGGATAGTGCCAGTGTATCCAATTCATTTTAACCATCATTCTAGAATCCGATCATAGGTTCGTATTCAGTGACCATAAACATCCCTAAGCAGCAATTTGTATTCGGTTTTTTGGATTATAGCTTATTTTTATTCTTAGAAATACTCAGAAGAGCAAACGGGTATTTTAACTATAAAACATGAGAACTATATATATTTTTTTTTACCGATTTGTGTACTTCAACCTTCACTTAAAAGTTGAAATATCTTGTGGTTTTCAGTTGAAATTTCTATTTGGAATATTTCGGTACTCAGTTTATTTATCTGACTAATTTTTTTTTTTTTTTTTCATAAGTATTTCTTTCCTAATGTTATATTTTTGTTATTGATTATTTTCACGCTATAAAATTTATTATTTTCACATGAAGACGTCCGCACTAACAGGATCCTATTTTATTAAGGACATTGTGAATTAAGGAAAGAAATGGTTAACCCGAGAGAAAGGGGACATACGCAGGAATCGCAAACGTGTTGGAATTCTAGGGACACAAAAATCTCTTTCGAACTTTGTCTCATTTTTACTTATTCTACATTGCCTAGTTTTTGAATAAATTAAACACACTGTCTCTCCACAATGCTCTTACTATCAACATGTTAGACCGTTCTTCACGCCATCATGATTTTACTTAATATTTATATGATGTATGTTCCTGTTATTATCGTTGTTCATCATATTTTTATATCTGTCCTAGTTTGTTTGTTTATAGGGCTCAACTTCCTTATGTACTCCAACTAGTCCAGGAAGGACGGGTTGTCCTACAGGGTATCAACCTATTCTAGCTGAGTGGGAAGGTCAAGAATCATTTTATGGGTCCGCCACGAAATAAATATTAACCCGTCCAGTTGGGGTTCGAACCCACGACCTTCTGTAATTTGTCTTAGTTATAATATAACTTTTAATTTTTTACAGTAAATAGTTTGTAAATGTTTGTTCATTTCGTTCTAGTGCCTGTAAATTATAGTATATCACTGTAACATTCATAATAATGATATTATTGAAGAACGAGAAATTCGTACTTATATGAAATTTACAGTAAGTTGCCTAGTTGTTGCTTTGATGATCCAGTTTTATGATTTCTTACATCCTATTGGTTACCTGCCAATCTTAAATATTTTGATCAGGACACGATTGCTGTTACCAATTCGGTGCAGGTAATCGCTGATTCTAATTCATGCCAACTAATTATTTCAGGGCACGTCTGTACTTTCCATTGTGTTTCGGAAACGTTCAGGGGTTTCTGTTTCAATGCTAAGGTCAATGTTGGCCGAAGTTAAAAAAAAAAAATCACCTTTGCCATCAGTATGAACGTGAATATATCTAGTTGCTTTAATGGCAAACAGTTAAGCCTTCAATTGCTCAAGGAAAGTCATTTTTACCTATCAAAACCTATTTTCTCAGGATCTTTCCATCTTTCAGAAAATATCATGTTTTCAGACAAACTGTCTTTGTCAGTTTTGAACCGCTTTACTCTTAAATTTCCTTTCGGCCATAATTTGGCAGATGAAATAATTAAAGTATGAAAAATCACAATTTTTCTCTTTTTAAGAATAAATCTAGTTATTTTGATTTTCTAGAAAATAAAATAACATAAATAGTATCGATATAAAGTAATAAATAGCAAGAATTTGAGCCAAAGTTGATTTTTTTTACATTGTTCTGACAATATTGGTAAATCATTATGATTACAGCATTTTCAAATCCAATGTGGATGTGTGTCTATATGTATGGACAATAGTGCAAAAAGATAATTAGAGGACATTGATAAAACCAACTCAACAGTATTGATAATCAATGAAGTGGCCCGTCTTGTCTGATTGAAGACCGGGAAGATTTAAAAAAAAAAAAAAATCAACTCACTAAAAAACTATAGACACTATTTCTTCTTGTCTAGGAAAAAAAATAGATCATGGATATGCCTATCTATAACCTACTGCTTCTGATAAGGAAACTGTCGGCAAAATTTCGGCAATAAAAGGCGTCAACACTAAAAAAATGTAGGCAAAGCGTGGCTTTTTTCATTCAAACCAGTTCCTAAACGGAATGTCCCAAGAACAATTGTTATATAAAAACATTTTCCATTAAATTTCTGATAAGGAAACTCGTCAGATATTTGATGCAAGCAACACGAACAGAGTAAGATCGTTTCAAAATGTTACACTTTTCAGTGTGAAAAAAAGCCTAACACAATTTGAGGATGAAAAAAATCTTATCCAAGAAAACTGTAGACCCCCAGTATGTTAGCATATTTACTAAATTTTGTTTAATTAAATTGAAGCATATTTTTATTCAACTTCGTATGCTTTAACATAACGTGGTAAATAAATAATATATATGAAAATGGATTCATGAACAAAGTTTTCTATTATTGTGCTTTGTTCTTGAAAGACAATTTAGTCATCATTGTGCTTACTTATTTCACCAGATACATCTTTCGCGGTTAGATGAACCCACAAGCGTCGTTCAGACTACCAATGTCCAATCCCACATTATTTTGCCATAAAGAAATCACAGTCTCAGTAAAGTAACGTTCTATCCACATAAGTCGCACATCAATTTTAAAATTAAATCATTTATTAAATTTTAATATTACTTTTTGGTTTAAATATCATAAAAATTCAAACTCAATAAAATAAATTAATGAATAATTAGGTTACATTTAATCATTCTTTATGGTTTCGGAAAATATGACTTGTCGGTATTGCTCTTAGATTCTGCCATTTTTATATATTATATTGTTTTTTATTCACATCATTTTTAAGATTATGAAGTTGAATGAATATATGCTACATATTTAATTCAATGAAAGTTCATAAACAAAGTAATACATATTTTTTTTAATATTTTATCATGGTCCTTTAATCTGATAAGATTAGCCACTCTTTTTTTTCTTCTTCTTTTGCGACGTTCTCCACTTTTCTTTTTGCACTATTGTACTTTCCACATTTCTGCACCACGTGCAAAAGAGTTGCCCGTTCCTTCTCAATGGAATTGTAATGGTTAAAAAATATGCTATTGCCCAGTGGAAAAACCGCAGATCGTTAAAGTATTCCTTTTTTTTTTTTTTTTTTTTTTTTGTGCTTAAGACTTCCATTGAAGCCCTATACTGGTCTGGGTGGGAAGGTTAAGTTTGATTTCGTGGGTTCGCCACGAAATAAATAGTGGGATTCGAACCAACGACCTTCTGATTACATGCGCGCTGAGACCCTCGCCCCAACTCACTCGGCCATTGAATCCCCAAAGTATTCCTCTTTAGATTCATTTATTTTTTTTATTTTTTAAGAAAATCACACATTGTATGTACATTAGACAATTATATTTGATTGAAAGCAGTCATAGGACTCCTATCAATTTTTTAGTTTTCAAATCGTTAAGTAGATCATTATGCTTAGGTTTAAGAAATCCTAAATCCTAATTATATGGGAAATCTTTCACAATCAATTTTTTTTTTCATTCCTTTCTTGCTCATACAACATGATCAGAGACGTGATCTGTAATACGATAATTCCCTGAAAATTCTGTTCCTTTTCAAGTTGCTCTTTCACTTTTGTGAAAATACTTTCTAATGACACGTCTGAATTAGTAGGATCCTCCATTAGTATCTTTTTGCGATTTGTTCTCTGCGAAATATATTCTATTGCGCTTGCGTGTGGAGAATAAACGATGTGTATCAGACGCGTTCACTGGAATGAAGAAATTTTTCGTTTTCACTAACCTCACTTAGTTCTTAGCTCTTTGGGACCATTTATCCCTTATTCATTTGGCTTTAAACTGATTGAAGAACGGGCAAAATGAGATTCTTCGGGATATTTATTTACAGTCTGCCTTGCCAAAGTAGCGTGAGTTGAATTTAGAAGCACGTGCTTCAGATTCCTGTCTGTACATTTTAGGAAACGAAATAGCGTCTTTTAATTGAATCTTGATCAAAGAACCGAGATAAAACTATTCCGCATTAATCAAAAATACTATTATAATCATTTATATTTCATATATATTTATTCTCTATATTTTATTAACAATAAATTAATAAATATGAAAAACTAAGGGATAGTATTTTATTTATTTATTTAAATTTATAGCTTCATTTATTATATAAGACTTCCTGAAAAAGATATAGTTCTTCATGTTTTTAGATTATACTTTTATATTATACTAGGCTGTTACTCAAGTGTTTGTGCATGAACACAACTCTTAGTTTCAACTCTCATAAGTAATCCTATTAGAATGTTTTGTTCCTATTATGTTAATCTTTACTTTGATCAATCGTTTAATTCCTTGTAACTCGAATCGACTTTATAGAGTCACTTATATTTTTCAAACGAACATGCAATGTTAGAAGAAAAATAGAAGAAGGAAAATTGTCTAAGCATAGAGGCAGACTACGAAGAAATTTGAGCTATAGGATTAGTCAACTATTCAACGAAATTACTATGCCCTTTGATTCGTTTCAATCAGTTTAAGAAAAGAGTGAAGCTTTGTGTTTGATGGTACATCGAGGAAACTTTGCATTTTAAGCTTTTCCCTGATGGTCGGACAATTAACTCAAATCTATACTGTGCATAGCTAGACAAAGTTTATTAAGTTTTGGGTGCATAGTACCCCGCTATGGTCAGCAGGAACCAAGCCAATTTGCGAAACCACAATTACTCTACACATTGTTCTCGTTTGACCTAGAAAAAAATAAGGGAACTGAAGAGATTAAACATCGCACCATCAGATTTTGGTTTGTTTAGATTATTGGCTCATTTTTTAAGCAGTTAGATCTTTGATAATTTAGAGGACATGAAAGGTGGATGTAAAAAGTTATTTGCCTCGAAACCAAAGGAGTGGTATCCGCGTCAAATCCAGTTACTTACAGAAAGATGTGTAAAAGTGGTTGAAAATAATGAAATTTACATTGAATTGTGTTCAATAATGTTTAAAATGTTTAAGTGAAGCGCTACTCCGAGTTTGGGAGAGAAAAATATTTAGAAAGATATTTGGCCCAAAATGTCTAAATGGCAAATGGAGATTAAGAAAAAATGATGAATTAATGGCATTGTTTAGTGAGCCAGATATAGTTGCCCAAATAAAAAAGCGAGATTAAGGTGGCTGGGACACGTGGAAAGGATGCTTGCAGATAGATTCCCTAGAAAACTGCTAAAAGAAAAGCCAGAAGGTTTTAGAATTCGAGGGCGGCCACGATTGAGGTGGCTGGGTGACGTGGAGCAAGACCTCCGTCATTCAGGTGTGAGAGGATGGCTAGGTGCAAGGCCGCGGATCGAGAAGGCTGGAGGAGACTTATTGAGGAGGTCCTGGTCCTGCTCTAAGGTCTGTCGCACCGAATAAATAATAAATAAAATGTTTAAAATATGTTATCGGAAATAATCCTATTCTTATGCACAAGGACTTCTGTTACAGCCTAGTATATTTGTCCAGATATATAAAAATATCTGTTAAAGAAACCTCTTCATTTTTTTTCCGAAGAAAATTGTCTATTAAAATATAAATGCCAGGCGTCAGCAAAATTAAAATGGTTTAAACAATACGTTATTAAGTCATCAGCAGAAATGAAAATTGCTTAGCGGTGTAGTGTTCTACAATTGTATCACTGACTTCATTGTGTTTGCAGTGTAGTGATCGATTTTTCACTACATTTTATATCGATGTTAATTTAAAAAAAAAATTAATTGTAGAAATAAATAACAAACATTTATAAACAATATACTAAAGAAGAAAGTTCTCAAAATGTTCTTAAGGTGGCTGTAGAGATAAAGGTAGTGATGATTTATGTGGTAATCTTAAATTCAAATTATAAAATTCACGGAGAATTCCGTTATTTAGTAAGATAATAGAAAAACGTAGAAGAGTAGGAACTAGAAGAATTTGATTAGATACAGAGTTTGTTAAAAAAGAATACGTTTCTATTTCGGGTCAAGTAAGCAACATTTATGATATTGGGGTCGTTATGGAAAATTTTATTATTGATATAATGAGTTAAGAAATTTAAGAATTAATATTGTAGGTGTTAGATGTGGAATGAAATCAATTGTTTAGTGAACTCCTAGCTTAACTGTCTAAATTCAAATAACTATAATCAGGCCTTTTGTATTCGATTGTAAGTTTAGAACGTCTGTTTAGTATATGTTAGATAACGTTGTGTTAACAGTGTAACATGCTGTGACATACAAATGTAACAATAATGTTTTCATAAATGTTAAAATTATATGTTAGTATTTGTCAAGTAGTCGAAAATGATCAGTGCATCTAAATCTGACAAGAAATGAAAGCGGATAAGTTTGTTTATATTTTTATATTAATCTTCGTTTACTATAATAAATTTTTAATAGTTAGTATTCTTGATAAATACACTAGTTTTATAAGTTATAGAGCGGCTGGGTCCGCTGCCTGGGTTCTTACTTATGAAGATTACCGTTGAAAAATATTATACCCTAATTCGCTATAATTTCAGCAAAACTTTCCTCCACGAGATCTAGCGTTGTGGAGAAAGCGTTGTAATGGCCCAATTAGAGCATCGCTTTTTCAAATCACCTTCGAGTCGAAAATTTCGGGAAGAGCTATTCGTATTATTATGGATTAAATGTTTAAAATTAAAAAAAAAAATCGGCGGAACAGCTTGACCTATCTCGCGTAGTGGCCTTTTCCGTTTCGCCAGTCGGAAAAAGAAAAAAAAATAAGGTTCTCTCAGGGAGGAAAGTAAAAGGGCAGCTTTTTGGCGGGATGCCGAATGTAGAACGAGTTGCTTTCTCCAGCCTGTTCGAGGCCTAATTTAAATTGCCGCTTCTCTCTAATATTATTCCAGTCGGCTCGTTTCTAAAAATAGTGATTTATGTCCCTCCTTGCAACTGTACTGCGTCTACTTCAAGCGATAGCACTTGAAAACTTTCATTTTCATTTAATCTAATGTTGATAATAATGTCAAAAACATGAATCAAAAACTAATCGGCAACTGCTATACATGCTTGAATATAATCAAAACTAGAAAAACATTGGACGGGTTTTCTTGAAATTGCGAGGAGACAGATAATAATGACACTTAAGTTTGATCAAACTTTTCCTGGCACTTCTTACGTGTTTACTAACCTATAAGAAACATAGCATTACAATTTAACACCAGACATTTTTAACCATGATGATTACCAGTATTATTATTATTCATGGTAGAATATCCCAAAACCTATACTACTACATAAAACAAAAATCCATTTTTCGTTTGTGATCACTTACCATGAAAACTACTTAACCAAACTGTACGGAATTTTACCCATATCATCCTTATAGTTCCAAGAAGGTTTGGCTATAATAAAATCTATTGTTTTTCAAAAAATTATTTAGACACATAAAATTACTAGCATCGGCTTTCACGGCTTCGCCCGCTCTTATAAGTAACGAACGTAGATAGGTTTAACTAATAACAGAAGTTTAATTTTTTAACAAAAAAAATCTTGTACATTCAGTTGAGAATTATTTTCTCACAATATTTCTAGATATTTTCACACAAAGCTGTAATTTTTATCCCTTTACTATTGCAATGATTAGATGGTCGAAATTTACGTAAAAGCATAGTTGGATATTAAATTATTAGTTCTAATCTATGAGTTGGTAATTCAGATAAACAAAGACTTTTTAGGAAAAAATTCTGGCGGATAATGGACTGCATCAATAGATATTCTCGGCTTTCACAATTTACTTTTTAAATAATAATGTTATTTATTTTATCTAACATAGTATTTGTAGGTACAATTACTGTTCTTTCACACAACCAATGGTACGATTTATCTAACCTGAAACATCAGAATAAATTTCAAATCATTGAAATTTTAGTCTTCTAAAAACCTCTAGCAAAAACTACGGTTAGGCCGCCCATTTTCTACACACAATATAAAAAAATAAGAAATCGATATTTTTATCATTTTTATTGGGCAGAAATAGTTTTATTGATTTCATCTGGTTGGATTTTTATTTCTAACTAGCATCCCTGTCGCGGCTTCGCCCGCCCTCCATAAGTAAAGCTAATTTCAACTAAAAATTAATGTTTTATTTGTTTATCGATAAGATTCTTGTATTTTAGCATGAGGGCGAGCATTATTTCTTCAATGATTTTTTCACGCATAGCAGTAATTATTAATCTAGTTATAATCGCACTGATTAGGCAGTTGGAGATTGCGTAAAAGCACCATTAGACATAAAATTTTTAATTTTAATGTATGAATTGGTAATCAAGTTGGATAAAGACTAAGAAACTTTTGCGGAAAATAAACTGCATTATTAGTGCTTACGACAGAAGGCCCGTGGATCATATTTTTACACACAATATAAAAAAGTAAAGGATCGACATTTTGATTTAGTAATAATTTGTATTCGGCAGAAATAACTTTATTGATTTCATCTGGTTGGATGTTGATTTCGAACTATAAAAGTATATGACAGTGTGGCAAACCTCAGTCCTGCCTCTCAACATTGTACATTTAAATTTTAGTTATTGTAAATTTTACCATTGCAAAACCTTCCTAGAATTATAAAAATTATTTATATAGATGTCGGTACAGATAGGTTCAGTTTACCATTGTTAACTCTATTGTGGGATGGTGCTATACACAATCGTTCGATTTTCAAGCTTCACTGGGATCCACATATCGCACACCATATTTAAATCTTTTTTAATAATTTTCTTTATAGTTTAATAAGTAAATTTTATCATCGATTTCAAGCTCTTTTGTAACCTCTCGCGTAGAACCTCTCCACCTATCGGTCAATTTTCAAACTTCACTGTTGTCCACATATTTTCTTTTTTTAATTAAAAATAAATGAAAAATCAGTAGATTTTAATATTGCTAAACCTTCTTGGAACTATGAAGATGATGTATTTAATATTTAGCACAGATTGGTTCAGTAGTATTCGTGGTTAGTGATCACAAACGTAAAATGGCTTGTCCTTTTATATAATAGTATAAGTTATTATTATGGTAAACTTTCTAATTTTAAATCTTTCAAGAACTATGAAGATGATGTAGTTAAAATTTGGTTCAGATAGGTTCATTAGTTTTACTAAAACGCTATTGTCGCTTGCCACATATTTATAGCTTTTTGGATAACAATTTAATTGAATTAAGTAACTTTATTATCAATTTCTAGCTATATTTAACACCGGATCATTGTAACCTCTCTTATTGTTGTTTGTTTGTTATTGTTTATAGGCGTAAAACTACAAAGGTCATAAACGCCTGCGGATTTTTATAAACTTTTAGCTATTTATTTTATTATTTCTCTTTTCTTTTTTTCACTTAAATATTTTTTTTTTTTTTTTTTTTTTTTTTTTGGTGGGTCTATATTTTACTTAGTAAATTTTGTGCTTTTAAAAAGGTGAATAGAGCTTTTAAATTTTTTTCATTATCACCAAGAATTTGAATAATGCCGGGTGTAAGTCCTAGATTTTTTAGTTGCATTATATAGTATGGACATTCTTGGAATATATGACTAACCGTGATTATCTCACCGCAGTAACCTCTCTTAAATGGCGCTCGCTTTACTGCACTCCACATATTTATCGCTTTTTAAACAGTTATTTAATAGAAAATATATAAATTTTATTATTGCTAAACCTTCCTTGAACTATGAAGATGATATAGTTATATTTGGTACAGAATAGTTCTATAGTTTTCGCGGTTAGTGATAACGAACGAAAATGGCTTGTCCTTTTATATATAACTTCATCATCCCCCGTCGAGGCTTCGCCCGCTCTCATAAGTGAAGATCTTAGATAATTTTAACTAATAATTAATTTTTTTTTAGTATTTATCGATAAAAATCTTGTATTAAAGTGAAGAATTGAAAATTTTATTTTTGATGATATTCTCACGCATAGCAGTCATTATTAACTGGGTTAAATTTAGATTGATTAGGTGTTTGAAGATAACATAAAGCATAATTAGACATCCAATTTTCAATTTTAATATATGAGTTGGTAATTCAGATGGACAGAGACTATTACGAAACTGCATTGTCAGTGCTCACAACTAAAGGTTCAAAGTTCATATTTTTACACTCAATATTCAACAGCTGAGGATCGGCATTTTGATTTTTAATAATTTTCATTCGACAGAAATAATTTTATTGATTTGATCTGGTTGGATTTTAATTTCTAACCATAAAAGTATGTCATAGTGTGGCAAAACCCGTTTCTAACACTCAACATTGTACATTTAAATTTTCATTGTTGCTAAACCTAGAATTATGAACATGACGTAGTTAAACTTTGGTATATTTCACTCCATATACCTGTTTTTATAACAATTTAATTGAAAATAAGTAAATTTTATTATCAATGTTCACCTCTATGTAACACTGTACATTTTAACCTTTCATGCAGATTGCAATTGCCGCCATTTTTGAACTTCACTGTTATCCACTTATTATTCATTTTTCAATAAAGAATTAGTTGAAAATTATTAGATTTTACTATTGCTAAACCATCCTATAAAGATGATGTAGTCAAAATTTGGTAGAGATTGGTTCAGTAGTTTTTGGCGGTTAGTGAACACAAACGAAACATTGCTTGTCCTTTTATATAATAGTATAACCTTATACCGCCATATGTTAGAATCGTATAGAGCTAACAGATAATTGTGACTTGCAGATAATATACAAATAATATTGCGACTATAAATTAAGATATAAGGTATCCTATCTTTTTTGTTGGATCAAACTGCACACGGTGTGCAAATTTGATTAAAATCGGTTCAGTAGTTTAGGTGTTAGCCGGCCCCTAGGCGGCGACACGTAATTTATATATATTAAGACTATAAAAGTTAATCACAGTGTGGCAGCCATCTGCCACTTAACATTGTACATATAAATTATTGTAGTAGTAAACTGTACTGTTTTAAACCTACTTAGAACTATGAAGATTATTTAGTTAAAATTTGGTACACATGGGTTTAATAGTTTTAACAATGCAAACTCTATTGCAGAATGGCGCTAACCACATATCGTTCGTTTATTAAACATCCCTGGGATCCACACCTCTTACTAAATATTTATAGTTTTTTTATAACAATTTATTTGAACTAACACTGTACCTTTTTAAGCTCTCTTAAATGGCAATCGCCACTTATCTGTCAATTTTCAAACATCCACATATTCATCGCTTTTTAGCAACAATTTAATTAAAAATATATAAATGTTATTATTGATAAACCTTTATTGAACTATAAAGATGATGTAGTTAAAATTTGGTAAAGATTGGTTTAGTAGTTACCGCGATTAGTGATCACAGACGAAAAATGGCTTGTCCTTTTATATAATAGTATAAATATTGAATTATTAACAGGTATATAAATTAAAACCGGTTAAATTCTAAAAGAACCTGTTTCCTTAGGATTAATTACTAAATTGCCTTTGGTTATTAAAATATCAAAAGCGTAGCAAGAGCCTTTAAGGTGAAGATAATATAAAAAGAATGCCTAGCAAATAAGTATTTAATTGGACACTTAAAAGATACATAAGAATAAATACGGCAATGTTGACCTTACCAATTACTTATTGCTAAACTGTAGTTACGTAATCACTAATACTTCAATGGCTTACCAATATCCTTTAATTTAATAATAGATTTTTTATATATTTCTTAGGTCGCCAACAAATATGATAATTATTTTTTTTTTAATCTTTAAAATAGTTAATGAAGAGCAGTATGCAACTCATAATAATAATTATTTTATACCATTCGCTTCTTTTATCGGCAGTTTATTTTCTATACATGACACAAATAATAACGAGTTCAGAATTCCCACCCTTGAATGACCACACCGCAGCCCTGACCCCAATCTTATGAATTACGATCATTTGTAGGCGCCTAAGGCTACGGTTACACTGGATGCGAATTCTGACGAAAACAGATATGACGAATCCGTCAGAACAATCAAACTGTACAGTGGCTATGAGAGTGGTTACTCTAGAAGCGACTGCTTCTTCAGAACACGCACGAACACGTCATAACTTTTCCACCGTTCAAACTAATTTGTTTTTTCGCATCCGTTCTGACGAAAAGCCACGTTGTAGATTTGAACCAAAGTCCACCTTCTTTTATTGCTCCCCCATTCTCATCGATTTTTGTGTCGTGGTTGCGTTTGGGTTGTGCACTTTTACCATGGACACAGAAAAGTTAATCAGTCTCGTTTCCGATAATAAGTGTGTGTGGGATATGACAGCTAAAAATTATTACAATAGAGACGTTTCGCGTGAAACGTGGAAGAAGATTTCGGAAGAAATGAACTCGAATAGTAATGGATAGCAATGGGCTATCCATTAAATATAAATCGTCGTTTTCCATTGTGTCCAGAACGCGGAGACGTACTGATTGATATTCAGAATTCGCTAACAGTGTAACCACCACGTTCTGACGAACAGTTCTGACGTATTCGGACTACTGAAATTTCGTCAGAATTCGCATCCAGTGTAACCGTAGCCTAAGACGATGCATCCTAAACTAACTGCCTCCTAAGGAAACATATATTACATAAAATCATACATTCTAATATAAAGTAGTGATGTAACACCTGATACCTGTAAAAATATCACTTCAGTAATAAGTACTTTATATATTATTTTACTAATTGACTTGTTGGTAGGATGTTTTAAACAGATACAATTTACATTTATAAACATCGGATATATTTCGCAAGGTTGACGAGGTCAAAACCGAAAATTCACTCCCTGCCTTAAAATACTTTTTTCTTTACTTTTTTTTCTTTTGTTGTTATATTTGTATTTATATTTATAACTGTATAGAACATGTACTTCTAGTAACTTTGTTGGTAACATGACAATAACTTGTAAAGCAACCACCCATTGGTGGAACTTTGATAAAAGTTTTATAGTAGCGGATCTCGTGATTATCTTCTTTTCAGGCACTCGAAGGGTTATCTATAGGGAATAGAATGTAAAGCAAGTTGAGAGTCTAGTGGATATGTGTGTATGGAATTTACTATTAAAGGATAGGTATCTTAATTGGACTAAATCAGCAACATATGGAAGATTAAGATCTTTATGGATAAGTTTATTCGTGACAAAGTTAGAAGCATTGCGGATTTTTCGGAGGATTTAGGGTTGTAAAAAGTGAATACGAAGGAATTGAAAGCTTTAGATTAACCCCAAAGTTCAACTCCGTATGTCGAAATAGGTCTGATTACTGTCATGTCTCTTTAATTTATTATAGGAAGGTTTGTCTTTGTAGTCGTGTATGTCGGTTCCAAGTTAGTCGTTTGTTTTAAAATACATATATCAAAATTAAAATGTCAAAATCATTAAAAAAAAAAAAGGAAAAAAAGAAACATTTTTGTATTATATTTAATAATAAGCTCAACATTGATTTTTTTAGTCAGAATTTAAAATTTATTTATTTATTTTTTTTTTTCAATTATGGAGGTTGACTACTCCATAACGCATTAATGTATAAACAATGGAATTTATCAAAAATAATGATAAAAGTATAGTTGACAGGATGATGCATGGAGAAGAAGATTGTCAGGGATGCAGTCAAAGTGCACTGCGTTGCAGGTCTTCTTCAGAGCTACCGAACCACACTGTGACGAGAAGGACGATGACTGATGTGAAACCCGGACGATGACCGTGAAAAAGTGTGGTTCGGTGGCCCTGAAGAAGACCTGCAACGCAGGTCGAAACGTTGGCACGTATTAAAGAATTCCTTCTTTAACGTGGTGTTACTTTGACTGCATACCTGACAATCTTCTTCTCTATTTATAAAAAATAGTTTCCGAACATTTTCAAGAAAAGAGAAAATGTTTACAATGAAGCAAACAGTAATTACTTAATCTAAACGTTATCTATTCCATTTTTTAAATGCATCAGTTGCTAATTTTGCCCAAATTTTATAATTTTGATGTTTTGTTTTTTACTTCGAAGAATTTTTATCCTTAAAAAAATCTAATTCTATAAAAATTGTGTTTATTTAGTTTTGATTAAATTCTGCTGAGTTGTTGAATCATATTATCTGTAAATTCATCTTTTTTTAATGTGTAAATCCGTTTTAAGTGCTTATAATTAATATTTGTTTTCTTTAAAATTAGCATCGCTAGATTCTGCTAGCTTATATTTTCATCTATAAAATTATCATTATAACTACTCTGCTATTACCTATGATATAACTATTCATCTATTAAAATTATCAGTAGTTTATTAATGAGAAATTACCGATAAATACCTACGGTCTCGGTGAATAAGCTGTTATATCGACATTTAGAAAAAATTAGATTGGTGAGATAATAGTAGAATTGGCTTTTGTGTTCCGTAAAAATAGTTGCGAAAAGTAAAAAAAAAAATTGGGGAGATGCCATCGCGATGTTTTAAACTTCAAACATCTCATGTTGCTGATGTTTGAAAATAATCCAAATTTTAAAACCGATTCTTTGTAATATTAGAAAATTCAAGTCGATTATTTCTTCGCCGAGGCTAAAAATACATCGGTGATTAGATGAATCAAAAATATTTAGTACTCAATTCATTTACATGGTAAATGAGAAAATATCACCTTAGGCTGGTTTTGATTTACTTCAATCAACGACTTAAGGTATGTACTTCCACTGACCATGAGTAGACATCTCAGATTTTAACTCTTGGCATACAAACCGCTCCGTATCCATATAACTTCATTGAATGCTACAGTGGTGTTGTTGGAGTTTTAAGATTTTAAGAGAATGATAAAAAAAATATCTTTTTTTAGTATTTGTTTTGGGATCATATATTTTTCAAATTTAAATGATTATTTATAAAATTCAAAAAAATTGAGTTAACCGTTCCTTCACCGAGGCTAAAAATACATCGGTAAATAGATAAATAAAAAAATACCAAGTTCTCAATTTAATGAAATAAAAAATTTGAAGATACTACTTATATTAAATTTGTAAAATAAGAACTACAATGTTTGTAGGTGGTAGAGAAAGTTATGTGTATATTTATTCTTGTGCATTATTTCATTTTAGTAATTTAATTATTAAGTTTGAAGTGCTACTGATGAGTAGTTCTTTTCAAGTTTTAACATGTTATTGTAAGCGTTTTTAACAAATTTACTTAATGTATATTTGCATCGTTGTAAATTTCAATAAATTGTTAATAAAAAAAAAAAAATTATTAAGTGATTTTTTCTACAGATATTTCGGGCGTTAAAAGAAATATTAAAGTTAGGGCAGCGTTCCAACATTTTGACCAGGTTATTATTAATCCTTAGTACTCAATATAGGCACGATAAATTAAATAATTAATTGGTATTATTTAAACAATTGAATTATGTGTTATGGTATTAATATTTATTCTGTAATAAAATTCAATAATTGTTAAGCATCTTGATTGACAGAAGTAAGGCGCTGTCAATTTCAGAAAAAATGTAAATAATTTGCGCTATCTCACATATTTCGCCACCGATTAAGACTTTTAAATTTTAAGGTCATCTAGAAGCCCTAAAACTGCATAGTTTAATCCAAATCCGGAGGTCGCAGGATTTCCCCTTATTGAAATATCTCAAGTTATAGCTGACCTCGGATTTTTTCATTCACATCAGTTTTCGTCCACTAAAATCTGAAGTAAATCCAATGTTAAACGCATGGATAAAAAGCAAAATGTATGCTGATTCTAGTGATGCTATTACTATTTTAATCGGCTGAACACAGCAGTTGTTATGGTCGTTAGAGATTGTTGATGAAATCTTCAAAATTTTAACCTCCTCGAAAGTGGTAAAAAATCAATATTTTTTTATTTTGATTTAAATTTCACATATAAGAGTTTTATGGTGCGTTAAATCAAGATTTGAGGTCAGTTGTTCATGATAAAAAGTTTCCACTGATTTACAGCGGATTTCCCCAAGGAAATCCTTTTGTTATTTTGTTATCCTTTTAAATTTTGTTATTTTTGAGCACCCTTAAGCCGGGTAGTGTCTTGAGCGTAACGAAAGTATTTTTACATCAAATAGCATTTATAACTGCTATTAAACGTGAAAGAATCATTTCTATATCTTGACGGAGAGCTGAGAAAAAAAATAATACGTGATTTTCATATTTTTTTTTTTTTTCTCGGCTCCTAATGCCCATTGGTGGCTATAACTCTAGTTTTGCACTATTATAGGTCCCTACTACCCACACAAAAATTGGCATTCAAAACTGTGAGTTACAACTCCAACCCCCCCCCCCCTTGTTAATAGTAAAATTAACTACTTCCTTTTTAAATAGAACTTTAGAATAACATGCAGAATCATTCTTTGAAACATTTTTCCATTATTTATTTCGAAATCTCCGTTCACTTACATTCATCGTTTTGTTAAATAAGTGGTTTAAGTTTCTCAGTGCTTATTCAATGATACACGATTCCATAATGAGAGCAATCTTTATAATAAGATAATAGTGTTAAATCAGCTGACCGCAATGGACTTCTTGTGACCTAATCAGCTATTTTCCTTATGATCTAACGCTCTCTCTGTTTCATTGAAGATCTTATGGCATCTCCAAATCTAACTCTCTCAAACGGTATGTTCAAAGGTGAACAAGTAGGATCGGTTAGCTTTCGTTTCCGGGTTTGTTGACACTTATCCAAACGAGGATAGTAAAAAACCCAACAACGGAGGAGCCTTTATCACTGCCTTAAATATTTGTTTACCTTGGTTTGTTTACAAGATCCCAGGAGATGCTCACCTTTCGTAATACTACGCCGTGTTTAGGTGGCTTTTCCCTGACCACACACATCAATGATTTCTCGTTTCTTTCATTTATTATATCGTTCAGTTCGAATGTTTATTTCTCTCCCTCTCCAGTGAATTGACGAATTAGTCCCAAAATAATGAAATGAACCTCTTCCTTGACCACATATTTTGTTACTAAATATTTGCATTTTCGAAGGAATCCATTTTGATCCAATATCACGGCCAATATCCACCAAAACTGAAAAGGAATTAAGGAAATTGGATTTGAATCTCGTATTTAAAATAGATGAACCATTGTCATATCTTCCCCTAAAGACAAAATAGTCCCTTTCCAAAAAAGCTGTGTATATGAACTAAAATGTAATGAATGCGAAGCTAAATACACAGTAAAAACTAGACGATTTGTAAATCAAAGATAAAAAGAACTCATAAGGGCATACAATAATCAGACGCCGAATTCCACTTCTCTATTCATTTGAATCAAAATAACCATAATTTAAATAAAGACGCAGGGGTTAAACCAGTAAATGCATCACGTAGAAAATAGTAATAATAAATAAATATTTACGAATAATTTGCAATAGTCAAACTATTCAAAACCTGCTTAGATAAATATTTCCTATGTTCCCATTTTAAATTTGTTTCCAGAAGGAACAAAAAAACTGACCGATTGAAACTACTCTTCGAATAAAAAATTCCAATAGATGTGCACCAAAAAATCATAATTTTTTAAAAATATCCACTACTTTTTATTCTACTTATTATTTATTTCTATAAATAAAATTATTTATTTAATCTAGCTTATATTATTGATATATTTTTCTACCTGCGTTTGTATTTTTTAAAACCAAGATTGTACTGGAGCATATTCTGTTCAAAATTCACTAATGTTTTTATTATTTTTTCGGATAATAATATCTTTTGAAAATACTAAAAAAAGAATTTCACCTTTACAAAAATGTTAGGATACTTGTTTCTGAAAAAAAAAAAAATATAGAAAAGAATAATAATTTTGTGTTATTTCAACTTAACACGAGATTTTAGATTTCGCTAAAAACTACGAAACAGTCCTATTTTGTTAATGAGCTTCACAGCTTTATTTCACAATCACCGCAGCATTACTATAGTGGAAAAATAGTATTCAGTAGCAACGAATTGCGTTCAAAAACAAAATAGTTAACTCTATTTTGATACTTCACTTAATTAGACCTCTTTCAACTGTTTGATTAATTCAAGTGACTCATCAGAATGTATTTTTATTTTATTTTTTCAAGAGGAACAGCTGTTTTCTCAACTAAATGAGTATCATTGTTTTATCGACAATGTTGCCGGGTTATTTAGTGATTATGTAATATATATCGAAATAAACCCCAGTGTATATGTTATGTGTTATATAAGTCAAGCCCTGTTATATGCATGTAATCTTTTACAATTTAGTGTTACACTGCTCCTCAACACAAATTAAAAAATATATATTATTAATTTTAACTCTCCTATTAAGGACATTCTCTTCCTTTCATCCTTTCAATAAGAAAGATTAATTGTTTAATTACTTTCAAAAGGACAGAATATGAGTTTTCACGGTTTAATTCCACTGAAGAACATGAAGCTCGTGATGATTTTAATTTGAATTAATGAGCAAGAAACGGTCTTGCTGTCTGTATCTGTTACTTTTTGTATCAAAGTCTAAACTGGGTCTCCGTAACTGATTAGTTACAAAATTAGTTGAACCTTGAAAGGTTGTTCCATTTTGATATTAGGTTCAGAACTGAAGAATCATTAACAGTTAAATCGAATTTGTTTTTGAATTGAATTTTTTTCTTTGAAAACTGATAACTAATCAAATTTGGATTTGCAATTTAGCCAAAGTACAATTAACACTAAGCTTACCATTATGGGTCAAATGACCCTTTTCGGAATCTTTGGCAGGATTTCTTGAAACATTCATTAACTTGATTTTTGACTTTACTACTTTTACTAAAAAATATTTCAAAAGTATTTTTTTTCAATTTTATACCGAGAAATCGTGGTAGAAATATGTACACATGAAATGTCCATAGGTTTAGCGTTAAACTGGTATAGTTAATTCACGCCAAAATAAGGACCTCATCGTGACTAATTGACGGGTGAATTACTAATTTGACTCTAATCAAATTTAAAATTTGAATAAGCTAAATTTCAAGCAATTAAGCTCTATCTGGTCTCATTCGACGTAGAACGAAAAACTAAAACTATCTCAAGATGAATGAAATTGGATCTAAGTGTGTTTTTTCAATTAACTGACGACACATTTATTTCGAATGCTGATAGCTATAAAATTTTACCGCGTACATAATGCAATTTGAAGTAAAACTAAAACGTTTGCAACTTAATCAGCAATCGTATTTGTTATAAACAGCTGGCTTGTTGAGTAATTTTAAAATGATTACTTAATTAAAACAATTAAATTTGATAATAATGATTACAATGACATGCCAATAACATGTTAAGAAATACACTCTAGTAACGCTTCAAAAAAAGTTCTACAATGGAAGGTCTCTTGGTCGTCTTCTTTTTAGACGCCTCGGAGGATTATAGGGAACTGAGGGTGAAGCAAGTTGGGAGACGAGTGGATTCGAGTGGGTTTATATGAAAGGACTGATATCTAATTTGGGCAAAATCTGCAACATTTAGAACACTAAGACCTTTACGGATAGGTATATTTGTGTCTCCTTTAATAAGGAGCATTGAGTATTTTACGAAGGATTTTGGATAGTAAGGATTGGATACCAGAAGAATTGATTTAGTGGAGACCCAAAGCTCAACTCCTTATGTCCAAATTGGTCTAATTACTATCATGTAAATAAGTTTTTTTTAATATATTGGGAGTTTTGAATGCTTGTCTAGTAAATGTTGGAGTACTCGGAAACGAGCAGTTTCTTGTCGTTTAAGTCACGTATTTGGAAAATAACGCAGGCTTTCTTGTTTTCTTTAAATTACCGCCACTCTGTGATAAACTGCTTATGTTAAATAGATTATTTTTTGTATGTATATAAATATACATACAATATTCCTCTCCTAAACAATTTTTTTTTTACCCCAGTACCATTTTACTACTTGGAAGAAATTCAGTTTTTACTTTAAAATTTATAAGCTTTATAAAAGGTCATTTTAACTGGATTTTTGTTAATCGATCCGGTGTTTTTTACGACAGTAAAACTTTTTTGGGTGGGTTGATCCATCCGTTTCTTCACTTTAGAAGCATGTAAGGGGAAGAAAGGATAAAAGTGGCAGAGAAGAGGGTGTATAAAGGAGACTAAGAAAGATCTATAGTGGGAATAGTGGAAGAGTAGAGCAGAACGGAAGGAGGTCGGAACTAACTCGTACCGAGTAACATTTCTTATTAGGCCTTCTCCGTTAGATCCGCTACGGCTCCATACACCACACCAACCATCTTACCCCTTTCTTCTCTGTAGTACTTCTTCTTTCGAGTAATCTTTGTTGACACCGTGCCATATGTAAACATGTAAAATAAATAGGTAGGATGAACGAAACTTCGCAAAAAATGTTGATTTTACCTAACAATGAAGAGACCATTACTATAGTGGTACAGTCTTATGTGTTAGTCAGGTTCAAACCTGTTTGTGAAAATTCGAGAAATCATAAGCAGACATTTTTAAAACTTTAACCGGATCTTGCTCTCCATGATTTTCATATTTCGCATATTTATCTCAATCCCAAATTTCTTCGGAAGTTAATGTGGATTTATGTTTTTAAAATAAAACTATAAAAGAGTTCTGGAGAAAAAGGTTGTTGAGCCAAAAATCTTTCTAAAGATCATTTTTTTGTGGTGGATCTATTCTTGTGATTTTTCAATTGCCTTAATATAGTTAGCGTCGTTCCATTTCCTGTTATTTCTCTACTTTTTCCCACAGTTTTGGGATTTTCATCCACTAAAGCTAGAAGAATATCGTCATCCAGGTAAGAAGTCCTACCACAAACCTCCTCGTCTTCAAGTCTGAAGTCTGGCTCTCTAAAATTCTTAAACCATTGTTGAACCGTGCACACAATATCGTCCCGCTGTTTTCTAATATTTATGTGCCCTGTTCTGACCGAGAATGAAATTTTATAGATCACTGCTTAGCGTGTAGCTTTCCTTAGAGAGAAATATATTCTTAAACATTATTCCAAGTCAAAAATTATTCAGAATGGCAATCTAAGCAGTAGTGGGGATTCTTGAATTCGTGAAGTCGCAGTTGTTGGTATAAGAGATGTGAAGGCAGAGAGGGTGAAAACGCTCCAATGAGGTTTTAACTCTAGCGGGTATAATCGTAATCATTAGATGAGGAGTGGAATTCCAAAACCAGCTGAGTCCTATTTCCAGATTTCTTACATATATAGCTGTTCTACTAGACTATCATTAGGTGAAAGATTTTCTCAAAATAACATTGAAAATAGCCTTGAACGGATGGGACGTTAGTAACTTCTGTGTCGTTTTAAATGCAGAGCTGTTAGCAAGGGGAATATTCTTAAAATTACTGTCACAAATCCCTACAATGAGACATAAACATAGTAACAATGGGTAGAGAAAGTTCATACACTAAGAAATATTTTAATATTCATGAGGGTCCCAAGAGCTTTTATTCCTGGAATTTTAAATTGTATATTTCCGAAGTGGGACCTGCATCCCATTGTATTAAACACCATTGTTTCCAAGTTTTCATTCATTCGAGGACTCTGTATGCTAAGCTCCAACCTTACCGTCCTACACCTCGCTTATGCTGGTGGGATCTGTATACCACAGTATTTGTAGACCTTGCTTTAGAGATAAGCGTAAATAACCGGTATTAAAAATATATATTGTATAATAAGTATATCTTAAATTCCTAATTATAAAAAACTATAACTCAGACGAGAAGGGTACCCTAGGAAATTAAAACCATCATCTTAAAATATTATCTCAAACCCCACTTCGGCAGGTTAACATTTCATGCCGTACCTATGAAATCTTGACCTTCCCGCCCTGACTAGAATAGGTTAGTAACCTATAGGATAACCCGTCCTTCCTGCCCTATATTGTATATTGTACCATGCTGTGAAAACTGTTACCTGTATACGACAATCCTAAATCCTACTCTTACAAATCGCAAACGGATCTGTAATATAGGATTATGTATTTAGTCACAAATGTACTTAAAGGCTACGGCAAGTTTTGAGACTATTAATATAATATCTATTAACCAAGTTCTAACTTTCTTTTTATACGATTTTTAGAGTTCAATTATTATTGCCATAGGTACTTTCTTTCATTCAGTATATTTTAATATTGGAACAATGTTACCCAAGGAATTCACTGTTATGGAGGTGACCGGAGAATAGATCTTTTCGTTCTTCTTCTTTTTTTTTTATTATTTATCTGGAAATCTTGCACTTTCACTGGAGATTGGTGCCTTAAGTAAGAATTCATTAACTTACACTTTAAATGTTGCGATCAAAACAATACGAATTCACACAATAGCTTGTAGTAAAATCAATATAAATATATAATAAAAAATCTGGAAGAGTAAGACATCAGAAAGCTTGATGCCTTTTTGATCGCCGCTGAACTTCTTAATCCCAAGGTCCATTTGGAGCAAGGACAGTTTAAGATCCGCTCTGAATAAGAATGCTCAGCGTTTGGATTTACTTTGATAATGGGAAGTCTTTAGCTGAGTGCTTAGTCACGTGCCAATATGTCGCAAACGTTTCGACCAGCAATTTATACGTCGCTGGGGGTGATGGAGCGTAAAGACCTGGAACGTTTAGTGATTGCTCATCCACTCGAACCTTCGAAAGCCCCTCATCTCGACCCGGACTACCAAATGGGTCAGGCCACTGTTTGATATATGGCTCTTGCATCATGAGGACCAGTCTCTGTATGGTTATCTAACGTCTCACCTTTACATGAAACGCTAATAATGTTAATTCCAATCGTTTTTGCTTTAAAAAAGAAGAAGAAAATAGGCTAATTTTTTATTTATTAACTTTTCTTTTCTTTTTTTAAAATAAAAGTTAATACTTATATTTAATACTAGACAAGGATTCGTTGTGGACTAATCTGAAAATTGAAATTTTTTTATCCATTTTCACCCTATCCTCCAAAGAACTTTTGGACACAGAAAGAGTCAAAACATTCTGCCGCACTTCGGTTTGTTTCGATTAATTTGAGGGGGGAAAAAGAGATTTTTTGTGTTTGGTAGAACCTCGAAGGCGTTTTGCATTTTAGTTCGTGATGGTTGGGCAATGTACTCCATACATTATTATGAACAGTTAGACAAATTTTATGCAGTTTTGAGTGCAAAGTACCACGCTTAAGTCGACAGGAACCAATCCATTTTGTAACACGACAATTGCTCTCTTTCGAGGATAATTTATGGGAACTGCAAGGAATAGACGTTTTGCCTCACCCTGCATATAGCACAGACTATGTTGCGTTTATATAATCGATGGTTCATTTTTAAAAGGTCGGATCTTTGATAATTACGGGGACGTAAAAATTGGATGGGAAGGGTTAATACAAAAGGAGTGGTACCGGCATCAAATCCAATTACTGGCAGAAATATGGATTAAATCAGTTGATAACAATCGACATGATTCTGGAAAGTACTATTCAATAATGTTTACAATATGAAAACTTAAAAAAGGTGTACTTTTTTTATATGATGTTTGCAACATATTGTATTATATTTATATAATATAAAATGATATATTATAAATATATAATCATAATTATATTATGACTCCAGAATTCTAGAGTTATCATGCTGTGAATGAAGGATTACAAAGTAAGCGAAAGGTTAAAAAAAAACCTATAACCCATTGATTTTTTATTGCCCGAACACTTCGCTTTCTTTTCCACTGTTTATATACAGTCAACTAACCTACAACATTACAACAATATTATTTCTTATGTTTGCCAGATTCTTTAAATCAAATAGCACTTTCATTTTTAACTACGATAGCTTAATATTTTCCTACTCCCAGACTTCACATCAATTATCAATTTTAAGAAAGAATCTTATATACTGTTATTCTTTATAAATCAACTTACCAGGATCCACAGAAATTTTATGGACTTTACATTAATGAATAATAAATAAAATTGTATTTGCAGTATGTCAAAGAGAAATACAAAAATATTGAATATTTAATATTGAAATATTAAAATGTTTCAAAGAGAGACTTCATCCTCCAGAACGGTTCCTTCTCACTCTACTCACTGTCTTCTTAATCACCACCTTCTCTTTCGTCAGATTACTACTTTTTTTCAATAAACTACATAATATTTTAAAATATCATTTTTAAATTTATTAAATTAAATTTACTACAAATTCAAACAGTTATCCATGAAATTTTTTTTTTAATTATTATTTATTAAAAAAAAATGTGACCAGTATTTGTTGTTAGACCAATTGACCAAAAAAAATTAAATATTCTAACCATACGGCAGCCTGTTTAAGTAATGTTTACATAATAAAATTATCAATTTTACAATAAAACACTAACTTTTCATTTTAATTAAAAGTAAATTATATTAATTGAATTTTAAGTAGTAAAATTTGGCAAAAACGAATGTTTATGAACTTTCATATTATTTTTCCTAAAGTTATTATATGTATTTCAAAAGTAAAATGGTACTGGTTTGACTGCATTTTCCCAGTTAATAAGAATTGAGATAATATTTAAACATTTTTTTACTTGAAATATTATAACTATCGAATTTATAAACAATATATGCCCGCCCGAAATATATTTTTTAAAATAAATTCAATGAAAATTACATTAATTATTAAATCATATTATAAGAGAACTATATAAAATGAAATATATATTACTTTTACATATTTTTACTTGAACGTTTTTTGTAATGTTAAGAAAACTTTTTCGTCCGTGGGAAATTTAAATAAATTATAGGTTATTCAACTTTTTTATTCATTTTTTAAAATATTTTGCAATTATTATATCAGGCGACATATCGGATAGGAGACTTGCTTTTCAACTTTCTATCTAATGAGAAATATTAACGATTGCATAAAAACCAGGAAGGTTCAAAATAATATGCAGATCATTGCAGTTCCTCTACCCGCAAGTTGTTTTTTCGATAATTTTTATGTTGAAATATTTACTAAATTAACACTTTTACATCTTATGAAACGTGTACATATTTTATCCTGGTTACATGAATTCAGCTAAGTTGAAAATCAACTTTATAGTAAGCGTTTAATTTTTTCTGTATCCTGCCCAGTATTGGCAAGTATGGGGATTTTTCCCGACTTTTAGGGAAATTCTGGTCTAAATGGAGAAATGGGGAATCCAAAGAAGAATTGGGGAATTTTTAAAATCAGTGTGAATAGTAAGTCTGAGGTGTTTTGTTTCTATTAAAATATTTGTTATAAAAGTCGAGGAGACCACTTCAACTATATCGACAATTAGAACAACTAATTTAAAAGTAGATATATATACCTACATATTGCGTTGTTTTTATTTATTTTTACTAACATTATAACTAGTTTTTTTTTACTGTCAACGATATTATGTTCCTATTTATATATATGTATATATTTTTATTTTATTTATTTATTTTTTTTTTTTAAAGAAGGTAATTTGATTGGTTTTATTTTCCATGTGATTCTTTTATTTGTCTGTATAATTTATTCTGTGATAAATTTGCATTTTCAAATTTAATATTTTCGTTTGTATATTCCTTCATTTTATTTTTATTTTTTTAAATTTTATTTATTTTTTTTTTTACTTATTTATTACTCTGAAGTACAGTAATGTATGAACTTTCGTTTGTATATTCCTTCATTTTATTTTTATTTTTTTAAGTTTTATTTATTTATTTTTTTTTTTTACTTATTTATTACTCTGAAGTACAGTAATGTATGAACTACATTTACAATATTATAATTTGGTTTTAAATTTTTATTTGACAAATCTCTTGGTCCTTATATACTAGAAGGACGGGTTATCTTACAGGTTACCAATCTATTCTAGCAATAGTGGGAAAGTTAAGCTTCATTTCGTGGGTCCGCCATTTCTACTTTCTGGGAGAAAAATGATAGGGAAGTAGGGAAATATTGTCCAAATTGGTAAAATTTACCTCACCCCACTAGGGAAAATATTTTCTCACCTGGCAACACTGATCCTGCCTGCATTCTTTCCCCAATGTATCATTTTATCCGATCCCCAATGAAGGTTTCTCTAACATTTCTAATATTTCCAATGAAGATATCTCTACGTAACGTTCGATAAATAATTTTAATTTCATGAGGAAATTTAAAACAAACCTCACGCTAGTGCAATATTTGCATATTATTTTTCAAAGTAAATCAGTAACATAATTAAGTAGGATTAGGGGTAAATCTTTAAAATTTATAATTAAATTATCTGGTTGATTTGAACTATAAATGATCGACCTATGCGAAGGTAGGAGTGGAAGATGCTAGCAAACCCAAAGGTTCGATGCCGAATCCATCTCTCACCACACACCTACCTCCATCCTTCCACTTCAAAACTTAAACATAAGACCGGCTTTGAAATAGTCTTTCCATCTACGTCTTGGTCTGTTCCTTTGGCTATTCCCTGACGTGTCAATACTGATTATCTTTAAAGGAAATAAGTTGCTACTAAGCACTACTCGTTTTAAGAGTCGCAATGCTATTACCTGAACATATATCGCGATGCAACTATATAACGTAACTAGCGTTTATAACATATATAAAATTTGAAAATTATTATCACTTAAAATATAATTAACTTTTATGAATCTTTACGCAATCCTGTAGGCTTTTAGCTTTTATAATGTCTAATGTTATTTGGAAATATTTTAATTATTCTATAAACTTATTATCTAATGAATACTTACTATTTATAGTGAGCAATAGTTTATTTATCAACTCACAACATTTTTGACCGCTTTTTAATTTTTTTTTTTTTAAGCTATTTAATCAGATTGTTGATTGTAATTCGTTCTGTTTATATAATATCGAATTCTTCAGGGAAATTTGATGATGACTATAAGTACAATATATTTTTGCTTACCTCAAATTTGGAAAAATTTAAACCTGCAACAATGATCAAAATATTTATTTCTTCACTTACGTTTACTTTAGGATTTACAAAATTTGATTGTTTATTCTTAGATGTTATAATAAATAAAATTTTCCCTCGCTAGAGTCCTCTTGGTAAAAGATGATACGATGTAAGAGATAGCTTGTGCTTTTTTTTTGGACAAACAAGATGGCTGAAAACAGTTACTTTGAAAGGACAAAAAGCCATAGGAGGCGTCGAAGGGCCTACAACAGAGTACTCAAGGTAATTTAATTTCAATTCCTGATATGGTAATTAATTATCATTAGTGGAAAAATATAATTATGTAAATATTTCAGGCAATTTATGACATTGGTAAATTTGTTATTTCTAACTAGGAATTTTATGCAAAGCAATGGAACGTAAATATATCAATTATATGGGACTACCACATAAGGATAAGAATAAAAAAATAAAAAAACTGAAAGTGCTAGAACCCTAATCACTATAGACCAGTGAACAACCACAAACACGATCAATTGATTTTTCATCTAAACTGTACAAAAATGGTTAGGGATATTGCTAATTTTTTGATATTTACTTTTCTAAGCACTTATATACTTTTTTTTTAATTAATAAATGCATTGATATTTATTAGAAATATTTTTATAATCAATATCAGCCGAGTTTTTATTAAATATATATATATATATATATATATATATATATATATATATATATATATATATATATATTAGTGCTTGGAAAAGTAAACATCACAAAAATAGCAATATCCCTATTCATTTTTGCGCAGTATATTTCATTATAATTATAAATGTTATCATTTCAAGATAACGATGCAGGAACACATCGTGAAATATTAGAAGCTGCTTGATACGAAATTTACTTTATAATTAAAATTATGAAGTGTAGGTAACAAAAAACATATTTTATTACAATATAGTATTTATTTCATGGTCCTAAAGGCGCGGTACAGGTATAAATGACAGGTCTACCTCTCACAGGTAACCTGGCAGATAGTCCTGTTCAAAACGATTTCGGAAAAAATTATGCCATAAATATGTAAATATTAATTTTATAATAACATTTATGTTTATTTATTTAACTTTATGAGCTTTATCGTTGAATATTTCTATATTTTTCGTGCTACGTAAATAAATAAATAAAAAAGAATTTATGGTAATGATTTTTATATAACCATAATTAAAAATTTCACCATAATTTATTATTAGTTATTTAATAAAATAGGTTCTTTTGGATTAAAATTTTCATCATTTTTTTTAATATTATTCGTTTTAAAAATACTAATTTCTACAAGCTATCTCAAAAATTATATTATCGTCTAATATTTAGCAATAGCTCCAGTTTTTATTCTTCGCAATTTCAAAAATAATTCAGAACTTTCTTGTTTCCAATTGAGATTCACCAAGTATAAAAATAATTGAAGATTCTTTATTTCCTTTGTCCTTAAAATTGTTTACATAAAGGAAACTTGAAAAGATAATTCTATAAATTATTAACAGGAGATTAACCGATTCCTTGAGGTAGGTTGATCATTGAAGTTGTCGAGGAGCCCGACCTTGCTTGGCTGGGAAGCGCTACGAACAATGGACAATGGAGTATCTCTTTCCAAGATTTGATTATTCAAGAGTACTCCAGTATAGATATAGGCTGCTTATTACCAACTTTTATTTCCACGTAATAGTTGTTAGTTGATATATATTCAATTAGTTTTAGTAAAAGTATATTGACAGGCAATAAATTCCACCCGTTTTTATTTTACCATATTTTTATTTTTATTTATTTATTTTTTTTAGGTGCCCACGTCTCTGAACATATTGTTTAACCGTGGCATATGAAACTTATTAGGATTATAAAAAAAAAAATTAAATAAACGCAAGCAGTATTTACAATAAAAAAATAAAAAATATGATATAAATTAATATGATTTATTACATAATGATAAAAGTATAGTTGGCTGTTATGATAATTGGAGAAGAAGATGATCGGGGATGCAGTCAAAGAGGAACACCACGTCTAAGAAGAAATTCTTTAATACGTGCCAACGTTTCGACCTTACTTGCAGGTCTTATTCAAGGCTATAATGAACAAAATACCAGATTTGACAAAAATAACAGACCGATAAGCAGATGACAAATGGAATACAGAATGGCATGGGTAAAAAACAATATACAAAAACCGCATAAAAAAGATCAAATACATAAATAACTAATAATACAAAGCAGCAAAGTAAGAATAAGGACAAGATAGGAATGATAATGGAAAAAATAAATAAATAAAAATTAATGGTAATGGATAAAAGGATAATAAAAAGGACAGAAGGAAATGGAATGTAAATAAAAAAAAAAAAAAAAAAAAATTATGGAAATATGGGAAAGAACGAAGGAAATAATATATAAGAAGGTGATAAAATAAAAGAAACAGATAAAAAAATAAAGGTGAAGGAAAATAAAAGTGGAAATTAAAGAATTTCTTTCTTTAAGAGGTGTTCCTCTTTGCCTACATCCCTGTTCATCTTCTTCTCCATGGTTTATTACAGTTTCGCTTTAGATGGGACATATACCTCGAGAATTTATTCGAAATCGCATTAGACATATACTCCATTGTAGTGATTCGCAACTTGTTTGCTCCTCGACCCCTATATAGTAAAAATAAATTAAATTAATATCGATTATAAATAAAGTACATTAATCGATAATAACGGGTACTGGTTTCAGATCTACCAGGATCTCACGATTTTTGACGGCCTAAGGATATCCTTGGCCACTCTCCTTCCTGACAAATTAGTTTTCGTCCATATGGATACTATTTTATAAATATTCCAGGATTTAACGATTTTAAACGGTCGCAGAATATTCCGCCATTATTGTCCTTTTGTTATTCATTATTATTTATACAACTATTTATATTATTTTAATTTATTTTCTTTACTATTAATTGCACTTATTGCATGTAAAATGCTTATAAGTAAGTTTATATTAAATGAATTTTTCTTATAAAATGATTAAATGATTTCATTATTGTTTCACGGCCTCCAATATCGACACGACCCTCAGGTTGAGTACTGCAGCTCTATTTAATTTAAGACCTGATGAACGCAAGGGGCCGATATTAACCTTATTAATACTCCTTACTTTTATTTAATTCTTATTTTAATAATCCTTATACGTTTATATGGTTAAATTTGGGACATAAACTTCTAAAAAATGAGAATTTTAGCATAGGAAACGGAAAAAAACAAATGGGGGGAATTTTTGCCTGTCACTGTAAAAAAAGAGCATATTTTTTTGCAAGTTTAAACTATTACAGTAGTAACTTTAATATGGTGAAATAATCAGAGTAACTAATAAATTTGATTACACAGGCCAACAAAAATAATGTTTTTGAAAACTTTTTTTACGTTAATAGCTGATTTTATAGATTTTTGTGTGCTGAATCCAAACTGGTCTTAGTTTTTTTGTATCACCCATAGTTTTTGAGAAATTTGTTTTTTTTTTATATAATTTAAAAAAGCATATATAACTGTTTCATATAAATATAAAGCATTATATAACTGTTTCATGAGGCCTAAGTTTATATGTAGAGGTGGTAAGAGAATGTTTCTAGGATCTACAAGGTCTTTGCCAAGAATGTTCTTCTCGCCGGGTTTTAAAGACTCCCTCACAGGCCAGTTCTTTCTGTACCAATGTTGATCCCTTGCTCTACTGTCTCATTCACACAAAAAACATGGAAGTTTGGTAAAACCACCTTGCTGACCAAAAAGCATGCATGTTACTTTCAAGGCACCACTTATCATCCAACCATGAGCCGAATAGCCAATTTTATTCAACACTATTTCTAGGTTTTCATAGCTCTCTTTCAAATGTACAGAATGGCCAACAGGTATTGATGCATAAGTGTTACTATTGTGTAATAAAACAGCTTTTAAACTAGTTTTGGAAGAATCAATATACAGACTCCAGTCGCCTTTTTTGTATTCAACACCAAACTCTTTGATCAGACCTGGAATGTCTAAGCCGGAAACTAAATCACCTTCTTGTTCAAAAAATTTCGAAAACTGCTGCTCTCTCTTTCTATACACATATATGATAGTTCCAACTGCCAACAAGTTCTTTTCTTTTCGTCTAGAACCAAGCAATCCAGCTTTTTCCTTTGTTAACCCAAGATCCCTAACTAAGTCGTTAAGCTCATTCTGAGTAAACAGTTTAGGCTCTATATTTGCTGTAGCACATTGGAACTCTTCATCATCTTGCTTATCTATATCTATACCTGTTTCAGCAGTGCTGCCAACTCTTCTACATCCAGCACAAATTATTTTGCAATTTTATTTGTAGTATATAAAAGCTGTTAAATTGATGTACAAATGTGAAAAAATGGTAGGTGATACGGCTTAATAAGTGTCATATATTTGGATTTAGCACCCTGAAAAACAGAATAATAAGGTGTTTTAAGTAAAAAAACTTTTTCATCGTTGGCCTGTGTTATTTTTATTTAGAACTGTCTAAAAAAAAAAATAAGAAATATTGCTAAACCAATTTACATTGAAAAAAATCAAAATTCAATCATAATGATAACAATTTGATCTTATTTGCTGTACTATTACATTTAAAGTCATTTATTAACAGTTTCCAATATTAACAGTCATGTGTTTCAATATAAGCTTAACTGTATTATTTTACAGCAGATATATTAAGAGGCTTGTGTATATTTAAATATTTTTGTAAAATATACTCATAAATTTAAAAAAACGAATAAAACCTAACAAAAAACGAACAAACATTATAAATGCAAAAAGGAATCTTCGTTATTATTTTATTTTATGTTATCTAATTACTTTATTTTATTTATTATTTAAGGAATATGATTTTTCTATTTGATTGTTTTTAACTTAAGATGCTTCATTAGGAATTATTATTTATATAATTTCATTTTTTTTATTTCCCTTCTTAATATTTATTATTCTCTTTGAAGGCTTTTTTATCTTCGAGTACACTATACTACGGGTTTGGAGAGAGTTTAAAGGCCCTAACGTTGTGAAACATCAAAGGAAGAAACTTGGAGTTGCAACACTAGCCTGGGGCAGTTTACGCCTTGCAAGGATTTCGTTTGATCGACATGATTGTTATATGGAAGGGGTCTTCAATACAGCATTTCTTGTATATCTTGTATATCAAACACTGTGTTCAATTCTACTAACTATAATTTGTAAATAGAATAGAATAAAATAGAAAAGTAATTTTACTCTGGAACTAAGTTCCTTAAGAATAACTAATAAGTACAGAAATGAATACAGTTACTTCTTCTCAGAGGCATAATGAAATTGACAAAATAAAAAAATGATAATTTATACATAGATGATAATTAAATATACAGAAAGGAAAATAAGCGAACATTCTACAAATGGGATAAAATAAAAATAAATTTTTTTTTGGTACAATGCTTAGAGTTGTGCGTACAATAGAAGTACATAAATGCTATAAATAAAGTAAAATTTATATTAAGTGGAATCTTAATTATGCAAAAACTGAATCTGAATCTGATACAAGAAATGCAAGGACATATTTTTTTAACTGAGTAGGTTGATCGTTAGCAAGCGTCAACTTGGATACGGATGAGTTATTCAAAATAGAACAATTTAAATGTTTTCAGGGATTCGCTTGTCTAATATCAGGAGGAATAGGGTTCTAGAGGATGGTTGAGTGGAAGAGGAAGGAGCGTTGGAATGCAGAAGTCCTATGGGATGGGGTATAGAGATCAAAAAGACAGGATCTTGTGTGTTTAGAATCGTTGTGTATTGAAGTATTGTTAAAATGTTGAAGAATTTTGAAATACTTACAATAATATTGATTGACATTTCGATTTTTAATTATTTATAGTTTTTAGAGGAAAAAAAAAGTTTTAAACTGAGGTACATGAAAGAATTTCAGAAAAATAAAGTATTGATGGATTACGTGCAAGCGTACCGCTTATATTTTGTATTGTATTACTATAAGGTACCACTTCATTGGTTTTATGCTCATCCATGTTCTTTTGAGTTTTCTGCTCTTCTCCGGCGTGAGAGATCAGGTCATTTCATATATGAATTTATTTGGGAATAACTCAAGGTCATAGTTTTGAGTGGATTCCCATAGAAATAAAATGTGTATTCCGATAATTAGCCTTTTTCAACAAATGCGTATTCTCTATTCATATTTAACTTGCATGATAACTCTCGAATTAGTGATAATTGACTTCACTAATGGTACTAGAAGTCAACCTCATTATATCTTCGGGATGCAATAGAATTGGATGAATCAGCGAATAAGGCTTAATTTATGTTTGTGGAGACTTCCTAGACAAAAATTGGCTTCATTCAATACTGGTGGAGGGTGAGAGTCGGGAATTACTGGCTTGAGTAATTGACAGCTACTAAAATGGCGTTCGTTATTGCTTACAACGTATTTCTCCATGTTTATCCAATTATCTTATTTTGCTGAAATTATATTCTAAGATATATTTCATTATGTATAATATATAAAACATGTATTTATATTTCCAGTCTAAGACTTATTGTTTAGTTCTTTATTTATTAGATTTAGATTTATTAGATTCTTTATTCATTTATTCTTTCGAAACCATTGGTAAAAAAAAATATATTCCTGCACTGGTCGATTCCAGTCAAGGAATATTCTCAGGGAAAATCCCTTGGTATGAGAAATTATTGTATTGTTTAAATTAAGAGTTTCCATAAAGGACATTATTCCTCAGAAATTTCATATACCAACTGAACAATAATAATATTTTTTTAGATACTCTTTATCTTTTATTTTGTATTATCATCCACCATCGTGGCTTCGCCCGCTCTCATAAAAAATAATTTATTGTTAGATTATTTTAACTTATAATTGAAGTTTTATTTGTTTATCGATAAACAATTTGTCCTGAAGTAGGCAATTAAGCATTATTTCTTCAATGATATATCCACGCTCCTATGCGTTTAATTTTAAACTTGGTACCATTGCACAGCTCAGGTGATTAAAGTTCTCCTAAAAACTTTATTGGACTTCTAATTTTTAATTTTAATGTACGACTTGGTAATCCTGAAGGACAGAGACTAATAAAAACTTGCTAATAATGAACTGCAATATCAAAAAGCAAAGGATCGACATTTTGTAATAATGTTTATTCAGCATAAATAATTTTATTGATTTTGTCTGATTAGATTTTATTTTTTAATTTATAAAAGTATATGACAGTATGGCAAACCTTGTTTCTGCTACCCAACATTTACATTTCAATTTTTATTGTTGCTAAACCTCCCTAGAGTTATGAAGATGTAGTTAAAATTTGGTACAGATGGGTTCAGTAGTTTTACCATTGTCTGTCAACTTTTTTGCGGATTTGCTACAGATCGGTCGATTTATAAAGTTCACTGGGATCCACATGTCACACCTCGTATTTATAGCTTTAATAATAACAATTTAATTAAAAATAAGTAAATATTATTATAAATTTCTAGCTCAATATAACACCGTACTACACCGTACTAGCTCTGTACTACACCGTACCTTAGTTACCTATTATGTAGATATAGATAAATATATACTATCGGTCAATTTTTAAACTTCACTAAATCGTGTTCACTATAATATTCATATATCGCACATTCCTAAAGTGACACTACTCTAAATCATCATGTTTAAGCTAAATACTATCCCATGAATTCTTATCAAAGCTTTATCAGAAAAAAAAAAAATCCATTTCGACCATAAGTTGACATGTTCAGTTTTGAAAGATAGCTCCTCATATTATGGATTTTGTGGTAACAAAGTGATTGAAAATTGGTATATTTTATGATTGCTGAACCTTTCTGGAACTATAAAAATGATTAGGTTAAAATTTGGAACTGATTGGTTCAGCAGTTTTCGTGGATAGCGATCACAAACGAAATATAGCTTGTCCTTTTATATAATAGTATGTATTTTATTTTTGATCAGTCTCTTTATCTAACCGATCTATTACAATACACTGCTTCCTAATATTTTTGTAGTGCTTTTATACAGTATTTATTTATATATTTCTAAGTCTTGTTATAAATGTGTACATGTTTATTTATGCTTATCTGACTATTAAATACCTTGTTGTTTATAAATATTACTGCCCATCAGAAGCGGGATCCGTTTAAGAAACATCCTATACCTTTGTTATCGAACACAAATAGACGACACCGCAGTCCATTTATCTAGTTCAGCGTTTGAAAAGGAATCCTGGTTGTTGTTGAGCTGGGAGTGGTAGATAAGGGAATATAGTCAGTTGGAGTGATATGTCCTGGGGTGAACTGTCAGTCGGTTCCTGGCGCTGCGATGGTTCGGACCAGGAGGGAACATCTACACAGGAGACTTGCATTTCTCAAATCCTTCTTGAGGATAGGGCAGAGGAGTTATTATGTGAGTAATCGAGGAAGCAGTAATCGTCAAAACTATATAGTAATAAAAAATATCAAAGAATTTATCTTAAGAAATAATTAATTATGAAATATAAATAATTTATACAGACTCTCAAATATTCTTTAGAAGCGATGGTGTTAGATTGTAAAGTTAACATATGTTCAAAGAGGACGCAAGTTTAACTATATTTGGGGGTTTAATAATTTAGCATAAGTAATATAATTTTGACCGTTCTTTTATTTGAATTTTTGTTGCTATTTACCACTTTTTTGGACTATATAAAACCTCAATAAAAGGGTACCTTCTTAAAAAAAAATTTGAACTATTAATATTATTGAAAAACTGAATTATTACTGCCAACAATGTATTTATAGTTGATTAGAATTACAGTCTATGTCTATGTTCGTATATTCCTTGCGACACTGACCGACTTTTTCCAACCGATTAGCTATCAGTAGTAAGTTGTATATTTCTAAGGATCTTTTTCGTACTCAATACAATTTGATAAAATCGCCGGTTCAGAAATGTTGTGCTTCGTAAATTATTTAAATATTTACTTCATATGATGTAGAAAATATCAAAAAATGGTGTAACAAATATGGAGTCAAACCTTTATAAATATTATATCTGTGCCATTTGTGAATAGTCGGTTAAGTGCATTTTGTGTTTTAATTGTGTTTGTGAATTTTGGGTTGTGGGTATCACCAGAAATCTAATTTTCTCTTTATTTGTGTATAATAGATTTAGTTATGAGCCTATTACAGAGATAAATACTAATACGTAAATCATTGTGGAAAAAATTGCGTTTTCCCAAAAATACGATTTTTGCTCTTAACCGACTATTCACAAGTGCCACAGAAAAACTGTTAGTTGAATAACTTTAAAAAGGATTAAAATATATTTAATTTAATTACTTCCTATCTGATTGGAAAAAAAAAAAAAAAAAAAAAGGATTATTTTATGAAGTCCTATCGTGCAATGAAAAGAAAAGTCCAGAATCATACAGAAACGACTACTTAGAAGGAAATAGTACTGAAAATGAACCTTATATAATAGTAAAAATAAAACTATTTTTTGATTCGTTGCACAGTTAACCGCTCATCCCAATTATCTTCTTCTTTAAAAAAATAAAATAAAAATATACATCTATATATGTGTGTCTATTACGTGAGAAAATGGGTGTGGTACATGTCTTATATCAGACTGAATAAAATAATTTGAAACCTCTTAAAATTACCTAAACTTGTTTCCATTAAAAATAATCTTGAAAAACGCACTTTTTACGTAAAATGAAATATATTTTATACAAATAAGGCGATTAAAGCTCCCAATTCATTACAAAATACATTATTTACATGAATGTGATTAGACCTAATTGAACTTACGGGGTTGAGCTTTGGGGTCCATCCAAATTCATCTTGTATCCAGTCCTTACAATCCAAAATCCATCTAAAAATCCTAAATGTCCCTTACTTTGTCACCAATAAACTTATCCATAAAGATCCTAATGTTCCATATAATGCTGAGTTAGCCCAAACCAGATACCTATCCTTTCATAGTAAGCTCTATAGCCACTCAAATCCATTAGTTTTTCAACTTGCTTCCCACTCCATTCCCGATAAGAATTTTTATTTAAATGCTACTAATGTGTACTTCTTTTCAAGTTTTGACATATTATTGAAATGGTTATCAGCTCATTTACTTGATGTATATATTTGTACAGTTGTAGATTTCAATAAATTGATATAAAAAAAAAAATAAAAATAAGGCGAGGTTTTCTAAATACTCTGAATATTGTTCAGTCAGTAAAGTTCATGTTCGTGCATTTCTTCTTAGATTATATATTACACCAAAATAGTTCCCAAGACATTGTTTCGAAAGAGAGCTAGAGGTAAATTAATACTCAAAAAAAAAAAAAAAAAATTAAATTAAATTTTCTAACTATTTGAGAAAATTCTATAAAATTTTGTTTATATTTGATCAGTTTAATAGTTGATTATGTTGTCCTTGCTAATGGCAAGATCTGTACTATTATATAAAAGGACAAGCCATTTTTCGTTTGTGATCACTAAACACTAAAACTACTGAACCATTCCGAACAAAATTTTAAACACTTCGTATTTATAGTTCCAAGAAGGTTTCAGCAATAATACTATCTACTGATCTACTAATTTATACAATTTCTTATTAAAATAGCGAAAATATGTGGATATCCGTGAAGTTTGAAAATTAAACGATCGGTGGCACCATTCTACATAAGAGATTATTTAAGGTACGGTGTTATATAGAGCTTGAAATCGATAATAAAATTTACTTATGTTGAATTAAATCATTAAAAAGATATTAAAATACGGTGCTACGTGTGGATCCCAGTGAATTTTGAAAATCGGCCGATATGTGGTTAGAGCTATTCCGCTATGAAGGTTACAATGGTAAAACTAACTGAACGCATCTGTATCAAATTTGAACTACATCATCTTTACAGCTCTGGAAAGATTCAGCTATTGTCAAATTTAGAATAATAAAAATTTAAATATACAATGTTGAGTGACAGAAACGAGGTCTATGATATAAGTATAACCATAAAAGTATATTTTTGGTTACAAATTAAAATCCAACTAGATGAAATCAATAAATTTCTAACTATTTTTATATCTAAAAATGTGATTAAGAAGAAGAAGAAAATGAACTTTATTAAGGACAACTTATCCCCTAAGAATAACAAATGAGTACAATACATAGGACAGTACATGATTCATGGGCCTTTAGTTCTGAGCACTGATATTGCAATCTATTGTATGTAGGATTTTCTTAATAGCCTCTGGGTTACCAACTCATACATTAAAATAAAAAATATTGCTTTAACCCTTCTCAGGGCGCAGTGTACTACAGTACACAATAATTCGATGGATTGTTTGGAGGGGCCCTGAAATGAAAGTAAATTATTATTATTATTTTTTTTTACAAATTTATTCATTATTAGAACAGTAAAGAAAGGATAAAAACCGAGTGATTTTAAGTGTATTATAATATGTACGTTTGAAATAAAAAGGGTTAACATAATCTTCAAGCACTCAATCAATGCAATTATAACAAGGTTAAAATATCATTAAAAGGCTATGCGTGAAAATATCAAGAAGGAATAATGCTCAGTAACACATTTATGAGATCGAACGAACCTACGATGAGGATGCTAATTTATCATAAAATGCTGCTTTTATTCGGAAATTCCCTTCAATAATTAGTTTGAGTCTGACCATACACCTATATGGCTACACTGATATACCTATATGCTGACTGAGTTTTATGTTCAATTAATTTTTATAAGTGGATTCCAAGGCTTCCGATTATATCACCAAAATGTATTGTAAATATTGTGATCATTTTGAATTTTTACTTCCATTTTATGTAACATTTTCGGAAAACCATTTCAGCTTACGTTATTTAATAAGTCGTTTTGGTCACTTCATCATGGTTTAAAATTGTCTTCTCGAGTCTCTATGTTAAAGATGTTATCATTATGACACATTTCCCAAACAGATGAAAAAATACGCACAAAAAATGTCAGTGCTGATGCATCTCAGAAATATCTTCTTCCTTAGTAAGAGAGATTTTTAAGCAGAGGTAAATTTAAGTTGTTAGTTTTCTTATAAAAAAAAACTTAATGTTAAAAAATTTTTTTAACATTTAAATAGCTATAAATATTAATTTTTATAATTGTTTTCTATATGAATTTCAGTATTTAAACCATAATGTCATTAATAGAGGCAATTTTATTTTTATCGGATTTGATATTCGCTATCACTGTTGTCTTGTTTTGTGTTTTAAATACTGGTAGTTAGGTCAATAATCTCTGACCTTAACGTACTTTTTGTAACGGTTTTAAATTTCAATTTTTTAATCATATATATCAGCTGATTACGTCTTTTATTTACATCGCTATAAAAATTATTTAATTTTATTAAAATCGTTATTAACATATATGTATATATATTTACAAACTTTCATATTTTAATGCGCTTATAACTATTTTTTTTTTTTAATATTTATTTATTGATATTTGCAACTTTACAAAAAAATACATATCAATGATGTTTAAGGAGGTTTTTTAATTATAAACATTGTTCAGCATATTACTCCTTATGATGTATTTTTCAAAAACTACATGTTTCGAGAAAAATTCTTGGCATCCTTCCGGTTTAAACCAAAATAGTGCATTTTATAAAAATACATCTTACAACTCATAACATAAATAAATTCAAATTAATAATTAAATAATTAAAACTATAATCTATTTAGCTTTGTACATCACAACGTCTATGTATAAATTGCTACTATAACTCATACTGCATTATAGTACGATGTCAACCTTTGTTAATCCTGATTGTCACACTTTTACTATTGATTTAGACATTTCTAAGTATTTAAATTATTTTACTATTAAAATTATGTTAATTTAAATTCTTCATATAATGTAATTAATCTAATCTTCATATAATAGTATTAGGACTATTATATCTAAAGAACAAGCAATTGTTCGTTTGCGATCACTAACCGCGAATACTACTGTATCAGTCTGTACCAAATTTTAACCACACCATCTTCATAACTCAAGGAAGGTTTAGCAATAATAAAATATTAAGATTTTCAATTATGTTGCCATAAATAAGCGATAAATTTGTGGTGCGCTGTGAAGTTTGATAATCGACCGATAGGTGGCGAGCACCATTCGAGAGAGATTACAAAGGTTCGATGTTATATAGAGCTAGAAATTCATGATAAAATTTACTGGTTTTTAATTCAATTGTTATTAAAAATAGCTATACATATGAGGTGTGACATGTGGATCCCAGTGAACTTTATAAATCGACCTATCTAAGGCTACTCCGCAAGAGAGTTGACAGTAGTTAAACTAATGAACCCATCTGAACCAAATTTTAACTACATCATCTTCATAATTCTAGGAAGGTTTAGTAATAATAAAAATTTCAATGTACAATGTCGGGTAGCAGAAACGAGGTTTACCACACTGTCATATACTTTGATGATTAAAAATTAAAATCTAACCAGACAAAATCAATACAATTATTTATGATGAATAAAAATTATTACCAATTAAGATTTCGATCCTTTGCTTTTTGATATTGCGTGTAAAAATATTATTCATGGGTCTTTAGTCCTAAGCACTGCTAATGCAGTTGACGACTATAAGCGATTATTAGTTATTAAAAAAGCTATAAATATATGGAGCGACATGTGGATCCCAGTGCAATTTAAAAATCGACCAATACGTGGCTGCAACAGATTTTGCTATGGTAAAACTATGAAACCAAACTGTACTAAATTTTAACTACATCTTCATAGTTCTATGAAGGTTTATAATGATTAATTTTACTGTAATAATAACGATTAAACTGTATTGTCTTGAGTGCCAGAAACGAGGTTGGCCAAATGGTCATATAGCTTTATGGTTAGAAATTAAAATCCAACCAGATCGATAAAATTATTTTTGCCAAAGTGGATGTCAAATTATGCTTTTATCTACTGTTTAAACACCTAATCAATGGAATTTTAACCAGGTAAAATGCCATGCGTAAAAATACCATTCAGAAATAATGCTAAATTCCATACCTGAATACAAAATTTTTATTGATAAACAAATGAAATTTAATTATTAGTTAAAATAATCGAAGTTCTATATTTATGAGACGGGGTATGCTATTAATATGTATAATTATAATATATATATATATATATATATATATATATATATATATATATATATATATATATAATTTAATTTTAATTAAAACTTTTTGGAAAAAAACTAAATGAGGTTAGAGTTCTTATGGAGAAGAGGGAGAATATAGACTAAGGAAGAGCGAGAGGAATAGTCCAAGAGAATGACAGAGTATTGGAGTAGAAGGAAGGCGGAAAGTGTGAAGAAGAATAAATGATATTCGCGTGGTCCTTGCTTACCGACTCGTGTTTAAAAAAAAACAAAAAAAAAACTATATATTAGTTAAAATCATTGAAGTTCTTTACGTATAAGAGTAGGCGAAGGCGCGACTGCGAATGCTAGTACAATATAATTTTTAATTACAATAAAAAATATCTATTCAAACGTTTTGTCCATGGCAGCTTTGGATATGTCATACTCTCAACTAGAAAAGTAAGGTTAATCTACCTCCGTTTAATCTTATCACTTAGCGTGAGTGAAATTCCTCACGTACTCAACGTTCTACTGATAGTCTAGGAGACAGTACCAATAGGAATGGATGTTTATTAACATATACTGGTATATTAGTATCATTCAGAGTATTATTAGAATTAATTCTAATTCAAATAAAAAGTAACGAGTAATATTTTATTCATTATTCGTTTATCCGTTATTTCATTTATTCGTTATTCGATTATAATGTACTATCATTTATTCGTAAATTACAAATAAACCAGCTTTTATGATCACAAACTACGACTCTTTTCAGACATTAACAATATAAAAATTATTCATCTTAACTGCCTGTTCCGACTGACACTATAAACAGCTTACTCAGAGTCTGACATATTTCAAGAGCATGCACTTTTTAAACCACCGAAAGAAATGTATGCAAAGGTTTTGAACAAAACGTGATTTTATATGTATATATAATATTTTTAAAAACTTTAAATAAAGATGTTGGTTTAAAAATGATGAAAATTCAGTTTATATTTGTTTTTAATTAAAATTGTTTATAGTATTTTTTTTTTAACTTTTATTTTTTCTAATCAAGATATAAAGGCTTTTATGAACTTAATTCCCCATTATTAAATTTGAAAAGCATTATTACTTATTTGTCTTTTGAGGGAAATCGGAGGGAATTTTTGAAACGGCTGGGAGAGAATCGAGGGATATTTTGCTCCTATAGCCGGGGGAAAAATGTATCGGAATTGGCAGCACTATACGTCAGTTACTCTACTCCAACGCTGTTCACAACAATAGCACAAACTCATGCAAGTTCTTTTGATGTGTTCACAGAAACGAACTACTGGAACCTGTTCAAAGGTATGCAACCAAGCGCGGAGCTGCGAAGCTGTTTGGTGTGGGAATACCTTTGGATTTCATAAACTAGAAGCGAGGCTGATGTTTCGTGATGAATTATTCGAGCCATAAGATAGCCCGTCTTTCGAGCCCTAGGTGCATTACATAAGTCCATTAAACTCCAATAACAGCGCTGCCGTTTCCGATATAACATTTTTCAAAAATTTCCGTGAGATTTAGCAGTAAAGAGAAAACAGTTATATTTGAAGCATCAAGTCAATTCCCCTAATGTTTTTCTAGACATGTTGGATTTCCCTTCCTGTAATTCTGCATTGTTATAAAATAAAAATAAATACTTTTCTTTTATTTCTTCAATAAAGGAGTATATAATGTTAAATATATTATCTTGTACACTTTATTTTAGCTCCTCATATATCAATTTATCTTCACTACAATATGACATGTTTCGGAATATATTATCTCATCATCAGACTGAAATGTAATGTTATTACATTAAAATCTTCTCACATTGCATTTAAATCAACACAAATACGACTGTAAAAAGATCAGGAAAACAAATAAAAATAAAACAGCTTTTATGGACCATGCACAAAATTTAAGCCACCAATTTGATTTTATAAGCCACAAATTTAGAAATATTACAACATGAGAGAAAAACACACAACAGAAAAATTAAAGAGGCGATTTATATAAATAAAATAATGAATTACTCAATTAATCATAAAACAGATACAGAAAAAATAGGAACAATTTATGCAATTATTATAGACATATTGAAAATATAGATTGGCCAACTTGGAAATAAAAATTAACAAAAACAAGATAAGGAATAGACCCTTGAAAAAAAGAAAAAAAAGAGGTGAATTATATTGTTTATATTATTGATTAATTATTAATTAGGGTGATTCATTTGGTTTTTATTGTTTAAATTAAATATGAGAAGATTTTAATGTAATAATGTTGTATTTCAGTCTGATGATGGGATAACATATCCCGAAACATGTCACATTGTAGTGAAGATAAATTGATATATGAGGAGTTTTGCTAAAATAAAGTTTATAAGATAATACTTCTATTATTATACTCAAAATCTATGCTACTGAGGCGAATTGACATTTTTATATTAAGAAATGTGGAGTAAAAAACATTTGATGATAAACTTTTGTTTGCAAGTTGATCATTACAACAAAAAAAAACCATTTTCACTAGAGCACACAAAAATATCTCTGTAGTTAAACAAATTGTCACCTGCTGGAGTGAGATATCCAATGGATTTGCCGCCGTATGTTATAAAAATGAAATATACAAAATATTGTTATAAATAAAAATGTCCTCTTAATTAAAATAATGAAAAATAAAAGCGATTATTGAGTGTATGCAGTTGTGGCAAAGTCACAGTTCCTCTTTGGCTATCACACCTTGCTGATAACGTGTAACCTCCTCAGAAAATTCAATAATTCCACAAATTTTCTCCAAAGATCATTTCCCCATTTGTGTGCAAAGGCTTTAAAAATTTTCCCCAGGGGGGGATTTCCCCCAATCGGCAGATCTGCCCCATAAACAAACAAATCGAACATTATCTAAATCAGCTAATGTTATTAGTTCTTTAAAGTTTAATTATGTTTAGGAAGGATAATTTCGTTACTTGAGAGAATTTTTGTGTGATTTAAGATGGTTTTGTGTCTTAAAAAGACCTTCGACGAAATAAAAATTATGGCTTCACAAAACGGAGGAATACTCATCATAGTCTTGAGAAACAGCGAGTTCTGCTTTAAGCGCTGTTGTATTTATCAGTAAGTCGAAGGAATATTTCGTACATCATAGTAATTAAATGCTGTTCTTTTTTACTGTATTTTCAAGAAAAAATAAATGAATCATATGTTTTTAGGTTAGAGTGTATAATATGATAGACGTTTTCTTAATAAAATATATAAGCCCATCAAACATCAAATACGAATAAATCTAAATCAAGTTTCGCTAAATCGCATTGTCAACGTATCGATGGTGATCTGGAAGCCTCAATCTCATTTTATGAGACTATTGTCACCATTGAGAAGTCAGCTATTTTTTTTAGAAAAATATATGATCGTGAAATGTATCCTCCACGGCCAAGGATGAACTATATAACAAAATGCTCAAAAAGAAGTTTTTCCCCACCAGGCGGCGCACTATCCCTAATATCGAAGTAGTTATTTTTTTCCCTTATCGATTTTATTATGAAGGTTTGAATTCGATAAACATGTATTTTCTTGTTTTCTAGGGGCAAAGCGGGTTCGAGGACCTCCGGAGGTACATCAAACAGGGTGGTGATTTCTGTAAAGAGTTGGCAACCATTCTTCAAGAAAGGTAAGTTGTAAAAGTTTGGACAATTCGACATTATTATAATTTGCTCGTCGTATTTTCATTTGACTCATTTCATTGAATAGCTGTATCAAAATACACCGTTTTATATACTGTTTGTCTTGCCCTTTGCCATTTCCTTAAGAGGTTGCACTAAACACGTAGAAAATCGAGTTCTACATAGAATTCGTTCGTGTGGTCTAGTTCCATTTGAAGATTTTCCTCGGTTTGTTTCAACAGAGAGGTCAAACAACGGGATGTGGAATCTGATGAACTGGGAATATTGTCTGGAATTTAATATTAAGCTGGGATTTACTTTTTAAAAAGTTACGTGTTTGGAAAGTAAAAGCATGGAATAATGCTACAGACTATGTGCAAAGTAGATTATCGATGATGGATGGAATGTAAAAGAGGAAGGAATTTCTCTAGGCTTTGGTATCTTGATGAATACTTATGATGCAGCCAACAGAATCCAACGGTGATTCTTTACAATCTAGAACCTTCTGAAACTAGATGTTACTGATGGTAACTGTTACTTTTTGCATCATTTGGATTCATTGCTTACATAATCCACTATGCTTTATCCCTACATTTCTAAGTAGAGTATCTACGTTTTAAAACTTTTTTCAGTATTTCATGGAAATAATACTGTTAATTAATAATGTCTTGTAACATTATTATATTCTTGCTATTTAAAAATGTACCTCGCGTGTTCCTTCTGTTTGTATAACTCTATTAAAATTAAGAATATCAAATATTTGAATTTTTATGTAGGACTTTTTTTATTATGTATGTTAGCCTTTCCTAGGAATTATTATCCAGAAGTTAACAGGTACTGAAAAATGGGGTTCGAAAGGTATAAACTTATTCAAATTTTGATTTGTGGTATTTTCATAGGAAGTAATGAAAATCACAAGTTTTTGACCTCGAGATCTTTGTGGAAATTTGGGAAGGGGGTGGGAACCACTAATTTTTTTATTCGGTTTTTATGAATGTTCTACAGATTTTATTATTTAACTTATTTTTATAGTGAACAGGTATCGAGATATAGGGCCTCAAAGTATAGTCGAGTAAATTGGTGTTAGAAATGAGAAAATTGATCAAATCATTATTGCTTTCTGAATTTGAACTTCGGAAACGGAAGCGTTTAAAAAAAGGCAAAAACGACTCTAAGATGAGTTGACAATAAAAATTGTTAAAACATTTTACGTACGTAAAACTATATGAATACGTTTCTCCTTGAAACTTAAAGTAAGGAAGTTTTATTGCAGCACTCTAAGAAAAGTCAGAAATTTTGTCTAAACGTTCCCAATTTTTCACAAGAAGTTCGAGATCAAATTCCTCTTACTGACCATGTATTTACCATATACTCAGTAGCGTGCCATTTTCGGCCGCTATAAACGCCAATTGCCGTTTTTGTAATTGTAAATATGTCAATAAAGCCTTATTATTATTTTTAAAAAAACAATAACAGAACGTAGATAATTGATTTCATATTAAAATTATACAAAGTTTTTGATACATTCATTCTTTTGATGGGGTATTTCTAGTCTGAGAAGTACTTAAAGATATAGTTTGTTGTGGTATGCAGTCATAGGTACACAGCAATTAAAAATAAGTTTTAATTTATAATGCCGACGTTTCGACTTGCATTGCAAGTCTTCATCAGGGCTAAAATAAAAAGAAAACGCACAAAAAGTTATGAAAAAATTGTAAATTGCTATTTTGGCTATGATAAACATTTAAAAATGTATTTATTTTTATTTTATAACAATGCCTGATTACATTAAATATACGAATTATATCTAAATTTCTAATGAAGATTTAAAGAGAGAAATTGGAGGGGGTGGGGATTTTCGAAATGGCTAAGGGGAAATGGGGGAACTTTTGCCCCTACCCGGGGAAAAAATGTTATGTCGAAATCGGCAGCACTGATAATGAAATATGTTCGATAATACCATGTAGATACCTAGAAACAGTAGCAGTTACTATGGGCAACTAATCACTTGTTGGTCTACTCTAAAAAAGATCCAAGATCTCTGTTCACACTGAAAATTCTACTCGTATTAAAAATGTTCGAAGATCGTTCTTTCCCGCGTGAACAGAAGTGCTTATTAGAATTAAAACGGTGCTGTCCAACTTCAACAGCATGCTTGTCAATCTATTTAATGAAAATGGCAATAACAGTTATAATAATAACCAAAATTAATAATAACAATAAATAGCATGATTATTAAATAACTAGCATTCCCCGTCACGGCTTCGCCCGCTCTCATAAGTAAAGGACTTAATTTTAAATAATAATTTAAATAGTTTTATTTGTTTATCGATAAAAATCTTTTATTGAAGTATGTGATTAAGCATTATTTCTTCAATGATATTTTGACACCTTGTAGTAAAACTTAAAACCTGGTTGGTAAAAGCATAACACAGGCTAACGATGAAAAAACTATTTTACTTAAAACACCTTATTATTCTGTTTTTTAGGGTGCTAAATCCAAATATGACACTTATTAAGCCGTATCACCTACCATTTTTTCACATTTGCACATCAATATATTCAATTTTTTGATTTATTACAGAATTTAACAGAATTATTTATCTACATATAAAATTGTAAAATAATTTGTGCTGGATGTAGAAGAGTTGGCAGCACTGCTGAAACAGATATAGATATAGATGAGCAAGATGATGAAGAGTTCCAATCTGCTACAGCAAATATAGAGCCTAAACTGTTTACTCAGATTGAGCTTAATGACTTTGTTAAGGATCTTGGGTTAACAAAAGAAAATGCTGAATTGCTTGGTTCTAGACTAAAAGATCAAAGATTTTGATCAAAGAGTTTGGTGTTGAATACAAAAAAGAAGACTGGAGGCTGTTTATGGATTCTTCCAAAACTAGTTTAAAAGCTGTTTTATTACACAATAGTAACACTTATGTATTACTCTGTGTAATAGTACCTGTTGGTCATTTTGTACATATGAAAGAGAGCTATGAAAACCTAGAAATAGTGTTGAATAAAATTGGCTATTCGGCTCATGGTTGGATGATATGTGGTGACTTGAAATTAACATGCATGCTTCTTGGTCAGCAAGGCGGTTTTACCAAAGTTCCATGTTTTTTGTGTGAATGGGACAGTAGAGCAAGGGATCAACATTGTTGCAGAAAGAACTGGCCTGTGAGGGAGTCTTTAAAACCCGGCGAAAAGAATATTCTCCGCAAAAACCTTGTAGATCCTAGAAACATTCTCTTACCACCTCTACATATAAAGTTAGGCCTCATGAAACAGTTATATAATGCTTTATATTTATATGAAACAGTTATATATATTTCTTTAAATTATATTAAAAAAAAACAAATTTCTCAAAAACTATGGGTGATACAAAAAAACTAAGACCAGATTTGGAATTCAGTACACAAAAATCTATAAAAATCGGCTATTAAAGTAAACAAAGTTTTCAAAAACATTTTTTATGTTGGCCTGTGTTATTGGACAGTTTAACAGAGACTATTAAGAAACTTGCTGATAATGGATTGCATTTATCAGTGCTTGCAACTAAAGGCAATATAATGAATTATATTTTTACACACAATATCAAAAAGCAAAGGATCGATATTTTGATTTTATTTGGCAGAACTAATTTTATTCATTTCATCTGGTTGGATTTTAATTTCTACCCATAAAACTATAGAACGGTGTGGCAAACATCTGCCGATCTGCATTATACATCTAAATTTTTATTATGTAGATTTTACTATTGCTAAACCTTCCTTATAAATATCAAAATTATATAGTTAAAATTCGGTACAGATGTGTTTTGTAGTTTTACCATTGTAAACTCTATTGCGGAATAGTGCTATCCATATTCCGGTCGATTTTTAAACTTCACTGGGATCCACATGTGCCAAATATTTATAGCCTTTTTAATAAAAATTTAATTTAAATAAGTAAATTTAATTATAAATTTCTAGCTCCATATTTACACCATATTTTTGTAATCTCTCTTGAATGGTGCTCACCACCTATCGGTCGATTTTCAAACTTCTAATTTATCGCGTTTTTAATAACAATTTCATTGTAAATCTTTAAAGTTTATTATTGCTAAACCTTCCTTGAACTATAAAGACGGTGTAGTTGAAATTTGGTACAGACTGATACAGTAGTATTCGCGGTTAGTGATCACAAACGAAAAATGGCTTTACTTTTATATAATAAGTATAGATTCAAAAAAAAAAAAAAATGATATTATTATTCATAAATATTGCATCAGCTTTCTCCGTAGCTAATGTGCCTGAGTAAACAAAACAAACCATAAATCTGTAAGAAATTGGCAAAAGCTGAATTTTGGTTTTTGGCCTAGATATCGTGTTTCGAAACAAAATGTCAAACTTTCCCATCGACACGGGTGTGGTTAAAACTTTGCCCAGGATCAAATGCCAATAATCTAGTGAAGAGTCACTTTCACAGAATTTAGAAAAACAAAAAATTATTACCCAATTCGTATCTTCGTTTCTTAAAGCGGATATTGACAGATTTATCGTAGAGAGTTATCATATTTTAAACTACTAAATAAATGATAAAAATACCAAGTTTAACATCTTTGATAACGGTGACTGATTGTTTTAAACATAACATAATCAAACTGATAAAATTAAGACTGAGGTAATAAATTATTTATTTTGTTACAATAATTATTATTCCAACTTTTTGTTTACTTATTATGGTATATTGAATATTTGCTGTAAATAAAAAGGTTTTCCATTTAAAAATTAATTATAATTCATGAATCTTAAATTCTTATTTAACATACTCGATAGCTACTTGTATGACCACCAGTTTTGAATAAATTTCCCAACATAATGAATTTACGCTTTAATGATGCGCCTTTGATTATTTAGAGTGTTTGGAAATAGCTTTAATTGTATTGGAATGTTTTAAAATTAAGTAAAATGCAATATAACTATACCTATCTTTAATAACGATCCCTTTCAGTTTAGCTATAAACAAGGTAGAACTCATGAAACTTTATATACGATGGTCATAATTCACCATCATTAAAATGAAATAGCCTTATGTAAGTTTACGGTTGATGGAACTTACCTTATGTAACGCCTTTCGGAATAGCTTTGTCCGGTTTCAGGCAGAGAGCAAGGTGCGTACCCAGGACCACAAGGTTGCATTGCCAAATTTTTTTTTGTTGACACTTTTGTGAACACCCAGACAAACTTTTCAAATAAACTGAAAATTGAAAAAAAAAATATAAAAAAAATATGGAGGATAAATAAAAAATACAACATTCGCAAACGCGCATGTATCTTCCATTTTTAGTATATTGTTAAGACCAATGGAGTTGATATCTAAATTTGCAACCCTTAAAATCCAGTGGAAAACGCGTAGCATTGGAAACGTATTTTAACTATATAACATATAGTTTTAAAAACTACATACATATTTTACATATAGTATTTAAAAACTACATATATGATACTCTCAATTACTTCATTTCATCACTTTTATTAAGTAAAATTACGTGTTATCGCTTAATCTCCAAATCCGATTTTCCAATACTACACTATTTCTAGGTAAAATATTTGGTCTATAAACACCGCTCGGTTCCCAAATTAAACATTTCTTGTCTTTAATTTTCCAAATTTTCCTTTGAATTCTTGTCTAAAGATTAACTCCCCATCAAAAGTATCGCAACACTTAGAAATATTAGAATTTTATAAAAACGTATTTTTTTTTTTCATAATAAAGAAAGGTGCTGAAATCTATAATAAACATTCCTAAACTAGACATAAACAATTTTTATTAAAACAAATTACAATATTTTTTCTAATAAACAAAAATTTTATAAAACTTACTTTTTAAAATATTCATTTTTTACAATTTTAACTTTTAATTTATATTTATTAAGACACACTGCCCCCTCTGGCTTGAATGACCGCTTCCACTAGTCTCGGCATACTTGTAAATAACGAAACAAATGATCAACATGGACTGAAGGAAATTCGAAAAAAAAAAATCTAAAATTCCATCGTTTGTTATTAACAGGTAAAAATATTGCTGCGTCTAATCTTTAGTGTAGATAGATACATAGATAGAGATTTCATTTGTCTTTGGGGCTTCCCCATACAAATAGAGCCTAGCTTGGCTATAAATTACAATTTATGTACATATCATTTCAAATAAAATAAAATTCACTGACACGTTCTGTTTTTCAAAACGTAAATAACAGATTAAAGAATAAACAATTACTAGTGCTATGAAAGAAACAATATAAAATCAATAAACAAAAATCACTTTAAAGATAAACTGAAAACAAACACTTACTAGAAAATGTCTACGGTAAACAATTTAGAACTTTTTGGACTCCCATCATGTAATAGTAAACTTTATGTAAATTATTTACACTGTCAATATTGAGTATAGCTTGGATAATTCTGTTATCAGAAGATTCTAAGATGAAGTGTTGAAGAAATTGTTGTCTTTATTCATTGTGTGCTGGGCAGTGAAGGAGAATGTGATGTAGACTATTGTAGATAAATTGATTGCATGATGTACAGGTTTCTTGTGACTTGAACAAGAAAGTTGTGTTTTTTCCGTAGATTCTGATATGTTCTGAATTAGCAAATGTTAATTGGCTGACACATTTCAATTTCTTTATATGAACTTTGAATGTTAGGTACGTTTCGGGGTCGGGATCATTGTAACTGCATAGAATTCTATATAAAGGGTAGTTAGTTGAGTTTAGAGTTCTTTGAATGTCGGCTGAGAAATATTGGTTATGTCCTTTTTCCAGTATGTAGTCTTTGCATCGAAGAAGTCCGTTTGTATGGTGAACAGAAAGCTCTTCTGCAAAGGCGTTTAGCTCGGCCATGACTCTAAATTGGGACACCCCTATTGCAGTCTATGTCGGGCTTATCCTTGTCTAATGATTTAAGTCTATTATAACAAAGTTTTGGTAGTCGCTCTTCTGGCATATACTCTAGCTTGGTCCGTAGATTTGTCATCTTTTTTATCACTTTCATGTTTAATGGTTCTCTTCCTGTTTCGAGACGGACTAATCCTTAATGTCTAACGTTTAATAAATAATATTGATATGAATATAAACCAGGTAAGGATTGCAGGTTGCAATACGTTTGACGGGGAGTTTATTTTTTTGAAGCCATTCCTTTTGTCAGTGTGCAGCCGAGAACTTGGCTAACAGAAAAATTACACGTTTTGTAAAAAATTATCATTTTTTGTATGTCCGCATCCGATTGCCTACTGTACCGCAGTTGGGCTTCAATTGTGACAAATTTAATGGTACATAATAATAAAGTTAAACACCAAAAATCACTTAGTTTACGAGATATAAGTGAAAACTGAAAACAGTATATTTTAAAATTTTGCGGTTTTTCTAGTACTGCGCTTATTTCACCTGATTTGGATATCAACTCCCCGAATGGGTCCTAACAGTATTGATGTAATTCTATGTAAAAGAACTTATTAGAATAAAGTTTATTTAGAACTTCATTATTTCTATTCAGCCAGAAGTATATGACGATATTCAAGTTCAAAACCTTCTACTGCATTTAGTAGCACAAAATAAATAAATTTACGAAATAGAAAATAAAAGTCAAAAAGCTCTAGTTGGTATGTATCTTTTACAGTATCACATTATTTTATCACTTGTTAAATGTTCAGCCCATTATGAGCTGATAAAGTCTATTATATTGTTTTTTAAAAGAAAAGTGTTTCAGTTAAACTGAATACTAGAGATAGGATATGATCTGTATATTGAGAACTTATAGAATAGTTGTTGCTAAGTTACTAAATGAATTGATTGTTTTAGCACAATATTTGAGCGATGGTTCCCTCGATGACTAACGTCCAAAAAAAAAAAAAAACCCTGTGATAAATTTATAAGTAGTAGATCTTTTATTATGTTTGTGCGAATGATTAAGCGTTTATTGTAATCTTATAATAATATATTGTAATAATAATTATTACATAATTTATCGTTATCTCACTTTATATTTTATTTGCAAAGGTCGGAAGCTGAGGCTCAATATGGCAAAACATTGGTAAAACTTTCTGGAAAACTACTGAAAGCCACAAAGGATGGAGTTGGTACCGTCAACACAGCGTGGCATAGGATAGCAGTGGAAATGGAAGCTCAAGCTGATATTCACAGGTAAATTTAAATCATGTTTCTCTTGAATTTTACGATCATGGCATCTGATTGGCAGATGTAGCTACTTCACTCCCCTCCTATATCGCAAATACCGCCCACTGACGAAATTTGGTTGTCACATTACTTCTATAGGCCCTGATATTTCTCTAACGCTTGCAAAAGGGAATGCCTTTGATTAAATAAAATAATAACAACTGTAATTCCTATAAAAGGAAAATACTTTCTCTTTTTATTTTTTCCCTTTCGATCGATTCTCCCCTTTCGTTCAAATTGGTAATATAATTGGATTTTACGTAACTCACGTGATTTATTATTTTAGACGTGACTTTTTTTTTTTTTGAACTCGTGGAATTTTATGGTCTAGAAATTAACCATACAAGTACCGAATAAGAAAGATATAGAGAATTTTAGTAGCATAGTTCCGATTACGACCTTATATAATTGAGGAACGTACTTCATAATCCAGGTCTAGTTGTTTCTTTTTGTATATAAAGCGTACAAGTGCTTTCATCAACGCTAATTGTTGATTTTTATATGTTAATTTGTCATTCATTATATGTTCAGTAATTTTTTATTTATTTATTATTCCTTTTTTTTCTCTCTTTTTTTTTTAAGATTTGTTCCTGTACCTACCAATATTTAATGTTATATTTTGATCACCAAATTATTTGATTTTTGAAATCAGAATTCTGATTCTATAGCTTCACTATTATCTCCGAGATCTGTAGAAAGGTAAGGATTGAGTTCTGATATAAAAAATTGAGAATAGAAAATTGTGTTTATTGTCATGATTTTATTGCAATATTGGCATTTTGGTGGAGCTTGTTTTGTGAAAAAGTGGGTCAATCTCGTGAGACTTGTTCTTAGTTTGTTCGGTAGGCTCTTATCCCACTTAGATTGTCATCCATCTTCAATTTCTGTTTCTAGTGAAGTCCTGCCTAAGTCTAATTTTTATAATTCTATTGACTTTTTTATCCTTCGAAATTCAATAATAGGTTTTCCTATTTATTTTCAATCTTCTTCCCAAAAAAGATCAAAAATAAAATATAAGATAAACGTTGATTTTCTAAAAAAAATATATTATAAGTATATGAAATTTCTGAGCGTTAAGTTGACGACCGAATCACATAAATAAATAATAAATTTTAAAAAAAATGTACTTGCTGTATATGAAAAATCTCTTAATTTATTACTTAAATGAAATTATAAAAAATATACCTATATGTATTTCAGTACAAAATTAATATCTCATAAAACCTAAATAAAATTACTGTTATAAAAAATATTTGACTCTAAGATAAAATAATATTTTAATATAACATTCAATTTTGGTAATAAAAATTTGATTACGTAAAATGTACTTTTGGCTTTAACTTCACTCTAAGTGTAGTTCATGAATAAAAAAAAAATAAATTGAACAACCTTCTATATTTATTTTTCGGAACAATCAAATATTTGAAGCTCTAACATAATTCAATGGTGCATACTATAAACTAGGTACATACTATTTCAGAATATATCTTAATTCTATTATTAATTTCATCACAAATTTAATAATTTATTTATGAAAACGGTTTCATAATTATATCTAGAATGTGAACTGGATTTGTTATTCGACGAGGTGAAAAATTTAATCATATTTTAACCATTCCAATACCTGTTTAAGTAGTTTTTGTAGATTTTTTTTTATATATACATTTATTGAAATTTACAACTGTAAAAAATATATACATCAAGAAAATGTATTGACAACGATTACAATTACATGTTAAAACTTGAAAAGAACTACTCATCAGTAGCACTTTATTAAAAATTCTACACTAGAAGGTCTCTAGCCTATCTTCATTTCAGACGCCTCGGAGGATTATCAGGAATGGAGTGGGAAGCAAGTTGAGAAACTAGTGGATTTGAGTGATTATGGAGCTTACTATGAAAGGATAGGCATCTGGTGTGGGATAAATCAGCAACGTATGGATCATTAAGATCTTTAAGGATAAGTTTATTGGTGACAAAGTATGATGATTTTTCGAAGGATTTTGGATTGTAAGGATTGAATACGAGATGAATTGGATGGTCTTGTTGAGCCCCATATCTGAAGAATAAAATTATTAGTCACAAAATATAATGTAAATTTTCTTTTCTCTGACAAAATGAAATATAATTCAACATTTCACTCTTTTTCTTTTTTTAATAATTAATTAAATAACAGAACATTAAATATAACAATTGAAGATAATGAATTAAATTTGTTTTTTTTCTTTATAATTTTGGTTGGTTAAACTACTATTCTTGCCCAACATTTTTAAGATTATCGTATTATGAAATCGTTCAATATTTTCCTCTCTGAATCACTGCCGACGGTGGTAGAAAGGTATTTATTTTGTTTAGGAAAAAACAGCAATAATAAATAATTGAAAATAATAAAAACCTTTACGTTGAATGATATAATAATTTTTAATATCGTATCAAAGGATTATGTGAGTATTATTTCTCAAAACTAATAAATAAAATGATTTATTGAGGATTGAATCAGTCTACCATAGCCGTGAAATTGAAATTATACTTCCATTGTACGATTTAATTGCTTTGTTTGAAATAATAAGAGTATCCAGTGTTGAATGTTATTGTTTCAAGGCTCCACTGAGGCCGCCAACAATACTCAAGCCTTTACAATCATCGTCTTACCACTTTAGAAGATTGTACTTCACTTGTTTATTACGAAACGTAATATTTAGAATATCATAACATATTAATAACAAACAACTATAGCTATAAGAGATATTTACCTCTTCAATTATTTGTATATTAGAAAAATAATTAAATGAAAAATAATATTTAATCTGGGACAGAAAAAATCCCCTAAAACTTACAAAAATAAATAATAAAATAGTGCATTTCGGTATAGTTGACGCGCCTTCAGAAGGCAAGAGGGTGTACAAAATCTTTATTAGGAGAAAAAAATTCAGCATGTTAAAAATTTGCTGAGGTGTTACAGAAAGCGTTGCACAAATGTTTTTAGAATGGCGTTTCAGGTCAACTTTGGTAATATGGTAGTAGCGTACCGGCTCACCGCCTCGCCTTCTCAAGCTGCGCCTTCTCCAGTGAAGATCGTGGGTTCGAACGAAATGAATTTTGACCTTCCAGGTTCGTATCCAGTTGGAGAACTCGTCCTTCCAGCCACTGTTAGAGGAACAGAAGGCCTTAAGCCCCATAACAACTAAATAAATTAATTAATAAAATAAAAAAATAGTGCATTTGTTTGACTAAATTTATTTCGTCAGTTTTTACAGTTTCGATATTTTTAATTTGAAATACTATTCCCTTACGTTATAAAAGCGAATAGGTATACATAACAGTTTTACATTCAAATCAACAGTACCGACCAGTTCCTAGTTATCGACTTTGAATCATCGATATTCGGCACCGATTCGTTTCTGAAGAACCGTTGCATATATTGGATATATAGAATGGAGAATCGACACTTTCCTAATTTATATATTATTAGTGCGAAAATTTGACGACTTTGAAAATCTGGAAGAATGTAAACAAACGTTTCTGAAGTCAAACATTAAATTAATTTGTCTCCGTAATTGTTAAAAGCAGAAACGTAGTATAAAAATAAAATAATTTAATTAGAGAGGCTTTAAGAAGGGCATAACCGACAGCACTTGCTCTAGTGTTGTAATTAATATTAGTCAAGGAAGTTTCTCATCCAGACTGTTTATTTTCCTGGTGTTGCCTGCATATTCGTAGCGTAGTTTGAATTTGTTAGTATATCTTTGTTGTTAATTGTGAATTAGTGCTTTTACTGTTTTATTGCTAATTGTTTATTTGTTTAAATGTGCTTTTGAGTGTCTAGGTCATCAGCACTATTTTTATTATTCACTAGTTATTAAGACGGTACTCTGAGCAAAAGATTCCTCTAAAAATATATATATATATATTTTTTTTTTTATTACTATTTCTCCCTTTTCTGTAGATCATAACATCTCAATATTAATTATGACATCTGGATCATAACTGTCTAATTTATACCTGTATCTAATCTCGTTATTTAAATGAGCCATGCCATCTCGATAAGCAATAAGCCATACTGTTAAGGAATCATTATCATTTACCAGTTTCACACCACTCTAAAAAAATAAAATTGCTAACAACTTTTTATCCGCTACATTAAATGGCCAAAAATGGATATTGCCAAATGTTTTCATTCTGAAAATTATGCTTGAAATATACCAAATTTGTAATCACAGCAGAACTTTTTTGACAAGGTATGATTTTAGCTGAATAATTAGGATGAAGCCTTTTCTAAAATTTGGAAGGTTATATCCTTAATGATATTTCCACGTATAGCTGTAATTTTTAACCTGGCACCATAACACAAATAAGGAGATTGAAGGTCATGTGAAACATAAATCAACATCCAATTTTTAATTTTAATGAAAGAGTTGGTAATCCTGAGAGACAGAGAATATTTACTACATCATTAGCTATGTATTGTTCGATATTCAAACTCCACATTTCGCACGACATATCTATCTCTTTTTAACAACAATTCTATTGTAAATAACTAAATTTTATAAGTTATTTCAAACTCTAGATAACCCCGTACCATTGTAAACTCTCTTGCTAAATCGCTCTCGGCACCTATCGGCCGATTTTATAACTTCATTGGAACCCACTTATTTATCGCATATTCAATAAGCATTTAGTTGATGATTAGTAAATTTTATTATTGCTAAGCCTTCCTTGAACTATGAAGATGGTGTAGTTTAATTTGATACAGATTAGTTCATTAGTTTTCGCGGTTAGTGATCACAAACGAAAAATAGCTTGTCCTTTTATATAATAGTATATATTTTAAGAGCATTGTATAGCTGTCGTTTAAAATACTCTTTGCATTTAACCAACTTATCAACAACAATATAAATTTATGGAAGATTTAATTGTTTCGTCCTTGATTTTGTATTGTTATCATATGCCATTGTTTATGCTTTCAGAGGATCAGTACAGCAGATAATAACTTTCATATTTACTATGTCTAACCTAAAATTAATATAGATTTGTAATCCGATTATATCCTGGAGGTTGAATATCTTTTCCTAGAGTCTACGAAGATTTAAATTCACACATATGCTTAGCATATATCCGAATTATTTTCCTCTCGAGTTATATTGCATCACGTAAGATACAGTTTATGTCGGTGTCTGCCCTTTGGGCCAACTTGTCAGGCCAGTAAATATTCCAATGTTGAAGGAGGGGTATGTTAGTCCATACAGGAAACCTAAATTCCAAAACGAGTTTTCTTGATATAATTAGCTGACCTGCTTTGTAATCTGCGTTTTCGTAATCACATTAGTTTAAAAATTAATGAGTTAGTTTTTCTTTTAAATTAATCAATTTCTATTTCTATTGCATAGGTATTCAAAATTATTATATAATTCAACTTTTATCTATAATTAAACTTTAATTAATCAGTTTTATTCTTTTTCGACATGAAGCGCTTTTATGGATTTAAAATAGATATTATTGTCGATTGGAGAAAGACTAAACCGCTAAACAAAATGGGAGTCAAAGGAGCCCATTTTATTAACTTCCTATAGAAAATTCATACACTACTATATATACAGTACTAGATAGTTCTAGGCTCCTAGATTTTTAAAATTCATTCATTGAAATTTTCAACTTTATAACAAAAAGCTATAATTTTTTTTTTTTTTAATTAATAAATTAATATTAATGCCATATTAAATGACTTGAAAAAAACTTCAAAATAGAACGAAAAAATCACACTCCTTCAGGAAGAACTAACTAATTTAAAGAATAAATTAAAAACATTTCTAATATTTGGCACCCTCTAAAATCCTATGAACCCTACTTTATCTTCATAAAATTTGCGCAAAATAATTTCTTCAACAAAACCATACCACGTTAAAAACTGGAAATAATGATAACTCTCGTCTTCTGCTTCATCTTCCATTTATGCTTCTTTTTATTTTATTTTTTTTAATAATTTGTGCTAAAAATTATTTATTTAACATTTTAATAATTAAACATATACTTATTTTATTAAAAAAAAAAATTAACTAATTTTTTTTTTCAAATATACAAAAATTAGACAACTATTCCATATCTGTCTTAAATGAGTGAATTGCATAAATATATATTAATTGTTTTATTCACTGATTTAATTGTTTTCTCTGAACAGATAAAAGATTCTCATTGTCGATTCTGGAGTAAATTTGGATAGGAAATAATTGCAGAAATAGTTTTGCCTCAGTTTTTGAAAAACCAAACAAAGTGCGTGCCATCATCGTTATCGCCTTCATAAAAAAATTTAGGCAATTCGTTACTGTTAAATTTTCTGTCTTTACGATAATCGTGTGATTTTGTTACCGACCACCCTCAGTACACTCTGTTAATTTATATGATCGTTAAAATTGAAGTTTAACTTTTAAACAACTGAATAACACAGAATTAAGCAAATTTTTCTTCAAGCAATATGAGACTATTTACAGTTCTCTCAAGGCTCTCCATACCGTACAACGAATTCTGATGATAGACTTTTCAGAAATGATTTGTATCATCAACCTACAGGTTGTTTCATTTCAGTCTACTTTTAATGAGAGCCTGTTTAAAAGTTGAGGATCGTATATAAAAAGTATTACTTTTCAGAAATAATACTGTAAGCTTGTTTTTCGGGGAGCTCCTCTTACAAAGGAACCTATCCAAATTGACGCCTCACTAACGCAACCTTTCTAACCCTAAAGAAAATATATAATAAACATTAACTTTGTATTAGTTTTTTTGTATTGATAATAATTATTAATAATTATATCAAATGTTTTTTTTTTAAATTTAATATACTATCCCTTCTTTCTTCCTGTAAATATAATTGATTTCATAAAATAAACTAGTCGCATACAATTTTCCGAATTTTTTTTTTTCGATATCATAATACTTTCTCCTTTACTGAGAAAGTTTGTTGGCATTTGATCAGCTTTTACTAGTATCATGAAAGTAGTGCACATAAAATAGTCTTAAACTTGTACATATGTATAATTCTTTTCTAATATCCACTCAGATTATATATATTAGCTCAATCAAGGAAATCAACCAGCAATCGCACCATCATAATTATCTCATCCTTTATTTAAAAAATCATCCCATTTTGAGCTTCAATATGAGAATTGGTCGAGATATATAAAAATATAATAAAAAGGCTAAGCGAATCCAAAACACCACCAACCCTCTTTAACCCACACCATCAAAACCCAAATCCCCATGATCAGCCCTGATTCAGTCCACCCATCTACCTCTCGGCCAATCCTCGAACGTTTATCCGACGGCTAAAACTGATTACCTTTGTTGGAATTATTAATAAATCCAACTACTTTATAAGCCTATTTTAACCGTCACGCTGATATTACCTGAACTATAACGTCCGAATGGTGATCCCAAAATTCTGCATTGTGTAACCTATTTAATTCTTCTAGGTTTTCATCCTTTTTTGAGCTTAATATTTTCGAAAACTTTAACGCTTTGTTCTTCCCTTGACTTAATTGGTCAGATTTAGCATCTGTAAACAACTGTAGGTATTTATATGAGCTGTTTTACTATTTTTTTATTTATCCAATGCCCACACTTGCCCTTCGACAAATAGGTGTGTGTTGAATAACCGATTGTGGATCTAGTGAGAGGTCTACCTCTACACGTCTCTTTCGATCTCTAACCGCAGTCATTCGAAAATTACATAACACCCGATTCGATAAAGAAATTTAATTATAAATTATCTTCTTTTCATTAAAGTAAAGAAACAGTACAAAATCCTCAATTCTCTAAATTATATCTCAAATAAGCTTCTTCATAATGATCGTAATGTCCGATATGTCGCTGATTATACCCAAACCAAATATCTATCCTTTATGATTAGCTCTATACACACTCAAATTCACTTGTCTTCTAACTTCCATTCGACTTTCGATAACCTTCCAAAGCATCTTAAAAGAAGATGGGCTAGAGACCCTCTAATATAGAACTTTTATTAAAACGGGTAGTTGCTTTTCAGATTGTTGACTTGTTATGTAATAATTTTTCCACAAATTTAGTTAATGTTTATCTAGTATATATTTGTCAAATACCACTCACTCATTTAACAAGAAATCTCAGAAACCACCGAACGGATTGGAATGAAATTCGATATGTAGCTCCCTCTAGGGCCGTAGGTGCTCGCTAAGAAAGGAATTAAAAAAAATCGGCCTGGATCGCGGCTAATTTCGCGAAAAATGGGATTACAATTTTTATTGAGTGAATAATAATAGATTAATTGTCGTATGGTATTTGAAGATAATCTAAGTTAAAAAATAGGTTAGATGTTTAAGCTGCACACTCTGACCACAAATTAAGTTCCTTATAATTGTAAACAAACAAAAATACGATCGAAGTCGAAACCTTATAATATGGTACTTTCTGTGAACTCATGGTGGCTGCAGAGGTGGACCCTTACAAGTTTGAGTTGTTTCGTGACGAGAAGCTATTAAAAGACCTATGTTAAAGAGGAGGTTAAAAGACTTATGTTCTGTGGTGGTGACATGTAAGGCCAGTTCGATGTACATATTCCTTACGGGCAACTCACCAACATTGCTTCACCAGCAGCTTCGTCCCCAACTAATCTTCCTTCAGTTTTCCGGTCACAAGATAATCGGCTCAACCAGGCCCAAGTTGTATTTTATAAGTCTATTAACGCTTAATTTCTACTAATCTAAGTTGACCTTAATCATAATGATATTAAACCGTAGCGGAGCAGAGTACTTTCAGCTAGTATTTAATAAAGTTGTAAATATTAATTTTTAAATTTTAATTAGAATTTTTAAAAAAAGTATAAAAGCAGTCATATATCTAAAAATTCTTGATTAGTTTTACTAATATCTTGATAGTTTTATTATATAAAATAAAATACATTATCATTTTTAAAGATAGGATAGTTTTTAGTTTTCCCTGAAATTATAGCTTACAAAGATTTATCTTTCCTCAAAATGAACTTCAATCAGGGCAATGAAACAAATGTTTATACATTCATAATTGAATTAAGTCTCAAATTAACTTATATTGTAACACTGACAATGATTAAAGAAATATTATTATTTATTTAAAGCAAACTGTTGGATTTTAAGGAAAACATTTTAAGATAATTTTACATTTTTGTCATGTTTATAAAACTACAACTCAGTACATAGATTAATATTTAATTTAGAATTTACTGTTATATTTTTAAGAAAAAGAAAAAAAATAATATTTAGAAAAAATTAAAATATTGTGATATAATCAAACACGTCTTTCTATTTTTAATACCTTTTTATTTACTTCACCTGTATGAACGGATCTTTCATCGTAATTTTCACCAATTTCCAGCAATCTGATTAACTTGAAAATTTGCACACATTTCGATAACCAATGTCAATACAATAATTGCACAAATTTGTTCTAATGTTCTAACTTGGTCTAGTTCAATTCCCCCAAAATTGAGGTCTGCTTTGCAATAGTTGAAGCAGTAGGTTTTACGTTTTTATATGTTCCAGATGGGTCCTGAGAATAAAATATCAAAAATGAAACTAAATTTGATAATGGGAAAATGATTAGGGGGCAAAAAAAAAACTACAGCTTTTTTTAAGATTTTGGAAAAAATATTTAGAAAAATGCTTTCAATCGAAAAATATTTTATGTACAAAATAAAAGGGTCATTCTCATTGCCTCAGCCAAAATTAAAAAAAAAAAAATTGAATTTTTAAAGTTGCTTAAATTTTTATTATTTTTGAGTTTTCTATTATAATATACCTTCAATTTATTGAATTCTCAGGTGGTACCAATTTTTTTTTCTATTTACCACAGTTTTGAAGTATTTTATAGAGCTTTTCATAAACATGCTCTTGACCGTAACTCTTTCTTTAAACATTTTTTTTGTAATAAAAAATTATTAATGTCCACATATGGATAAAACTAAATAAATAAAATAATAAAATTTATTATTGATACATAAAAAATTAAAGTAATAAAAAAATTGTGATCAATTCTGGAAGAATTTTACAAAAAAACAGTTTAGTTGTTCAACTATTTTATTGAATGAGATTTAATTTTTAATATTTCTTTTTAAGGCATAACCCTATGTGCATGTCCATACCGACCCTCAGTTGAGGTTCGGTATGGGCATGCACTTGTTACTATGTGGGGGAAATCACAGTTATCCTGAAGATGGAGTAATGTACTCCGAAACTTTTTTTTTTCTTTTTTTTTCTTTTCTTTTCTTTTTCTTTTTCTTCTGTTTTTCTTTTCTTTTTTTTTTCCTTTTTTTTATTTTTTTTTTTTTTTTTTTTTTTTTTTTTTTTTGTTCTTTTTTTTCTTCCCCCCCCCCCTACCTTGCCTATTCAAGCATACGGGGTTTTGACGGCAGCGGGTCCAACATATGGGTTTCAACATGTACTCCGAAACATGTTGAAGAAAATAAAAAATAAATAGGAGTTATGCCTTAAAAAGAAATATTAGGGTTTAGTTGTTTTTTAAAATGCCCCCCCCCCCCCAAAAAAAAAAAAAAAAAAAAAAAAAAAAAAAAAAAAAAAAAAAAAAATTAAAATTAAATCAGTGATGTTTCAGCCTTATAAAAGTGTTGGTATATAGGTATGTAAATCCGATATAAAATTTGACGAAAATCGGTTGAATTGTTTTTAAGTCTGATTTTCCTCCCCCCAACCCCCCTCCAAAAAGGACCTCAATTCAGTGATGTTTCACCCGTGTAAAGTGTAGGTACATTAATATGTAACTCTAACAATTTGAAAAAAAAAAGAAGTTGTGACGGTCGTGAGAAACATCCGGTAATTTAATGTTTATAGCATCACCAGAGCTATACCTAAACGGCTAGTTTTACTAATCAGTTGTGTACATCTAAAAATAATCAAATATGGAGTCCAGGAGCTTTTAAAAAATACGAATCATTTTAAAAACGCGTGACGGTCGTGAGTAAGAAAAAGTACAAGGAAGAAAACTTAGAAAAAAACACCAAAAAATGTCTACCAAACACATCACATATGAAGATAACCTCAGGAATTATTCTGTAAATAGCAATAATTAGCACTAGCTTATTCTTGTAGAGAATATTGAAATAACTATTTAGTGTGACGGTCGTGAAGCCAAACCGAGGGACAAAAAGAAAACGGAATTTTCAGTTTCCCTTTATTGTTTAAAAATGTTTAAAAGCATGTTAATTTATTCTCCAATATATGGTCTCATACTCTAGAAAATAAAAACATAAGTTTTCTAAAAATAAATACTTCAATAACTTCCTTGAAATCTCACTTTATAGGTAGGGACAAGTGAAAGTTATGAGCTTATAAGCCTTTTTGTAGGTATAAAAAAATAACAAAGATATTTTTCGAAACTAGGCTGTATGCACCAACTTTAAGGGATCGGTGTACGTTCAAATTCACCAAAAATATTGATTTGGAAGTTTTAGTTCCATCTTAAGGCCAGCAGGACAGTGAAAAATCACTGCCATGAGAATGGCCCTAAAGTTTATTAAGTTGGGCATCTAAAGACATTCCTTAAGATTGTCAAATGTCGAAGAATTTTGGCAACTTTAAAAAATTAGTTTTGGGCATGTTGAAAAGTCTATCACTTAGAAATGGCTAATTCAATAAAAAAATAAAATAAAATAAAAATGCCATATACTAAGAGTTGTAGTTCATTACATTTTGTGCAAGATAGGATTTTTAAAGTAAAATTATGCCTATTTCTAATCTGAGATATGTCAAAAAAAACAAAAATTGTTGGTTGATTTTTGATAAACTGTTTGAAATGAAAAATGAAAATAAATCATGAATAGTACAGGGAAATTAGCTTCGAACCTTGAACTGCAGTAAATTGTTCACCGCGCTTAGCTTTTTAGTTAGGTTTGCTATAAAAACGTGTTTTTCTAGTTTTTTAAACTATAGTTTTTATTTTTTTTAATGACAACATTGATTTCGAAGCTTCTGTTGGCTTGCCAAAAATTGAATTATTCTTTGAAATAATTTTGATTTAATTCTAGAGAGAGATTTAACAATTTTTAAATCTTTTAAGGTCGAGCTAACCTTAGATCTTAGTTGTTGCTGGAATATCTATATAAAACATGTAATTTCAGTTTTCAAATAGAACAGCCTAAATGGTTGAAAAATGAATACAAAAAAAAAAAAATTATACGAGTATATGTGGAAGAATATTATTATTTATGTGTCAGTTCTAAAATAATTTTTTCTGTGGATTCGTAAAAAGTAACTTATGGATTTTCTTTTCTGCTTGATTGGAAAAATATTTATCTTAATCCAATTTCATGTATTACAAATTAATTTTTTTTTCTTAATTTTGTTTTAGTTGATCCTCGGGTTTTGAAGGTTATAAAGAAAGTACTTGTATTAAAAACAAATAAATTAATAAAAAGAAACACACAATGAAGTATAATCTATTGTGTGCTCACTTTTCCGGTAGCGTTTTCCTTCTTGAGAGCAATGTCCCAAGGTACACAAATAAAAATTACTTCTATTGAGATAATATCACCAATTCTCTTTGTAACTTTGTAACTAAAACGATTAGGCAAAATTATTTTTTTACTTACTATATATGCACATATAAGTAAACATTATATGGATTCATCAGACACAGTGGGAATACTAGAAACGAATTAGCAAATGAGTCTGCTATCTGCTAATTTTATTTTTGTCTGCTGATAATAACTGTTTCCTGACAATAACTTACAACTTTAAAAAACATATTCTACGGCTTTAAAAAGAAAAAAAATGCTCACTTCAAAATATTTTGGATAGTAAAATTGTAGTGTTTACCTTAATGATCTATCTTTTTATATCAGTATTAGATCGATTTATTTCAATAAATGGAATCATAATTTATAATAAAATTTGGATTACTCATGGAACCACCAAAAAGGGACTTTATTCTCCTCAAATCAAAATATAGTACAGTAGAACCTCACTAATCCGACCCGGATTAGCCTTACCGTCGAATTAACCGGAGATATGGATGAAGCATTTGTTTTTCCTAGTTAAAAGTTGTATATATATATATATATATATATATATATATATATATATATATATATATATATATATATATATATATATATATATACATTATAAAAAAGTAAAGAAAATAGAAACGTACGTTTTTACGCCAATATCCTAATAGATATGTTTGCAGAGATAGCTATTTATGTTTAGTTCATAGCATACTAACTCATTTTTAAAATCGTTTAAATGAAGCATCCTCTAGATGTCGTTGTTAAGGGCATACAGAACAAAAACCGCAATAAAAACAAACAAAAAAAAAAACCAATGAAATGAAATTTTAAACGCTATGATAAAAATTTAACATTGTTCATATATTTTTATAAATACAGTCTTTCTTTTTGCTTTTTTTTCTCTGACAAGCGTAATTAATTCAATATTCTTCCACCTTTCTGCTTTCAAGAGACTTTTTCCTGAATCGGCTACAGAACTGCTGGTACATATACGATTAGATTTCCGTCGTATAAGTGAAATCAACTTTTAAACAAAATAAAAAAAAAAATCTTCTTAAAACACCGTTCACATGCTGTGTACAAAAGAGTCTGGCCATTACCTTATTTGTTTTTCTTAATAACCCACCCGTTCGACTTTCTCAAGTGTCAACGCTTGGGAAACTCTCAAAGCACACATGTCGAAACTGCATCACGTCCTGGGTTCTGCAATAACGGTCTCCAACATTTTTTTTATAGGAACCGATATATAAATCTGATGTGAAACATTCACAACTTTCCCTTTCCTAATAGCACAGATATGTGGATACATATTTGTGGTTATCTAAACTTGTTTCCCATAGGTTTCTATATAAAAAAACAACAGTTTTTAAGTAATATGGGTATATCCCTTTGGTAGTAAAATAACAATTTTTTTACTTGAGAGGATGGCTGTCAAAAAATTCACCCAATGATTTTAATTTTCTCTGCTAAAAGTTTCATTATTTTTAGGGTTTACGGAACCAGTGCTTGCATCAGTAATACGGCCGGAAACTTGACAGTAACAGAAAATTTTCAAATTTTGTAATCTCCAATTTTTGCACAGCTGTATCTCCACATCCGATTGCCCTTCGAAGCTGCAATTAGGTTTAAATTGCCACAAATTTAGTGCTCTTTAATAGTGTAAATATGCCCTATTAGCCATAATCACATAATTTATGAAATATAAGTGAGAAATTGAAAATAGTGCTGAATTTTGTGGTTTTAAATTAAGTTTTCGAGGACTACAAAAACCTCACCAGGTTTTGAGGGTTGCTAATTGGAATATTTACTACTCTTATAAACATACTAAAAAGTAGTAGTTAAATGAGCTTTTGCGAACTTGATGCTTAAATCGACTGAGCTAGTAGCCTGATTTTCTCTTGTATGTATGATTTTATTAAGTAAATTTTATTATGATTAATACAGTGTTGAAACATTTTTTTGGAATAGAAATTTTTAAGTTTCATAGTTGCTTTAGAATACTTTCTTATGGAAATTATTTTTATTATCAGTGATTTTGTTGTGAATAATTAAAAAATTAAGAAAAAATTTGAAAAAAAAATAAAAATAAAAATAAATAAGTGTAGCAAATAGTGTTTCTTCTTGTATTATGCTGTGGTTACTGTTGTACATTATCACTTTTTTAAATTAAAAACCGATAATTTTCTTTTTTGTTTATTTTCATCGCATTTTTTTTTCTTAGTCTTCTATTTTTAGTTTTGAAACTGCTCAATTTTAAAAATTTAATGTGTTAATTTTAAATATGTTCTCTTACTTATTTATATTAAAAAATAATTAAGTAAAAGAAAGCAGTCTTAAAAAAAAAAAAAAAAAAATACTAAACTTTTAATTCACTCAATTTTTAATAAAAAAAAGGTTTATATCACCCGCACTTGCGTTCATAACGTCTTTCAATGGATTGAGTGCGGATCAAATGCGATTTTTAATAAATTCTTAAGGGATAAGCCCCATCTAGTGGAAAAGTATAATAAATCATATTAATTTGAAATTTCGTAATTTTAATTTTTTTTTTTTTTTTTTTTTTTTTTTTTTTAAATACTGCTTGCTTTTATTTAAATAATGTTCTTAATGATCCTAAACTTTTATTTTTTTTTTAATTTTTGCCTTTCAGTATACAATAGACGATCCTTAAAGTCCTATACATATAATTTTTACTGACAAAAGACGATAGGCTCCAAGGTCACAAATCTAACAAGGGGACGTTTGCAGTTGTAACTCTCAGATTTGAATGCTGCTTTGTATGTGGGTAGTAGGGACCTATAATAGTGCAAAACTAGAGTTATAGCCGCCAATGGGCATAAGGAGCCAAGAAAAAAAATAAAATATGAAAACCACATTTTATTTTTTTTTCTCAGCTCTCAGTCAAGATAGAGAAATGATTCTTTCACGTTTAATTGCAGTTATGTAAGGTATTTGATGTAAAAATACTTTCGTTATATACACCACCCGGCTTTAGGATGCTCAAAAACTCTAAAAAAATGACAAAATTCCAAGGAAATCCACTGTAAATCAGTGGAAACTTTTTTTTATGAACAACTGACCTCAAATCTCGATTTAACATACCATAAAACCCTTATATGTGAAATATTATCAAAATAAAAAAATATTGATTTTTTACTCCTTTCGAGGAGGTTAACATTTTGAAGTTGAGATTTCATCAACATTTTCTACCGGCCATAACAACTGCTGTGTTCAACCGATTGCAATAGTAATAGCATCACTATAATCAGCATACATTCTGCTTTTTATCCATGCCTATAACATTGGATTTACTCCCGATTTTAGTGGACAAAAACTGATGTGAATGAAAAAATCAAAGGTCAGCTATAACTTGAGATATTTCAATAAGGGGAAATCCTACAAACTCCGGATTTGGGCTAAACTATGCAGTTTTAAGGCTTCTAGATGACCTTAAAATTTTGTCTTAATCAGTTGCGAAATATTGACAGACAGAAAACAGAAATTGACAGCCCCTTACCTTCTAAAATCCTACAAAATTTTAAAGGTAAAAAAAAATTATTTTTGATTTCGGCAAAATTAAGTTTCTACATGTTTTTTGAGATGAGGAATATGAAAATAATATCAGTTTTTAGTTAAAAATTTTCCTCACCTATATTATATAAATAAAACGTTTTAAAATGACATATTTTTATTTCAAATTGCATAGAAATCCTAAGATTGATGAATAATCTAAAATTAATATCAGGTTTTGGTTTAACAAAATGTATATATTTTTTAAATGGTCTTATTTGAAATTTATTGTGTAAAAACTAAAATAATAATAGAAAAAGATCATTTTATATCAGTCTTATTTATATAATATAGGTGAGGAAAATTTTTTAACTAAAAACTGGTATTATTTTCAGAATCCTCATCTCAAAAAACATGTAGAAACTTAATTTTGTCGAAATCAAAAATAATTTTATTTTACCTTTAAAATTTAAGGTAAGGGGCTGTCAATTTCTGTTTTCTGTCTGTCAATATTTCGCAACTGATTAAGACAAAATTTTAAGGTCATCTAGAAGCCTTAAAACTGCATAGTTTAGCCCAAATCCGGAGTTTGTAGGATTTCCCCTTATTGAAATATCTCAAGTTATAGCTGACCTTTGATTTTTTCATTCACATCAGTTTTTGTCCCCTAAAATCGGGAGTAAATCCAATGTTATAGGCATGGATAAAAAGCAGAATGTATGCTGATTATAGTGATGCTATTACTATTGCAATAGGTCCCTAATACCCACACACAAATCGGCATTCAAATCTGTGTGTTACAACTGCAAACGTCCCCTTGTAAGTTTGCCGGTACAAACCTAATATTATCCTCCCATCTACGTCTAGAAATTCACCCATCGGTTCAGCGCAAATTACATTTTAAAGAATTATTTCCTTATCAAGCACAGCAACTTTACTTGCCTATTTCAACTGTCACAATAATATTACTTCAATTACATTTACCGGGTGCATGCCCCGTAATTCCGCATTGTGTAATCTCCTGAATCACTTAACTTTCTTCCGGACAAATATTCCACGCAATACTTAGAACCTCTCTTCACCGGGCCGTTTGCTACCGATACCTGGCCGATTAATCCCTAATAATTGTCCTTATTAAATTAAACCATCGTTTTGCTAAAATTAGCCTTTAAATAAAATCACTATTTAGCTTGTTTTTTTTATTTATGTTGTATTATTTTAGTATAATTGAAATTTCGTATAATAATTATTCTGTTTTTTAAATTAAAAAAATATTCAAAAAATGTTTGTGTGGAATGGAAATGCAAAAGAAACAATGTATATTCATAGCTTGGAAATAATCGATAAATAACAGCCTAGGTTTACTTAGGGTTGTAAAATTAATATGTAAGTGACGGAAATGAAATGACGTATGAAAAAAAAACATTACTGTCAGGATCCATTCAATCCTGAAGTTGTTCAGTTAGCTGAAAAACGAAGTAACATTTAGAAGAAACATTCTCTATCTCTAACCAGCAGTAAATTCTATCAGCTATTTTAAACTCTTTTTTTATTATTATCAGTTCTTTGATTTGAACGACCATTTAATTCGATCTAGCAGACAAGAGAACCAGCTGTTTCCATAGCTGTTATTTTTTATCTTAAATAACAGTTAACGTCTCAGAAGAAGTAATGTGTCGCTAATAACCACTCCATATCCCGATTATCATTTTGGTAACCCAAAAAGGGAGATATTAAGAAGTTCCTAAAATATATTTCCATTAATACTGATATTAATGGTATATTGCAAGTATATTTTTCATCGTTGAAAATTATTAAATGCTTCCTCATAGCGAGGCATAGGTAGAGGACTCTCTCAAGCGCTAACTAACCCCCTATTTAAGTAAAGAAAGTGCTCTAGGAAGAGATGGTCCAGGAGAGATAAATTGAATACCGTACGGAAGCTCTTTGCACTGCCTTAACGGACCAGATTCTTACAGATAACACCTTTTCTGTGCAGTTCAGGAAGGCAGTGAAGAGGAAAAAGTTACACATTACAAGTTCTAACTACCTTTCTAAACAGCTTTTTCGTTAAAAAAATTTTTTCTTGTAATTATATTATAATTATTCTCTCATCATATTTTTTTCCGAAACTTAATTGTAGCAAACTTATTTGTAATTTATATTAATATTTTTTTATGTCGTATAATAAATGTTACTTTTTCCGGACTGACTGACCCACTGGCCTGGAAGAAGCCTAGAAACAATGAACTATTAACATAGTCAGGAAGCTTCCTCTTTCCCACATCTCTCTTAAAATGAATAAACTAAATTTAAAAAACGGTCCTTCCTTTTCTAGGCAACACTTCCACAATCCTTTCTTATCCGTTTAATGTTTGACGTATTCATAATTGAAATAAGGACGAGTTTATTTTACGGTTTTATCCATCGCAACTTTGACATCCATTTTTACAAGTAAGGTTCTTTTTTTCCTCAATAGTAACCCTAATAATAAAAATGTGATTACAGAAAATGGGAGATTTGATATAATTAGGTTTTTATCTTATCTAATATTTGTATAAGTTTCTCTTTATTAAGAGCGTCATTCCTATTGAATCACAATAATAAAGAGATTTTGAACAAATTCGTAACTGTTGTCTTTGAATCTGTCAAGTAAATGATGAAATATCCGACATCGTTAAGGCCTATAAATGCACATAAACATACATACTGGAGCCACTAATGTATGCTTCTTTAAAACATTCAAACTAATTATTCCTTATATAAACATGTGCTCCTGGGCAAAGCGAATACGTATACACTGTTTCCTGATAATGTACACGAAAAAAACTTCAACATAAGTAAATTTTGATGCACCATACGAAATTCTTTTAAAGTTTTGTGAAATGATTTTTTTTTAATTGGTCAGATATATTAGCAAAATAAATCATTTGATAATCAAAATACACTGAACTAAGAATTTTGAAATAGACAACAGAACAAACAAAAATTTTGTTGTAATACCATAGTTTTTGGTGGGAATTTATTCAATATAAATTTATAAGCAAAATTCATTCAAGAAGCTCGTTCTATCATTTTAATATTACATATATGGTAATTATGTAATATTAAAATAGGTTATTATTATTAATACAAGTCTGGTCAGATCAATTTAGTAACAATTGTCACCATTCTTCAGAATATTTTCTAGGTATACAGGGTGTCCTGAATTTAAATGGCAAAACTTCAGGAACTTATAGGGGACCGAAAAACTAAGGCAAAAAGAGATTTGCTCGTTTTTGCTTAGTTCTAGAGAAAACCGCAAAAAAAGAAACAAAACAAAAATGTTACAGGTAGCGATTATCACCTTTCAAAGTTCGTCAGGCTAGGCAGTGAGATATGTAAACACTTAATGTTATCCTTTACATTCTTTTATTAGTTTACATTTTAGCTTCTTTATAGGATTATAATTCCTAAATCAGTCTTCAGTCAGTTATTTTCAGATATTTTTGTGTGAATAGCATCAGCCACAATGCCGCATACATAGTCTAATGTTGAATACGCTGATATGATTTTTGTGTATGGTTTCTGTAACGGTAATGCTTTAGAAGCGGTGCGGGAGTATGCGCGCCGATTTCCAAATAGGAGAGTGCCTAATCGATGAGTCTTATCGTTAACTTTTAATAGACTACGAGAGACTGGGTCATTCTTAATACGTAATGAAGGCGACCAATTCCTGGCAGCAATAAGAACAGATTATCGGAGAAGAAATTGTGTCCAACGCCACTTCGATAACAATCCTGAGACTAGCATCCGAGCAACCAGAGAAGAGCATCTGCTGCATTAGCAATATCGTGGCAAGCTATATGGCGAACTTTGAAAGGTGATAATCGCTACCCATACCATCTTCAAAAAGTTCAGAATTTATTACCTCAAGATTATGTCATGAGATTGAATTTTAGTAACTGGTTTCTTGACAAAATTCGCGATGATAATTTATTTCCATTAAAAATTATATGGACCGATGAAGCTACCTTTACAAGAGGAGGAATTGTTAATCAAAGAAATTATCATGTATGGGCTCTTGAAAATCCCAGAGCTATTAGAGAGAATAGGTTTCAGCATGAATTTGCTATTAACGTTTGGCTTGGAATTTGGAATGGATTGCTGGTGGGACCATATTTTTTACCTGGAAGATTGAATGGTATCACATTTACACATTTGTTGGAGAACGACTTTTCTAATTATTTCGATGACATTCCCTAACGCAGCGGATTGAAATGTGGTTCCAACTCGATGGATGTCCAGCTCCTTATAGCAGAGTTGCTCGAGCTTGGCTGGATATAAATTATCCACAACGATGGATTGTACGTGGAGCAGTAGTACCTTGGCCACCCAGATCAGCTGATATGACACCCATGGATTTCTTCGTATGGGGAACCTTGAAGCAGAATGTTTATTCGGTTTCAATCAACTCAAGAGAGCAATTAAGAGACCTAATCATAGATGCAGTACACCAAATATCATCAGAACAATGTTTAGCTGCAATTTATCAAGTGAGTGCTAGATGTAATGCTTGCATTGGTGCAAGAGGACAACATTTTGAGCAATATTTACATTAAAAAGAACATAACATAAATATAAATGTAAATAAATAAGTATAAAAATGAAAACTTGTTTTTTTGTTTTTTTTTTGCGATTTTCTCTAAAACTAAGCAAAAACAAGCAAATCTCTAAAGGACTTTTTGTCTTAGTTTTTCGGTCCCCTATAAGTTCCTGAAGTTTTACCATTTAAATTCGGGACACCCTGTATATGAGGTGCCTAATTGCAAACCGTAGCAAATCCACCGAAAATCGAAATTGAGTTTTTCATATCGTTCGATCTAGTTCCTTGCCACACAGAAGACTGACAAGGTTTTAGGTTTAAAAACGAAGGAAAAGCTGTTTAAATTTACAATTAAAAATCACGTACAGTAGCAAAAGGGAGTAAAACCATCCCTATCACAGTACCAAAGGGGGTATCTCACAATATGGCCATATTATGGATATTATCTGTCAGATTTAGGAGACATATACGAGGTGGAAGAAACCCAATTAGCTGTTTAGAAAAGTTGCCTGTTATTGTGATCGTAATTACTATTGGCTAGTCCATTTTTTAATTTACATTTCTTTTTTTTTTGTTAAATTAAACTAATAAATGTTTTTAAACATTATAAAAAAGTATTTAGATAGCTATTTGTTTTGAATTTTTAAGTTACCTACTAAAAAACACAGCCAATAATATTTTGATACTACTAGGTAGGTTGTTCAATACTTTATTGTTTTTATTTTGTTCCTCAATGCTCTAAAAAAGATTCACATTTATGTATACAAATATTCTAATGATAAATTGTTTTAAACCATTTTCAAAGAAGTTTTACTAAAAGTCTGCCTAGAAGTAAGATGAGGAAGATTAATTATTTGTTTAGAAAAATGTGTTTAGTGATTACATAGACTAGTCAATGTATGTACATATATTGTTTATTACTTTACTATCAATTTTTATTGTTCACCAAGCTAATTAGAAACTTTTTTGAACGTAAAATAATTTTTTTAATCCATAACTTCAGTTCTATAAATCAACTCAGTACATGTATTTATTTCATTATCAAAAAGGAGCAAATTTCAAACTGTTGCAAAACGGGGTAGTCCCCAAAACTGATGCAAAACGGAATAAGTACAGAAAACAATTTTTTTTTTTTAAACTGGTCAACAGGGGCCCTTATTATGCTTGCCCAACTAAAACCATCTATTTTTCTGCTAATTATACAAGAAAAATTACATTCATATCAATTTGGCATCATATTGATATGGTTTTTGGCTTCTGGTGAAAAATTTAGAAATCTGGTTTTGCTACGTTTTGCAATTGGACGCCTCATACAATGTATATGTTTTGTTTACATTTGTTGGTATCGGTGCGTTGATCTTCTGATACCTTGATCCATTTAGTCGATTAAATTTTCTAAGGTGGGCCTAGTAACAATACCTCCTTCAATTAGTACTCAAACCAAGAGCCTTCATGGGTTGTACTGCTAGTTTTTTTTTTTTTTTTTTTTTTTTTTTTTTTTAATTTTTTTTATACCTTAATGCGATGTTAGCCACTCTAAATCTATCTGTCCTGTATTTTCATTATGAATTCACTGAATGATCTTTAACTAATTGCAATTTTTCCCTCTCAGTTCTTATAACTGCTATGTCTCACTGTGTTGTTGTTCAGGGTAGTCATAATAAAAACATTCTTCATATTTTCCATCATCTTAGTGGTTCAGAAGATGATAATATTTCTGAATTTTCTAGTCCTTTCATAAGTTATTTTAATTTCCGATGGGTTTATCTAATATTCAATTTTTACTTACTGTTTAATATCATCCTATCTCTAATAATTGTATAGTTTGGTTAGTTCATTCCTATTAACATGGATTGACATTATTCAGGCTGATGGTTGGTAATCTTAACTCCCATTATGTCCTTTCACCCTTTGGTTCCTAAGTTTTAATTCATTTTAAAGAAGAATGGCATTAAAAAATAACTGTTAATTTTGTTTTCGTTTGAAAACGTTTTCCTTTCAGATGTATGTCTGATCTAGTTTTTGAATGTATTTCATTATGCAATAATAGCAACATGTATATTTTAAAAAAAAAACTATTTTATATAAAAAAGCTGCACATATATATACATATTGTTTGAGCTAAAACTTATGCGAGAAGATTGTATGATTATAATTCCTCAACCTTAAAAATATTAGCTCTACCCAAAACTGTTTTCATCATTCTGTTACTGATTAATCTGTAGCGATGTTTCTATTTCTTATTCGCAACAATGTATAAGTAATTTTTTCTATAGAATATTTATGTTGAGATCAAAATATTAATTGTTTTTATTGAGATCCTAGGAAATACATTATTGTATAAGTATTAATTTATTTTTTTTTAATCAAATGGTATATTTATTGCAGAAACTTTGCTTCTTCACTATCTGAAGAAGTAGTACGACCTCTAAAGCAACTTGTGGAATCGCAACACAGGATTAGAAAATCTGTGGAAACTGCAGTAGATAAAAGTGGTGGGTAGTCCTATTGGTATTATTTAGAAACAATAGATATTAATTAACTATTAAAATTAAAACTGATTTGTAATGAGTTAGCAATTTTTAATATATATTTTTTATTTGAACTTTTTTTTTTCTTAAATTGTCTCCTTATTTTTTTTATACACAATCTCTTAGAATATGAATCATAATTTTTGTTGATGAGTAAAGAAAGCTTATTTTTGTTATGTTTTATACTGTCAGTTATTTTATATTATAAAGTATTTTCAACGAGAAGAACATTCAGAATCTCCAATGTAAAACAACTTAAAAAAGATATAATCTTTTTTTTCTTTTTTTTATAATTTAAAAATTTTCTGTAGGAAAAAACCTTGCTGAATGGAGAGCAGCGGAAACAAAGGCGAAGAAAAACAGCTTTACCTGTGCAAGAGAAAATGAAAAGTTACGGGACTCAGGAAGTGAGCCAAAAACAAGGCTCAGTTCGAGTTCACTTCATATCCCTACCAAAGTTACCCCTGAAAAGGAAACAGCTAAGGTATTTAATAATTGTATATTTTAAAAGAAAAAATATTACATCATGAAGTGTTTGACTGTAATTTAAAATAATAGCCATTATCAGTAGCTATCAATTATTTGACCCAAACTGCAAATTTTTTAAGTTATCAAAACTTGAATTGATATCTAATCTGATTCTGTTAATAACTTTCAGATAATTTATTCATAAAAATGAATTTCCCATCTTTGCATATTCAAGAGCTGTTTTATTTTTTTAATTGATTGCTCATTCTACATTATTCATTTTAAATTAAACAAAAACTCACAAGACTGAAAAACTATTACTTTATAGTTGGATGATTCAAACTCTAATCCTTTAAGTCTGTTGAATACCCATTAATCACTTATCAAAATTGTTTCCTTATTCAGGACTCATCTGGGCTTTGATGATTTAAACTGTTTAATGTTGATTCATTGTCTCTATTTAGCTAGCCTGTTCTAGGCTTTGCAGAGCGGATATATTATCTTTTTCTACCTTTTTGTGCCCTTCAGTTTCTAAAAGGCATTTGAGAGACTGAAGGGTTGGGTTTGGACTTAGAAAAATTCTTTCTGAAATTTTTCATTTCATATAAAATTCACAGCATAGTAGTAGATTAGAAATTATTATTATTACAAAGAATTTTGCATTCTTTAATTCAAGTTTATGATCATATCCTAGTAATCTCAATTACGATAATTTATTTCCTCTTTATTCTGTGTGTATTCTAATAATGTTTAAGGACCTCATTAAGAAATAAATATATAATTTTAGAAGTGAGGATTATAACTAATAGTTAATTTTATCGTATTATGGTACATTTTTATTTTTTTAAGTTTTTGTATTTTATGTGCAGATGGAAACCAAAAGAAAAAAAGCCGAAGAATGTGTAAAAAAGGCAGATATAGAATACTATAGTGTCTGTCTACGTGCTGAAAGGTCAAGATTGGAATGGGAATCTGCAGTTCTCCGAGGGAGCCACTGTTTTCAGGTATTTTTAATTTACTATTTATTTTTATTTTTACACTTCAGTCGCAAACCTATGACGTCCTGTCCTACAGTATCCTTTATATTGGTATTCCTCTAATCCCTGTTGAACAAAACCGCTACCTCGGACTCCATCTGGACAAACGTCTCATTTGGAACCCACATACAAGACTAAAACAACAAGAAATGGCCTGTCATTATAGACATTTACTTGCCAAACGTTCAAAGCTTCCAATAAATTACAAAAAACTCATTTACAGGACAGTTATTAGACCTATTTGGATATATGGAGTTGAGCTTTGGGGCTCCACCAAACCATCCAATTCTCCTCGTATCCAATCTTTACAATTCAAAATCCTTCAAAAAATCCTTAATGCTCCTTACTTTGTCACAAATAAACTTATCCATAAAGACCTTAATGTTCCATATGTTGCTGATTTAGCCCAAACCAGATACCAATCCTTTCATAGTAAACTCCGATTCCACATGAATCCATTAGTCTTTCAACTTGTTTCACATTCGATTCCTGATAACCCACCAAGGCATCTGAAAAGAAGATGGCCAAGAGACCTTCTTGTTTAGTTTTTATTTAAGTGCTACTAGTGAGTAGTTCTTCATAAGTGGTTTACGTGTCATTATAATAATTTTCCTCAAATTTACTTGATGCATATTGTATACAGTTAAGAAATATCAATAAATAGTTTTTTTTTTAAATTATTATAATGATTGAATTTTCAGCATCTGAAGATCCATCTCAACAGTGTCATACATTTGTTTACCTCTTTTTCTTGCTCATCTTGGTGTTCCATGCCATACATCACTTTATAAGGGACTCTTTCTTGTGCAATTCAATAAATAAACCCTTGACATGGAATTTTACTCTTCTTCGTTGTTGCAACTTTGGGTCATTATATAAATCCCTCAATTCAAAAGGATTGTAATCCAGACAGTGGCAGAGTAGAATTAATTTGTAGTAATTAATATACCAACCCCCACCCTCCCTGCCTGAAAAAACCTATATTGCCAAAATGTCAAGAAAGGGGAGAAGGAAAAAAAATGTTCAAAGTCAAAAAAAGTTCTTTAGCTGTTTGTTCATTAATTCGTTTTACATTCAGGAATCATTTTCATTAAGGTGAGTACTTTGTATTCCCAATAATCCTTTTCTATAAAACTACTGTAGTCCTTTTCAAAATCAAGATATTTTAATGATTAGGCTAAGTATATATTCTTCAGTTGTTTCTTTCTTACATTAAAATAATTCAGTGTTTAGTCTTTAAATTTGATTATGGTTCAGATATCAACACCTTTCTTTTTTTAGGTTCTTGAAGAAGAAAGATTGAGAGGTTTAAAAGATTTAGCGAATTCTTATTTATCTCATTTTACACACATAGGACCTAAAATAACTCATGTAAGTAGCTTAATATTTAGTAGCTAAAAATAGGTACATCGTTGAAATTTAATCAGCCTTCAGTTATGTTACCCTCATTTTGTTAATATTTATATAATGCTTATTTATATTAATCAGATAACCGATCGCCTAGCAGAACCAATTAATGGTTGTGATCTCACAAGGGATTTAGAGACTGTGATTAGCCTTAAATCTGCTACCGAACCTTCACAAGAACAAATATTACCAGATTTTTACCCTGAACATACAACATTAGCCATGAATCGTGAAAGGAGAAAACAGGTATTTAATTTCTTTACGATAAATAATAAACATATAACTAATTATTGGAAGATTACTGAAAACCTGTTTAGATTACTGAAAACTTCAATAAGGAAACATTTAAAAATATATAGCTATTTAAGCATAGATAAAATACATAAAATAATAAGTAACATTTTTTCTCTCTTTTGCAGTCTTACATTAGTTTTTGTTTAACATTATTTTTGGTTTCCTTTTCAGATAACTGAAAAATTGTTCAGATCAGATGGAACTCAAATTGCTAGGACTGCACTATGCATACAATTTTTTTTTTTTTTTAACTTTATTTTAATGTGTATAGATTTTGTTCCAATTTATTATTTATTTTTTTATTAAATCAATTATCTATCTAACAGCTATATTTATTCAAATAAAAATTCACTTTATGAACAATACTGATTTCACAGTTACACTTGGAAAAAAATAATTTAACTTACTTGAGGGCAATAAAAATGGAATATTCTTATTGAATTAAAAGAGATAGTAAATAATTGATTATTTTCTTTGTTACTAAGCACTATAATAGCCTATTTAATTTTTGTGTGTATATATTCCTATTTATTTATATATATATATATATATATATATATATATATATATATATATATATATATATATATTTTTTTTTTTTATATATTTAAGGCTTTGGTTAAGCTATTGGATCTCATAAGGTCAGATTTAGAACGAGAAAGGCGAGGTAAAGCAGGTGTGGAAAATCTAGCTGTTGCTTTGAAGAGAACTCCTACCTTTGCTTCTGAAGATTCTCAGCAAAATGTTCAGGACAAATTACACCATGTATGTATTGTATATACCTGTTAATATTTTTTCGACAGTTTAAAAAATTTTTTCAACATAAAAAAAGTATTATGTCCATTTGTCAAAATGTCACGGTCACTTTTGCACAGATAATTATTTTCTTGTGAACAGTCACTTGACATTTGTACCATACAGTCCTAGCTTTCAATTATTAATTCAGCACTCATGTCGACAATAATTGTCAGTGGACATTTTCTCATTTTTATGTATTGTATAATATTACATGCAATATTATTACCAAATTTGTTTAAGTTTTGTATTTAACTGTTCCAGATGAGATCAATGCTGACATATCTTGAAGCAGCAAGGTATAAAGTACTATGTGTACTTTCAGAACTCGAAGGAAGACCTCGACCCAGTCATCCATTAGCTGATCATATTCATGTTTCAAGAGATAGGCAGGGTTATCAGCAATCCGTATTAAAGGTTATTTACAAAACCAGCATACTCCTAATTTATTGAATTTAATTAATACTATTTTTATAAAATATCATTATCAAACTTTTCTGTATTTAAATTTATAAATCAAACTTACTTTAGGTACCTCCATGGATTCACAGTGAAACCGAAATCTCTGATTTGGTTGACCGTGGTACAGCTGATGGAACCTCTGTCCAACCTGACTCAGACTTTGGTAATCTTATATTTTATTAAAAATCTTATATTTAAATTTTTTTTTATGTGTCAATAGCTATTACAATTATTTTTACTTCATATACTTTCATATGACAATACTTGAATAAAGGGTTTCCTTAAAAAAAAATAAAAACTTGAGCAAAGTAATTTTATAAAAAAAAATTCATAAATACATGGTCAACATCAGCTTAGGCCATATTAACAATCAAACATACAAATCTAACACATCCACACCTAATCAGTAAACAGCCATTGGCAACAAGTCAATAATGTAGCAATACACTCTCAGTGATCCACATTTTCCAAGAATGGCCTCTATGCATTTCAGGTCTAAAGAAATGAGGACTTAACCCTACAAAGTCCCCAGTACCAGATGAGGGACAACCATTTTTATCGTTCCTATACCTATAAAAATATTAGCAGCGACATCTTTTGACATCTTGATAGAAGCGTCGGATATTTAGCTACTGTATAATACAAACCATTTTGTATAGATGTTGTTACTGTTTATGTTACTGTGAGCTTAGTGTGAAATTTGAATGAAAGTGTTAGTGAAAAAAGTAGTAGTAACCTAATTGTTCTGAGTCAGAAAAAAATTATGTGAATCGTAACAGTGTATATTATGCAGAAGTGATTTAGTTTTATATTAATACAGCAAATGTATTAGAAATTATGTCTGAAGTAAATGACAGAAGAACTGAAATAAAAAATTTGTTTTCCTGTCAAATATTGGATATTATTTTTCTCTTACTAATAATCACTAACTACATCATATATATTTTTTACACATTCAGAAAACAAAATTGTGCCTTCTAGGGTTAAACCCAATACAGCAGTCATACCGAATACAATACAATAGTCACACCAAAATAAAATAAGAAATACACTTTTTGAACATGAATAACATATTGAACTAAATCTAGTCAACTTAGGGGCTCCAAACTGCATTGAAGAACAAAAATAACATAGACTCATTGATTAAAGACAGATACCTTAAAGTCCAAACAAACAAACTGTTAATTCAGTGATGCTGCACAAATATATTTCGGCAGAAGACCTATATCTGTTATCAGTGATCATTAGGATACTCATTACTCATAACAGGTATGACAGTTATAAAATAACTTTAGTAATGTATATTTTTTTAAATAATAATAGTAATAATATAGTATAATGTAACAATAATAAACTACAATACTGTATACATTTCTTCACAGTATCAGATCCCTATATGCATTACATCCTGTATTTAGAGTGTGATACTGTTTCATAGAATTTAAAGTAAAACCACAGCTATGGTTGCTTCAATGAAAAAAAAAGTTACTTAGCATTCTCACTTTATTTTCTAATATAAGCCATGGTCAAATTACTTCATTTATATTTACCTCATTTGATGTAAGTCAAAAATTGTGTGTGCTCATTTCTGGTATTTGGCTTGGATGGTACAGAACAAAAATTAGGCTCCTTTAAGAAAATTTTATAAAGACTGAGGTACGCAGGAGGTCATGAGAAATCGGTTATGTTTGTCCAATACCTCTTTTAGCCATCCCTCTACTTCGTGATAGCGAATGGTCTGGTTAGTAACTTGCTCTGGGATAATTTTCAATAAACCACAGTACATTCAATTTTTTGTCTTTCTAAACGGAATCTACTTAAAATTAAGTTATAATTCTACATACTATTTTAAAAATTTCTTTTTGAATGTATTTAACTGATATAATTTTATAGATGAGTTCTCAAGTCAAGGTAGTGAAAAGGATTATGAGACTGTTGCAAGAATTGACGGAAACGGCCCCACCAGATGCAGAGCATTGTATAACTACACAGCAAACCTTTATGATGAACTAAGTCTCAACCCAGGTACTTGAAAACTTTTTGGTAATTTAATTAAATCATCATATCATCTAATCATATTGGCTTTCTAGGGCCTGGATTTGGGGGGAGGGGTTGGAGTTGCATTTAATTTATCATCCCAATATACTCACTTCCTGATTGGAACCTACTTTAAAATCAAACTAATTACTGTTCCAATTACTGTTCCTGGAATATCAAGGCTTATAGTATCTAATTTAGGGGTTAAAATCTTGACAAGAATTCCTTTCTTAGATGTATCATGTGACCAACTCATTCTATTATCTAACTATAAATGGTGGCATACTGGAATTAATTATGAATAACATTAAGTTCACCCATTTTCATTTATTTTATAATGGTATGGATGTGGGGTTGCTAAGTGAATATAGACACAGACTCATATCTCAAAGCCCTGAATTTACAGTCTCTAGACATCTTTATTGTCATTTCAATTTCATTTTCATTGAAGAAATTTTGTTTTTGTATTGATGATCCAAATGTGGCAAAATATTTAACATCACTTTTGTTTTTTTTTTGTTTCAGGTGACATAATCAATATTCATGACAAGCAGCCTGACGGTTGGTGGCTTGGTGAATTGAATGGAGTTGTAGGAATTTTCCCTGCCACATATGTCGAAGAGATAAAATAATATGGCAACTAAAGACTGTATTATAAATTAAAGAGAGATATATCCATTTTTGGGTTTGACTCTTCTAGTTTAAATATTGTAATTTATTAACTGTAAAGTGTTTATTGTTATTACTGTTATTATATGACATCATTTTATATACCTATTGTACAGATGTTTTTGTTAACACTGTTTTATTAAATTGATTTAAAAAATTGACTATGCTGTTTTATTTATTTTTACTATGATTACCAATGGTTTTTGATTGATTTTTAAAAAATAAATAAAAGCAGAAAAATATTAAAAAATATATCCAACAATGTTGCATTGATTTCTGTTTTTTGAAAAGTTGAAGTGCTTTATCCAACCTAGCAAACCTTTCTTTATTAGAAATTGTTATTGACGATTCATTTCCTAGTTGAAGTGAAATTCCTTATACAACTAAAGACAAACTAACTCGATTTCTCCCTGACTGGGAAAAACAATAGATCAATGGATATGTCTGTCTATTATCTACCGCTTTTCCGAATTTACATTTTAGAATTAAAATGATTAAATTACTTAAATTGATAATTTAATCAAAGTAACAATTAATATTTTTTCAAAATAAACAATAAGAAGAATGAAAGGGTTTCAAACATGACTTTTTTTCATTCAAACCAATATACCTCCTAAACGGTAGGTCCTAGTGACAAACAAAAAGTATTCTCCATTAAACCATTAAAGTATTCTCTGATTAGGAAACTATTGTCAAATTTTTGATCCAAGCAATACCAGCAGAGCTAGAGTGTGTCAAAATGTTACTTTTTTGTGGGTGAAAAACTTGTTATACCAAAAAAGAATAGACCCCCCAGATAAAAAACATATCAATTTCAAAATTCCATCATGTGGCCTCACCATTTTATTATTGTAGAACTAAATTTCTAAAAAATAAAACATATATATTATAATAGTTTGCAGTGTAACACAACCTATAGCACATTTATTGTATCTCATTTTATCAGTGTTTTAGGTAATAATTACAATGATACTGGTTAACTTAATTTGGTTTTTCTCCAGATATACATTATCCAACAAGGCCTAAGAATTGTTGACCATATATCTTCAGCACTTTGATTGTGGTTACACTTGTACTAATTTTCTTTAATGCTTATGAAAAATATATCAAAATTCATACTTCCTAAATATTATAAATATTGCTCTTTTTCTAAATATTAACTATTATCTTTTCCTAGTATTAGGTTTTTATTAATATGTGATACATTATAATTTAAACAAATTTTTTGGCTCAAAAATATGTGGATACTGAAAACAAGAATAAGGAATTGATGAATTATTTGCCACTTTTACCATATTTTATATGTTAGAAGACTAATCTCAAATGTTTGACCTCCTGCTTCTCTTTTAAAAACATGCAGACATTCACAATATCAGTAATTTCATATAGAGTTAGTAAAAAAAAAGTCTGTGTGCACCCATTATTGAAATACTTATTGTTGTTTTAAAATAGTAAGAAGCTTTATTTGGAAAATTCATAGTGGATATAATATAAATCATGGAACTCATACATATCAATTTTTTATTTATTTTTTTTTTTTGGCATTATTTTGGAATTAAAGTAATTTAATAAAAAATAAAAAAAAATGGCAAAAAAAGTCTGTGTACACTATTCATAGACAGAAAATATCCAACCAAAACTTGCTAATCCTCTAGGGGATTACTGGCAATGTACACTTCTGAGGTATTTTTAGTCTTCAAATATCTGCTGTTATGCAAGGACTTATTTATTCTCATAATGGAGATTTTCATAGAAATCAGAAAAGTAGTCATCATTTTAAGAAAGGAAGAAAAGTTTTGTTCGAAAACCACTCTGTAATATAAAAATTCATCAACAGCTTTGAAGAAACTGAAAAATTTCATAGTTCACTATGGTCTGCACACAAAAAAAAAAAAAAAAAAAAAAAAAAAAAAAATACACCAAATGATACCTCTGAGAAAGAGATGATCCAATAACACTCCCTGCACTTGTAGTCCAGGCAACGAAGGAAATTTTGAGGAATTAATTCATGAAGAAGCTAATTTTGACACAGTTGTAGGGGAAGGTGTCCTTAACAACATACTAAAAGTATTGGGAGGTGAGGGTGTAGCTAAGAGTGGGGGGGCGCTCTAAAAGTCGATTTTTTGTCAGTTATTCGTTAATAACTCAAAGACTCTTGCCTCTACCGAAAATGTGTTTACGCACTAAATTAATTAACATAAAATTCTTTTAAAAAAAGATTCTATACATTTTTTTGCTGGGATCAATATATAAAAGGAGATATAGTGGAGGGGGCATGAAAAATTAAAAAAAAAAAAAAAAAAAAGAAGGTTTATATTGCTAAAAATGACAGGTTTACTGTTAAAAATTTTAACTTAAAATTTTCAATTTCACACACCATTTTTACATCATACCAATGATCTATGATGACCACATAAATAAATCAGATACTAATAATTGCATTTAAAACATTTAAATTCTTTTAAATAAGTTCTAATAAGTTCTAAATTAACTTAATTTTATGTTTGCAGTAAGGGTTCTGAAGACAATGAAGTAAGAGAAGGACTCCTTACAGCTCTGAAAATATTTAATTGAACTGGTAAAATTTCAATTTTAACTTAAAATTGAAATGTTTATTGTTATAAATGAATAGTTTATTATTATTAATCAAACATTTATAGCTAAAAATAAAATGTTTGTTGTTAAAGCTAAAATATTTATTATAGTACAGGGTAATTAGCATTCAAACATTGGAAACGAACCAAAAACAAAAAGGCCTGGCTACTGGAAATTGTTCACAACCTTAGCTCTAATTGTGATAAAAACATTTCTTCAAAATAGCATTGGGTTTGGGCAGGTGAGGGTGGAAAAAGTTGAAAATTGTATGTATAAGAAAATAAAATTGTATAGCTCCACTCCCCCCCCCCCCCCCCCAGTACTTTTAGTATGTTGTTAAGGACACCTCCCCCTACAACTGTTCCAAAATTGGCTTCTACATGAACTATGTCCCCTATTTGGCCTTTTTTTGTCTTCATTGCCTGGACTATTGATTTTAGGTTGTGTCCTAATATGTCCAAATAAACTTATTGGTCCGTAGTTCCGAAAAAATATTAAATTTACACTCATCACATAATAAAACTTGTTCCCAGAAACTATTTGAATTTTTAACATATTCTTTTACAACATTTAGACGTTTTATCTAATTAACTTTACGTAAAAAGGTTATTTCCTTACAGTCTGCGAATTATATCCTGTACTTTTTATCATGTTTCGTCCTGTCTGTGGTGTAACTTAATGTCATAATCATTTTCTTGCATACCTGCGATGGAGGCGAAACTGGTTTTTGAGTTATTATGAATAGTTTTCAAATTTTCTCGCATATGTACCCTTCTAAGTTTTTTTGAAAGTCCAGACCTTCGCCGAATGTGAAAGGTCTGTTTCTTCAAACCTGTTAATGATTTTTTAATATCATAGAGTGATTTTCAGAAACTATTTAACTATTTCCTCCCGAAACTTTCTTCTTTCCTTGAAATGATGACTAGCTTTAGTAGAGAGACGAACCGACAACATTAAGAATTTATTATTATTATTTTCTTAATAACTCTACTTTTATAAATAGTTACCAATAAATTTTTATAACATTTACCATTAAATGCTATAAAAATTTATTGGTAACTATTTATAAAAGTAGAGTTATTAAGAAAATAATAATAATAAATTCTTCCACGTTGTTTTACTATAAATTGAATCGTTTTGTTAATAGCTTAATTTTTGTCCGGCTTTCTATTGCCATAACACAAACTATTCTTGAAATAAAAATTATTTTCTACATTGTAGTTCTGTTTGCTACTAGTGTTTTTAGTTTTTTTAAACTACAATTTATTTTCTTAATTTTTAGTCTGAACGAATTTTAGTCTAAACGATATCAATAGTATTTATAATCAATAGCCTCAATTTTAGTCATGTTTACGTCACCTTTCCATTTCATCTAACGCATCACAATTACATGGAACTCTCCCTCTTAACTTTGATAAAGGTGGGGCAAAATCCCCAGGGCCCTACTTCGAGCAATCAAGTTCTTATATTTAAAAATGCCGTAGAGCCATCTGTGGTACCACAATCATTACCATTTATATTCTTCAATTATCTTCCATTGATGAAAAAAAAAAAAAAATTATCAATAAAGAAGAGCATTTTCCGACGTCCCGTGAATGGTATATAGTTAACCAGCAAACTTTCCTCAATATTTTTTTTTTTCATTCTGATAATTCTAATGAGGGCATTTTGGTGTAAGAGGCAAAGTTTTACAATAATTATATTGTCATTAGTCCTTGACACGTGTACAAACTTTCAAGTCAGTCAGATTGCTAGAAGTTAGTGACAATTATGATGAGAGATTCCATTACATATAAGTCAAGTTAGTAAAAGCATATTAAAAAGAAAATCGCCAGAACCCATGAAGGGTCTGGGTCCATCACTTTGGTAAGGATGTACTGTTCCTGACAAAGTGTTGCGGAGGATATTTGGCTAAAATACGAGGGTGAATCAAATATAAACGGTAATTTTCCAAATTATATTAATTGAATAATATTATACAGAAACTATACCTTCAACATTTTTCAATGTAGTCTCCTGCATTATCTACACACTTCTGCCACCGATTTGGAAGCTTGAATATTCCCTGTTCATAAAAAGACTGAGGGCGAGTTTTTAACCATTCGCGCACGTGCTTTTCGACGTCTTCATTGTTTTCAAATCGTTTTCCTCCACATCACATCACATTTGATGAGACGTGGGTCCACCAATACACCCCCGAATCGAAAATGGCAAGTAAGGAGTGGCGAAAGAAGGATGAAGGCTGCCCAGTGAAATCCAAAACTCGTCTCTCAGCCGGAAAAGTTCTTGCAACAATTTTTTTTTACTCAAGGGGAGTTCTACTCATTGATTTTCTTCACGATCAACGAACAGTGAATGCGGCTTACTACTGCCAGGTGCTACAGTCAGCAAAAACCAGTTACCGGAACAAAAGACGAGGTGTGCCCATTAGAGATGTCATCCTTCTCCATGACTACGCAAGGCCTCACACCGCATTGTTGACAAGGGATAAATTGGAAGAAATGGGCTGGGAAACTCTCGAACACCCTCCTTACAGTCCAGCCCTGTCCCCTTGTGACTATTTTTTGTTTGCGCCCCTGAAAGAATCACTTGGAGGAAAACGATTTGAAAACAATGAAGACGTCGAAAAGCACGTGCGCGAATGGTTAAAAACTCGCCCTCAGTCTTTTTATGAACAGGGAATATTCAAGTTTCCAAATCGGTGGCAGAAGTGTGTAGATAATGCAGGAGACTACATTGAAAAATGTTGAAGGTATAGTTTCTGTATAATATTATTCAATAAATATAATTTTGAAAATTACCGTTTATATTTGATTCACCCTCGTAACATTCAACTGACAGGTTTCCCCCTATTATTATTATTTATTGGCGCTACGTCCGAAGTTGAGACGGCCTGATCCAACATCGACCGCCAGTTTTCCCAATCAAGTGCTGATGCCTTCCAATTTCCGGTACCAAGCAGAATCCTGGCATCAGTAGCTATAGAATCTTCCCATCTAAGCTTTGGACGATCAACTCTTCTAGTTCCATAAACTTGCTCACTAAACACCTTTGGAATCTCTTCAGGGTTCATCCTTATTACGTGACCGGCCCATCGTCATCACTAGAGTCTATATCCCAGTTTTCGGAGGCGACTAGGTAGGTGGAGTGGGAGGCAATCGGGTTCATTCGGAAGTTGTCGGCTTCGGCATGCCTCATTGTTCAAGCTTTCCGTTGTCAACACTCCTTGAGTTAGGTTATTTTTTTTGCTGCGTCATGGAATGGTCTTGTAAGATTTGTGATAAATCATTTCACAACAAGAGCAATTTAAATCGCCATAACAAAACAAAACATACAGGACAAAATTATTCTTGTACGGAATGTTTTAAAACATTCTCATGTCCATTTTTTAAAAATCATAGTCAAGGCACTAGTGACCATAAGTTTTCATTAGTGTGTGGTTAAGCCTGAAATTTGGCGCAACACAATCAAGAATTGATCACCGACGGTCACTTGTGTCATTACGTTTAAAGTGATCCAAAAAAAATAATAAATTGACTGCTTGATCATTTTTTAAAATTATGAAACATCTCAGGTTGTTTCCTCTATGTCTCAAGACATACAAACCAATTTTTTTTTTATTTTTAACTCAAACAGTTTATTTACGGTGGCAATTTTCGTTTTGCTGCTAACACCTTATTTTGCGATTATAAGGGTTTATAACATTCATAACTAGTAGTTTATTTACCTATCGTTCCGTATTCTATGTGAAAATCACAGGACAAGTTGAATATAACATCCATCGAAATTCTACTATTCGTAAATTTTTTTCAAGAGAAAAAGAGTCAAATGCAATGTGATTAATTTTTTTATTTGTTGATATAGGTTTGCAGTATAACCACAAATAATATCAATTGTATAATAAAGCCCTTAATTTTTTTTTTTTTTTTTTTTATGAACTTTCAAAGAATCAGTCTTTTTTTTTAAATCGTTCATTTTGTCTTTCAATAGCAATTGGACTGGAGAATAAAGCCTGAAAGTTACACTAATTGTAGTTCTTACGTGCATGTTTCAAGAGAATAAAGAAACTTGTGTATTCCACTGAGAAAAAAGTTGTAAGAGTTGACTGTAGTTAGTTCAACCACTTCAGTGACGACTAAGACGTAAGTGCCGATGACCGCCGACAACTTCCGAATGAACCCAATGGCCCCCCACTCCACCTACCTAGTCGCCTCCGAAAACTGAGAAATAGACTCTAGTATCGTCATCTGGCTAGTTTAATGACCTACACAATATCAACATCCATATAAAGGTCCTTTAGCTCTTTATTTGTCCTTCATTGCCAGGTTTTATTAATGCATACTGGTCCGAATATTCTTCGGAGAATTTTCCTCTCAAACCTCAGGAGCGACAATTCGGTTGCTTTAGTCATTGTCCACATTTCTGAGCCATAGGTAAGGACTGGGCGGATCAGCGTCTTATAAATTCTAAGCTTTGCAACCCTGGAAGTTTCCCCCAATTAAGTACACCAAATTTATAGATACTGGAAGAGCTACAGTAAGATCACTCAACACTGAAATCGATTCACTGCTGAAGTAACAGAAAATAAATAATTTGCCAACCAACAGCTTGACTCGAACTCGAGCCTGTAGCTTGTTTAGTGTCTTACCTACTGAGTTACTGGCACCTCATTCTTTAAGAATTTATTAAATATTCTTTCATTCCACAGTTTAGTATTACTATTTCAATGCCATAAATTATAGTTGTTAAGGGTTTAAGTAAATAGGGCTCTGGAGTAAAATTGTCAATTTATTATCAAAATGGCATTAGCATTTGATATCTCGGATTGTACGTAACATTTTAAGTTCGTTAATTACTTAAAAGGCTAAATTTACCCAGAGTCATTGATGGATATTCCTTTCAAATCCTGTCCGATCTGCCGGATCTTTTGAAAATTGGTTCCTTTATTACATGACATTCTCTCTCATCCACTATATTTTGTTGAAATCGCGATATATGTTCAATTATTCAGTTTTAAGGATAATGAAAAATCTGTCTAGATCTTCAGATGCTAGTAGGTGCTCAGGGCCAGCAGATTGACTTGGATCTATATATATATATATTTCTCTCTAGAATGCTCTTTATAGAAGAAAACTCCGACAGGCTGCTTTAACTGCTTGATTAAGATAAAAGGTTTTTTTTTTTTTCTTCTTTCTTCACAAGTTTAGACCCCTTCAGCAATTTATGTAACACTGAACATAATTTTGGCACGTATTACTGTTATTTTACCACCCTACATTTAGCAATTAAGCTGGACATAAAAAAAAACATGACATAAAGATCCGGAAAAGATCCCATTTTTTCATGTTTCAAAAATAATGTCCGAAAAATTGCAGGATTCGTATAGGAAGACCTGCCTCACCTGCCATTTAGACCAGACCTGTCTTAACCACAGAACAATGAATAGAGAAGAAGCGGCATCAGGTTGGGTTTCTGCAGTGGCTCCAGCCCGCGATTCACTTCCCCCACTCAATCACACCCCAGTTCTTGACACCAAATTACTAAACATAGTCGTGGTTCAGCTTGCGGTGGGGGAAAAATGAGAATAAAAGTGTATTACAATTTAAAATGACTTAATTAATTATTTATAGTTAACACATTTACAATATTAGTTTTATTACTACTGACCTTTAAATAAAACAATTTTATCATTTCTAGAACGGATTTTTCTTTGGTTAAAAAACAATACATGATGATTTTCTTCTTCTATAAAGTTATTTGTACTACTAAACGAGGTTTTTGCTATTCAGTGTTGCCTTTCATTGTGAAGTTTTGATATTTCGTGACTCAGGAGCACTCCGTACCTTCACCAGTGTTAAATTAAATGAGTTTTTGTGATTCTGATATAAGAATTTTTTTTATTGGTGTCATCTCTGAAATTTTTTGCCAAATTTCTGTTATTGCTACCAAGACCACATCGGATAAAGAGGGTAGCGGGATAAGATAGGTCTGGCGGCCCCCACGGATTATATTCAGGCGACCCCAAAACCTTGAAAAGGGCCAAAAAAGAAAATTTTTGAGATTTTTAATCCCCACAAGGGGAAAAAACGTGCTTTTTGATATTTGAATTTTTTTTGAGAGTTCAAATTAATTTTTAAGCGGTTCCAACGCAAGTAAAATTTTGTTTGGGATGTGTGGATGCTCCCCGAATTTTTTCAGATTTTATCATTGAATGAAACATAGCTTAATATTAAAAAAAAAACGTAAATAATCGGGATATTACAGAAAAAACTCTATGGTATTTTGGTGCAGACTCAATGAAAAAGAACGGCCTAAATAGCATTGAAAGATACACTCTTCCTCTTCAAAATGGCGCCGATAAACTTGAATTTGGTTGCTTGTAGTCCGCGACAAATCGATTTGAGTACAATGTAAATTTTAAATTATGCAATTTAGGCCTACAGAATTAGGTCAATATTTAATTAAATATATGAAAAATAGTTCACAGAGGGGTTTTCGAGGTCGCTGATCACGAATTTGATGTCAAAAATATATTTTGACAATTGACAGCTGTCAACAAGTGATAAAATTGTTATATTTCTAATTTTTGATAAATAATCAACAAAAATGCTTTATTTATGACTAGACTAGTTGAACGACGACATTTTCCGCACAGAACGTTTCCTACATCTACTTCTTTGTCCACCTCCACCGGTAACGAGTTGGCTTCTTCTTCTGAAGTAATGCCTTTTTTCTGCCCGGTGTCATATCTTAACAGCAGATTGCATTTCACGCATCTTTCATCATGTTCATGTTTTCGTTTTTTTGTAGGCATTTCGGTGTAAGCTGAAAAAATTATCAAATTAACGTTCTCGAAAAAGTCAAACTAAAGAAATGTAATATGACGCTTCACAAAACTAGACATTTCAATACTAAATAAATTCAACAGGGCAACGTAAATATATCATGAAAAAGATACTCTCGGTTCTGTTAACTCGTGTTTACTTGAAAACGCGACAGTACGACGATGAACATGTCTCAACGCCAATCTAGTCCAATTTCGACGTTCCCTTAATTTTAGAAGTCAAGCCGTAGAACTTCCATGGAGAAGATTGAACTCTTCTCGGAGACTAAACATACTCCGAAAGTACCGAATTGCTTATCTTTACACCTATTTAAATATGACCTTTTTATTTTGGTAATTATTGAAAGCCTTTTAACAAACTCATGATAGAGAATAAATCATAATTTAAATAATTATAAACTTTTACTTTTGTTAAGACTGACTTTATCAATTTTAAAAAAGTGCTAAATCCATATTTTGTTTCTACAAAACGAATCGATATTATATACTAATGTATATATAAAATTGCCTTCCACACACTTTTATAAAAAACTAGCAGAAAGTACCATGCTCCGCTGCGGTTTAATATCATTAGGATTTAGAACAACTTAAATTAGTAAAAGTTAAGCTTAAAGTTGATAATTATTATTACTTAAATAATCCTAAAGAATTACATTCTTGGAATAATTTCAATAAGTAAATTTGATAATTTGCAAATGTTAATTTTATATTATTTTGATAGTCCTTCAGTGAAGCTTTGAGGCAGCACTACCATCTTACCCAGATCTGATACCAGACTATCAGCTTTTCTTATGGCATACTTTAAGTGAATATAGTCTCAACTTTTTTGAAATACAACTTGGGCCTGTTTGAGAAAAGCCGATTTGAAAAGGGCCAATTATAGTTCAGAACAATTATCTTGCGACTGGAAAGCTGAAGGAAGAGTAGTTGGGGTGAAGCAAGGTTGGTTGGTTGCTCGTAAAAAATATGAACATCGAACTGGCCTTACATGTCATCATCAGAGAACATAAGTCTTTTAATAGCTTCTCGTCACGAAACAACTCAAACTTGTAAGGGTATACCTCTGCAGACACCATGAGTTCACAGAAAGTACCATACAATAGGATTTCGACATCGATCGTATTTTTGTTTGTTTACAACTATAAGGAACTTAATTTGTGGTCAAAGTGTGCGACTTAAGCATCTAACCTATTTTTTAACTTAGCTTATCTCCCAATACCATATGACTATTAATCTATTATTATTATTCACCCAATAAAAATTGTAATCGCATTTTTCGCGAATTAGCCGCGATCCAGGCCGATTTTTTAAAATTCCTTTCTTAGCGAGCACCTAGGGCCCTAGAGGAAGCTACATATCGAATTTCATTCCAATCCGTTCGGTGGTTTCTGAGATTTCGTGTTAAATGAGTGAGTGGTATTTGACAAATATATAGTAGATTAAAACATTTGCTGAAATATATTAAATCCTTTCCTATGCACTAAAACACGTTTAGTAAACGAATCAATAATATATACTAATGTATATATAAATTTGCCTTCCACACACTTCGATAAAAAATTAAAACATTTGCTGAAATATATTAAATCCTTTCCTGTGCCCTAAATCACGTTTAGGACGATGTTCTGTAATTCATTGGATTAGTTATCTTTTGAAGACAGTTAAATTCCTCAATACAAAACTTTACCTCCTACTTTAAAGATGAAAACTGTGTCACGTTAAATGAACCTCTTTGGTGGAATTGAACTGTTTAACGTATATCGGTTATTACAGGTAGCGTGGAGTAGTAATATTTGTGGCAATCCAGTTTAGTTTTTATAAGATCACTGCACTATTTCAGTGGGTCTTCCAACCATTATCTCAAGAGGGACTTAATGTCCTTTCTGACATTTCGCCCTCAAGTTAGTTGAAATTGCTTTGGAGACTGGTGAATTAGAAGCTTTATTTATACCATAATTACTGGTACCTAGTTGTTTGTGTTGCTATTGTTTTCACTCATTCTCTATTTGACTTTGTATGATGCAGATGGTTTGTATGCTATATTAAAGCATATTTCTAATTATTCAAGTGACCTAATTAATTGTTACATAATAAATATTGGAGATATGACCAATACTAAATCAGGAGAAGAGCATTCTTCTAACATTTCCTCAGTAATGGCTGTTGATAAGATACCCCCCTTTTGGGAACAAGATCCTGAATTGTGGTTTTATCACATTGAAAAAGTATTTGAAGGAGAGCAAATCACCAACAGCGTTACCAAATTTAAAATTATAATCTCCAAAATAGATATAAATGTTTTAGTACATGCAAGGGACATCCTCAAATGTCCTGGCGACAAACCTTATGAGAAGATTAAGGCAAGATTAGTCAGCACTTACTTAGAGTCTGAAACAAGGAGGATCCAACAACTTCTCAAAGGAAAACATCTTGGCAACAAAAAACCGTCCCAACTTCTTAAGCATATGAGTAAGCTTGCAGGATATGGAACAGCGTCTGGGGTTGTAAAGACTTTATGGATGCAGTCACTTCCCCAAAACATCCAGGCTGTCCTAATTAGCACTGGTATACAGGACATAAACAAGTTAGCTGAGTTTGCTGATAAAATTCAGGCTATCCTTCCATCACGAAGAATGTATGCAACAAATCAAGGAGCCTCTATTTCTTATCCTCGTGAAGACCTCAATGTTAATCGAAGTACCTCAGCATTCTTAGAAGCTAAGATCAATGATCTCTCACGCCAGATAGCCTTAATGACCTCTGAGGTAAAATTTAAACAAAGCAGAAACTGCAATTACAGAAACGACAGAGATTTCCAATTTGATGATAATTCTGACTGTATGTGCTATTATCATTTCAAATTCAAGGGGAAAGCCCGAAAATGTACTACTCCTTGCTCATGGGTGTACTAAAGATAATAGTCTGGAAAATTACTTAATGTAATTGTTAAAAAAAAATTTTCTCTAGGCTTAATATCATTACACCATGAGGAAATATGATATGACCAAGACTGCGGCCATTGCATCATTTGCCATACTCATATTTATATTATGATTTGAATTGTGTTAATGGGATTCAGACTTTTATAAATTTATATACAACATATTAATATGTTAACCATATCCCTGGGCAGTTAAAGATAATGTGTTGGCAGTCTTATGTACTTCAGATTACCTGATACACCTTACAGAAGTATTATATTGCTTGGAGGCCAACAGATTCACTCAACCTGAAAAAATGTGAAGTTAGCTTTGTTAAGTTGAAGTTCCTGGAATATATTGTTATGCCATTATTTTAGAGCTTCTCAAGCCTGAAGTTCTCTTTCTTAGGATTGTTATGACAGGTAACATCTACAGCTCTACTTATCTACTCATCAAATAATTATAAATAAACATGATGATCTGTATATAGGTCTAGTTTTAAAAGAAAAACAGGAAAGTTTATGCTGTAGTGAACTGTTAGTGCAAATTATAATTATATTGTGCAAATCCTAATGAACTGGAATTCTAGTGAAAAGAAAAAGTTGTAAATTATTGTTTACATATATGGATAGCCCAATGATTTCTTCATGCATGTGGATTAGATAATTACTGTTTTTTTTGTTTGTTTTTTTATGATTATAGAATAAGTAATATTAGTTTAAGGTGTTCTTATTTGATTCATTGAATGAATTACTTTGATCTCAATGTTTTGTGCCATAAGAACACAGCTCTTTACTTAGACCCTATATTTTTTATTTAATCTATCATTATATTTTTTTATTCATTCACCCTTATCCTATTAAATTTTACTCAATTACTTCTATTATAGAAATTTAAAAAAAGAAAATTTGTTTTCAAATTCTTGAATTACTTTTTAAATACTGTATTTTTTAAGAATTTAAAGGTTTATAAAAAGCTTATTAATTTTTTTTATGTATGAATAAGTAAATTTAATAGACATCAAAATTGGTATATGAAAAAAAATACTGACTATTGTATTCTGTAAATTGTATTTAATCAAATAAATTAATAAAAAAAGAAACTAATATTATAGAGTATTATAAGTTCTTTCCCTCGGGGTCACCTGTGGTGTAGTGGTTAGCATAGCAACCTACTAAACCCAAGATCGCGGGTTCGCAGCCCGGCAGATGACCTTAGGATTTTTTAAAGGGAGTAAAAAATCCTCAGCTATGCCGTCCTTCGGAAGGGACGTAAAATGGGGGTCCCGAGCCTGTGCGATGTCAGGTACTCGTTAAAGATCCCTATCCTAATTATACCTGGATAGGCAAAATTTAGGACTCCCACCGTAGCATCGTCCGATTAGCCATAGCAGCATAAAGTGACGTTAAACGAAACAAACAAACAAGTTCTTTCCCTCCAACATCCTATTTATTAGTCATTGTATAGGGTGAATGACCAGTTATGGACACCTTTAAGACAATTTTTTTTTTCGGTCAGCAATTAACAAGTTTTTGGTCATTTGCCAAATGATATGTTGATATATTTGTGTTCTTCTTGGCTTACGGAATAATTATACATCCTTCTCCAACCACAAATTAAAGTTCTATATTTTTTTAAATTTATGGTTAGTCAGTTTGATGAGTTATAGACATCTTTATAAGTTATGGGCACCCCGAAATCTAGTTATGGACACCCCTTTATTTGCCTCCATATCCCTTTAAATCAAATTATGGTTTGTTAAATCAAATAAATACTTAAAAATAAACAATATGTTTTATTTACATAAAAATATACAGATAAAGAAATAAAACATTCATTTGACAATTTCTGTTGTTTTATTTAGTTTTTAACTAGCTGCAAAAATACTATCATCAATATCAGGTAGATTTTTTGTATAATTTGTGGGTATGCACTTTTTGTGATAAAGTCTGTTACAAAGAGAGCACTTGTATCCATTGTTTTTGATATTCGACCCACAATCGAAACACAACCCAACGATACTGATTTCACTTGCTCTATTTTTACATTTCTTATTTTCTGTCTTCATGGTCTTTAGTGCTCTTTCAATCTTTCTCTCTTCTTTCTTTTTAATTTCTTCATTTTTCTTCTTGTTTGTCATAAACTTTTGCCATCTAGCAGATAATAATAACAAAAGGGAATCTTGCAATGTTACGTTCCCCTTTTCTTTTTGGAGACTGGCCAAAATAATGTAGCAAATGAGGATGTATTTGTTTTGTCTTCATTACACATCAATTTAGCTGAATTTTGGACATTATTATTTAATTCTGGTTGCATTTCTTGGGACTTTACGGTTTCAGATATGCTTAGTCCTTGTGGAGTTTCATTATTATTATTATTATTATTTGACTCCATATTGCCATTCCCTTCTTCTTCGATCATCAAGACTTCATTGTTGGTATTATTTTTGAAATAGCTACAAATTTTTTTCAAATTCCGCAGTGGTAAGCACTTGATCTTTTTCCAGTTCAACTAAAACTTCATCACCAACTAATTCTTCAAACTCCATCCGTGAAAGAGATTTAGTGCTTTCAGCAAACAAGAATTTTTTATCGAATCCCTTTGGACAAACACTTTTCATAGTCAATGGCATTAGGATTCCATGGGTGTATTCCACACATTCTAAACCCATTTATAATTGTCTGATTTTAGTTGACTTAATGTCTTCCGTAAAATTGGAGCAAATAGTTTCCGAGTAATTTCCCTTCCTGAATTTTCTGTTCGCCATAGGGACACATTTTGTCTCCTAAGTTCTTTTAAAGGCCTAAAGGTAGTAACAGCAGGCTGCAGAATTCTAGTAGAATTAGGGTATAATGAGATTAATACAATGCCCGAATCAGAGCAAGTTTCACTCAATTGACTGGTGAGGTAGCTCTTGTGTTCATCAACAAACAATATTATAGGGCGTTTAATTTTTTGAGAATCCTAGAACGGAATGAAAATATTACAAATGTATTCACAGAACACCTCTGCTCTCATCCATCCACTCTCGCTTCTGCCAATACCCCAATTATGGGGAACTGTTTGTACAATTTCTGACGGAATCCTTTTATTGGGAAATATAATCATTGGTGGAACAACAGCTCCACTTGTGGAAAATGAAAACATTACCGTTAATGAACTTTTTGCTTGCCCACAGTCATACACATTTTTTGAGTCAGAACAGGGTTGCTACTGCCTGGATTCAATAAAAACCCGCTTTCATCCCCATTAAAAACTCGGGAGGGGTCAGAAATAACGTCAAACATGCCATCTTCTTTTAAAACCTCTCTGATACTTGTGAACCACCCCTTTATATCTTTTTCACTTACACAGGCGCTAGCCACAGTCACGGGCTCAGATGTTCGCTGTGAAATTACTGGATGTCTCTTGAGAAATCCGTGATACCATCCTTCTCTAGGCATATTATTTTTAAATGTCGTAGTTCTATTTGTTTGTATTATTAGCACTATTATTTAGCACTCATTAGTAAGTCTATCTTATGCCTCGGGAATCCTTTTCTTGCACATTCCAGGAGCCAGTTTATGAGTATTGCTTCTTCTTCAGTTGTCAGAACTGTATCCGGAGTACATCTTGTTCTTCCTGTTCCTTGTAATGTAAAAAGGGTTGGTCTAGGAATCTGATATTTGAGTGCAACTGATTTCACTGACATCCCTACTTTGACATCCTCAATCGCCAAAGCAACTTGCTCCTCGTTATAAGTATTTGATTTATGCGGCATGATTTCTAGAACAAAAAATGAATCAATTAAAAATAATTATTTTTCATTTTATAGCATTTTATAATCATTGAATAGTTTTATGTCATTTATCATTTTATGTTTTATGTATTGTATGTCCATTACTTATAAAGGTATGTCCATAACTAGTTAAGATACGGTTGTTTCTAATTAGAACACCCCTGACCATAACCGGTAATCAGTAACTTATTAAAATTTGGAATATTGTAAGATAATCAGCTATTTTCTAAAGGAAATCTTTGAATAAAAATAATAAATACCAATGGACATGGGTGTCCATAGCTAGTTACATCAAATTTTCTTCACCTGGTAATAGACATGTTAATTTAAATTAAATAAAAAACTTTTAAACAAAAATAATTAACTGTGAACTAATTGAAAAAGTATATAGAAAGTGTACATCACCTGTCACTTTACTGAACTAAGACTGGAAGTAAAAAAGGGGAAGCTGGTAGTTGTGGTAGGGGGCAACAATGAGGCACAACTATCAACCAAAATTATCTGTTCCAGGATTATGTGTTCCTTATTTTTACCTTTTTAAATTAGGGATGTTCATTACTGGTGGGGTGTCCATAGCTAGTAATTTACCCTATACCTAAAAAAATTATTACAGGTTTGCTGGTCTCACTTGCAGTTGAGACTAAAAATTAATGCTGGCACACCTTCAATATTTCATACAAGGCTGTAAGAATTTTACGTTTTTTTAATGCTGGTTTTTGTGTTACTTCAGAAATATAATTTATATGTTAAGCTACTTAGTGGAGGTGAATTGGAATTCTCATAGTAATTAGGATAGATAAGAAAGTACAGTTTGTTGATAATGATTGAAAGACTATTGCAACATTTGAGTAAACTAATCCTAGTTTTAAATTAATGAGTTATAAATTTCTATAAATATGTACCTGTTTGATTTGCTGTTGTAAATAACCTCAATTATCTTAAGTGCCCTCTTTCATCAGTGCTTCCTCCTTAAAGATTGCATTGATTTTTTATGATACTTGGTTCTAGATTTTGTTGTTGGTTGTGAGTTACTCAAAAGCATTTTTCTCTAAGCATACATTTGTCTATCGATATCAACTAGAGATGTGGCTGTAGTCATCAAGTTCAGAACTGTTCTAAGATTCATTTGTCAATGACTACTAAACAACTAAAGTTTTTAGTTTCTTTATTCTAACATGCCAGTTTAGGTGCATAAAACAAATATTTCTATAAAACGTTTGGTTAGTAAAATTTAAACTTTTTATATAGTTAAATCACTAGCCAATTGTATAGTGTTGTGTTGAGGCTTTTCTGTTGGTTTTCATTTTCCAACATTAAAGTTTTGTTATCAAATAATTTTTTTTCTGGTTTATTTCTAAATCTATCATCCTGTTTATACAATTCTCGTAACTGCTGTCTTTCCAGTAGTTACATTAGCAGGAAACATTGTTACCCTTTAACTTAAATAATCATCATCATAAATGTTACAAAAATCCAACTTTGGTCTGGGCTTCCTCTAAAAGGCCCCACCATTCTTCTCAATCTTGTACAGCAGTAATTTCTACAGATTAGTCTCAAGGTTGTCCTCCCAATTCTTAATTCTTTATCAACGAAAGATTTATTTTGCCTACTTCTTTGTCTATCGCTATATTTCCTTCCCACCTGACCTCCCACCTTCCTCAATACTTGTTTCTTTTGAAAGGGCATAGATTTTGTGATTTTTTTACTACGGACAGTTCCTTATTTGATGGGTTCAAAGATTTTTTATATGTTTAACTCAAACGTGAGGATAATATTCCCATAAGCCTTCATCCATGTCCAGGTGTCATATCCATAAATGAAGACAAAGCTGATGAACTTAATTTTAAAATGTTTTATTAGCATTAATTATCATTTATCCTGCAAGGTTTGCTTAAGAAATTAACTTTCTAAAAAAAATTTTGTTTTACTGTTTTAAAATGATAAGACACTAATCTCAGTTCAATTTTGGTGTTTCTCTTTCTATCCTATTACATTTGGTTTTATTTTTATTAATTGATTAGGGGGGACCTTCCTGACTGACTGTCGCTTTTGATCCATATTTTTTGTGCTTCTACAACTACTATTTTATACTCCAAAAAAACATAATTTTTTAGAGAAAAAAATATTAAATCTATCTTAATAAATTTTTGTACACAAAAAATTATGTCAGATTTTTATTTAACCCTCAAAAAATCCTTGTTTACTATTGAAAAAATAACTTTTTCTTTTTTGAGCTGTTTCGCAGACATAACAATGTTAAGGATATGAATTTTCATTTTATTTTGAGGCTATCTTGGACATTTTGTGCAATTTTTACTTTTCTTAAGTGGTTATAAAGAAATGATTTTTTTATTTTTATTCATAATGTTTATCATCATTTTTTTCATATATAATCATTTAAACATAGAAATTTTTTGATGTGCTAAATCAGAATCTGAAATTGTTTACTCAATGATTTACACATATTCAATAAAAAGTTTACTCCTAAACCAAAAACAAATTGGATCTGAAGAAACAGTGAAGGAGATTGAAAGAATAATAAATCCACTGGTCAAAAGGAATAACAGCAGACTAGTTTAAGAAAGTCGATTTTTTTCTAATAAATATGCATAACATAATTTTCTACATTTGGATTGAAGAAAAGATGTCGATGTAATAGATAAATGGTAATATATTTCCAATTCACAAAAAAAGACATTCTTGACTGTTCCTACTCCCGAAGTACCACTTCAACATGCGTATAAGCTGTTAACTAACAACCTGTACCAAAAAACAAAAGGAAAGAGCTGAAGATCGACTGACCAGGTGCTCAGTCTTATGTCCACACAATTGATTTTATGTCTTCATTGATTTCAGAAGTGCTTACGGATAGTATTAAGCGGCTGGAACTGCAAAAGAGAACAGGAAGTACACTCTAAGTCGATTAACCTGGTTGCAATGACAATGAACGGACTAATCGTTAAGTAGGGGTATCTTGATCAGGAATTCAAACATTTTAGAACTGGGAGGCAAAGAAGTGCCCTGGCATCCTCATTAATCATTTGGGTTTTAAAAAGATGACTCATAGAAGTCATAAGAGGCTTGTCCAATTGCTAGACTATGTAGATGATTTCGATATTGTCACAATGCATCCATTTAATTGAAAGATGAATTAATTGATGGAAGTAATACAGAGGATGGGTAAAGACATCAATGATGAGACAGCTAAATAAGTGAGAATGGATGAATCGAATACCAATGGAACCTAGGAGTTTGTAAAAGCCTATCCCAAAAAGTAAGTTGTTAGTTGACAATGTTATCAGAAAATTCCAATCAAATGGAGGCATACCAAGAAATAAACCAAGGAACCTTAACGCCAATAGATTTTATTTTGGGAAATGAAGACTTTTAAAAAACTTGTTTTTACCGGCAGTAACCAGACCCTGATGACATCCCTCATATTCCCCTCCAGAACATAGGTCTAATAAGACCAAGGAAAAATGAAAGCTTTGAAATGGACCTACAGAAAATGCTTAGGAAAATCGATTCAGATGTTCAAAGAAAAAGATACACTAACAGGGGAAAATACAAAATGTTAGATGGATCTGAAATAACTGCGAAGGACTTAGTCTTTAGAACGGAAAGTTGAACTATAAACTATGACCTGTTTTTCTTTTGTCACAATGAAAGTGGAATTGTACAAAAGGAAAAAGGAGATCGAGATTGCATGTGCAGAAGGAGTGGCACGAGATGTCTGATGTTTTCTGATCGTTCGTTAGAGGTTTTTATCATTATATTTGACACAATTAAATTTTAAAGATTGAGGAAAATGGGACAAATGACCCTGGGACAGTTTCGAGTATTTCATATCTAACTTGTTTTAATTTTGTTCATCAATCAAGAACAAATTCATGGTGAATTAATCCTTCGTAGTTCAAAATTCGCCCTCTTCCTATCAAAGTACATTTCATATCCACTAAAAATTTTTTGAGAGCAACGCTGCGTAGTTCGTTCGTCATAGACGCCTTCTCCTTCGTTTTTTAAATTTATTTTACGAACCTATTGGTCGCCTAAACAAGATTTTTTCCAATAATGTCTTAAAATTACAAGAATTTCCTAAGACACCTTCATTCTGTTTTTTTAAATAAAGACTTTAGAACTTACGCTTTATCTGGGCAGTCCATTGTTACTAAATAAGCTTAAAGAGGGAATAAATATTTGCTAAACAATAAATAAGATGAACAAGTTTTTAGTACTAGGGATTCATGAATATGAGGAAACGGTGATATTTTTTATATACATAACTATTGACCAATTTAATCGTGTGTTTCATGTTTCAGCTTTCCTATTTTATTCTAAGCATGTTAAAATATTTTCGAAATTTCATTTTTGCTAGAATTTAATCAATGTTTCCAGGATTAAGATTCACTATTTACCTATTTAATTATTTATTTTGGAGAGTGTTGTCATAACAATTTTTAGAGAAATATTTATTTTATCAATAATATTACCAAGATATCTTAAACATATTTTCATTCGTTGAAAATCTTTGTTATTTATTAAAATAAATAAATGCAATAAGAGCGGAGAACCTATAAACTTGGCAACACTGCGGAAACTTTGAGCCCTTCAGTTTAAATGGAAAGATGACTTTAAAGTAAGGTAGTGGTGATTTAAAGAGGTGTCATTGCAATTGGCTGCTGAAAATTTAAAATTCGGGGACTGAAATTAAATTTAGGAGATATCTGTTTTATTCACTTTTGACACAGAAGACTGACACTGCTCTTTAAAACAATGGATATGAGCGTTGATGAATCCGTTGTAACAAGGTTTGTTTTTTTTGTTTTTTTCTGTTATACTGCTTTATGCTAGAGAGGTTACAGTTGTAATCAATTGATTATGCCATAGTTTTTACCATTAAAATTCTTGGACACATAGTAGTATAATGATTTAGGAATACATTTATTTAAAAAGGTTGAAACTCAAGATTATCTGATAATAATTTCAAGTAAATCTGGTATTGTAATATTTTTTTTTATTATTATTGATAATCCAGTTATATATTTTAAAAATTGATTGCATTATGATCTTTAACTCCAGTGGACTTATCATATTCTTTTATGGTAATGTTATTGACGATATTAAAGAGATGTATAATTTACTAATATCAGTTATTGTTAATTTATAATTTTAGTTTTAGCACATTTTTGTCAAAAGCATGCAATCTAAACATAATGAGAAAATAAAAAACAAATATGAATAGTGCAGTTTTTATGTTTTATTTAGAAAGCCCATTGGTGGTGTTAGTGATTAATAATATATCTTTATATTTTATTCAAGATTGCAAAATTAATTTGGGGTAATTATATCCTTCTCTAGACGCTCTATAAACATGATGTTATTGACTTTCTATCTTAACTTCATGTTTCTAAGTGGGATATTTAGCATATTTATATCAATCAGGATGCATCATGTTGCAATTTATTCTGCTTTTACACAGTGGTTTTAGTAGTAAAACCAGCAGAGATTGCATAAATTTTAATAGCTGTAAATAAAAGTGCATTTCCAGTGTGGGAAATGAAGCAATCTTATCATTCTCTAAAGGAAACAACATAAAAATAAATATAAATGTATTAGTTGTAACTCATTATTGCCTCTTTTAACAGTTCAGAATCAAAAGTGAAGCTATTTAAGGCAGTATCAATGAAGGAAATTTTAACCTATTATGTTTTAGGAGATATATTTTGTCATAAATTATTATTTCTTATCTTAGCCTGTTAACAAACCAAAAGAAATTGTGTTGGTATAGAATATATTTAGTGCTTTTAGCCATTATTTATTTATGTTTTTTTTTTAGCTTTAGCAAAGAAACTCCAACAAGGTATAAAGATCCTCGAAATACCCTTCTCTATGCTGCCCAGAGAGGGATGTTTGAGAAACACACAAAATCACCTTGTGGATTTTCTCTTTTGCCAAGGTATAATAACTCACTAACACCTGGTCGGAAGGTTTACAATCCATTTACAACAAATGTTGATCTGCTTGAAGGTCATACATGCAGCCCAACGGTTTTTAAAAAGACTGATTCACCAGAGGTTAGTTATTTTTGGTATATTTTAACCCTTCGGACAGAACATGTTTTTTCTTTGCATTAGGAGGAACATCTGTCCCACAGATGGATACTGGAATTTTTCTCTTTTTATAAACTCAATTTATATTTTAAACCATTTATTTACTCTGATTGCCTTTGTTGTTATTTAGCAAATAATATATTGTTCATAGGTATATAAAAAATCCATGATAGTAGTTGATTAGTGGTAGAATGTAAAATTATTTATTATTTTTGTCAAATGTGGTGCATTACTGGCTATCAGTCAAAAACTAGAAAAAATAATATAATAAAATAAAATAAACGGTAGATGGGTCTAAAATGCAAATAAATGAAATAATATACATCCATATATTAAATAATACGTCCGTTAAAAAAGTGTAAACTATTTAAGAAGCTGAAAAGATTAACAAATTAAAAGAAGAGGTTACCTACTATAAGTAAAGATTCAATAAAATGATGAATAATTAAAAAATAAAATGATGAATAATTAAATATATATATATATATATATATATATATATATATATATATATATATATATATATATATATATATATATATATATATATATATATATATATATATATTAAAATAAATTAATACAAATATTTAAACAAACAATGAAAACAGGCTTCACATTCAGCCAGGGATTAAATGAGAAGTACAAAATTGTACGTTTATAGGAACACCTGCCAGACAGACGGATACAAAATCATTACACTAGTGGGGTATGTCTATAAAAATGCAATCTTAGCTGCTTAGGGCCTGATGCTAAACAGCAGACATTTAGTATCGGCAAAGAGTGTGGTTAAACTGAAGCAAATACAAAATCTCAGCCCTTCAATCATTCTCCAGTAAGATTTAATACATTATATACTAACTTTATCCGTCTGACAGACGGATGTTCCATTAGAAGGGTTAATCATTATTCAATTTTATTGGTCACAAAACAAAATTGAAAAAGCAATTGTTTCTTCACTAGATATGTTTTGTGTAAAACTGTTAGTTGTGACAGAACATTTTATAATTCATGTTAAAAGCCACATAAGTAGGCTATGCAAATTTTTATTTTTATTTTGATAATATTTCATCGTGGAGACCCATTACTATATACTTTATTGTGCGCCGAATCATAGAAAAGGTTCTGGACCAGGAACTGAGAAAGCAGGTCACCTTCCATAGGAATCAGAGAGGTTTTATTAGGGGCCTTCCGGGAGCACACGTAAGCGCAAGAATCATTGACGCAGTCATAAAAGACGCAAACAATAAGAAAAATGACTGTGCGGTGGTCTTTTTTGACGTTGTTGGCGCTTTTGATAACATTGGGCACGATCACATTGTTAGATCATTAGAGGCAAGAGGTGTTTCACTGGACCTGAGAAACGTTATCGCTGCACTCCTATCCACAAACAAAATTAAGGTAACTGTTGGAGCTCACTCTACTAGCCAGATCAATGTACTGGGAGGAGTTCCCCAAGGCGGCCCGCTCTCTCCCTCGCTGTTTAACTTAGCTATTGATCATCTGTACCAAGACCTTTGTGATCATGATTTCTCAAGACACTACGGGTACAACCTGAGAGAGGATCAAGACTGTGTGGTCCTCACAGGATTTGCAGATGATCAGGCGGTCTCTGCACGTAATAAGTATGCGTCAGAGAGAATTATAGATAGCACCCAAAGGATACTGGCGGAGATTGGTCTGGCTGTAAATCCACAGAAAAGTATGGGCATTGTGTTGGATAGGGGTGAGATGCAAGCAACGACGCTCTCTCTTGAGAATGGAGATGTCATCCACACGGCAAAGGAAGATGACTCTATTAAATACTTGGGATGCACATTCTCGGGAGAGCTAAGGTTCAGTGAAGAATCAATGGAAAAACTAAATAAAAATTTAGATAAATTAGTAACCTCTTGTCTACTTAAACCGGAACAAAAGCTCAACGTTGTCAATCAATATGTGTTTCCCAGATTGACATATCCTCTCCAGACTGCACCCCTTACAAAGCTCAGCCCTGCGTTGTTGGATGGTATAGATGTGATGATCCGCAGGAGCATTAAGGCCATTGTCGGACTCCCTTCGAACACCTCAACTGCGATGCTCTACGCTCCGCGGAGGTACCGTGGGTTAGGACTGATCCGCTGTCAATGGGAGGCTCCTCTGCAGCACTGGTCCATTGCTCAGCGACTATCTAATGTTCCGGACGCTCTGTTCCAGTCCACATTCCATTATGAAAAAGAGATTACTGAATGTGCTAAGAGACTGGGTGTAGATCAGAGTTACCGAAGCGTGAGAGCTCTACGACGGTCACTGAGAGAGGGCGCTTTTGAGGAATGGGCCAATTGCAGGTGGCAGGGCGTTAGTGTACCTCATTTTAAGGAGACGCCGAGAGCTAACAGATATATTTGTGAAAAACAAATACTTTCGGGGTCTGAATGGACCAACGCCCTAAAACTCAACATCAATTATGCACCCCTGCGTGGAGTCCCAGGTGCCAGCGTACAGATAGGAGAGGTTGGGTCCCTTTGTCGCAAGTGCGGCAAAGAGTCCGAAACACCAGCCCATGTGCTGGGAAAATGTCCCAACAACTCACTCCTGATCACACGCCGTCACCACAGGGTCAAGAATGAATTGATAAGGCTCCTCAAGAATAAAGGCTTTACCTGCTTTGACGATGTATACTGCATCGATACCAACGGGTCCACGAGGTATGCGGATATTGTCGCGTTTCCGAAGAACGGACGGACAGTGCTCATAGTGGATCCTACTGTAAGGTATGAAAATAATAACCTCGATCAATCAGGTGAAGTAGAAAGGGAGAAAATGGATATTTATGAAAAATGTATCCCTTTCCTCAAAGAGAAATTCCGCGAGACATTCGGAAATAGAGATTTTTTCTCCGTGAAAGGATTATGGTTTGGGTCTCGCGGAGTCATCCCGGAAAAAACAAGGAGCTTTTTGGAGGACCTTGGCGTGGAGGTGAGGGATATAGCGATAATGGCCGAAAATATAATATTGGACTCCCTGGGAATTATTCACCACCACATACATGGTGCATAGGATGGCCCATTGCAATGTAAAGTTAATTAATGTGCATTTATGTATATGAATGTGTGGTAGATATGTGAATATTAGGGGGGATAACATAAAATGAAACAATAAAGTGAAAGAGGAAAAGAAGCGAAAAAAAAAAAAAAAAAAAAAAAAGGGGGGAAAAGGAAGAGAAAAAAAAAAATGTTATTTTTGTCTGGTATTAGGTAATATTAAGTAGTATATTATATAATTATAACTAAATTATAAGTTACAGTGTTGTCTTTAATTGGATAGATGAGTATGCCGTGTTTATAGCAACCCAATAAAGTTGGGCAGCACTATGTTTATTGTTAATTGTTTCAATAAAGCATATATCTCTCTTCTTGAATTAGTGGTATGGGTAACAATCAGTAGGTTGTTTTTTATGATTTCTGAAAGCCTCACTTTTGTGTAAAAAATTATTTTACAGATTAGTGCTGTTATGTTTAGTAACAACCTAATAAGTTTTAGTATTACTATATTGAATTTTTAATGTTTCGACTGATTGGAATGTCCTAATTTTATTAAATCATAAAGTTAAAAAGTTTTAAATGTGTGGATAAGTGCCTTTCCCTTAGCTGTATTAAGTCCATTGTACATAATACATAAATAGTTAGGAAATTTACTGTAGTACAGTAATTTGTTATCCAAGCTTGAAAGATGGAAAAGCATCTATGGTAACTAGCTATCCAAATCGATCAGTAATGAATTATTTTGGGCTGGAGCTCGTCTTGAACATAGGAGGTGGTTCTCTAAGTTTACTGTGCTTAACCAGTTATCAACCACATAATGAAAGAGTATATCTAGTTTTATTGTTTAAGCTCGTAGCCATAGCTTGCCTGAAATTCATGATAAAAATGATAAATAAGCAAATAATTAATTTGCCCTGAAATTGAGATGTCAGCAGAAAACATACTAGTGTCAGCTCATTGTAGTATTTCAAGCTTTGCTTCGGTTGGTTAGGGTTTAGGATTTTGTTAAAAACAGTCACCTGTTCTATTTGTCCTTCTCTGACAAGCAACCACCAATTGATGGTAGTCTACCTCTTTAGCAAGGTAAATTAAAAACCTGTGACTTAACAGTAAGTTATGATAGAGAACCAATACTGTTTTTTGCATTTGTATCAATGTCATTATTATAAGTTTAGGTAGATTATCTATCAGCCTCATCTTATTATGTTGTTATTGCTAATTTCTTTGCCATTGTACAGCTGTTTTTTCTGTTTTAATCATTATAAGAAATATTTAGAAGAGGAAGAAATTAAAAAGAGCAGCATACTGTGGCTTAATTAATCTAATTAAATAATATTGAAATGGCTGTATGGTGGAGAAACTATAGCTTTATATTAGCAGCCCATTCATTTAATATTGTTATTCAAAACGCTAATTCTGTCCCATATACCATTCTTTAGCTGGTTTAATATATTTTTTTCTAAATTAGCTTACTATTCAGTAATATTTATAACTATCAATATTTTATATGAATAATAATATTTTTCATCTAATTGTTTTATCTTTAGAATGGTGATTTCACATGGTCTATTGATGATATTTCCCGAATAAATCCTGCTCCTATTGGCTCCCCGATAGAACTACCTGAAGAACACCTTGATGAAAAAATGGAAATAAAGGCACAACAAGCAATAGAAAGGTAGATGCAATTGAAAATTCATCAGTTACATATTTCATGCAAACATTTATGGATGATTGTATTTAATACTGGAGTGTCAACTAAAAAAACACTCACTTTTTGAGGGAGCAGTAATGAACAAAATTTATAACATTGTATATGGATTTTGAATTAAGTAGGAAGAATGGATCATTTTAATAAATGGAATTTCTAATAAATTGGTATACATAATTTAATTTTTAATCAAATATGATTACTTTCTCTATGGTATTAATTGAGGTATTGTTGATCTTAATTAATGATTGTTGATCATATCTTCAACCATATATCCCTGAAGAAGACATGCATTTCTGAAATCACTGCAGATCTGTTGCAGTACTTATCATTTTATCAATAGTGTAGGATTTTGTTACAAAGTTCTTTTCTAAAGACATGAAAAAATAAAACTGAGGAAAGAAAATCTCCTTGTTTCATACCTGAACATTCTTAAAAATTATTTGACAATAAATTACTAATTTTAACTCTTTTTTTTTTTTTCGAGATTCCCTCAATCAAAGTATTATACAGCTCTGGTATTCTGTAGAATTGGCCCTTTTGAAGTTGATCTTAATTACATTTTTTTCTATTTTGAAGTTATTCCTTTACTCATAGAGGTTAATAATATTATTTTTTCCTTTTTCCTCAGGTATTTTTCATTTAAACATGATATAGTCTCGCCTCTTGGAGCTCCCGGAAATTGGTGCTCACCAACACCTGGTACTCCAGCTTCATCTTCAACTCCTTGTAATAGCAGATCACACAAGCTTGTTGATGGTTTGTTGCTTTACAGTTCTTAACTAAATTGTGCTACTTTTATTTTGTATGAACTAAAATATATATTAAGCCCCCACACATGAGTGATACATTAGACCAAATGGCCCCAAGCCAAGCCAAAACCTCACTGTGTGTAGGGAAAAGCGGATAGACTCATTGACTAAAGCGGCCTAATTGGATTTCCAATGAATCCAAAATCCATAGAGCCGAGCCGTTGAGCCAATTTTTGGCTTGTCCGTGTGTAGAGAAATCAAATGCTGGGTCGAGTCGAGCCATCCATTGGACGTACCGTGTATGTGGAATCCCTGCTCCAAACCACTCTCAATACTTCTTAGAATATTGTCGAGTCAAGACATACTGCGCACAAAATTAATTTTACCTTATTTTTATTTTGTTTAAATAATAACTCTTGTGATTTTTTTTGTAAATAATTATATAAATTATTTTTAAATAGTTAGCTTTAATTAGCTATGGGTACTAGCAGGCATGATTTCGTCTCGTGCTCGATTTCATTGAAAAATACAGGACTCATGAATGCCTATATGTTGTCTCATCCATCCTTAAGTAATTATGCCCATCAACAGGTTCCAGCACGAGTTCTTCAATCAAATTAACATGACCTCTTTTTGTTTTCTATTTGCTAACCATTCATGAATGAATGAACCAGCTTCTGCTTTTTCGTTTTTTGATATAAATACAAGCTGTTATAGCAAACAAATTTTCTAATTCTGCCATAGAAAAATCCACGAAAAAAAGAACCACAGAAATACAACTGATACCAGACACAAAAATACTGACTATGGCTGGGGATACACTTGCCAGTAGATCGCACAACATTTGATTTACCTTGCCAGTTAATGTGCTAGTGATAAAGTGCGCATGCATAGAGAGTCCCATCCTACTGAAATGGCATGTGTGAATGTACGCTACAGCTACTGGTATACCAGTACGCAGTCAAGATCCTATTATGACGTTTCAAGTAGTATTTCACTTCTTTTTTGTATGCTTATTTTGTGTCTAGATTTAAAGATCTTATCTTAACCATGTCCCGATGGGGATATGACAAGACTAAAATTTATTTATATACAGGATGTTCAATATTCGTTGGCCACCCCCTTTTTTTTCCACAGGACTTTTTACTTCATCAGGATGTAACTCCCCAAGATGCTGAGAGATGGGGCTAAGGTTCTGTCTTTGGGTACAAAAAATGATTGGGGAAAACCCTTCTTTCTTTTCCAATGTGCTCTGGACCGATGAGTCGACATTTTCAAGCACAGGAATTGTGAACCGCCGCAATATACGCATTACTGGTGTGATCACAACCCGCATTGGACGCATCATGTCCATTACCGTGAGATCTGGTGATCTCGGCGGCCACTCCACTTACATCCCTTGGCCGATGCAATGCCCAGCGAGTTCCATGAACATCTCCCTCAGAGTTCCATGAACTGTCCTTGAAAAGTGGGAAGGACATCCATCCAGCTGGAACCACATTGTGTTTTGCTGGTTTAATGGTATATCTTTAAGGAGGTCTATTAGTTCATTATTCAAAAACCGATTGAAAGTCTCACCAGTCAATCTTTCTTGAAAAAAGTGTGCCAGCCATTGGTGCATTCCAGAAACTAGCATGCAAGCTACTCTCCCAATTTACTGGCATGTGTATCCCCGGCCTATGGCGGACTGACTGGCTCAATCATGTGTGGGGCGCAAAATTGGACTCCGGCCAAATGGCAAATGGACTTGAGCCGTTTAGATTGCTTGTGTGTGGGGTGGGGGGCTTTATGTTTATGTATTAAATTTGGTGGTAATTTTTAAAATTCATTAGTTATTTTTACTTAATTGACGGTCACAACTGATTAAGTGGAGGCTCAAATGAATCTTCTTAAAACAAATTAAGTATACTTTATTTGTTTCTTTTGTTGAATCCTTGCTTGTGTAAGGCTTCTGATATTACTATACATTTCCGCACACTTCATGGGTATGTGTACTTCAGAACTATTTTGTTTAAGCAATATACTAGTATCCTCTGGTTCTGTTATATATATATTTTTTTTAAACCTCAATTTTTAATTGTTTTTCCGGAAAATAAGCTTATTAAAAATTTTCGACATCATTCTTTATTTCAATTGTATTTTTATTATTCCCTGGATATTTCTAGAGTGGTTTAAAGATTTATTTTTATTTTTTTCTATGTTTAGGTTGTACACAAACAAGACTTTCCCTACCACCTATTCTTCCGCCAGAAGTTGAGGCTGCTTTGAAACCATATTTTAGAAATGATGTAAGTATTTTGTTATTTTAAAAAAATAGTATGTTAATTATTTATTATTTTTAGGGTATTGGCAACAGTGCATCAGTTTAATAATAGTGTTAAAAACTTTAATTGTTATGAAGCTGTTGTAACATTAATAATAATATAATAATAAATTAGTTTTTTATGTGTTCTGTAAAAACTAATTCTGTTTTTTTTAAATAATGGTAACAAGATTAGAAACTATAAAAGGCTCTGATATCTTTCATAAGTCCTTTTCATTCTGTCTCCTTAGAACTGATTATGAATGTTTAACATTCAAAACTTATTTTCGAATAAAAATAATTCCAAAAGAAGTGGAAAATAATTCATCAATCCTAATTTATAAATAATAGCTTAACTTTTTCAGTATTGGTAAATAAAATAATTTAAATTGTCTTATAGGATGAAGCTGATATGTCTGATGACTGTAATTTAAGTAATTCTACTTTAAGAAGAAAACTGTTTTTCAATAAAGAAGAAGAATCTCTTTCACCAGTAAAGTAAGAAATTCATTTTTAATGAATAAAATAACTTAAATAGTTTGAGAACAAACGATTTGAAGTTATGATACATGAAGAGTAAATGGCAGAAATATATAACCTTTATTTGTTAAGTATAATTTATGTTGTTGTGCCTATTTTGTATTGAGTGTGTACTATCTATTCAGTGGAAGGCTCGTTTATCAACATGTTGACTGCCACGATAGTTTTTAAGATTCTGGTGTAAAATGCCAATTTTATTCAATCATATTATATTATTTAAAGCTAGTATTTTATATTTGAGGTGTTGAAAACCCAAGTGGAATATCCCACACTTTGTGAAAATTGGCTGCAGTATTTAAAATCATAAAATGCCATGATTTGACGTTTCAAAGTCAATTTTGTGGGATTGCCACTCTGGTTCTCAACAACTCATTTATCATCAAGAATTAAAAAATAAAAATAAAAAAACCTTGAATAATGTCATGTGTAATTTTCAAAGATGCTGCTACAAGTTATCTCTTAGTTAGAAGTCAATGTTGCCTAGCTCATCCTACATATAAATTGTGTTGCAGCTTTTCTATCTTCCTCAGATAAACTCACAAACAAAAACACCCAGATCAAATTTTCTGGTTAATCTAAAAATAAACTTTTTCGACGAAAAAATTAATCCACAGGGGAAACCCTTTTTAATATATTTTTATAAATATAAGGTATTGTTCATAACCATTTTTTCTTTGCCCATTGAACGAAACACAAAAATATGTTTCTATTATTTTTTTTCGAAGTGGAAGTTCTAAAAATATTTTGATATAAAAAACCAAGAATAAATAATCTACAAAATTCATGGCAAGACGTTTGTTAAATGAACATAAGTTACATTGGAAAGCTCCACGTGTAGATTGTTCCAGTGTTTCACTTAGATCTACAAAAATAGAAAATATGAAAGGGGATGATGAAATAAGATTTAGATTAGCAGCAGCTAATAAGGCATACTCTTCTCTGGCCAAGATACTTAAAAGCAGATTATGAAACCGCTCTACAAAAATTTAAACTATACACTATCTGGTACTCGATCAATCGAGGTCTCAATAAATCAAGCCTTCTATTTTTTTATTTCAATTTATTATGTATTATTATTTTTCTTCACAAAACATTCAATTGCTGAACAAGACATTGGCAGTATTTTTATGAGCTAAAATGGGTTGGCTGGATGATGGAAAGACGTTCTACTAGGAAACAAATCGTCATTAACAATGTCTAATGAAGAAGGTTTTGCTGCTAGGTTGAAAAATGTGCTTTAATATCTGGAAGGAAGAATTGAAGCATCATCTTTAGATGTTGATTGTTTTTAGACAAATAGAGTGGTTGTGCGGTGGCAGATAGAATGTTGGTACAAAAGAAAATTAGTAATTGTTTTTTTAAGCAATAATGTTTTGCTTCAGTTGTCCTGCATTATTTTTTCTTATTTCCTTACTTTTTTGGGCTCTTGATTAACCGAAGATTTGGTTTTCTGGGCCTATCTCATGCCCAACCACATCGGATAATCAAGTCCAAAGTGTATAAATGTCTTATTAGGCACATTGTAACTTACCCTTGTAACTTATAATAATAAAGGGAAATTTTAAGATGCCCTAAAGAATCTTGAAACTTGGCAAATGTGCCAAAATTTGTATCAGAGTCAAAACAACTTTTTAATCATGAATATTTTAAAACATTGGATAGAAAGATTAAAATTTTATTATGAGGATGATAACGGAGAAAAAATCACCATGTGTTTCCTGGTGTGACTTAAGGGCCCATAATTTACTAGAGTGAATTAAACCATGTTTTCAGCTGGTACAAGAGTGACTAGAGTGCTTTAGAACCCGGCACTGCAATATGCTACCAACATCACTAATAATATTACTATTATCTTATTTGATTATTTAAAAAATTTAATGATTAATTTTAACATTTGTATTATTTAAGGTTTAATGTCATAGTGTCTCATCCAAATTTTTTTTTTGTTAGGAAAGTTTGCTATGATTATGGTTCAGAAAATGACGTCAATATGAAAGCTTCTAGATTGGTAAGAATTTTATTTTGTTTGTTTATTTGTTTATTTCGTTTAACGTCACTTTATGCTGCTATGGCTAATCGGACGATGCTACGGTGGGAGTCCTAAATTTTGCCTATCCAGGTATAATTAGGATAGGGATCTTTAACGAGTACCTGACATCGCACAGGCTCGGGACCCCCATTTTACGTCCCTTCCGAAGGACGGCATAGCTAAGGATTTTTTACTCCCTTTAAAAAATCCTAAGGTCATCTGCCAGGCTGCGAACCCTCGATCTTGGGTTTAGTAGGTTGCTATGCTAACCACTACACAACAGGTGACCCTAGAATTTTATTTTATTCAATAACATGTAATATATGTGTTTAATAACACATTTACTTATTTTATTTAAAGTCAAGTTTTCTTTTATTAATTAACTTTATCTGCATGGTACTCATTCCTTCTTAAATATTTCCGTGAACATATCATTTTCCATATTTTGAATACCAATATTTTTGAAAATCATTTCATTTTACTTCTAGGATAGCCTATTAAATAAACTTTCAAAAAATAACATAAACCCAAACCATTTTAATGTTAGTTAAACAATTTATTAATTAATTTTATGGTACCTTGTAAATAATCATTATGAGATATGGTCAAGTTTGAAACTGTTTCGATAATTCTTTATGTCTTTCGCTGATTGAAAATAATGTAGTAATGTTTTACGGCATGTTCACGTATTTCTAAAAATTTTGAGTTTTATTATTTTCAAATATGACGCAATTTTTTTTTTTTTTTTTTTTTTCATGTTAAAAGGCACTTCTCTCTATTTTAGATGTATAAACAATCTAATATAATATTTTCAATTTGTTTTAGGATTGGACTATGAATAATAATTCTGAAATTTTGTCCTCACCTGACATCTCGCCCATTAAATTTCAACCTGAGCCTATGGGAACTTCAGGTAATTTTTTTTGTTTGTTTTTTTTAGATAATCTGTCTCACATTAAGTTTTTTTTATTTTATTCACTATGTGGTCTTTATCTTTATCTCAATATAATGTAACATTTTGTAAAGCTGTTTGTCAGTGTTGCTCAGATCTAAAATTTGTTGCTGAATTTCTGATCTTATTTATTTATTTATTTCCCTTCCTTGCCTCTTGGCTACACAGGTTTTGCAGGGATGGCAACCTGCTGGTTTTAACAGTTTAACCTTTATTCGGTGATGAGATTGTCGTCAGCGTCATTTCTGTTCAGTGGTGTTTCTTGGGTGTGGCCCCTTCTTCCTAGGTTGAAGTGCTCTACCCCCACATCAGTTTTCCAACCATACACAAAACTTTTGTAATACGGGTAGTTGTCAGCCGAAACTAGTTGAGGCAAATCACTCTCAGTTAGAACATAAAGACCTGTTTCTCTCTGTAGCTTGGCTCTCAGTGTCTCAAAGGCAGTGCATGCTATTATCACATGTTCAGCGGTCTCCGGTACACAGCTGGGACAAAGCGGGTCAATATTCTTACCATGTTTCTTGAGCTTGGCCCAAAATCCCCCGTGCTCTGTGAGATCCAGTAATCCAGGAGGACCCAAGTTGCTTCAAGATGTGACCTAACAGTGGGGAAATATTTTCTAAGAGTAGCCCCTTTCAGGGTTGTCACCTACAACCTGTTCCATTCTTCTATTGTGTACTCCCAGATAATTTCCATCCATTTCCTTGGATTTGCGATCAAAGACCGGAGATTATTTCGTAGTCCCGCCGGACTTTCCCTCTTCATTTTAAATTTAAACCTATCTTCTTGCAGTACAAGATCAAAAGGTATCCCTCCTGCTAGGACCTGGACCTCCTCATGAGACACTGGTGACTCGCAAAAGAGAATTACGCTGAATCGTTGCCAGCCTAGTCATTTGTCTGTGTGAGAGATTTTGGTACCAGGCAGGAGATGCATACCATAGGATACCAAGTATCATCACTCTTTTATATATCACCATCGTAGTTGGGTATCTGAGGCGCCCCCAACCTACTGAGTCCGTTCAATGATAAGGCCGTCCTATTGGCTAGGTATTCCAAATGAGGCTTTATGTCAAAAGTTCTTCTTATTTTCACACCCAGGTAGGTGACAGTCTCAGTTGGACATATTCTTTCTCCTTCAATTCTAATAATAGGGTTAGGCCTACACTTATTTCCTTTCAGAAGAATGGCCTGTGTTTTTGCAGCCGCCATTTTCATCTTCTGTTTTTCACACCATCTACTAACTAGGCAAGCACACCTTTCAGCTTCTTGCTTCAATTGGACTATACGACAGCTAGGTCGTCGACATAGGCCATTATAGGGAACCATTCTTCCTCAAGTATAGCCAACATATCATTGAAGACTAACCTCCACAGGGCCGGACCAAGGACAGAGCCCTGAGGGCAGCCCCTCTCGACTACTTCTTCATACTCATAAAAGTTTCCTCGTATTTTAACACATGATCAATAATTTAATGGAGAATATTTTTCGTTTTATAACATTTACCACTAGGACCTACTGTTTAGAAGCTATATTGGTTTGAATGAAAAAAGTCATTTTTTGCCTACAGTTTAGTTGGGCTTTTTTGACACTCTAGCTGTATTGGTGTTGCTCCGATGTTGAAAATTTGATGACAGTTTCCTGATCAGAAATTTAATAGAGAATATTTTTTGTTTTATGAACTTTGTTCCTTGGACCTACGGTTTAGGAGCTATATTGGTTTGAAAAAAAAAAAAAAGGCCATGTTTGAAAACACTATTTTCTCTCAACCTTGTTTATTTTGAATAATCATTGGTTGTTAATTTAATTAAAGTATTAATTTAAGTAGGTTGATCCTTTTAATTCTAAAATGTAAAATTGAGGGGGGGGGGGAAGTAGATTATAATTAGACATATCCATGATATATTGTTTTTCCCAGTCAGGGAGAAATCAAGTTTTTTTTTTTTTTCTTTTCATAAAACCTTTCAACTTAATGATTATTGAATTTACTATTTTTAGTTTAAATTGATACATTTTTACTTTTACCTCTAAATTTTCAAATGTTTGCTTCAAAAGACTATTTTTATTCATCCGAAGTTTCTGTTGTATCATACATAATTTTTTCTTATTTTTAGGCTCTTTAGATGATGGTATCTTCACATCAACGATAATCAGTGGTGGCCAGGATACAGGTTACAGTACTATGGAACAATGGAGGTCTAGTGTTAATATAGACAGTAATTCTAAGTGATAGTTCGACAATGCTCAACAATTTAAAGGAATTTGTAATTTTGATATGTTATAATTACGATCATCGTGACTCGATATTTATTACACATTCGCCGTTGACTTTATGACCTAGGACAGACCTCATTTAGACATTATCGAATGTATGTTATACCCTTCAAAGCTTTACTATTGTTTTTATTTAATATTGTATGAGGTTTGTTTGTATAAAGACTGAATTATAATTCTTTAACTTAAATTTTTATATTTTTATTTGTATACCTTCCTTACTGAGCAAAAAGTATTATTTTCTTACATGAAATCAATTCCACTTCTTTCAGAACATAGTTTCATATGTTGCCTTGATTTGTCGGTTCTTATATTAGGATATTTTGTCTGACAATGTATCTCTAAATTCTCCTTGACATATGAATTTTTTTTAATACCTTTTGTGTCATTTTGAAAATAGCATCCTGGTTTATTTTATTTTTTTTTTACAATATCCTAGCCATCTCCCATTGTCATTTTTGTTATGTCACTGTACGTGTTTCTCAGATATATTCGACTATTTATTTACTAGTGGAAAGACTGCGCTTTACGATGCTATTATGAGAATATTTGTTCTTATAAATATATAATGCTGTGATAATTATTTTAAAAATATAAGGATTGATTTCCTTAAACATTCTTCCTCTTCTATTTACTTTAGGTTAAGTATGTATGAACCTGTGATTTAAATTGTGCTTCTGCTATCTCATACTGAATTGTTTTTTGTTTTTTTCCATTGTTTGTAGGAGTAAAATCGTTATAAAATCAATGCTCACGGTTCAGTTTAATTGTAAATGTTTGGAAAAGATTCGCTCTGCTTACCATTTTAGTTATAAGACTTCTTAATAATACATTTTTTCTGAAAAATACAAATCTTGTATAAGAAAGTATTGAATTTGTCACAAAATATTAATTTGTTTTTCTTTAATTGTAAATTATTTTTTATCATATGTCGAGGAGTAATTAATTTTACTTTTGTGCCCTGTTATATTTGTAATTTTCATAAGTTTGAAGAATATTAGTTTTAAAAAAAAATTAAGTGTAGGAAAAAAATGGGAATTTTTAACAAAACTTCCCATAATAGCGCTAATATTTAACTTTTTTTTTGAAGATATTAAAAATTTAAGTTAAGTAATTTATTTAGCTAATAATAATTTTACTGTTGTTTACACAGGATATTTTCATTTAATTATGGTATTACTTTACTAATGTGTAGTTAAAATGAAAGATTTTACTAACATTTCCGCTTGTAAGAGCCAGAACTGATACAGTCATCTTTTATTTTATTGTTAGTTTTCTTATATTTTACTTAGTCTCAACACTAAGACTGATTAAACATGTGTTATTGTAATTTATCTCGCTACAGGTCTATAGTCAATAGGTCTATAGATTGTTATTAATCTATTTTTTAACAAGCTGTGATTTTTAAATGTATCGCTTATTTTATTTTAATTATGCAAGATGTTCATTGAAGTGCAATTTTATGTTTTTCTATTGACTTCATTGATTTTTTAAAATTCTTAAATTTATTGATTTAAAGCTACAAATAGGCTAACAGGTAATACTCCAAAATTATCTTAAGCTTAGTTTGTATATTCATTTTCGTTGCTCTAATATCAGTATAAGTTCTAAACTTGCAAATGGAAGGATTCAATTATCCTTGTTACTCCTGAAAAACCTAAGTATATAATTTGATTCAGCTTTATAACTTGAACATTATTTTTGTTTCTTTGTCAAGATGTGAAGTTGTATTGAGTTCCTGAAAATTTTCAAGAATTATTGTGAATGAAAGGAGGTTCTACTTATAACAATAAAAGAAGCATCAACAGTAGAGTAATGATGTCTATAAATACTACAAAAAAATGCTATGTGACAGATAATTCATAATAGTCTACAGACGTTAGACTAGCAAAATATCTGTTATGATATGATGGAATCAGTAAATATTGGTAATTACAGAAGAAGTTATATATCAATGATAACTATAAATGAATAAATTTTGAAGTTTGGCAAATTTAATCAAGAGTATGACGCCTTTAGAAGTATCTCGTTTTACTGATCTCACAAATGTATATATTTTTTTTTTTAATCAACAATAACTATTAAAATATACTTGAATTTTGTTATAATTATGGAGGTTAGATTAAATAAAATTAATAAACAAAAGGCTCTAACATTACTGTACATTTTAATTTTAATATTAAATTAAAATTAAAGAAAAACTGTAATAGTGATTGTTATTGTAATATATTGCAATACAGTTTATGTAAATAAAATTAATGTAGTTTGTGTAAATAAAAATTAATTTTGATAGTAGTTATTATTCTTTCTTTTATTGATTATTTCTAAATTTGATTTTTATTTATAAACTAACATCCCCCATCACGGCTTTGCCAGCTCTCCTAAGTTTGGATTTATTTATCAATAAATCTGTTGGTCAATATCAAACTTCACTTCTTTCGAATTCGGCTATCTGTGGACCACGTTCAACAATTTATTTCTTACTCTTCCATTCTTTCCAATACTTCCTCATCACCTCTGCCTGGTGTTTTCTCCTTTCATCTGACAACTGTCTACTATTAATTTGTGTTTTAACTACTTCTGGAAATTTGATCTTGTTGACTGCTGTCGAAATTATTCTCTGTTCCACATTGAATCCTGTTGTATATTTGCCACCTCATATCTTCTTTTACCATCCCCATCAGACTTCACCGTTATTCACATATTATCACTTTTTTAGTAAAAAATAAATTGATTAAAAGTATATTTTATTATTTATAAAAATGGAACTATATAAAGTTGATAAGGTTAAAATTGGGTACAGATTAGTTAAGTAGTTTTTGTGATTAGTGATCTCAAACGGAAAATGGCTTGTCCTTTTATACACACATCAAAAAAAGTTTTGCATCACCCTAATTTTCTTATTTCGCTTGAATATTTTGGAGAAATATTTTTAGGTAGTGAAAGTGCAACTAATACTGATAAAAACCATTATAATTACAAACAGAAAACATCCTTGTAAAAGTACAAAAATTAATAAAATACGAAAAATTCAGAAAAGAGGAAAATGTCACATTGTTATAATATTGCTTAACAAACATTTATCGTTTACCTAGTACTCCGTGTTTCCTCCCTGGGCTCTAATTAGAGCCTGGACTCGAACTGGCATCAATAAATAAATATTGTGGTCTATGTCTTCTTGTCGAAAACTCCGCCATTCTTGAATCGCTGCTTCCCTCAGTTCTCAGAGTGGTAGGGACGTTGTTAGCGTCCGAAAGTGTTGAGGACAGAGCACTTAGTGGTAGGCAACGCTTTACCACAAGGCATGAGGACCATTATATAGGGCTAACTGCCAGAAGACAGCCCTTTTCTACTCCAGGTGACTACCTTCGACAGCTTCAGCGGGGTACAGGCTCTACTGTAAGTGACCAAACAGTCCAAAATCGCCCCAGCAAATTGATCTTCGAGCAAGAAGACCCATACACCGTGTAGGAACCATCGTCGGCTAAGAATTCAGTGGGCAAGGGCTCACGAATAGTGGCTGTTGCCTCAGTGGAGGAATTTTCTTTTTTCTGATAAAACCAGACTTGCCCTCGTCCCTGACAGTAACCGATTAAGGGTCTGGAGGGTACCTGGGAGGCCGAGTCGCTTGAGGTACCCATCTCATCGAGCCCAGCAGCATTGGGGCTCCATCATGTTTTGGGCAGGAGTAATTGACAGGTCCAGAACTGAACTGATAAACATCCAAGGGACCACGACTGCTAATTCTTACTTGAACGAGGTGTTACAACCTATCGTGAGACCACCAGCAAGGAGGCATGGCGATGGCTTCATATTAGTGGATGATAATGCTCGCCCTTATCGCCACTGAGTGCCTTAGGGAACCTGAAATTCAAATAATGGAATGACCTGCATTGTTACCAGACATGAATCCCATAGAAGATGTCTGGGACATGCTTCACCAAGCGGTAGAACGTCCCTACCACTCTGAGAACTGAGGGAAGCAGCGATTCAAGAATGGCGGAGTTTTCGACAAGAAGACATAGACCACAATATTTATTTATTGATGCCAGTTCGAGTCCAGGCTCTAATTAGAGCCCAGGGAGGAAACACGGAGTACTAGGTAAACGATAAATGTTTGTTAAGCAATATTATAACAATGTGACATTTTCCTCTTTTCTGAATTTTTCGTATTTTATTAATTTTTGTACTTTTACAAGGATGTTTTCTGTTTGTAATTATAATGGTTTTTATCAGTATTAGTTGCACTTTCACTACCTAAAAATATTTCTCCAAAATATTCAAGCGAAATAAGAAAATTAGGGTGATGCAAAACTTTTTTTGATGTGTGTATAATAGTTTAGATTACTATTTATTATTTTATTACTAATTTGTAAAAGAAGTGGCTTACTAATCTTTTTACACTCTCTTTTTTTTTAGTGTTTTCCTTCCAGCAGTAACCCTGTTGGAAGGGATTTTATTTATTTCTGTACACACCATATTTAAAAGTATACAATGTACATGTAATTTTTAATTTTTGTTTTGATTATTATTTTATATATACATATTATATGTGTTATAAGGTCAATATAAAAAATAAACAAAAAAAATAAAATAAAATAAAGAACAAGAAGTTATATAATACAAATAAATCAAAATCAAGCAACAAAGTTATTTTATCATCAGAATTCCTTTTAAAAAAATTTTAATAGAGAAGAATTTATAAATACTTAATGATTTAAAGATATTTTATATTTATATCCTCTATTTTTAGTATGGAATTTTTAAGAAATATTTTGAAATCTTCAAATAAATTGTTCATCAAATATTGACTATCCATCAGCCCATGTCGTACTTTTTGTACTGTTTTAGTCTGTAGTCAGTGTGTAGTCTGCATTCATATATGATTTGGTGTATATTTTGTTCTTGTGTGAAATCACAAGGACATAAGAACGAATCTCTTGTTTCGAATTGATAAAAGTAACTGTTTACTGCTGCATGTCCTGTGATTTCTTGTGTAATATAGAAGTTAGTCCATGAGTCTGATTTAATGTAGGTCCATAAGTTTGAAATGAAGATATGTAGATGTCTTCCCTTGTGTTCCAACGTGTCTGCCATTGGTCTACAGCTTGTGCTTTAGGTGTTTCTTAGATATCAGACTATATGACAGAGGAGGGGAAGGATCCTTCAAAGCCCCTTTTGCAGCCTTGTCAGCTATGTCGAAATGCCCTTTTATCCACTTGAATGAAATTTGATTGTTACCGTCAGTTTGTAGGTGTTTTAGAAATTATCTTATTTTTTCAATGATGGGATTGTAACAGTGTCTGTTTTTTTCATCATCAGGAGTACATTGGCTGTCCGTTAGTATTGTAATAGTTTTATCTTTTGTCCTCATATTTTGAAAGTATTCTAGAGATTTAAGGATGGTGAATTGTTCTGCTTGATTATTAGTTCATTCTGTGCCTAATTTATACTTTATTACATCTTCTAAAATTTTGTTTTTAAAAATGAGGCTAGCACAGCCTACATATTTGCCATGTTTACTTCCATCAGTATATATCTCATGGTCTGTGGGGTCAGTCAAGCATTCAGCAATACAAGAAAATTCTGCTGGGTGTAGCCAATCCTTGTGACTACATGTTTGTGGTAGTATGTTCAATGTTGTTAGATTTGAAATTTTTGTAGTAAGTGTTCATGGATAACAAATGGAATTTACCTATATAACTGTTAGCTGATATACTGATGGGGATCATTTTGGCCAAGACAAAGAAGGCAGCTTCATCAGAAAGTATTCGGAATCCTTTGGCAATTTTGAGTGCCATTAGCCTCTGGACTCTTTCCAGCTTTGCCTTGTTGTACTTAATCTGAATTCCTGGATGCCACAAGTAAGAATAGGCAACATTGCGCCTTTATACAAAACCTTCAGAGCCTTCGTTCTCAAGGCGCTGCTATTGAAAGAGAATTTATTAATTTTATAAGTTTGTTTTACACTCTCTTATTAGATGATTAAAACATTGATGTAATTGGTCAAGATTAGTTCCATACTTTGATTCAGAGTATTTTGTTTTTTTCCTCTGAATTAAATAAGATTATTATCAAAAATCAAGAATAATTAAAAAAATTGATATTTACATAAATAAAATTGTATGAAAATTATTTATTTTTTTAAAATGTTTTTGACTGATGTGGATTTTAAAAATAAAAGTATTAACCAAAAATAAAATTATTTATTTCTAATTTACAAAAGTACTCAGTACATGCTTACAGTCTAGAAATATAAAAATTAAGATTTACAAGACTATTATTCTACATAGAGTTCTTTACAGATGCGCCTTGTGGCATCTTGTGATAAGGGAAGAACAACGCTTAGGAGTTTTTGAAAATAAAGTGATATTATAAATGAATGAATTGAAAATAAATGAATAGAAAACTTGATCCTACAAAGGCTTCACAATATGGGAAATTGTATACAAAACATAATGTAGTTTAGGTATGAGCAGCTTGACAGTGAATAAAGTCATTGGATTTATTAATGACCGAATCCCAAAAAACTCAAGCAACATCGAACTGTCAAGTAAAGGTAGAGGTCAGTGGGGGTAGACTGTGATGTCGATGGAAGAATCTTGTCAAGGACAATCTTGTGGATTTTTTTTAATGGGAAGGGGTGAAGGGTGAAGTAAGGCCAGAGCATGCTGGTAGAGTAAACACTGAGTATTCAGCCTCACTAAGCCTTTCATCAATGATATTCATAGATTATATGCTAATTAAAGTGCTTTGTTTTCATGAACAATTGAATTTTATTAAATTACATTGCTGCTGAAGACAATGGAACAGCACATTTAACTATCTGATTCATAGCATATTTCATTCTTAGGAATTCCAAATTGATTTATTATGAGTGCTTCTAAGTAGGACCGGCTTGAGCTTCTCAAGTCAACAAGACCTTCAAAAGACATTATGAGACTCTGTAACAAAATTTTATGAAAATCATGTAGATATTTAAAAATTATTATTTTTTTTTTAATTAAAAATTAAGTTTTAAAAGAATGAAAATTAATTTTTATAGGATTATAAATTGTTTTCATTGGATGTAAGTTATTTAACTTTAGGTAAGGAACATGATATGGATTTTAACATTCTTATAAATTTAAAACACGAATAGTTTATGTTGATTAAGGCCATATTTCAATTAGATCAAACTTTCCAATTTCACAATACAGTTGCGTATATAAAACTGAATTAAAAATAAATAAATAATAACATATCCTTTAAAAAAATGATAATTGGTGCTAATAAAAGGAGACATTAACCTTACAGAAGTATAACAAATGCCTTTTAATTTTATAGACTAGGTTAATTCTAATTTAATTTGCAGTTCTAATTAGATCCTTTATGCTACTTACATTAACTTTGTCAACATATCCCAAAACATAAGATAAATCACGCAATAACCAATGATCGCCATACGTCATGAATAATAATACTTGTTTTGCATCTTCTGGTAATGGTATTTCTTTTCTAGATCCCTTAATATCTTCTGGTGGTAACAAGAGCTTTAAAAATATATATATTTTATACTTAATAAAATCATTTTTAATTATTAAAGTAAAATTTTCATATATTGTCATACAGGTATAATTGGTTTTCCTTAAGTTCTCTGATTAAAAATAAAAACTAAGTGTATGAAGTACGGAGGCTGAAAAGGAAGTGGATGAGGGATCTCCTAGTCTAATCGCTAATAATTTAGTTTCACGCCTGGAGATTGTACCACTGGGTGCTGACTCCCTCATGCCTGATCATGTCTGTTGTATCAATGTAATTTCACATTCACTGGTTGTCCATTGTGTACAGTTGTGAATAAAGTTATTATGTTAAAAAAAAAAAAGTGTATGAAGTTGAAAATTAATTGTAATTCATAAACAGGAAGATGATATTCTAATTGGTTAAGAACTTTTTAAAAACAATATTAAAAAAAATATAATTTATACTTTTTGAAAGACAGTGAATAAGTTAGAGATTTAATAGTGAATGGAGATGTGCTATTTACCTAGTTGTTATGATACCAATCTGATCCTGCTCTTAACCTTATTCTCTATAAAAAAAGTTTTTAGGGAGATCCTGAGGACTCAAACCTTGTCTTAAGGTTTGTTGCATAAGCATTGATGATAAAAAATATATCATTCAGAGGTCTTAAATTGATTTATCTTGTAGATTATTTTGAGTGATCAGTCAAAGAAAGTAAAAAAAGTAAGAACTGTTAAAAATTACAAATGTTTTTATTTTTTAAATATATTTTGGCCATATCATTAATGGCTAAATAAAACGAAAAAAAAATATCAACTACAGAATCAGGGAATATAAAAGAGAAATTAAATAAATGGAGATAAAAATGAATAAAAAAACAAGTCAATAGTAAATGAAATAAAAGCATAGTGGGAAACAAAGTTCATAAAAAATATTTGTACATGAAAATGTTGATGTGGTGTTTATTGACTAAGGAATTAATGAAGATTGGTATGCAGTCATGGATACACAATTGAAATATAAATTTTAATTCAATGTGCCGACTTTTTGGCCTACACTGCAAGCCTTTATAGGGGCTTATGATGTAAGCTTCATGAAGGCTTACGATGATGACTCAAATGTCAGCAGAATAAATTAAAATTCACATTTTAATTGTGTTTCCATGACAGCATACCCCAACACTACCTACATCTTCATAAATGAAGATGATATAAAATTAGTAACCGTGCTGAGGTTAGAAAATAGAATAGTAATACATACAATAGTATACATACATATAGTAATTATGTTGATGTAGAAAAATAAGATAGATGTAGGTACATTACATAATGATGAAGTAAGAAAGTAAGTTAAATAAAAAATAAAAGTAAAAGACAATAAAGAGTTGAAAAATATAAGCAATAAAACTAAATTATAAAAACAATTATAAGTGTAAAATAAAGTATGATTAGATTTAAAAAGGGTCAGTAATCTACAACCTATATTCATCCTTTCAACTAATTGCCTTTTAAGTTTATTTATGATTGTTACTGAAATATTTACCTGTGATCTCAAATTAACAAATAAAAGTAGGCAGCCCTAATAAAAAAAATGTAGAAGAAACATATCAATGATTTGTAACTAACCTGCATCACAAAGATTAAAACAAAGAAAGAAAAAAAAAATTTATTCTTGGATACCATGTTCCCTAAGAATAACATAAAAATACAATATGATTGTTTGGCTGTGTACATATCATACAGCAACTTCTGTAGATTATAAGTTAGATATAAATGTATTATGTAGGTATAAATTTAAAATTATAAAACGAATCTTTTGAGTTAATATATAAAACATTCTTACACTAGTTTATTATTAAATAATTTCTGAAGGTCAATAATTGAGGAGGTGGATGAACAATTGATGTTTGAAGGAAATGAGAGGTGAAGCATAGTGAATTGAAATCGGTTAGGAATTCCAAAATAAGGCTGCAGGAATAATAAAGGATTTTTCAAAGGAAGCAGTTTGAGAAGAACAAAGAGGAAGGATATCATAAATGTTTGAAGGTTTCTGAACTTAAATATTGGAATAGAAAGGTACCAAGGAAGTATCGTCGAAAACTTGGATAAAGCCACCTTAACTTAGAATACCAGCAATTGATGTGAGAGCACCTGTGGATCCCAAAAATGAATCTTATAAATCTCTTCAACCTCATTTTGAGCACACTAGACAATCCTCTGTATACTAAGCATCCATAATCGAGATGGAAAAGGATGAGCGACACTAATAATTGACGGGTATTGCGTGGGAAAGATTCACAGAATCTTAGGAGCTGTCAAAAAAACAACTATTGTGATTGATTAGAGATGTTTTCTGATTTTTTTTTTTTTTTTTTTTTTTTTTTTTGACTGGCCTGTTTTAATATCTTTGTCTTTGCCATCATCTACCTTACAGAATGGTTTCCATAAGTAAATTATCTTTAGTCACCATCCTGTATATATTTTTGTTCTACTATCAGACCACTTCAGTTGTAATAGAAATTGAAATATCATTTTCTGATCTACAATTTGTTGGTATCTCTATACTCAACATAGGTGACTTAATAGTTCAATAATACCTTTAGTTGTTTTTTCAGTTTCTTGAAGTCTCTTCAAAATAATTAAATAGAACATTTACAAGGTTGGTCTATTTACAAAAGTTTTTTAATTATTTACTAAAAGATGGAAATTGTATCTCTTTCTATACCTAATCCTACTTTTTCGTTTTATATGATATTTCCAAAGTAAGGATCTGTTGTTAGATATTACAGAATATACCTTATTATCCTGAAAGATATAGTATAGAAACAAGTATATTTGGAATCCTTTCTTAAGTGTTGATGACAAATAAAGCCAGTATTCCAGACCGCTGGATTGTTCTTGTTAGTTCAGCCTTTAGAACTTCCCCAACAGCAATGCAGGTAATAAATTAAATGTTTTTTTAACTATTTCTTGATTTTATCACAATAATTTTTATGGTGCAACTTAGAGAGCATCAAAAAATTTAAATATCTCCATTAATTTGTAACTGAAGATAATAAAATTGAAGGAAAGACAAAAGCAAGAATTGAAAATGGAAACAAATGCAACTGGTTGCCCAGAAAAGTTTTTCGAAATTGAGATATACCTTGAATACTCAAAATAAGGGCATATAAGACAGTCCTTCATCTGTTTGGAATTTATGGTAGTGAGATATAGTCACTAACAAAGCAACAAGAGAGACGACTGAGTATATGGGAGAGGAAGATTCAAAGAAGAATATATGGCTCAACCAAAGAAGGAAACAGTTTCTGCATGAGAACAAACAATGAACTTAGGGACCTATAAGGAGAGCCCGATATTGTTCATTGTAATAAAAAAGAAACAATTAAATGGTTGGGTCGTCCAAATAGATGATTTTGTCTTCTACAGTGATTGTAAAGTTTTAATTTCTGAAGATTGATAATTGAGGAGGAGGATGTTTAAAGGAAGTGAGAGGCGAAGCATTGCGAATTCTAATGGGTAAGGATTTCGTAAATGAATGAAGGTTTTTTGGAACAAAGGAAGTTTGTCCTTGAAAACTTGGATAAAGCCTCCTTTACTTAGAATATCAGTATGTGATGTGAGAGCACCTGGGGTTCCCAAAAATGAATCTTATAACAAAATTCATTAATCTTTTCAGCCTCATTTCAAGCTCACTAGATTGTCCCCTGTATACTAAGCATCCATAGTAGAAGTAGAGAAGGATGTGGGAGGAAACTAGCAATTAGGTATCATGTGGGAAAGATTCACAGAATCTTTTGCTATCGATCATTCCAATTTTTTATTTTATAAGCTTTATAAGAAATATTCAAAGTAACTTTCAATGCCTATATTTGTTATCCTGATTTTAATTTTATGATGTCTGGTAATCATAATCAATTAATAATTTCTGGGCTGTAATTTTTATATATGACGTTTCTGAAAGAATGAATTTATCTCTGCTACTTCATAGAAATTTATTTTTGCTTATCGGCTAGTAATTAACATGTCATTTATGAAAGCAGCAGTTTGGATGAAACGAAACAATCAGTCATTATGACTGCATAATAAACAAATCATTGATAGTAAAAAGTTAAAATCAATATTTAATCAATGGATAGAATAATTGTATTTTTATTGTTTAAATTTGATACTATAAATATTGATATAACTTACTTGTCCTAAAATGCAAAATATTATTGCCTGTTCTTTTGTTACTGAATCAATTTTGTACCGAAGCCATTTTCTTTCATCTTCTAGCTAAAAAAGAAATAGATATGTATACATGTATGTTATGAGTCTTGAGAGATTATTATTATTTAATGTAAACTATACGTAAATGTTTAAGAAGAGAACTCACCATCTTTCGAAGTAACTTTTTATAAAGATAGTTTGTAGTTATTACATTTAGCATTAACTTTCTAAATGGTTTATACAGATAATTACAAATTCTAGCAAGTCGGCGCTTAGAGACCATTTGTGAGGGTTTTTTATTCTTAATTTTATTTATAGCTCTAGCCACTGCTCATATACTACCCACTGTCATAAACATGTAATGTTAAAAAGGGAGTTTTTACAATGGTTACTTGAAGATACTGTTGCAGCCTGCTTCCATAACCATAGCAGAAAGGCCAACAGAAGAAGAATGTAATCCCCTCTCCTTCTAATTTAATGGTTATTAGGATTTATTAAAATGAAGTATTTTTCAGAGTTTTTTTTCTAATACTTTAAATAAAATAAAATCCTAAAATTAACCAATTAAAAAAAGAGAAGTAAATATATTGTATATCTCCTAGTAAATCTTGTCTTCATTAATTGAACTCAAGGACTGTTTTTGACAAAAGTTAATTTAATTAAATTTACCATTGTTTAATTAAATCAAAGTATTTGATTTGATAATGGTGTCAAACTCTCTCTTCATCAGTTTTTATGTTTTTAAAGTAAAATAAATGGATATTAATGATAAACAGAATTAGAAATATATAATTTAATAACCATATTTTCCTAATCTTAATAATTATCACTATCCCAAGCTCAATAATCTATTACTGGATCTTGGCTGCCTCAAGAATCGCCGTTCACTTATTTCTGTCTCATGTGGTTGTCCACCAGTCCCTAATTCCAAGAGTTCGGGCATCGGAAACTATTCTATCCATCTCGACTTTGGTCTTCCCATTTTCCTTCTTCTTGTAGATTTCATACAAAGCCAATTTTTTTGGAGTAGTCTCCTCTATTCGAATAACATGGCCCGCCCATCTGAGTCTAGCAAATTCGAAAATGCTTTACCACATCTGGCCCCTTATATATAAGTTAGCTAATTATGCCTTATTCTCCAAACATTATTTTCCTTTACTGGACCATTTATGTTTCTTAATACCTCCATTTCCTCTCGCTGGCCTTTGTCACTGCCCATGTTTCTGATCCATATCCTGAGCAACTTTGTAGATCGTGCCAGCAAATGGCTTTTTATATGCTTCAGGAAATTATCAGGAGACTAATCTTAATAATAATAAATATAATTGCTTGGATTAAATTTACAACTGGTGCACACTAATGAACTGAAGTACCTCCCATGGTTATTGAGATGAAGAATAACCAAGGTTGTTGAATTGATTAGATGATGAATGTTTGATTGTGATATCATATAAAATTTTTAAAAAAGAAGAAGAAAGGTCTGTATGGTAGGTGAATTTTACAAGGTACCTCAGATTACTGGATTGTAGGAAGAATGAAATATCTTGAAGAACATTGAGATGATAAGTAGAGTTGTGAAATTTCGCACTATTAATTATTACTGTTTTTGAAAAATTAAGGCTAAGAAGTTAATGCTATAATTTGATATATAACATTATTTATTTGATACATCTTGATATTATCAATATATTATTCATTGTTCATGATCGTTTGAAGTTATACTATAATGCCATTTTTTTTTTTTTTTTTTTTTTTTTTTAAATATTATTCAAGGCTAATTTGAGGTTGAGGTAGAGTCCAAGCTATGAAGCTTCATAGCTATTGTATATTGCTATAGGTATTGGCTAACTAGCTATCATTATTGAACAATTGTTGTTCGCAAAACAGTAAAGTAACATAACCCTAGTATTATAGGATTTGTTTTACTCTGCCATTATTAAAATGAGGTTATATTTCTAAGATCCTAAGATGAAAAGAATATCTTGGAAATTTATAGAAGATACTGTAGATTCTTTATGCGTAGGTACAAATCCATGGCCTCTCTCTAGAAAGAAACATCTACCCAAATCATTTGGCTTATTGAGGGCCATTTATGAAAGCTTAATAACTCTTACACATTTTTTTCTTAAGTCTGATACCGATTTATTAGGATTCTCTTCATCAGATTCCGAGTTAGTGCGCTTAATTTGAGAATCATTCGAAAAGTATGATCCGAAAATTGTTGTGGTGGAAGCTGTGTCAAAGTGATCTTGCTCCTAAAAACATATTTAGTATTTTTAAAAAACATTAAATAAGAATATCTGGTGTAAAAATATTTATTTGAATAAAAAAAAAAATAGTTACATCTAGATTTAAATCTTGTTGAATTGAGTCATCAACTTTCAAGCTCATAAAACGATTGAGCAATGGATCAGCTGCAGGCGGTCCTTCAATCAGTAGAATTTGTTTGCTATCGTTTTTGTTCATATCGTTGTTATTTGCTGTGTCCATCAACATTTTTCCTAAATCAAAAATATTTCATTTTCATGATGCATTAGATCTTAATGGCAAAAAGTCTAAAATTAATGTTGTAAAAGTAGTGGCAGATATTGGAGCGATGGTGAACAGTGAAAGTAGTGCAACATTCTAAATATAGGAGAATATGATGGAATCGTTTATATTGGAGTAATGCTTTTTTTTTTTTTTTTTTTTTTTTTTTTTAAACTGATCTTTTTTTGTTTATCATAGCTTTCTCTCATAAAAATATACTTAGTCAGGCTGATCACTAAAAGCACAAGATAAGTTAACATTGCCTATCAATTGGTAAAATTAACAACTATTGGGTTTGTATATTTCTTAGGAAAGCAAAAAATCAGTTGTAATCAGTGATCATTTTTCCAACGACTATTGACAAAGAAAAGCAATGAATGAGACACTAAATATTCATTCAATTATCACTTCAGACACAACATTAAGACAGTTTAAGAAAAAGTCAGAAGGATCTCCAAAATATCATGAATATAACTTTGGAGAAAAAAAATTAAATAATTTTCTGTATTATCCTAAATTATTTACTGTCAGTTGAGTGTAATATTATATTTAGTTATACAGTAATTTTTTTTCTAGTAGAATATTACTGATATTCTAAAGATTACTAAATTGAATTAAAGGAAAATTATTATTTTTTTATTTTTTATTATGTTTTGTGAAATATTAGTATTATTACAAGTATTAAAGAGAGATAGAAAAAAAATACTATTTATTTCAAAAAGATCATAAAATCTGTGTAAAATTTATTGATTTGTGGTTTTAGAGTCACAAAACTATAAATAACAAATTTATCATATTTTTTGAATCTGAGACATTATAATTCAATCAAGAATGAAACTGAATATTTAAAGTTAAAGGTACATTTGATTGTGCAGGTATTTTCAGCAATAAATTTGATTGCTACTATAATATCTAATGGTAAAAAATAAATAATGTAATTCAACAAATATAAGCAACCAATATATTATATAAAAATACCACTTACTTATTTTGTGACAGTTTTGCAGGATTATGTTTTAGCAGTCAAAATCCATTGTTCTTCTGATAGTCTAATAGCATTGGACTTATGTGCAGAACTAGTTTAGAAATGTTTCACCAAAGAACTTCATTTTATAAACAATCCTTTAGCATTTCTTTTTTTAGGATTTGTATTATAATTTTTATCAGATCACTGTGTATAACAACAAATGTGGAGTGTTGCAAGAAATTAATTCTTGAAGAAAAAATGTATTACTGTAATAAAACTACCTGTCTCATAATATAAAACTACAAATAAATATTTAAAAAACTAATAAACATATGTTAACTCACTACAATGAACTTATAATAACTTGTTAATTGATTAATGAATTAAAAAAAGGAATATTTTCAATATACTTGTCAAATTTTAATCATACCACAAGCATTTAAAATATCATTGAATTTATCAATGACAGAAAAGGGCAAGTATGAGAATCTTGAAGTTTAAAAAATCCATGCACACTTACTGGTACTGTTGAGTACAAGTCGAGCATGTGGTCTGGACTGGTCATTTTTACACATATTTAAACAAAACTAATAATCATTAGTAGCCTAGCACCATTAAAAGAAAAAATAAAATCAATTATTTCTGAAATGATAATTTGGGTGTGCGGTCATTTAAAAACATAATAAAATAATATCAATTTATTGTTGCTTACAGCACAAGTCTTCATCAAGAATAGAAAAAAATAAAGACAAAAGATATCACATATATCTTAAGAATAAAATAAAATAGAAAGATTACAACAAAAGATAAGCATATGTCATTAATAAACAGAAATAAATAAACACAATATAACAGATAATCAATACATAGCAAAATAAAAATGTAACAAAAACAAAAATTTGTAGTGTTAAAATAACGAGTGTGTTAAGTTTTAGAAAAGTGGAATTTATATCACTGAAAGATTTTTATTATTTAATTATATATTATAGTTCCAGATTTCTCCGACATCAGCTATTACTTATGAATAATTAAAAAATTGCTATTAACTTCATTCCTTCTAGTTTGTATACTTCAGATATATTGCCGAAAAATTTTGTTGATAATGATAACTAATGCTTGGGTCAGTTAAGTGGACTCAGGTTATAAAATGATTCCAGTAGAATTGAAGAATTAATATAAGCATGCAACTTTAGAGGGCGAAAACTCATAAAATATTTTCTGAGAATAATAGTTTTTTTTTTTTTTTTTAATTAACCCCCTATATAAGTAATTTACATTTGATGGATTAATCTTTTGTACGAATCTCAACACTTATCAAACCTCTCAAAAATAAAAATGGTAATTTACCTTTTATCATTTCACTATTTTCACATTAAACACAGGTCAAGGCCCATACAGCCAGAAGAAACATTTATAAAGTCTGGGGCAATTATAGGATGAATGAATGAATTGTTCGAGAATGGTTAAAACAAGTGTGAGATGGAGACTTCAGGCTTGACAACAAAGTAAGTGGCAGTACTTCTTCCCTTTTTTACAATGTTTTGCGATCTTTAGACGATGAAAATCCCAGAACAACTGTTTGAGAACTTGCAGATATATTCTAAGAAAGAAAATTGAATGTTGCTGACCATAACGCAATAGGGAAGATGGAAGTCTAAAACTTGGGTTCCTCAAACATTAAATTACCACCAAAAAATCATTGTTATGAAGGATGCACTGCACTTTAAATTGTTGAAGATTGGTAATAAGACTGCCTCACCCGTTCTTCCTAATCTTCAGACCTTTATCCTACTAATATTTTTTAAGGCACATGGACCATTTTTTAAAATATAAAAAAATATTAATTAAAATTTGACAGAAATTGGTTTTCAAAACTCGTTAATAATAGATTCAAAATTCTATTCAGAGAGAATAGAAAAGCTACCGAAATTCTGGTAGAAATTGAGCGTATTTTGATCAATAAAAATGTTTTAATATTACATTTCTTTTGGAATGATAAAACTCCCTTAATTTCTGGACAATCCATCATAAAAATGAGGAAAAATAACAAAACAAATATTCTATGAAGCTGCCTTATTTTTAGGTTCATCAATTATTGAGAGCATAACTAGATCCACATTATATCTTTGAATGTGGTACAACAGGAGCAGCGATAGGAAAACATCAAAGATTAGGGTTGAAAAAGTGAAATTTCAATTAAAAAGAACTTTTTTATTTATAAATTATGTAAAGTAAATTAACTAGGAATCTCCTTAAAATAAAATTAAAACATAATAAAAGCATAAATAAAAATAAAAATTAAGCTTCTTTTGATGCTTCTTGTTGCTCGAACTTGGGATATATTTCTTCTGCTTGGGACCAAGTCATTTTTCCAGAAGAAAGATTTTTCACAAGGGTTGGAATTTCAGATATCTAAAAAAATAAAAATTAATACAATTAAATAAACTATATCAGAAATCACATTTTTATAATTTTATGATTGGGCTTTGCAGGTGTATTAGAAGAACAATAAAAAGTTGTTTTATTTCTTTTTATTATTAAATTCAATATTTCAGCCAAAAAAATATATGTTTTTTTAGTTTTCACTATTTAATAGTCTATTTTTCAAGTTCAAGTAACAAATTAAAAAAAAAAAAAAAAAAAAAAAAAAAAAAAAAAAAAAAAAAAAAAAAAAAAAAAATGATATTCACCATTTCCAATGTTACACTGTTATCATTGATATTATTGGAAGGCCCATGGTTACTTTAGACAGATTAACCTTTACTTTCTTCTCAACATAGAACCCTTCTTTAACTTTAAATCTAATCTACATTCATTTGTAGTATTAATTAGCTACCCTCTTCCTCAATTTTAAATTAAAATTGTATTTAAAATATTGTGTTTTTATTTTATATCTGTTAATTTGGTAAATACAGGTTTTGATTTAAAAAAAAAAAATAAGGTGACTTTTAGAATTTCGCAGACTAAGTACATTTTTTTTTTTTACACATTTTCCCAACATGTGTTGAAAATATCATCTATTTTGGATATTTCATTTGTTTTATGAAAAGACCTATCTGATATAAAAATTAAATGTGTTTTGGTATGCTTGGCGAATATGTATTAAAAATAAAATTAAGTGATTCATCGCAATCAAAATATTGACTGTGGTATTTGGTAAGTCTACTTTGAGAAAAAAAAATGTTATAAGCTTTGAAGACAAGATGCCCACCCTAATTGGCCTAGCAGATCATTGTTGCATCTTGAGTTCTAGCTTGAACGTCATGCGGACAATGAAGAAAATCATTTTTCAATTTATTATATTTTTAAATATTAATGTTTTTTTTTTTATTTCTTATTTGTCTGATATCTATTTTATAGTCCTGAAGATGGCTTACACTATTTGTCCAAACAATAAATTTCATAATAAAAAATTAAAAAAAAAAAAAAAATCTATCCCTTTAAATCTAGCTTTACCATAACATTGTTACTGGGTTTAATGTTTATACAGTGAAACCAGGACCATAAGGATGGGTTATCCCACCTTTACAAGCCATAATGGAACGATTTACTGCAAAATTATAGAAGGCCAATGAGACCTCAGTATTCTAGATTCAAAATAAAAATAAACACCTCATATTAGAAAGAAAACTTAGGTTGATGTTTACCTTCAACCTGATCTGCTTCATAGAGTCACGTTCCCTCAGAGTAGCTGTATCTGAAGTAATTGTATCAAAATCAACTGTTACACCATAAGGAACACCTACTTCATCAGTTCTAGCATAGCGCCTACCTGCAATTATTATTAGCATGAATTCTACTGAAAATCAATAACAAAATAAAACCAGTACTAATATAATAAGACTCATTCCTGAGTTTTTTTCCAATAATTAAAAGTAACCTGATTTATAAGTCTTTTAAACTAATATTACTGTTTAAATTTGTAATTGCAACAACAGATTCTTAGACAAACGATTATGTCTGAAGCTATTACTATTAATTTTATAAAATAAACACCAACAATATGAAAAAAAAACATTTATCTACAACACAGTAATACCTAGATAGAATATATTTTTTACCTATGGAACCGCTGGAATCATCAACACGATGACTTACATCTTCACTCCTTAAGCCAGCACCTAAAAAAATAAATTAATAATTTATCAAATATGTTAAAATATTTATAAGCAGATTGTTATAAAAATGTAATTATACTGAACAATGACATGGCTTTAAGAATGGGAAAATTCACTCATATCATCTTTCTATCTGTAGCACAAGATAGTACAATGAATAATGTTTGTTAATTCCATCAATTGTAATTTCATATTTTTTTAATTTTCACAATAGATTATAGTTATCTTAAATAAGATTAAATAAAACCAACAAGATTGAATTATACACGAACGTATTCAATTAGTATGACCAGGTTAAGCAACGAGGCACACTATATATTTTATTAATAATTATAATCATGTGGTAATAATAATTACAAAGAGGTAGTAACAAGAAACTAAAGGAAAAGATATCACCACACACTCTCCCCCCAGTGTCAACGATATCGTTCAGGTACACTTGTGGTACGTCCGCTTCTGGTGCAAACCGGAGGAAGGTAAAAGGTGACGCGCTTCTTTTGACGAATGGGATTTTTTGAATTATTGCTGTCCGTTGTCGGTGTTCTCATAATGCTTGAAGGTAGCGAAGGGGTGTTAGGCTTTTCCGAGAGTATATGGGCAGGTTTCACTCGATCTCTTGAAACGACTATGTTGCGGCCGTTTTTGCTGATGATAAATGTTTTGGCGTCCCTGGAGATAACTAGATGAGGGCCTGTATATGGAGGAGTTAATGGGGGTCTAATCTGATCATCTCGTAAGAAAACGTGGCTGCAACCGTTGAGGTCTGGATGGGCGAACACTGTTGGTTGGGTGTGCCAGGTCGGGGCAGAAGGCCGTAGTGATCTCATTCTCCGTCCTAACTGTTGAGCGTAGGTGTCAGGAGGTTCCATCTTGTTCGGTGCCAGTTGGCTATGGATGTCGCCTGGTAGTCGTAGCCAAGATCCGTAAACGAGCTCGGCTGGAGAGGCATTATGATCGCTTTTGATGGCTGTCCGAAGGCCGAGGAGTACGACGGGAAGAAGTTCCGTCCAACTGTCTTGCGTCTCCAAAAGCTTACAGGTGAGTGCTGTCTTGAGTGTTCTATGCCACCTCTCTATAAGTCCGTTGGACTGCGGGTGATATGCCGTTGTATGAACCAGTTTGATTCCTGAGATAGCTGCTAAGGAACGGAAAAGTTCGGATTCGAAATTCCGACCTTGGTCAGTTACAACTTGAACAGGCGTCCCAAAACGGCTAATCCAGTGGGTCCAGAACGCTTTTGCGACTGTCAGTGCAGATTGATCCGCAATTGGAATGGCTTCTGGCCACTTAGTGAAACGGTCGATGCATGTCAAGAGGTATTTCATGCCGTTCGACAACGGTAGGGGGCCAACGATGTCGATGTGAATAAAGGCAAAGCGTTCATCTGGCGGTGTGAAGTGCTGAAGAGGGGATTTCTCGTGTCGCTGTATCTTTGTTTGTTGACATGTAGCACAGTTCTTTACAAAGTCCGTGACAAATTTAGACATATGTGGCCAGACGAATCTTTTTCGGAGTTGATCAAGAGTAGCTCTACGGCCAGGGTGTGAAAGATTGTGAAATTTAGCGCAAACTGCCGATCTTAAGGATTTGGGAATATAAGGTCGTAAGTATCCAAGGGACGTATCGCAGTAGAGTGAAAAGTTGCCTGGCAGTGTGGTTGGTGCTAGGACTAAGTTGGTCGATGAGTCGTGGAGCCTTGGTAGTTCCTGGTCTTCCGTTTGAGCCTTGGCGATGTCAGTTTCGTTCAGTAAACTATTGCTCGCTAGTGCTTCAATCCGTGACAAGCAGTCGGCTACTATATTCTCTACGCCTTTGATATATTTGACCGACGTGGTGAACTGAGAAATATACGAGAGTTGTCTGGATTGTCTTGGAGCAGCCTTCTCAGTCTTTTGTTGAAACGCGTAAGTTAGCGGGCGGTGGTCGGTATAACAGGTAAAGGGGCGGCCTTCCAATAGATATCTGAAATGTTTTATGGTTTCATACAAGGCCAGTAACTCTCTGTCATAAGTAGAGTACCTCTGCTGCGTGGGTGTAAGCTTCTTTGAGAAGAAACCCAATGGTTCCAACGTCGAATGGTGGATCTGGTGGACTACTCCGCCAATAGCTGTATCCGAAGCGTCTGTTGTGACCGTGAGCGGTGTACCTTGTCTAGGGTGTGCGAGAAGAGTTGCTCTACAAAGGTCGCTTTTCGTGCGTTCAAAGGCGTCTGTCATCGATTGAGTCCATTCTATAGACTGATTGTCGGTTATGTCATGAGGTAGGTGTAGAGGAGCCTGTGTTTGCGCTGCCTGAGGCAAAAACCGACGATAAAAGTTCACCATTCCTAGGAAGGTACGGAGTTGTTTTGCTGTCCTCGGCTTAGGAAAATCGGATATAGCCTTAATTTTGTCTAAACGAGGCCCGCAACCGTCTTTTGTTATTCTATGACCTAAAAAGTGTACTTCCTCCTGAGCGAAAACACACTTGGAAATGTTCAACTTTAAACTGTGTTCGGTAAGTCGCTGGAATATGCTACGGAGATCGTTTATATGTTCTTCCATAGATGACGAGGCGACTAGGACGTCGTCCAAATATGTAAATTGGCAGTTTAGCCCGCGGAGGACTTCGTTAATAAATCTTTGAAAGGTTTGTGCAGCGTTACGTAATCCGTATGGCATGTAGGGAAATTCAAATGAGCCGAATGGTGTTGTAATGGCAGTTTTGCAAACGTCTTCTGGTGCAACTGGAATTTGTTGGTAAGCGTGGGCCAGGTCCAGGGTTGAAAAGATGGTTTTGTTTTCTAAAAAATTAGTACAATCTTGAATATTAGGTAGGGGATACCTATCAGGTATAGTTATGTCATTTAATTGTCTGTAGTCCCCACAAGGTCTCCAAGTGCCATCTTTCTTCCTTACTAAATGTAGTGGGCTGGCCCATGGACTATCTGAAGGTCGACATAGCCCCAAGTCGAGCATATTGTCAAATACTGTCTTAGCTGCTGTTATTTTATCTGGTCCTATCCGTCTGGGTTTGGAATATATTGGAGGTCCTATAGTTTTTATGTGGTGTTGCGTGGAAAATGGACGGGATAGCTGAGGCGGGAAATGACCGGATATTTGACCAAATTCGTGAAGAAGGCAGCTTATAGGTGACGTCGGGTTGAATTTGCTGATAGGAGTACTTGGGTTATGTGGTGAGCTGTGCTGGATGGTGGAAACACATGTCATGTTGAGTCCGTCTATAAGTCGTCGGCCGGGCAAGTCAACTACAAGATTAAAATGAATTAAAAAGTCCGACCCGATAATCGGCTGCTGGACATCGGCTAAAAGGAAAGTGTAGGTGAAATGCTTTTCGGGGCCGAATGTGAGCGTCAACTTTCGTTTGCCGTAGACATTGATACGGGAGTCGTTAGCTGCATAAAGGTGTTGTTGAACAGGGTTCAAGCGATCCGAAGATCTCGGAGGCAAGAGAGAGACGTCCGCTCCTGTATCAATGAGAAAACGAAGTTTTGTCGTCGTATCAGTTAAGAAAAGGCGACAATTGGGGCCGTGGCAGGAACAGGTCGCCGCTGAACCCTGGCTATTTAGTTTTTTGAAATGTACTTGCAGGGAGCTACACATTTCCGTGCCCTGTCTCCGAAAGAGGAATGGTACCAACAAAAGCCGTCTTCCAACGGTCTCTGACGTAAGATGGGAGAACGCCGGCGTGATCTAGAGAGGAGCGAGAGCGGTGGTATCTAGTGAGATTTCGAATTTCTTGTGTTAATGCCGCGATTTCTGTGTAAATAGGGTGGTTTTGACTTTGTAGTTCTACATTGGATACGGATGGCTGAGGTTGAGATACATCTAAAATTTTATCTGCGGCTGTAGCTAATTCATCAAGAGTAGCGGTATGCATAACTTGTAGTATGGATTGTGTAGTTACGGGTAGCCTCTGGATCCATAGCTGCTTTATAATATCCTCGCCGGTATTGGGAGAGGCTAAGGATTTCATATTCCTTAGTAGTATAGAAGGTTTTAAATCTCCTAACTCGAGGCCGGATAATAGTTTTCGCAAGCGTTGTTCTTCAGAATCGCTGCAACGGGAGACTATAGCTTTTTTAAGTTCGTTATAAGACGGGGGGGGGGTCTCGCTTAATAACATCGGCAATAACGGTCAGCATGTTGCCGTCCAGTGCTGATAATAGATGGTTATATTTAGTTTTGTCTGCTGTCACATGGGCGAGTTCGAACTGGGCCTCAAGCTGATTGAACCATAAAGTTGGGTCCGGGGCCCAAAAAGGGGGTAATTTTACGCTGACGTGATTAATATTGGGTGCTGGGGCCGCGTTTAGCTTTAACTCGAGTGCCGCCAATTGCCTCTGAAGGGACAGAAATTCTTCAGCTGTCGGTGTGCTCATATTAAAATAATAGAAAAAAAGTTCTTACCAACAGAAGGCTTTAACTGTTCTTCTCGGGGTCACCAGTATAGTTATCTTAAATAAGATTAAATAAAACCAACAAGATTGAATTATACACGAACGTATTCAATTAGTATGACCAGGTTAAGCAACGAGGCACACTATATATTTTATTAATAATTATAATCATGTGGTAATAATAATTACAAAGAGGTAGTAACAAGAAACTAAAGGAAAAGATATCACCACAAGATTAATTAAACATCTGACTAATTTAACCTTTATTTTGATGTCTGCTATGGCAGAAAAATGAATATAATTACTGGGCACCAATCTTAAAGAGTTCCTAATTGCCTTAGATCATCTGTTAATCCTGAATACACTGTTCTGTAATCCAAGGAATGAATCTTAACCTTCCTACTCTCGGTAGAATAGGTCAGTTTAACCCGCCCTTTCTTCCCTACAGGGCAGCATGTACCTAAGCACAGACAGGTCTGTAGCTTAGGTACATTTAACATGTTCAATTACTCCTCAAACTGATTGATTAAAAGTAAAACTAGTAGAAACATATATGAAGAGGGAAGCATACAGTTAATGAGTTCATGATTTGATACAACTTACATCAGAAGTTAAACGGATATAAGGAAATTAAGGAACAGTGGAAGAGGATAGATCAGGACAAAACAGTGTCCAAAAACTTCTCAAATATACAGATTAAAAATTTAAATCAGAAATTGCAAATATCTTTATTAGACGATAAAATATTTTCTGACCTTGCAAGGTCGAAGGGGAATTGAGGAACCTAACAGTCACAACCAACTTAGCTATATATTTCTGGCTTCATACTTTCCTAAACGGTTGGCTCAGTATTCTAATGAAGGGTGAGTAAACGTCAAAAAAATCTCAAGCTGAAAATAGCAGTACATATGTGGCCAATAAGGTATGTAGTCAAGGTTGACCAAACCCTAAATAATCAAATTACCTTATATTAAAAGCCTTGGGATAAATCATAGCAATGAAAACAAGAATGATAATAATATGTGATTCATACAAAGGGGTTCCAACATTATTCTGATTTAGCACATTAAAGTTGTTTTTAAATCCTGTGGGCAGATCTTAATTAGAAATAGCTATAACCATGAAAATTTTATGGAAAAGAAATTCAAGAGGAATCACAGGACCTATCACTGCTGCAGCAAAAGACAGCATACCTAGGGGACAGGGTTCATTGTAATGCAAGTTCAACCATCGAGTTATTAGCTTCAAAGCTGAAGAGAAGAGCATGTCTTAATAGAGTAAAAGAAAATTCTACAACTTAATAACTATAAGTGTATAGTCCCCTTAGAAAATACAGACAATGACAACAAAGGAAGTTTTGGGACACAAGACAAAAGTGAGATAAGGATAGATTTATTATTATTTTTTAAAATAACAGGTCAAGTTAAAGCCTGATATTGATATTTTTTTATTCTTTTAATATTTTTTTCTTGCATCAATTACTTTTCCAATAGCAAGGAGAAAATTATGTTTAAATTTAATAATTAGTAGTTATTGTAAATAATTAAAAATATTTTCTTAAAGCCTAAATGTATATATATATATAATATTTCAATCAACAGTCATCCAACCAAATCATATGTGGTTCAAGTTTAAAAAAAAAAAAAAAAAAAAAAAAATATATATATATATATATATATATATATATATGAGAGTCATTAGCCATAGTAAAAAAAGGGCATACTAGACCAGACCTTCGTAGCAGCGAGATGACAGTAATAGTGCCTTCACCCACTGCCAGGACTGTGCAGTATTTTTTTTTCTTTCACCCCTGCCTTCACCACAGAATTTTTATAAGAATATTTACCATCAGCACTCATCAGCAGTGAAAGACATAATTTTTCAAGTAGTTTTGATACCATATCTATATTTGTTTATGCAACTTGAACCAAGATTCAACAATCACTGATATAAATTGTTTGATAGTTTCTTTTTTTCCATGCATTGAATTTATTTTCACTGTTTATTTAATGTATTCAGTATTGGAGAAATAATTTCAGTTTTTTTTTTCTTCTTTCTTCAAGGTTCTTTTTATATTTTTTCTCTTTTTCAACACATATTTTATATCAAATATCAACTCTAAATGACCTTGATTCTTTTATTTCTCTTTTAATATATTATTTATTTCCAGGTTTTCCCAATTTTAATCCACATTATTAATATTTTTTCTCTCTCTTTTATTTGTTTTCATCGTTCAGTTGATAATGACTTTAAACATCGTTTGCCTGAGGCCAAAATTATTTTTTGATAGCGAAAATACCCTTACCCCAACAGGTTAACTTCGCCTCCAAAGAATAAGCAATAATAATGGGCAACATCTTATTAAATTTGTGGCATCTAAAGACTAAATTATTGGGAATGCCTGATATCTTCCAAGATAGCACAAGCATCACAAAAGGTACTTGGACTCGACCAGGTGGTCAATCAGATAGATCACATTCTTACCAACAGTAGATTCATTACAAGTTTAACCAATCTCTATTAAGAGTAACCAAGACTTACAATGATGGAAATAAACTTATGAATACCCGCTAAAAAATAGTTTTCACTATTTGGTTTGAGATCATGGTAGCAGCCCAGTTCATTACAAAACTAATCTCCCCCATTTACTAAATATGATTTTGTGTAGACTTGCCTTAATATTGTTCTTAACTTGATATTATATCAAGTAATGCTAGTTATTAACAGTTCTATAGAGGAAAATATAAGCCATATTATTGTTTAACATAAAGCAAAAATAAAAATTGCATTATAACTTGGATACTTACATATAAGTTGAACAAAAGGCTGAAACTCTGCATTCCCGCTAAGTGGAAAAACACAACATTTCAATGGAGCAATAGATGCAGGAAATGAGAAATACTGAAACAATAAGTTATTATGACTCGTTTCACTTGGAATAAAAATTAAATATGGACTGAATAATACAGAAAACTCATTACATTTCTTTGTTGATCATTCTCCCTGCTCCTGAATGAATGTTCTAAAACAGAATATAATATCCTCCCGATCCCGAACGCAGGTTCAACAACAGCAGGAGTTATTTCTTCTACATGGACGGTTTTTTGTTCCCTTTTCACAACTACCATATCGTTTGTTATTTTACGACTTTGACCATCAATATTCAACTCAGTGGTCCTATAAATCATAAACACAATTGTTAATTTAAAAATTAACTTATATAGTAAAACAGTATAAAACTTTAAAATTAAAAGCAGAAAACACCAATGAGTTGCAGTAGCAGTAAACATCAATAATTTACTACAAAACTGAGTTTCATTTAAAATTATGTAAAAAGATTTTAACATACACAAGAGAAAAATATAATCACCCATTTTCTTGAAGTTCTTTCTCTAATGTATCAACATCTTCCAGGGTCAGTTTCTCTAAATAATCAATTATTCCTTTAGCATCTTTCTTGAATTCTTTACCTAGTACACCTTTGTTTGCTACTGCTCCTAAAAAGAATGGAAAAAAAAAGATTTTTTAAAAATAAGTACAAAAAATATATACCTTTGAGGAGTTTGGTAGGCATATATTATTTCTACAACAAAACAAACACTAAATAGCAAAGTCTAACTCCTATTTCTATTCAGCAAGCGAGTCTCTGTGTAATAAAATTACCATAAGTCAAGGGAAAGTAAATCACAACTAGAGTCAATTGTGTTCCAGAATGCCTAAATTTAGCAATTTAAGTTATTTTAATAACTTAAAGATAATCAATACTACTCTTTGAGAGATTGCCTATTTCAAAGGAAATTTTGTAGGGTTAATGTGCCTTAAGAAGGCGAGAGGGAGTACTACTCATTTTGTACTAAATATTTATTAGGAGATAATAAAATCAGCATTTTTTAAAGATTTTTTGAGGTGTTAAAGAAAGTGTTGCAAGAATGTTTTTAGAATGGCTCACTACCTTGCCTTCTCAAGCTGCTCCTTCTATGTTGTTTATCCATTCATTAGCTGTTCTTTGTTTCATCCTCAATGGTAAATAGGATAAAGTTCTATATCCCTGTAATCTGTCCTCTTCCTCTTTTCCTTTATGGTCTTTCAAAACTAGAAATCCATTTTAGCAAAAAGTTCAAATAGTCATTGTTTAATCACCAACTAACAGTTAGGGCTGGTAATGATTTTAACCAAACATTCATAGTAATGGGCTTGCAGGCTCTGAATCTGCTTATTGAGTTTTACCCATTGCAAATAAATTAATTTCAAAACTGCACTCAAAATGATGAGTGAAATTTGGCAAAGCCAACAGTATAATGTAGTGGATTACATATTATGATAGTTTCCCGCCATGTGCTCTCAGAAGTTCAACAAATCTCTTTCTCCAAAAGCTTCTGGCCAATGTTCAAATTGGCAAATCTGACTTTTTAAATGCTGGTTCTGGTATTGGTAGGAGGAACCAGACTGTCAAATGGTCCTATTAATCTTTATTGCCAACCCCTGATGGCTTTCTAGAGGGTGACACCCAGTACTTACCATGTTGGGATTGTCAAAATTCATTACCTGTGACCACCACAAAAGAGATTTTTACCAAACCAGTTGGTAAAGACCAACTAAAGAAACAATAACAGACAGCATAACTTGGAGGGTTCAGTTTAAATGATTTGTGATTGGCTTCAAAGCAGGTAACTCAAGAGCAGATCTTATTAAGGCCAACGTACACTACTGACGAATCAAAGCAGAGTTTCCAATAAAGTTGGTTATATAGGAAAATGAGCTCTGCTCCATGATGAAATAGTGTGCATTGCCCCTAACAAACCTACATAACCTATTGTGTCGAAAATACCCACTGATGAGCTGCATTCTGATCCGTCAATAATGCGTGCAAGCCTTTAGAGTACAAGCAAAATTCTACAACCTCATAATCATAAGCACATATACTCCCATAAAACACATGGATAATAAAGCACCTCCAGCAGTTTACATGCATCATGTTCTATGCAATCCAGCTATCTGAGGGTGAGCTTTCTCCTTTTGTCTTTTCATCCATGTAGCCTTCTTAGAATTCTTGTGAATCATATCCTCTCTACATGTCTCAACCATCTCAGTCAACTGTGCTGAATAACTCTTGCAATTTTCATTCCATCATATGAGTTCTTTAACTGCAGGTTAGTTCTGTCTCTTCACTATGATTGGAGCTTAAATATTACAAAGGACTTTCCCCTGTCATATCTGAAGAATCCTTTTGCTTTCTTTAGTTATGGGCCATGTTTAGCTCTCATATATTATGTAAGGTCTCAACCATTTTATATAAAATCATTTCGCCTTTCTGGACTAGCTTCTGCAATTTAACAGTTTCTGCATATTGACTAAGCATCAATTTCCTGTTCCTAAACAGGACTGGAGATTAATGTTGATAAGAGTATATACATTTAGAACTAAAGAACAGACCTGAAAAAGGTACCGTTTAGGGAATTGGACTGTCAAGAGCTCTGACGGATTAGGATTTCATGTAATGCCAATCTAAATAATAAATATTAAATCACAAATAAATTTTAGTATGAATGAATCTCACATATTAAGAAAATAGTAACATTATCAACTATAATAAGGAAATCAATAATATTACTTGTTACAAGAACTTGTTTAGGTTGGGCAAGCCTTTTTTCTGCAACAAGCCTAATCCCAGTTGCTCGAGCATGCTGTGTTAGATCATAAGCAGATCTGTCCGCACATCCTACTATCTCTATCCACCCCTAGAAGATATTGAAAAGTTAATAATGTTCTTACATTTGTATTGTTCACCTTATAGAATGGAATATAACTACCTTACAGCAGTAAATTATTATCAGGCCTAACATTCATTAAAAGTTGTGCAATAGTTTGGTGGCAGTAGGTCATTTATAAAATAATCGGATTAAGTAGCAAAATTATTTTACATAGACATGAAAAGTGAAATCTAATTTAAATTTTATTCTTCACAACATTAAAAGGATATCTTAATATATATAAATTACGTGTCGCTGTCTTGGGGCAGGCTGACACCTACACTACTAAACCGATTTTAATCAAATTTGCACACCGTGTGCAGTTTGATCCAACAAAAAAGATAGGATACCTTATATCTTAATTTATAGTCACAATATTATTTGTATATTATCTGTAAGTCACAATTATCTGTTAGCTCTATTCGATTCTAAGATATGGCGGTATAAGGTTATACTATTATATAAAAGGACAAGTAATTTTTCGTTTGTGTTCACTAACCGCCAAAACTACTGAACCAATCTCTACCAAATTTTGACTACATCATCTTTATAGGATGGTTTAGCAATAGTAAAATCTAATGATTTTCAACTAATTCTTTATTGAAAAATGAATAATAAGTGGATAACAGTGGAGTTCCAAAATGGCGGCAATTGCCATCTGCATGAAAGGTTAAAAGGTATATAGAGTAGTGTTATATAGAGGTGAACATTGATAATAAAATTTACTTATTTTCAATTAAATTGTTATAAAAACAGCTATATGGAGTGAACTATACCAAATTTTAACTACATCATGTTCATAGTTTTAGGTTTAGCAACAATAAAAATTTAAATATACAATGTTGAGTGTTAGAAACGGGTTTTGCCACACTACCACATACTTTTATGGTTAGAAATGAAAATCCAACCAGATCAAATCAATAAAATTATTTCTGTTGAATGAAAATTATTACAAATCAATATTTTGATTACAAATCAAAATGCTGATCCTCAGCTGTTTAATATTGTGTGTAAAAATGTGAACTTTGAACCTTTAGTTGTAAGCACTGCTATGTATCAAACCTATAAGTTTGAAAATAACAAAGGTAAATTCGCGCATTGGCAAAAGGGTATCAACCTCCACAGCACCCCACGGGTGGTTCGAAATTTCACATCCTTTCATACAATAAAAGTTCTTTACCTGCTTGTCCCTTACCTTTTAAGATTCGGGGTAAACTCTGTATTTTGAGTATTTCTAAATATCATAACACTGGGAAGTCGGTGGGCGTGTTCTTTGTCCAGAGGGGCGGAGCTTATTTATCAAAAGGGGACGGAAAAATATTGCCGAGATCAGTCTAGGAGAAGGTCTTTGAGAGAGGCTTGGAGAGTGGTCTGGTCAGAGGAGTTTGTCGGAGATGTCTGGTTCCTGGAGATCGGGGGCCTGGTCTTCAGGCCAGCCTGGGGATTCTCGCCATGTAGCCGCCCGCTTCCCCCCACAACATAACATTGCCCTTAAGATAAGTCTAGATTAAATTATTTGTTACCGTATAAGTTTTAAACCTAAGTTATGATTCTCATTTCTAGTTGTAATTTCTATATGTCAACCCATAATTAATTATATGTTGTTTTTTTAGTTCAACCGTCATCATTCATTTGCATGCCACTCATTATTAATATATTTTTATTCCTCTCCTTTATAATTAACAAATCTTAATGATTGGCCCCACGATAACCTTCTGGAGAAGATAATTAATTAATTACTTATAAAATACTCATTTATAAATTGTCAGAAGATTAAGTCCTGGCTGGCATCCCTGTATTTAGATAAATGCATGATCCGGACTCACAGAAGACAGAGGACATAGCATTAAGAATGTCATCTCTTGTTCGGGATCTGATTAGTCAAATAATTAAGGTTTTTAATTATTGTTAATTATTTTAAATTTGTAATTAATTATTGAGTGACATAAGTTTTTTTTCTTTCAAACAAAATAATGATGTTTGGTGTGACTAAGGTTATTATTATAAAAAGGGTTTCCGTTAGTCTTTGGGTTTAATTAATATAATTAGAGTGATTTTAATAATATTTACGGTAATCTCCCTCAAGCACGATGTCGAAGACAACTATTAATGATAATTCGGAAACAAACATAAAAATGTTAGAAAAGATTCAAAGAAGACATAAAAGAGCTGAAAAAGCTAGGATGGATAGAAAGTTAGAGAATAACATTTTGGAAATGGAAAATAAAGGCGGAATTTCATCCCCTACAAGTTTAAAAAGTCGGTCAGAAAAGACAGATACATTGCTCTCGGAATTTCGGGAAGATTTGGTTAACATTTTTAAAGAATATAATATGTCGTTAATGAATGCTAGTAAGGAGAGAAATCCGTTACTAGTTCAGATTGACCAGGAGATAGATAGGAATAATCAAAAACTATCATCTCAATGTGACTCCTTTCTCAAAGGATCAGAAAAAGAAGTGGAACAGAATTTTAAAGAAAACATCCCAGCGCAAGAAGTGAAAGAAATAGCTGAGGAAGAATTAAATGAGGAAACTGAAGTGAAAATTCCAGTCCTCCAACATTTGTCGAAGAAGTGAAAAAATTTTATGAAGTAGACCTCCCGATATATGAAGAAGAATTCATTGAAGAATATGAAAAGGATGAAAATAAGATTAAATTAACAAGTAATCCTCATACTGTAGAAGAAGCAGTATCAGAAATTGAAGAACTACCTGCGAATAAAACAATTATGATAAAGAAGAACAAGAAAAGGAAATTTTTATCAAAGAAAAATGTAATTCATAAAAAAAAGAAGGCCAAGTCACAGAAATAGGAAGGGAACAAGACCAATAAAGCTCAGAACGGTTACAAGAATTAAATCTGTGAAAAGAATAAAATCGGTAATAGCTAAAAAGAACAATAAATTAAAATTAAAGATAATCAAGAAGCATAGGAAAGGTGAAAATAGGTGAGAAACAGAAAGAAAGATAACTTATGTTAAAGAAAAATATATTCAAGATTGTGACAAAAAAGATCCAAGGAAAAAGAAACATAAGAAAAAATCTAAGTTACCAATAGAAGAAATTGTTAGGAGGAAACATTTCACTGATGGAAAAAACCCGAATCCCATAGATGAACGCAACTATCTACGGGGGAAGGTTAAGAAAAAATTATAACGATTGATAATGCCTATTGGAAATTTAATTTAAATAAAATTTACTTATTAAACTATCAAGAAAATTATTAAAAAAAGATTTAAATATGGTGTGCGATATGTGGATCCCAGTGAAGCTTGAAAATCGACCGATTGTGTATAGCGCCATTCTACAATAGAGTTAACAATGGTAAACTGAACCTATTTGTACCAACATCTAAATAAATTCTAGGAAGGTTTTGCAATGGTAAAATTTACAATAACTGACATTTAAATGTATAATGTTGAGAGGCAGGACCGAGGTTTACCACACTGTCATATACTTTTATAGTTCGAAATCAACATACGACCAGATGAAATCAATAAAGTTATTTCTGCCGAATACAAATTATTACTAAATCAAAATGTCGATCCTTTGCTTTTTTATATTGTGTGTAAAAATATGATCCACGGGCCTTTTGTCGTAAGCACTGATAATGCAGTTTATTTTCCGCAAGAGTTTCTTAATAGTCTTTATCCATCTTGATTACCAATTCACACATTAAAATTAAAAACTGTTTATCTGCTCATATGGGATACATATATAATCTGCTGCAAGATGACTTTATTTTGAAAGCTAAGAAATCAAGAAGAAACAATAATAAAAAATCATTTGAACTTCATCAAATGACAGAGTAACATTAAAAAAAAAAAAAAAAAAAGACCAGATCCGAAAATCATCTGGAGATATAAGAAGTCTTATAATATCTTTACAAATTATTCTAAAATACATTTATGGGGTCACCTGTGGTGTAGTATTTAGCATAGCAATCTACTAAACCCAAGATCACGGGTTCGCAGCCCGGCAGATGACCTTAGGATTTTTTAAAGGGAGTAAAAAATCCTTAGCTATGCCGTCCTTCGGAAGGGACGTAAAATGGGGGTCCCGAGCTTGTGCGATGTCAGGTACTCGTTAAAGATCCCTACCATCCTAATTATACCTGGATAGGCAAAATTTAGGACTCCCACCGTAGCATCGTCCGATTAGCCATAGCAGCATATAAATGACATTAAACGAAATAAACAAACAAACAAAATACATTTAGCTTTAGGGGACCAGACCATGATGACCAGTGTGGTGGGCCAAGGGTCCCAGAGTTCTCAGTTAAAAAGGTTGTGGGCTAAATTTCTTACTGAGTTGGTAAATATTGATTTGGTGGTGGTTCCACTAAATGAATCTTAAAACCCACTCAAGTTAGAAATTGGGGGGGGGGGGGGTAACTTCTAAGACCAATAGAGCTACTTGTCAGAATAGTACTCCCTTCCCCAATACCAGTATCATAAACTAAGACAATACTGTTTTAAATTACTGCTACTAATGATTTCAGGGAATAACAGTTCAACTAAGTAGAACAATATTTTTTTAAAATGTTATAAATATAAAAGTAAACTAAATTATGCAAGTAGATGAAGTAGAACTTATGCAACAAGAAAATGACATCGTTCATGATTGAGAGAAAAACACATTCTGTATCTATCATCTATCATATGCTATAATTAATGCAGTGTTATATTTTTCGAAAGAGTAAATACTACTCTGTTTTTTTTTTTTTTTTTTTTTTTTTTAAATTTTAAAATGTTAAGATAATTAAACTCCCATCTTTTTCCCATTATGATTAAAAAATAAAATAAGAAAATTAAGTTTTAAAAAATGCATTACTAAATACAAAAACACAGATAAAATAAAATGATTAAAATAAATAAAATATATTGAAGATTAAATTCTAAATAATTTCATTATGTAAATTCAATACTTACATAAGAAGTAAGAGCTTCAGCATCCCAACAATCACAAGCATAATGAGCCATCTCCTGAGACATATGTTGTCTAAACCTTAATCTCTCTGAGTCGACCCCGACGTTTAACAAATATAAATAAATGCGTGCCATAAAGTAGCCTAGCGTTTCATTTGCAACAAGACCCTACAGAAAAAATAAATAAAAATAGCTTTGTACAAATATAAAAATTATGTAAATTTTAATTAAATAAATAGATTCATTGAGTATTCTATGCACTCATATTAAAATATTTTTAAAGCATAATAAATTAGTAAAAAATCAATTTTTCATGACTAAATATTACTAGGTTTATTAATAAAGAAATTTCTAGGTCTGCCATAGAAATTAGAATAATGCACCATTTAAAGAGAGGCTAAATCCTTGAAAACTTTTTTTTTTTTTTTTTTTTTTATTCTTTTATTAATTGAAATTTACAACTGTATTAATAAAAATACATTTAGTAAATATGCTGTAAACAATGCAAAATAATAGCATGATTAGAACTTGTAGAGGAACTACCCATTGGTAGTACTCTAATGAATATTTACAGAAGAAGATCACGAGGCCATCTTCTTTTCAGACGCCTCGGAGGATTGCCAGGAATGGAATGGGAAGCAAGTTGTGCTACAAGTGGATTTGGATGGGGAGTAAGTTTATTATGAAAGGATAGGTATCTGGTTCGTGCCAAATCGGCGACATATGGGATATTCAGGTCATTATGGATTAATTCATTTGTGACAAAGTAAGGAGCATTAAGGATTTTTCGAAGGATTTTGGATTGGAGTGATTGGATGCGGGAAGAATTCGATGGTTTGGTGGATCCCCATAACTCTATTCCGTAAGTCCAAATAGGTCTGATAATCGTCATATAGATGAGTCTCTTGTAGTGAATCGGGAGATTTGAACGTTTGTCTAGTAAGTGTTGAAGCAGTCGAAATCGACGTGCAGCTTCTTGTCTTTTCAATCTTGTGTGAGGGTTCCAGGTAAGTCTCTTGTCCAGATAAAATCCCAGGTATCGTATTTGTTCCACATTATTCAGTGGTACGCCATTAAAGGATACAGGAGGACAGGATGAGGTAGGTTTTCGACGGAGAGTAAAGGTTATTTGCTGGGATTTGCTAGGATTTATCTTAACTCTCCAGTTATGACACCATTCTTGAATGGAAGTGATATGTGACTGGAGTGTCTGGGAAGCAGCTAAAGGATCGTCATTGACTGATAACACGCTGGTATCATCAGCATAGGTTGTAAGGATAGTATTAGGATGAATTGGGATATCAGCTGTATACACGGTATAAAGAATGGGACCCAGGATACTACCTTGTGGAATACCAGCAGTCTGAGGAAAGATAGATGAGTATGTGGAATTATGGTTAACTTTAAATACTCTATCAGAAAGGTAGGAACGGAGGATGAGGAAATATGTAGATGGAAGGAATTGGCGAAGTTTATAAAGCAGTCCTGGATGCCAAACCCGGTCAAAGGCCTGTTCAACGTCAAGAAAGACACCTGTGCAATACATCTTGCGCTCCAATGCAGATGAGATAACATCCACCACGCGATGGCACTGCTGGGTAGTGGAGTGAAACTGACGAAATCCAAATTGGTGATCAGGAATAATGTGATGGGAATCAAGGAAGGGATAAAGGCGTTTCAAAAGGAGCTTTTCAAGGATTTTGCCCATGATAGGCAGGAGAGCAATAGGTCTGTATGAGGAAGGATTTTCTGGTGGTTTTTTAGGTTTTGGGATCATTTTTATAATTGATAATTTCCAGGAATCGGGAAAATATGTTGTACGGAGGACAGCGTTATAAATGTAAGTTAGGAGTAATACTGCTTTCCTTGGTAGGCTTTTGAGGATTCGTGAGGTAATAAGGTCATGTCCAGGAGCTTTGTTGGAGGGCAATCTATGGATTATGGATATTATATCTGAAGGGTGGAAGGCTTTAGGAGGAAGGGTCATTTGGAGAGGAATAGTCAGTTCTGCTTCAATAAATTCTATGTGGTAAGGATTTAGGATGTCAGAATGAGGTATAAATGTATTATGTAATTGTTCACCAAATACCTCAGATTTTTCTGAATCAGATTTGGTCCAGGTTTGAGCTGGAGTAAGGAGAGGATGATTGAAGGATTTAAATTTTAATAGTCTTTTGGTAGTGGTCCATAATGATTTGTCGGAAACAGATAGTTGTTCAGTTTTTGTTTTTGTAAAATTTGAAATTTTAGTTTTTTAAGTTCTGATTTAAGTTTGTTAGTTAATTTGGTATAAATGGTTTTGTCAGATGGGTATCGAGTTCTATGCCATTTGGCTCTAGCTCGACGTTTTTCTACTAGCAATACCCGAATATGTTGAGGTAAGATCATGCCTTCTGAGTGTCTTAATCTATTTTGTGAGGTATTTTCTGTTATGCTAGTTTCTATTGATTTAGTAAGATGTTCTATTGCTGCATCTATTTGTTGACAAGTTTTTAGTGGAATTTTGAGGTCAATATGGTTTTCTAAAGCCGAACGGAATTTGTCCCAGTCCACCCGTCCAGTTATTAAGGATGGAGGAGAAGGTTTGATTATAGGAGTAGAATGTAAGGTTAGCAGAACCGGGCTATGGTCTGAGGAAAGGTCATCTCAGGAATCTATTGTAGTTTGGGAAGTAGGTATTTGCGAGGTAACGAATATGTCCAGTATATCTGGGCGTTTTTTTTAAGGGATGTAGGCCAGTAGGTAGGATTGTTAGGAGAAAGTATAGGGTAATTGTTTAAGGATGATACACTGGATAGAACACTACCTCGGGGATTGGATGTTCTACAGCCCCATCGCTGGTGTTTAGCGTTATAGTCCCCACCTGCAATGAAGCGCTGCCCAAAGGATTGGAATAAGGATTGTAGAATATTTTGGGAAAGGCTATTTCCTGGAGGACAATATACAGGTGAAAGAGTAAGGGTAAATAGGAAAGTGGATAGGATTAGTGCGGTGGACTGAATGGTGTCAGTTGGAGAGGAAGGAATCAGAGTGTGAGTTAGCGATCTTTGGATAAGGATACAAGTACCACCGTGGGCTGTTTTATCGGGGTGGTCAGTTCTGTAAGTGATGTAGTCTTTGATGTGGAAATAAGAAGTAGGCGTCAAGTGGGTCTCGGTAATTAGGGCAACGTGAATGTTATTGTCGTGTAAGAATATGTCTAGTTCATTTCTGTGATTGAGCAAACCATTTGCGTTCCATAAAAGAACTGCCAAGGAGTTTTGGATCATCGAGGAACAGTAGACGTGATTTCTGTCAGGGCTCTTGTGAGGAGGGTAATTAAGGGTCTGATCGTATCTTGGAGTTCTCGGAGGAAGGAGGAAAGAATAGATGAGATATCACTAGAACCCTGGGAGGAAATAGGATAGGGTTCTGATCTTTGAGGCGGAAGGTTAAACTGTCTTGAAGATGGTACTTGGAATGGAATTTGGCTAGGATTTTGTTGAGGTATGGTTTGCTCAAGAGTTTGAATTGGGGTGTTGGTCTGTTGGTTTACTGGTTGTGGGTTCTGTTGGGTAGTTGTTGAGGAAAGATTGATTATTTTGGGAGGTCGGGATGGGAGGGATGTTTGAGGCGCCTGATTTTGTAGTCGACGGTTTTTCTTCGTAAGACTGTCGTGAATTCGGTGCTTGGAGGAAGAAGTTGGGAAGATTCTGCTGCTGAGGTTGATGGCTGGGGTTCGGTTGGTTGAGCTGCTGATTCAATGGATTGTTGATTCTGATGTTGTTGAGGCTTTGATGTTGATGGCAGTGGTGGAAAGTGTTTAGGAAAATTATTATTGAGTGAAATGGTCTGTTGATTCTGGTAGGATGCTACTATTGTTTCGGATGTTTGAGGAACGGAATTTTTATTTGTTGTGGAGTTGGTGGCTCTCTGCTTCTGCCTATATTTGTAGACCTGGCAACCCTTATAGTTAGCAGGATGGCTCTCACCACAGAGGGCACATGAGGCTGGAGTATCTATTGTTTTTATGCAAGCTGTTGTTAAATGTGGTCCAGCACATTTGACACATCTGGGTTGGCGATTGCAATATGTCTTCGTGTGACCCAGATGTTGGCATCTCGTACACTGAACAATTTTCTCTCTTCACTCGTGGAACTTCAAATTTGACCACGGAGTACACGAGTCTTTTTATGTTGAAGACTTCCACATTGTTCTCAGCTGGTTCCAGATCCACAAAGAACAATGGGAGTGGACGTTTTTCAAAGCGGTGGAGCACGTTGGAGACATGCCTGACGTTATGGCCTAACTGTTCCAGGTCTCTTTTAATGGCATCGGGAGGCACTGATTGGTGAAGTCCACGAAGTACTACCCTGTAGGCCTTCTCCTCTTTTAATTGGTAACAATGAAATTCAATGTTTTTAGTTTTTAAATGGGCTATCAGTAATTTGTAATGTTCTTTAGTCTGTGTATTTATTTTTATGTCGTGATATCTGGTGAAACATTCGAAATTGGTTTGACCAATTAATTCGGAAATGTCTTGACAAAATGTGATGTAGTTATCTACGCCAATAACGTAGATTGGAGGTGGTTTTATATCTGTTAGAGGTTTTGGTGGATGAACTACTGTGATATCTGAAGGCATGTTAATTAATGGCTGAAATCTGTTAGCAGTTTCGATAGGTGTGTCTGCAGTGACGACTGTCTTACTGCGGGTTTGTGGTGGAGTGGGAGGTTCATTCGATTTTTTTTTTTTTTTTTCTTTTTGTTTCCTTTTTTTCTTTTTTTTGTCGGGAGAGTTCCCAGGAGGCTCAAGTGCAGTATTCCTTTGTCTTTTTGACAAAGTTCTGCCCTTAAGAAACTTCGAGTCAGACTCACTGTAGTCGGAACACGCCATATCTTCATCGGAGTCGAAGCACGATGATTTTTCGTACTCCATAGTATTAATGATAATTATCGCAAATATATACTAAAATTTAATATTAATTAAATAAAAATAAATAAGAGAGAAAAAAAAAGATGTATAAATATAAATAAAAAGACATACATGTGGAAAAAATAAAAAAAAAAAAAAAAAAAAAAAAAAAAAAAAGTTTATACGAGTTTCGATCTTAGGTGCGTGAGAACAGTAGACGAGCGCCCAATCCACTACACCACCAGAGCTGATACCTGTAAGTAGGCCTATCTAAGTGATAGCCAGTCCCAGCCGTCAGCAGGTCGAAACTGCCCTACTCACGCTGTGCCCAACTATCTCGCCTTACACTTAAAGACCACCTTAATAAATCAGTTTCTAGGAACTCACCTAGCCGGAAAACTTCACAGATCGTTGTAGTTTGTAAATACACAATGTACACAAAGTCTCGAGCTGATACGTGAGTTAATACCACAAGAATCACTAGAGTAAACACGGAGATGCTTTAGTTAGCTGCATAGCAGTAGCGGCCATGTTCCTCACTCCCTTGAAAACTACACTGATAATATCAGTAACATAAAATATCTGTACAAAAATCCAGCCCAAATTAAGGATGGATCTACCAATTCAATCTTAAAAATTCCATTATATAAGCACAAAAAAAGATCATATAAAATGTCACTGTTTGATATAACTCAGGTATTCTTAAGCAGAATAATAACTGGAGTAAATAAAATAAATAAAATTTGGATTACCGATTTAACAGCTTCTCCTATTGTTTTAATAGAAGGAGATTTTCCATCCATTTGATCACAGGCTGAATAAAGCAGCATTTTTGTACCAGCAACACTCTCAAATTTGGGGTGATTTTTATTCGATGGATCACAAAAGTGTTCAATTTCAGCTAAGGTGAATTCTCTGCAAAAAGAAAATACATAAATTAATTTGAACAACATATATAAAAAATTAACAAATTAATAACTTTGTGATTCATACACTCACTTTTTATACATTATGATTTTAACATATTTATATCTGAAAGAGGCAACAAAAATAATGTATTCTCTTCAAATAATAGATGGCCTAATGCTTATGTAAAATTTTTAGGAACTCATTTATCTAATAAAAAGAATGTTATTTCCAGACAGCCCATTTCAAAGTTTTATTCATAGGCAAATCTCAATGAAATAAAAAATATTTAGGAATTTTTTTAAGCATATTACATGTTTATGATTCTCAATTTGTATTGCCTTAGAATTTTATTTTCATAACTCATATGCTAATTCTGAATCTCACATCTAGTATAAAACAGGGACCAAAGAAGCGTTCTTAATTGATCATTAATTAAATCATTCAAATCGTTTGGAGCAGCTCTAATATTTTATAAGGAAAATTGTTCCAATCTGAACTGGAACGATATCATTTTTTTATAAAACAACAGCTCCCGAACGGAACAGAATCCGCTAGGAGAGATATTTTTGGATCCCTTGAGGATTTGATCCTGCGGAGCAAAAAAATATCAATCCCACATGTTTCTTTGATAACGAACATTGATTTTGGCCCTAAACCAAACAACTAAAAAAAAAGCCCCGAGGCAGCCTCGGGAAGCAGCGAATTTCCCCCTAGAAATCCTTATAATCCTCCGAAAATCATCCAATTATCCTCAATCCAGAAATATCTCAACAGCTTCCTTTCCTCTGGGAAATTCGCTAAAAATGAAACCATTGGGGAACAGGCATTTTATATGGAATTTTTTTTTTTTTTTTTCCCGAGTTTTGAAGAAAACAATCTTTTGTTTTGATCCAAAAATTGCAGAATATTTTTACAATTTTTTAAAAACTTGTACTTACTAAGTTACTACTTACATAAAAATATTAATTAGTGTATGTGCATCTTTTGATGAATGCCTACCGATTTTTAATTTTACTCCTCATTTACCTATCTACACACAAAAATAACAAACCGGAATGAAAAAATTGTGCCACAGTACTTTCTCATCCTTAAAAAAAAAAAATTGAGAACTAAAACATTTTTTTTTTTTACTACCTTAAACTTAACCGATCTTTATCAAGTCTTCTTTAGGGTCAACGAAAAAAAACCGGTTAAAATCTGATTTGTAGTTTCCGAGCATTGGTCGGAACAAACTTTTCCGGACGGACCGACACCACTGAGATTTTATGTTTTTTGGATTCAACACCCTATGAAATGTCAAGAAACATTAAAATATCAAAGTCAAATTTTTGGGCGATTTCAAAACTTTTCTCATCCTTCAGATGAAGAAAGTAAAAACGAAGGATCGATATTTATTGTTCTGGCCCAGATCGAATCCTCAAAGGATGGAAAAATTTTGCTCCGGTCGGGATTGAATCAAACTTGGAGCAGAATAAAGCATCTTTGGCGAATAGGATTCGAAATAGAGCATTTTTGGAAAGAATGTTGTTTTTTCTACTTTAAATAATGGTTTCATTCAGAGCAGCAATAATATAAATATATCGGTTTCATCCCTGGTATAAAAGAGTCACAACATGAAGAGTGTTTAGGTTAGATCTAATATTAGAAATACAATATGGTCTTACACGTTTAGAAGCATACATGGTTTGTCCTATCAAAACAGTTGAGAAATAGTTAACTTGATATATCAATCATTTTATCCCACTATTTAAGGTATAATAAATAACTGCAAACAGATGGCAGCAGTGGGACTCAAAAATTTAAAATACTGGCAGTTTCGAATAGGTTAATGTAACTGTTAGCATATGCAGATGGCATAAATATTGTAAGATCACTGCACATATCATGGAAGCATCTTTTCACTGAAACTGCTGCTGGATGTGTTGTGGGACTTACAGTTAACCTTGATAAAAGTGCTGATATGATCAGTGAGAGGACAGTAAAGTTTCATTAGACTCATTCTATATTTACATACATTACAACTCTCTCATGGTTCTCATACATAAATACATATACACAAGGTTCTCATGAGAAATGAATTGTAGTGCATAGGAATAAAAAAGAAATTGGATAGAAGCCAACCAATATTATGAACTACTTTAAATTGTGGGCACAACTGGACAGTAACCATGTATTTCAGCAATCCATTATCTAAAAGACATTGATCTGCTAAGGATTTCAAACCTAGACAACCACTAACAATGAGAGTTATAACTTTTAATTAAAAAAAAAAAAAAAGTCTTCAGATTGACAGGAAAGGCTCTGATTAATCATATAATTTAGATTATACGTTTATTTGAGAATAGATAAGGTAAACAAGTGAATTGAGAAACCATTACCTTTCTGAGAAACATTCAGACTTATACAGTGCAGGGAACAGACAAAAGCTATTTAATCCTTGAAGATAAATGCAAAAATTCAAAAATTTTTTCAAAAAAAACTTAATATCTTAGAAGTGCAATATTTTTAACTCTTTCCTAATAAAATGATAAAGGTCTTAAACTTATCAACCATATAGCTATTGAAAGACTCATTGAATTTTGATATTGTATCGTATTCAAATAAATGTTTGTTTCCATGAAGTTCTGTATTGAAGACACACAATCCCCTAACTTCTAATTTTGAAAAAATAAAATAAATATTAAAATATATACATTCAAGAATCCTTAAAAAGAAAAAAACAAAAAAAAAAACACTCGTAATATAACAAAAAAAATGTCTATTTCATACAGGGAGCATAAAAATTCAAGGTGTAACATCAGTAAACAGAAATGAGCATTTTATTCAAATTTCAATAGAGGAAAAGTTTACTGGTCAATATAATAGTTTGATTTTTTTTTTTTCCAAATAACAATAGGATTTTACTAAGAACTAACTAGGTTAGTTTAAAATTAGTATTACCTCGGGGTCAATTATTCCTTTCAACGGTAAGGAATGATGAACTACACTCAACAAGCAAGTTCTTCATAGAATCAGCACTGGATCTGCCCAGTTCTGAACAGAAAAAAAATGAATTCATTTGATCGTTAAAAAGAGAAAATTTCCTTTTTTAGATAAAATGCAAATTAACAATTTAGCATCCCTAGTAGTTAATCCATGCCAAAAAATATAAATTCAATTTTAACTTTTATCCTTAAACATGGAGGACCAGCACCCACTCACTTCAATGTAATGATTACTAAAAAACCCTGAAAAGATAATCAAATAGTACACGGATGATTTCTCCTGTAGTATCGAGGAACTAAATACTATGGATTATTCTGATGTAGTATTGAAGTAGTTCCAAATGATAAAATGGACTTTATAAGGTGTTAATAAATGCTATAAACTGAGAATAAGGATTACAAAGAAGTGTGTTATAAATATTAGGAGCAAATTAACTATACAATAGTTTGCTTAGTCAAATAATTAATTAATTAAAATTAAAATTTTGGAAAATCTAATGATAAAGATTTTGATGGTTGTCCTATCTAAAATATTAAATTAAAAATTATAATCAAGGGAGTCCCATGCCAGTACAGAAAGTAAATTAATAAGTTTTCAGCTAAGACTATTATATTCAATACAAACCAATATCCTTAATTACCACTCAGACAAAAAAAGCAATGTATACATTTATTTACTTAAGCCTATAATATGGACCTATGCATGCCAAATATACAGACCGGCCAAAAAGACACAAATTTAGAAAATCCAAGCATTCCCAAAGCTGTTAAAACTAATAATGGATTCCCCTCCCCACGTTTCTAGCAAAACATAACATACAGACCTACATATACCAGCAGAAACAAATCACATTCAGAAGAACTGGAAACAATTTTTTGAAAAATTGAATAGACACGTTAACAGACTAGTACAAAATATGGCAACAGAAATCCCTAACTTAGCACTGCAGATATTAAAGAAAAGCTGGATGAGAGATCTCTTAGAGAAACACTTTAAATTAGCTGAAGGTGAGGAGTATACATCAATGGGTCTCCTTCATGCCAACCCATGCCATGATTATTGTATAATTATATATTTAATTAGAATTACAACATACTAATTGTAGTATATTGTAATTACTGATTGTAGATTAAAGGTATTAAAGGAGTATTAAAACCGTTACGAGTATTAAAGGTGCAAATAAATGTTTTTAATTTAAAAAAATAATAATACAATAGATGGGGATGTCATTTCCTTACAGATAAATGATTCAGCCCTTAAAATCTATCAAAGAAATTTAAAATATAAAAAAATATATAAAATATAAAAAAAACACTTATTTATATATCTAGAATAAATATTTAATAAACAAAAAATTAAAAATAAAAAGATTCAAATATTTATTAAATATATAAACTGTAAACCTGTAAGCATACATTTTTAAAATATCCTTCAACTGAGAAGTGTTGAAAAATACATTACTAGAATTATTACAATTAGCCTGTGGAACAAAGATTGTATTTACTCAAATTATATTAAATTGAAATTTATAGTTTAAAGAAAATAGTAAACTAACCTTACTCTGATGAGACCAGATCTTGGCGATATTTCATTACGGAAAGCATTTCCAATTTGTGCAGCTGAAAAAGGAAGCTTCCCTTGGTTGAATTCCAGTAACCGTTTAAAGTTTACAAACATGCCTTGTGCTGTCTCTGGCCTCAAATAACTAGAAAAAAAAAAAAAAAAAAAAAAAAAAAAAATCAGAGGATACATCTTAACACACATTTAAATAAAACTTTAACATGATATATAAAACTGAATCCAATAACACACTATACCAAAGAATCTATGTTTTTAATTGTACAGATTCAATAAGATAGTAAAACACTGCAATGCTTTCTGGAGGCATGTCAGTAGCAACAGTACTTGTTGGTATTCTTTAATTTATTACAGCTCAAATCGTATTTGGAGGGATTAATATCATATCATTTTTAGGGATAAGAATAAATGCTTATAAATAAATAAAAACATTCATTTTTTAAAATAAAAAATAACGTACAGTCAAGGGCCTTCAGGATCTTAAAAAATTAAATAATATTATTTAGAATAAAAGAACAAATAATAATAATAAAATAAAAACAAAACATAAAGATATTAATACAAAATAACAGAAATATTTAAATTCAGTTTATGCAAAAACAATAAAATTTCATGTATATAAACTGTTCACATTTTATGTAACTAAAAAGTGGCTATTGACAGTTTTCATGGACCTGGAGGGAAAGCAGGTGATTAAAGAAGTGAAATTTGAAAGTGGAAAGACAATATTCAAATGACAAATGCTAAAATGGATGGAATTTCATAGAGAAGAGGATCGGATTTGGAAAGACCTATCAAAAGCAGGGAAGCAGTGAGCAAGAGTATACAAATCTGATTAGCAGGAATGGGTTTAGTGGGTTAGAACTGAATATTAGTGCTAAAGGAGTTTACAAATCTAAGGTGGACCTTCGGATTCGACGGTTTGGTAGAGAAAGGATGCCAGAAAATACTGGCAATGATAGTAAGGAAATAGCAACTTTAACTCCGCATAAAACTGTGAAACGTGGGCATTCCCCGGGATTACAAAAATAAAACTAATGAATCAGTCAAATAGTCTTTAGAGTCTGGTCTCGAGATACCCAGAAACACACCCATACATGACATTTATTTCTTGACATTGTTATTATTTGTACCTTGAAATTCAGTTCCTGTGCACTAATTAAGAAAAAAAAACAACTGAAATTGATACTGATAGTTTTCATTATTTTGGCAAAACATTGGCATCAATAAAAAACTTATGTGATATATATTTCTTTTATTTAGAACTTGACTGACTTAAGTCCACAATCAACCAGGCCTTATTATAGTTTAAGTTAAATTTGAAATAAGTTATTTAATCTGACTCCAAATGGATATATTGGAACATAATCAATTAGAACCATATACTTTCCAAATAAACATAACTATCTAGAATAATCAATACGACCACACAGATAGCAAAATATGAGCTAAAGGCTCAAAAGGCCCAAAGGATTGTACCTAAAGAAGTTAGGTATAAAGACTTAGTGTACAATATAACACAATTCTACTTAGTTAAGAATCAAAACTTAAAAATAAAAATACAAACCCTTTAACGAGGCCTGAAGGTCCAATTTGTGTAGAAAACATGAGATTAAACTCAATAGGTTCTGAGAGATCATTTCCGGTAAGAGGAGACTTAATATTAAATCTTTTCAGTAAGGCTGCCATTTCATCTTTGGTCATACCATCCAACTACAAAAAAGTTATCAATACAAAACAAAGAATAAATAGTAATTAGAACAGCTTAAAAATTCAAACCATGAAAACATTACTAACAACAATTTTTTTTAGCCAATCCATGAAATACACATACAAATTGTTAAACTTATTTTAAAATCAGTGACATACCAGTATAATACAACTTTGCCTTGTACCTCTACAGATATCGGAGTTATAAGCGAAACACACTGGCCATAGCTGTTTCAAGGAGGGTTAAAATTTTGAGAGGTGAATTTACTTTTTATTTTGAGGTTCTGTATTTTGTCATCAAGATGTCTGATTAACACATTGTTTAAATGGTTAGAAAGGGGAATCTAACTCTTTTAATTCATATAAATAATCATTGTATTACCTTAAAAATTCTTTTTAAAAAATTTTATTAATAAATAAGGGCCTAGGGCCTACCATATAAATTTGCTTTAAATTAGTTAGGGGGTGACAGAATTATAGGTATTTGTTTGAATTTTAAAAGGAATTTGAGAGTTCTCTATTTTTTTTTTTTTTAATTGAAATTTTTACATTGAAATTCAATAGAAAGAACGCCTCCATCTGAGGTGCCAAAAATAAAATTTCCACCAACAAAAATCACACAACTGCCTCCACCTCACCACATTAAAACCAAAATCCACAAGATCAATCCTGACACAATGCTTCTGTCTACGTCTAGGTGTACTGCACAGACATTTACTTGCTAGTTCAATAGTGATTACTTTTTTTTAAGGTTTAGGTCATTATTTTTGTCTAGGATCATCAATTTGGTTTAACATTTTATCATTCCACAATGAAGCAATGTTATCGTATAGTTGATGCCATTATAGTACCTTTAGAAAAAAAAAGATTATTGTTTGGCCGTTTTCCTCAATTTTTGACACAGAAAGTTTTTGACACTATCAAGTTCTATTGTCGAAAACAAAAAAATTAAAACCTTCCCAATTTTTATTATTAAACTCACATCTTTTCCAACTTAAAAATCTTATAGGTAACACAAGATTTTGTGTTGTTTTCTCTCCACTCTATCCACGAACTGCTAGTGCTCCTCATGGCACCATATTGAGTTCTCTTTGTTTTGTAAAATATTGGGACAAAGGAATTAAATTAAATAAATTTTAAACTATATTACAAATTAAGAAAGATTAGATTAGATTACCAAAGAGGTTTTTTAGTCACCGATCAATTTTTTACTATTAAATACAACATATGATCAAAATACAGAATTATATAAAACAGAGAGGTTCACCTTTAACCTTTAATCGATATAGTAATTACAAAATAATCGATTTTACATCGAAAATATAGACCACTCTTCCTTGTTCCCTGTATACAGTAGAAATTCCTTAAATTTCAAAACCATTAAATCTTTTGCAGTGGACTCTGCTATCCTTGCATCTGTAGTTAATCTTATTCACTTGACACAGAGGGAAGACAGCAGTTGTGAATTTATTCGCTTAAATAAAAAAGATCATTATTAAATCCAATGACTTAACAAGCCTATTTTAACTGTCCCAATGCAATTACCTGAACTACATTTACTGAATAAACAACATAAATAATTACTACAATAAAAGGGTCACAAGAACATCTTTGGTAAAATATATAAAATTGTCTGATACCAAAGTTAGATAATAAAAACAATTAATTTTTTTATAACTATATTTCAGTTATCAGAGGAGGTATAACCTTATGATGAGAATAAATAAATTAATATAACATACCACAATCAATTCTTTAAATAAATTTCAAATAAGAAAATGAAACTCACCTTAACAATGATATCTGCTATCTCATTTTTCAAATCAACAGACATTTTTGGATCAGAAGACTGTTTTTCTAATGCTGACTTAATCAAATGATCGAGTCTAAAACATTCACCAGATTTCATGTCCTTCACCATCAAATCTGCAAACCGTTCCACATGACCAGAAGCTCTAAAATTATACATTATTGTTGAGAAAAAAAAAATGAAGAATTAAAACTGCTAAAAATCAATAATAAATAATATTATGAAACAAATAGCTGATTATATGTGTGGTTAACTATACACCTTATACTTTCTCAATTATTTTGTTTTAATAATTATTTATTGACATAACTATTTGCAGAAGTTACAAACATTTTATACAATAAAAATAAATTTTATTTAAATTAAAAAAAAAAAAAGGTCTTAAGGCTAAAGAAATGAAAACATAAATGATTCTTAAATTTAAATTTAAAAAACTAACCAAACAGCCCTCTCCTAGTTAAATAAATAGCCAGAACAGGACCAACTATAATAAAATATTAAAATTTTATTGATAAAGTCACTATCAAATATGCAGTGTATTAAGTACTCTCATTCTTTATTAAAAAATATATATATATATATATATATATATATATATATATATATATATATATATATATATATGTATATATATCTGTGGCACATGTGCATAGTGGGATAAGTGCAAAAATTGTGATTTTAGGAAAACTGAATTGAATGTTTGGGATGTTTTCCAAAATCGTCCAGTTAAAAAAAATCAAATTTGTGGGGCTTAAACTCTTGATAGTACACTTCTATATATGTTAGTAAGGTATGTTTCAATTCTTGCCAATATTATAATATTGAATACTAATCGTTCCAAAAAAATCGAACTCTTAGCCCTTATTACACTAATCGAATTTGTGTGAAATGGGCTAAGTGAATAATGTTAACGTGTTTGACCTCTGGAAGACAAGTGCTTAACTAATTTTCAGAGTTTAGAAAAATTAGGTATACATTAAATAATATTTTTTCTTTTTCAAAAAAAATTTTTTTTTTGTCATTTTTTATATTATTTTTTACATAAATGAAAGCAATATAAAATAAAATAACATACACATCCTGCTTAGATGTAGATTTCAGCTCTTCATAAAATCGTTTAAATGCTGGACTTATGTAGGGAAGAAGATCTAACAGATCTTTCTTATTTTCTGCCGCTATCGGAAGTTATTCGACATAGCTGATTGGTGGCTCTAATTTTTGTAGCCTGCCCTTTTTCAAAAAACTTACTGTTTTAAAATTAACATTTATACTGAGTCGACTTGTAGTAGAGAATACTGCAGCGATCTTTGTTATAGTTAAGCCATCTTACCTTCCCCCAATGCATAGTGCTCTTTTCATTATCTTTCTTTCTAATAACTAAGGTGGTTTTTAAAAGAGACGAAAAATTGTAAAAGTTGGAACTATCCATGTCTATAACAATAAATTTATTTTTCTTTCCAGTGTCCCGCATTAATTGAGCCCAATCATGGGGGTGTTCAATAGGGCCTTTGAAAGGGCTTAGTAAACTTGACTCGCTTTTCACAAGTAAAAGTTCAAGATTGGAGTATCAGCCCACGATTCACAAAGGAATATCCTTCATTGCAATGGATGTAACACTTAGCCCGTTAGATAGGAGAAAAGAGAAAAAAAATACGATTCTGGTGATGTAGATAACTCAAAATTCACAAAATTCGACTTAGCCCACTATGCACAGGTGCCACAGATATATATATATATATATATATCTGTTTATTTTTATCACTTCTCTCACATTTATATATTATTTACGTTGTTTCTAAAAATAGTGTTCTTATTTAAACAAAAAGATATATGATTACTAATGTTATAAAATAATAAATTAATAAAAGTAAAATTTTAAAAAATATATATGCGCTGTAACAAAGATGAAACTATAATGTAATATTTGCAATATTTTATTTGTATTAAATATGTTAATATTATACAAGGACAGATATCTCATCATGTTTATTTCTTCAATACTACAACTAATACAACTTGAATTTTACTGTTAAAAGGTTTAAAATTTGTAAAGAACATTTTTTTTTCCTTTACAAAATATGTCCCATAATAAAGTTTATTTTTATTTCAGTTTAAATTATAATAAAAACAAAAAATATTTAAAAGTGAAATTATTATTATCAATATTAATAATAAATGTAAAATATTTCAAGGGATGTCCATCATATTATTTAAATATTTATGCTTATAAAACATAAAGTAATGGATAAAAACAAAGCTAATAATATAATTAAATAAATACATATAATAATAAAAAATAATTATCTATGAAAACATCTAAAAATGTCGTACTGCTAATAAACTGGATGAAAACTTTAATTGTACAAATAAATTTACATATGATACCTGTAGGTGATGTATACACTTAAAATTTAAACATCTGGTATAATGAAATTGAACAAGTAGTTTATTTATAATATACTAGATGAAATAATAACAATTCAAATTAAGATAATGTCAAATCTAACTAAGAAACGCAGTTCTTCTTCTAAATTAATAAAAGATAGGAGGCTGAAAAGGCAAAAAGCTAGAGACCAACTAAATAATGAGCTAAAAGAGTTAATTAGTAAGGTAAGCTAGAAACAATAATTGTAAACTCAAAAAACTATTTATTTAATCAATATAATATATAATATAATCTAATTACTTATTTTACATTAAAATTTCACAGACCATTCATTACATACAAACAGCTAAAGATCCCAATGATTTGGTTCGCATTGATTTGGTAAATAATGAAGATAACGTTGATTTTAGAATTAAAAAGGTATGCAAAAAAACAAGTACAATATAAAACTTTTTTTTTATTCTATATTGATTATTTACATGTTTTTTTATAGTAATAATAGTTGTGTAATCTCCAATCACACAGTTGAATATAAGTTGCCTTCCTAGCCATTCCACATCTGCTCTGTATTTCTCTTTTACATCCTCCTACCATATCCAGAATGGAGCCTAAATACTTAAATTCTCTTAACTGTTTACATTTTGCTCCTTCTATCCACAGATCCTACTCCTCATTCCCCTCTATACACATGTATTCGGTTTTGTAAAAATGTATCTTCATTCCCCAGGCTTTGTAACATCGCATGAGCTTCCTCATCATTGACATCAGGTCTTTTTTATCCTGGGCCATAACCACCTGATCGTCCGCGAAGAAGATTGTACACAAAAAATCCTCTCCAATAGGAATGCCCATCCTTTTACATTCCCTAAACACCAGCTCCATCACTACATCCAAGTATATTTTAAATAAGCTTGGTGATAAACAGCATCCTTGTTTTAAACCTTTCGAGAAAGGTAAAAACGAACAAATCTAAGGAAGCATGGAGTGTGATGAAAAGTTTAAGAAGGAATACGGTCCAAAAATGTGTAGTACAGATTATAAGCACACAGTCTCATGTTTCTATGCTTGTTATTCAATATTTACTATTTTTTATTCCCAACAGTAGAATAAGTTAAGCAATTAAATTAAAATCAAACATACAAAAAAAAATATATAATTATCAAAATGTGAAAAACACAATCTTTGTGAAGAAGAAATGTGTAAGTACAATGCTAATTAATTCATTATTTTATTTCTAGACCATCCATTTCAAATAAAATTGTTCAACATCTTTTTCTGTTGATTTATATCCTTTTCCGGCCATTTTGCAAATTATCAGTGATATTCGGATAACTGTGATTTATGTGCACTTCAAATTCCTCGGATAGTGAGGTAGACAGAATATGATCATTTAAAACAATTATACTAGCTGCTCCACCCACTATTCACCAAATAAATTTGTATGTAATAGAAGAACACACGTAATCCAGGGTGGAAGAGAAGCTGAAGTTATTTTTCAATAAGATTTTCAGACAACCAATGATAAGAGTCATGTTAAAGCTCTATTTCCAACTCCTAACACCCAAAGGTGATAATCCAGGCTTCTTTGCCAATAAATTATTTTTAATATGCTGGCAACAAGTCTACTTTGATTCATCACAATTTTTCTGGCCATTAAAAAACTTTGCTGAATCTCCCCCATAAATATAAAACATAAAATTAAAACTAAATGTTTCTGTGACAGTTGATACCAAGGGAAGGGGGCAGAAGCAGGAAAGGACATCCCACAAGGATTGATAGAAGCTATTAAGTCGACATATCATGATTCCAAAGGAGTAGTGAGAATTAATGGAAGAAAGTCCGATACATTTACAATTAAGAAAGGTGTAAAACAAGGAGATAGTTTGAGCCCCTTCCTGTTCATTATATACATGGATGAAATTTTTAAAATGTGCTAACATAGGACAGCCTGTACTACTATTAGGAACTGGAATATGAGGACAATCCTTGCCCAAGTAATGGTATTTGCGGATGAAATTGTCCTTATAGCTGATACCAAAGAGAGCCTACAGCAAGCTGTAATTGAATGGGAAGCGGAGCTAAAAAGGAAAGGAATGACCATTAATATCAGGAAAAGTAAAATAATGCAAATTGGCCGGGAACAGGAATACGCTGAGGTACTTTGGAAAGGTGAAGCATTGGAAATGGTAGACGTCTACACTTACCTAGGAATAGTGATAAGCAGGAATGGAAAGGTAGACCAGGAGATATCCAATAGGACAGAGATGGGCAAACTTTTTGAGGGGAGGGCCGGATGAAATAGAAAAACATCTAGACGGGCCGAAAAAATTAGACAAGTTTGACAAATAATAAACTTTATTTTTGACTTTATCTCATTTTACTCAACTTATATGGTACAACGGTAGAAGATGCAGAACGCAACGAGAATAAAACAATCATTCTATTCTAGCTTTGCAGAAAATAAATTTTGTCTTATCTTTAATTGTGTATGACCAAGTTGAGGGCCCGATTGACTAGCCTGAAGGGCCGCACTTGGTCCGCGGGCCGTAGTTTGCCCATCGCTGCAATAGGATAAAGAAGGCTAACTCAATCTACTACCACCTCTGCAACACAGTTATAGGGAAAAGGGAGATGGATAAAAATGTTAAGCTATATATTTTTTAAAGCTGTTTACCTACCTACTCTCCTATATGGAAGTGAAAGCTGGTACCATTAGGTGAGCACCTAAGCAGAGCTACTGCAGCGAAAATGAGATACCTCCGGAAAGTAGTGGGCCGAACCAGAAGGGATCGTATCAGGAATGATAGGACTAGAGAGGATCTTGGGGTTGTCTCTCTAAAGGATACCCTTGAAAAGAGGCAACTCTAGATGGTTCGGACATCTCTGCCGGATGAATGAGGACCAGGACCCGAGAAAGAGGCCAGACCAATAGGGAAATGTCCCAGAGGGATACCCACAACTCAATGGATGGACTACATCTCCAAGGTGGGAGGGGAGAGAGGCAGGAGCTGGAATGCCATGAGGGCACTGGCTCAGGATCGGGAGGCTTGGTTTGCCTGGACAGAGGCACCTCCACATTGAAAGTCACTAAGGAGGAAGAAAAAGAAGAAGAACTAGACTGGAGGATTATCTTTATTTATTTGGCAAGCACTTGCCTAAAAATAATTAATACTCAAAACATAAATCATTTTTGCCCAACCCAATATTTAAAAAAAATATAGAGAAATAAAAAAATCCAATTAAAAGAATAAGTTTTTTATCTAAAGGAAAATAGATAATTATTTATTTATTACAAATGGTATGGTACTATAACAATAATTTCTTAAAAAAAGAATTTTACAAAAATTATAGGTTTTATAATAATAGAAAATAAATAAAATGATTTGGTTTCCCTGATTCAGATATCAGGGAAAATATAAATTATAATAACAAGACAGCTTCCTTCCCCCACCACCTGTTCTATTCTAAATAATCTTAATTTGTCCAAGGGTCTATCTATAAGATAACTTGCCAATCTGTTTTCCAGTGATTAATATACTATCCATCCTAATGATTCTAAACACCCGCTTCAGCTTTTGTGATGCTATTACTCCAATAATAATTTACAGTAACACTTTAAATTGAATCATCTTTGATGTAATGATGCAATGATTTCCAAAAACCTTTGGGAGAAGATGCTAAATGTAAACAAGAGACATAAAAATGATTGTAACATATGGAACCAGCGATATGTAGGCTTATTTTAATTACAATCTGAAAGCAGGACTTGCTTATGGGGGGGGGGGGGGGGGGGGGGGGAGGAGGAGGGGAGTGGAATCCTGGGGGCCGGAGTTCTTGGGAGGGACCTTAGTTAGGAATGGGGGGTTTAGGGTGCCTGGGCAATGCATTTACCATGGGACCCGGTTTGGCTCTCAGCAGCCCTATCTGAAAGTAGACTATATCATTGTGAATACTGCACTGTAGTTCTTAATTGCAACAGAGTACAGCAAGTGAAACTGAGGTGAAGAAGCACCATACAGCCACTGAAGGATACTAGTTTCAGCTCTGCCTGAACATCCTTGGCGACTTCTTCATGATAAATTAATTTTTGTTCTTTTGAAAATTGTTTTAATTTTTAAAAGGACACTCTTTCTTCCCATTTAATCCTTTTCACAGGGAACTGAAGGATATTAGTTTAATATTAATTAAAGTATGTTGATAATAATTTTGATGAAAATATTAATGACTTCATTCTATAGGAAAATTTTTCAGTAATTGAAAACCTAGACTTGCAACAAAAAAGAGGATAAAGGCATATCTGTTTCAGATGAGATTAAACAAAAAATGTAAACTTAAATTTCCATTAAGTGGGTTGATCTTCTAAGAATTAGAACTACAGTAATAGCAAAAAAAAAACAAAAAACAACTTCATTTCATATATTATGACCACATTTTTATGCAGAACTTATAATGAAACACAATGACTATTTATATGGATACGAAAAGGAAAATCCCCTTTTACCAATAAGCCAAGAAATGATTGAACCAACTGATAAAAAAATACAAAGCTTCAAAACAAAACAAATTCATACCCTACAAAATTAGACATTTCTCAAAACCAGTTTTTTTAAGTTGAGATTTTTTGTGTTGAATCAAAATCTACCATTACTTTTTATATTTAAAAAATCTGTATGACAAGTTTACCCAATGATTTAAACATTTTTGAAAATTTATTTGACCAAAAAGCTATGATTTATTAATGTTTACATTTTTCCTTAATTTTATTTTACTTTGAAATAAATAAATATATGTGAAAGAACCATGATGTGGATAGCATTTTTCAAACTTGAGATATAAAATAAAACAGTTTCACCATATTTTATTACTTTTTTTCTAAGCTCGCATGGGACACTGAAAACAAACACCAGAATAGGTGTCAAGTTTATTTTCATGTGGATCAAAATCATTAACAGACAGTCTAGAAGATTCCCGAGTAAGTTCGCTACAAATGATACTAATGCCATTGAAAGATTCAGGAAACAGAAATCAGTTACTTATCTAACTATTTCTGTAATATGTCATATAGAAATCAAACAATATTTTCACATTTTTAAACAATATGGGTCAAAGTAATATTATCTTAATTGTATTTCATCATTAAAATAGATTTATCTTATTAGTTTAATTCAAAAAGCTATCTTTAGAACTGTAATCCAGTTTAAATTTTTATAAACAATGGTTTATCTTAACTATACAGCTTTCATAATTAAAATTTTATTCCAATTTAGATGGCGCAAGTTGCAGTAGAGCATGTGCTTCAAGAAAGATCAATTCAGAAACTAGCAGATGACTTCTTGAAAAACATTAGAGATGATACACGCTCTTGAATTCACAATGTTTTGTCCAATTGCTATATATAATAAAACATGTGATTGTTCAACCTAATTAATTGAATTGTTACTTATCAGGTTTTTAGTTTTATTTAATTTATTTAAATTAAATATGCATTGAAAATGTAATCCAATAGATTGCAGTTAATACTGACTATACTATCTGATAAGACTAATATTCAAATTGCTAATTAAAACACTGATCATTAGAGCCTCTGTTATTCATTTTATATTGCTACAATGAAACAATAGACTAAGTATTTTTTATATTTTACTTCTATTTTTTAATATAAGAATGAAAAAAAAAATTATTTAAGTACTACATTAGAGACTGATTATAATACATATGAACAGCCAAGTAGCTATACAAGCAATAATCTGGTATTTGTAACCTTAGAAAACTATCAATAGAATCTGCGCAGAATGAGCCCCTAGATACTTGGGGATTCGAGGCGGATGAACTGCCAAGGTTGGACTCATGCAGCACTAACCTAGCACCTAAACCATTATGTGGTACAGGCATAAGGTATGCTAAACAGACATTTTAAGCTCTTTGTGGGTGGTTACTACAAGAGCAGGAGCGAAAGGCTTCTGCAACTTGACAGAAATATGTTAAAAACTCTGATAGAATTATTTACTGATCACTGTAGTTTTAATAAGCAAGTGTACCAGATGAAAATATAAGAATCCCAATCAGTAGATTTTGTGGAATGGAGGATGAACCAGCATATGTCTTGATATTGGTATGATAAATAACAGATAGTAATTCCCAGCAGCTACAAAATTGTGGACCCAATAGGTACTGTACTCTGATGTTCATTGAACCACATGGACTACATTGAGGGCAGGAATGTAAGGCAAACAATGGTTTTCTGGTCAGATTAAAAAAAGAAATGTCCTGCACCACCAAGCGTAGCCAACCGAAAGGACATGAATCACATCATTTCTGTGGCCAAAAGTGAAACTATAAATACAGGTGTGCTAAGAATACACAATAACTTAACTAAGCATTCTAAAATAATTGACAAACTTGGTTGCATTGTCCAACAGTCCCTTAAATAATGTAGCGAACTAATCTACACAATCTGTTCTTGTCTCACTCTCATTTCCTTTCCTTATTTTCATCATCATCCAAAACTAATGAAATAATCATTACCTCTCACTGTGAAAATATTCCTATCTCAAATACCACAGATATTACTGGCATGTGTATCCCTGGCTTAAGATACATGATCATCAGTCAATGAAGAAAACCACACATTAACATTTTTTTCTTTTTATTTCCTTTTTTATAAGGCTTTTTTTTTTTTTTTTAATTATCTTTCAATTTATCAAATTATGTACATAAAGTAAACATTTGATTTAGAATTTAATGTTAAAAAGCTAACATTCTAACATTCTGTACTCCACCCACTTGAGTTTGACTCATTAGACAATCAAATCTGGACGCGAGTTGAATATCTCGTAACCAAAAAACAAAAAACATTAGAAAAGCAAATTAATAACTTGCTGTCTAGCAAGAATAACTCCGTTAATCGCCCATCTAACAGTGCAAAAAACCCCATATCCGATAACCAATTTTCCCCACGTATCCTCAACCTCAGCAACATAACATTAACTAAAAATGAAAATAATTTGCTCAACAAAGGTTTAAAACATTCTATAAATTCACCGGTGACTATACAAACATTCGAAAACCTTGCTGTCCACATTGAATCCGGTTTAGAAAAATACGACAAAAACCCACTTTTAAAATCAATATGCGCAAACATACTAAAAACAGAAATAGAAAAAGCCCAGAACTATAAGATAAAGACATCATCCGAATACAAGATAGCACGCGCTTTATCAACTAAAATATTAAAAAACAACCTTACAATCATAAAAGCGGACAAAGGGAACACCGCAGTAATTATAGAAAAAGAGTTATACAAAAATAAAATCTATGACTTCATCCAAAAAAAAACAGCTTCCCCACCATAAAAAACCCCGCTAAAAAATTTAACAGTCAAGTTCGGGAGTTAATAAATAATAGTATTTTAATACCTGATAATATAAAATACAACTTGATTGAAATGAATCCCTTGCCGCCCCGTCTCTACGGCCTACCCAAAATACATAAAGCAGACATTCCAATAAGGCCAGTAGTTACCTACATTAATAGCTCCATATACAAACTTGCTCATTATTTAAACAACATGTTCAAAGCGAAAATTTCTTTTTCCCCACGAAATACAATAAAAAACTCAATAGAATTAGTCAACAAAATTAAAAACGTAAATGTTCCAGACAATGCAAAGTTAATATCATTCGATGTCACAAATCAGTTTACCAGTATCCCACCTTCAGAAACAATAGAAATTTTAGAAGAACTAATCTTCCGGTCTAATCTTCAACCACTAGAAAAATTAGACTTTTACAATTTAATGTCAGTCTGCATAAAACATAATTATTTTCAATTTAACAATACATTCTATAAACAGGAAGAAGGATTACCAATGGGGTCCCCTCTTTCACCCCTTCTGGCAGATCTTTTTATGGATAAATTAGAACGGAAAATCCTTCATTCAAAATTAGCTCAACACATCATATACTGGTATCGGTATGTTGATGACATAATTTGCCTATGGTCTGGGACGACCAGACAAATCAATTGTTTCTTAAACGAAATAAACGAAATCCACCCTTCCATTAAATTCACACTGGAGTTAGAGAACAATAAAACTTTAAATTTTTTAGACATAGAAATCTCCATAAACAATAAACAACACGAATTTAATATATACAGGAAAAACCCACACACACAGATGTAGTTATAGACAACAATGCCAGGAGACCACTAACACACAAACTCGCAGCATTTCATAGCATGATATACCGGCTTTTAAATATACCGCTAAATGAACGAAATTTTAACAAAGAAATACAAACGATTCACACTATAGCTAACAACAACGGATACAGTAAAACCACAATCGATAATATTTTAAGAAAACAAATACATAAAAAAACTATGAATAATATATACAAAACACCCCCAGAGGATAAAGCTACCCCTAAAAAATATATTTTGATACCATACTACGGCCTAATATCCGCTAAAGTCGGGAAAGAATTAAAAAAATTAGGTTTAAACCCTGCATTTAAAATAGATAAGCCATTGTCTTCATACTTCCCTTCACCGAAGGACAAAATAGACCCTTTCCAAAAAAGCGGCGTATACGAATTAAAATGTAATGACTGTGAAGCAAAATACACGGGAAAAACTGGACGATCAGTAAATCAAAGAGTAAATGAACATATAAGAGCATACACTAATAAGACCCAAAATTCCAATTTCGCTATCCATCTAAATGAAAATAACCACAAATTTAATAAAGACTCGGGAGTAAAAATATTACATCAAGTAGAAAATAGCCTAAAATTAAATACTTTTGAATCACTAGAAATAATAAAATCGTTTAAAACCGATCCAGATTTTTGTTTAAATGATCAGATTAACATATCCAATAGCCCCATTTTAAATTTATTTCCCATAGGAACGAAAAAAAACCCAATGAGTCATAAGGGAAACCCTGTTGTAAATCTAAAAAACTTAACCTACCTGCCCCCCCTTTTACTTCTCACAAATTCAGTGTTTTAGTTACCTCGAAGGTGAGTGCCTATGTTTGATTTCTTGTCTTATCTTTTTAAAAAACTTTAGTATATTTAATCTATGTAACATAGTACTGATGTGTTGAAAAAATTTTTGTATGTTTTAGAACTGAAGATGAATGTTTAGCATTCGAAACTAGTTTTCAAATAAAATAATCTCAATAGAAGTGGCATTTAATTCATCAATCCTAATTAAAAAGCTAAGTTTTGCTTCGTTCCCTAATATTCTGAGTGGCTTAGTTCACCCACCCTAGTAACTAAAAACTAGTTTTCAAATAATCTAAAAAACATATACACGGCTAATGACTAATTAATTCTTAATTAGCCAAAATGTAGTGGAGATCAAATTTAGATGAATTTGGCTTGTATAATAATTAAGTTTTACCTAAAGAAATAAAAACAGAAACAGTGCATAGGCTTAAATAACATAATGAGGGAATGAGAGGCAGGTCTCAAGGAATCTCAAAGTAGAGAGGAATTAAAAGTTTTGCATAAAAAAACACTAAAATATCATGAATGGTTTTTTCAAATAGTGACTAGCAGAATTAATCCTTTAACAGGCAATGTATCCTGAAGGATACACATATTTAATGCCTTTTGCTCAATAAATGAGGTAATGTCCGACACATTATCCTACTCATTCTCGTCTAATATCCTTTATTCAACCTTGAATTTCATGATACATGTGGGGGGATTAGCGTAGCTATAGCCATTCAAAGGGAAAAAAAAAGAAGAAATGTATTAAAAATTCCCAGTCTGCCCATTAAAGGGTTAATATGATGCAATTATTTGAAAAATAATAACAATAAAATAAAAACATTTAGGATTCAACAAATACCTGTTCCTAATGTGTACTAGAGAAGAAATTAAACAAAAAAAATGAATCAAAACTCACTTCAGAACTGGCTCAGGTGTGAGAATAGAACAATCTACTTCCAACATGTTATCTTCCAGGACAAAAAAGTTCCTCCACAAATGAAGCATGTTTGCTTTTAAAGCACATCCCATTGGGCCATAGTCGAACTGACCAGTGATCCCTAACAATATAATTTTAATTGAGTGATGTGAATTTATAAATACATAATAAATAATAAATTTATTTTCATTTATAAATACCTTGTACATAAACCAAAACATTACAAGCAATAAATAATATATTTCAATTTTCAAACATATTTATACCTCCATAGATAGCAAATGACTGGTCATAAAAAAATCTTCTCTTTAAGAGGTCTTCCATCAAGGATCTATCAAATGTGGCAGGAGCCAAAGCTAATTCCTTGTCTTCCAAAATTTTTTTTCTAGTCTTTAGTTCTGCAACAGCTTTTTTAATATCTAATTCTGGTGCTCCATTTGCTTTTAAAGATCTTACCATGTCACCCTACAGCAGAACATATTGAAGTTGACTTAATTTAAAATTGCAAATTAAAAAAAAATTGGATTAACCATTACCTGTTCTTTGACAGATGCCCTCAGGGGTGCAAGAATCTCTTCCATTTTAGGATCTCCCATTTTGTTAATAGATAAGGGAAGTTTAACTTTTCTGTGTTGCTTTTTAGAACCCCAACTACTCTTCCTTTCACTGACTATTGACGGGACTAACCTCAAGAGAGAATCTTTACTTTCTCTAAATGTGCTGACCTTCCATAAGCAGTTTAACAACAAAGACATGAATCGTGTAACCACTTAGTGCAAATGCAATTTCTGTCACGTCAAACTATTTGCCACACTATAGAATGGAGGTTATAATACCCTAGGGTTGTCCTCTCATATATAAATTATCCAATTTATAATTTTACAAAATCTAATATTAATTTTTACTGGGATATCAGATTTTTAAATCTGATACATTTGAAACAACTTACGCACGTGATTTGAGAAGGTTACAATTTTGATTACCTTCATGGAAGGTACCTACTGAGCTGATATATTTGTTGCTTGTCTCAAAATTTTTAAACCCTTATTTAATCCATAAACACTTTTTATTTTTATTTCATGAACAAGGTCGTTTTTGTTTGGTAAAACGTTGGAGTATAACTAGAGACATTTATGTTAATAATCTTTTCATATATCCAGAATTATGAGGGTTTGGAATAATTTAAGAGTTTTTAGTGATAGTTTGTTTAGTTTTCGTTCCTACACCAGAAAGATATTTCAAGATGATATTTCTATTTGTAACTACTGTAAAGATACAGGTAAAATTAATTTACAGACTTTTTTTTTTTTTGTTCATTGCACTGAGAACTGAAGCCTGTTATTTATAGGTTCTCTAAATCTAGAAACCACCCCTCTATTCTTTAATGAAAATGTTCAGATCTTATTAAAGAAATTGACCAAGATTGATTATGACAAAGTATTTAGAACAAGAAAATTGGAAAAAACACTAGCTACTCCTCGGTTTAAATTTATGACAGATGAAGAACTGGAAAAGGTATGTGTTCTCTGAAATTAACAGGTTTTTAGAAACATAAATATTTCCATTTAGGGGATATAAAGAATACAATATATAGGAAGAATATTTAATTGCATTGTGTTGGATTGATGTCTGAATTATTTAATATAATTATCTATCACTAGCTGTTATTTGCAACATACGCAGACGATACTGAAATTCTGACAAGACATCACTCGGGCTTCATTGAGGAATCACATCACATTCTCTTAGACATGACATCTGCCCTCCTGTCTATTTATGAAATGAACCTATTCAACAAACAAATACAGTTCTTACAGGACTTATTTTTGACAGATGGATGACCTGAGGCTCTCATGTTAAAATGAAATGCCTCTGCCTCAGTAATAGACTAAGACTACTATACTCTATACTTCATAAATGATTGACTCTAGAAATCAGACAATGATTAAATACTTATACTTAGTTACTGAAACCTTTATGGACTTAATTACTTTTCAGTCAACAGTATTAAGAATCATAACATTTTCTTCCTGATATGTCAGTGATAAAACAGTGCATACAGATTTGCACATACCTACTGTAAAGGACCAAATGTAAACTTCATATAAAAGATTTTATGACAAACTTCACAGGCACTATAACAAACTTAAACTTAGAAGATGTTTTTTAATTCTCTTCGGATTTTGGTGTAATCATTTATAGCAATTACATAAGAATATTTTTAATTCAAGTTTGTCATAAGTTCAAGTATTGTAAATTTTTTTTATAACTTTATGAGCCATGCATTTCGTTACTATAAAACCATTTATTTTTTCAATTGGCAAGATTTGTGTGAATCGAAAATATGGCACTTGAAAAAAAATAAGCCATAGAGATTAATTTTTGACAGTATTTTTTTTTTTTTTTTATTTGGTAAATATGTTCTTGTTAGTGTTTCACAACAATAAAACCAATTCAGAACGTCTTTGGTTCAAGTTGTCATTTAAAAACTACTTTAATCTTATGGTAAATTAAGGATTAAATTTGAAGAAAATTGTTAATAATTATAATAACTGCGTTTTCCCTGCAAGATGTTATGAGTTTTAGCATATTTTGAAGATGAGGCTTTAATTAAAGGAAGATAAGACTTTTCTTAAAGAAAATTTCTGATCTATGAATTTTCCAGGCGACTCTAGATATCCCACAACTTAGTGAACACTTTTTGACCAACAGAATGATAGTAAAAATAAAATGAACACTGCATATTTGCTTCATCCCTGTTTTAGAATTATAAAATTAAGTCATGGTGCTGGAACACAAAAAAAAATATATATATATTAAGGATGTTATGTGAGTCTTAATGGAGATGGTATGTATCCAGACCCATTGGTACCTACTTTTGACTTGATTTCAAGGTAGTTTATTGTAAACAGAGCATATTTACAATACACATCCATTGTTATTTTTCTGGATGCATTCTTTCATAATTGTTCTTATAATATGTCTTATGTATAATAACAGTACAATTTTTATGTATGTGAAGTATTTTACTTTTAACATTTTTCTATTGTTGATTATTTCTGTTTGGTTTTCAAAGAGCTTTTTGCTTACAAACTTCCTTTTCTGACTATAAAGCATATTACAGTTTGGTTCTTATGGTCTGCAAGGAAGGAAATGTTCTGAAATATACTTCGGCGCAGGATATCTGAGATGACATTTTTAATAGCATTTACTTAGATCTTGAGTAAGCTAATATGTGCAAATACACGAGGTCATTTATTTGTTCCATATAAGCAATTAAATGGTGACCTAGGAGATAAAATGTTATAATTTTTATGCCTATATATAATTATCACTAATTTTAAGTTTAGGTAGTAGAAAAAACTATATCACTTCCATTAATGTTATTATTAATCTTTTTAGGCCCAAAAAAAAGCAGAATTGAAAGCTTTAAAGAAATTGCAGATGCCACCTGTTCTTCCTCCCCGTAAACAAATAAATCATGTTTATGTTATCGACAAAAAACTGGAAGGTTATTCAACTTCAAAGTATCTTTTCACTGATATTACTTTTGGAAAAAATGATCGTGTAAGAATTTTAATTAATATATTTCATTTCCTCAAAACCTAAATATGGTTATATGATTGAAGTATTATCTTTTCATTTGTAGAATAGACATATAGTGCTAAGAGATGTAGATGGAACACTAAGGAAAGCTACATGGGAAGAAAGAGAAAAAGCTAATCAAATCTATTTTCCCTGTAAAGGAAGAAAGCTGAGAATTCCAAAGATGTTTGAGGCAGATCACTTTGAGGTACCTATTCTTCTTTCTAGTTATCAATTCCATTCAATTCTAATTATCAAGCCATTTCACTAGTTAATTAATTTTTTCATTATTTGTCTTTATTCATTTTTCTTCCTTAAAGCAGGCCAATATGTTTTAATTTAATACTTCCAAATACTGTTTTCTAATCTATTACACATCAAAACCAGTAGTATCTAATTAGAACGTCTTCGATAAGCAAAGTGAGTTGCTTTATATTTTGTTATTAATATATTAATGTTTCAATTTTTTTTTAATTTAATGATGTAGAACATTGTCTACAATGTGATGTAAATCCTACATTTAAAGAACAGTTAAATATAACATACTGTGTAAATTATCAGTTGTTTGTTTATGGAAAAGGGTATGTTAAAATGTTTGTTTATATATTAAAATCATAAAAATTGTTACGATCTTTCTAATACTACAATAATAAAAAATATATACTAATTTATTTGTAGTGCCCAAAACAATAGTTACACAAATTAGATGTTTCTATTCCCTTTTCTCACTAAAAAATAATAAAATCCCTTTACGAATTCATTATGTTTAAATTGGGCCTATAACATACGTGTTTAAGTTGTTTCTTATTAAGGCAATCCCTTGCCATCCACAGCTATAAATGATAACTTTATGAGTGTGTAACCATTTCCCGCCTAATAAAAGAAGCCATTTCTTTTTATGATGTTGAAATATATCTTTGAGTGTTATTTTAACTGAACAGATTGTTACAAGGCATCTAGAAAGCCTGAAGTATTGCTTATTTTTTTATCACTCTTTACTATAATTTTTAATATTTATAATGATAATAAAATCTAAATATTTGTTTACTTTATTTAGACAGTGACAATTATTTGTTCAATTTAATAAAAATATCATATATATTACTTAAAAATATACTTCCTAATTCAATCTTTTATTCACAGGAAGTCCTTTCAAAAGGATGGTTTGAATTTATTCTGGATCGTGCTTGCATTCAGTTTGAGCCAGATGACCCTCTTTACATTCATATAACTCAGGTCACTTATAATAAAATTTCTGAAACTGGAAATTTTAAAGAGCTGGAATCTACTAGGCATTATGGATCCTTAATTTACTACCTGACTGAAAAGGAGGACCTGTCATCCCTATTTATTTACTACATGAATTCTGACAGGTTTGCCAAGTTATTATTTGTTATGAAGCTATTTTTATTTTAAAACATATCGCCCATGGGCAAGAAAAGTGACACTACTCAAAAACATCAAATTTTCAGGAGTCATTTAGAATTTATTACAATAATATCGCTCATGGTCAAGAAAACCGCCCCAACTCAAAAAATGGCACTGTCCTTAACTCTCCGTACAAGTTACCTTTATGAAGGGCAAGACACAACTGAAATGTGTCACTGTTCCTGCTTCCAGTGTTCACCATCATAACTTTGTATAAATCACACATAACGCAATTTTGCAGCCGCCCGCTGAGATACCTGTATGTACCTTTTCCTGTTGCAAGGCAAACCAAAAACGATCATTATTCTGAAATAAAACTAAAATGAATTTTTTTGAGTTGTGTCACTTTTCTTGCCCATGAGCGATATATTTATAATGAAAGATATGTATTTGTTTTGATAGAATTCTTAATCGACTCTCATTTTTCAGATTGGATGATATGGTGGATGTTATAAAACTTCATGGAATTATTCATCCAAATAAAATTTGTTCCGTAGAATATAAACCTGGTGAAGAATTCAGTCTACTTAAGGTATTCCTTCTATATTAGAGGTTACACTTCAAATTTTAATCTATTATATAAAAGGACAAGCCATTTTTTTTTTTTTATGATAACTAACCCCGAAAACTACTGAACTAATCTGTACGAAGTTTTAACCACATCATCTTCATAGTTCTAGGAAGGTTTAGCAATAATAAAATCTACTGATTTCAATTAATTTGTTATTAAAAAAACTATTTGTGGATAATAGTGAATTTTCAAAATTGACCGATAGGTGGCAAGCGCCATTCCACAAGATAAGTTACGCTGTTATCTACTGTTCAAAATTGATAATAAAACATACTTATTTTCAATAAAGTTGTTATTGAAAAGTCTATAAATACACATTTATTTGACATATAGATCCCAGTGAAGTTTAAATATTGACCGATATACTCTTCAACCACCTAATTGGTGCAATGGTGCCAAGTTAAAAATTACAGCTACCCGTGGAATTATCATTGAGGCTACAATTCTCACTGGAACGGCGACTGAAGAACTCAGATTTAGTCCTAAGAATCCTAATAATTCCTACTAATCCATCGATTTATTTTAAATTATTCAAATTTACAATTGAAGTTTCTTTTGCCATTATAATTATCAAATTATAAGACTTAAAAAACAAGTTGTAGTGGATCTTCAGAATCACTGTTCCTTTCAAGGTTAATTGTATGAAGGGTTTTCCCGAGCTGGAAACCCTAATAATCAAATCATTATCAGAAGATAAAACTCAAAATGTAGTTTATTCGGATGTCTTATACAGTAGAACCTCGATTATCTGAACTCGCAGAGGTACCCATGATGATCTAATTAAAGCCATTGATGTGACATTTCATTGGCTTGAAAAGCCAGAGGAGCAACTGTAGTTCAGCTGCTTCAACTCAAAAAAATAAAGGAGTTGGCCCTGACAAAAAAATGAAAATGTTGAAGCAGATGAACATTGAAGATTTTTTCAAACCAACCGAAATAAAAAAATGAGGCCTGTATGTAGATAAAACATAATATGTACATATTTAGTTTTAATGTAGATAATAATATGATTTTTTTAATATATTGAATTTTTCCTACTTTTCCAGATTTCATTTAACAGACAATTTTTTTTTTTTGTGTTTCTATGTACAATTTTCAACCTTGATTATCAGAACTTTTTGCTTATCTGAACTACCCCTGACACCAATTAGTTCGGATAATTGAGATTCTACTACAAATTTATTTTTTCCTTTTTGCATGCTTTCTTAAGTACAGGATTTTTATTAAAAAGTTTAATTATTAGTTGAAATTATAATTTCATTACATATGAGAGTGGACGAAGCCGCGGCAGGAAATGCTAGTTTATTAACTTAATTGTGTTGGAGCACAAACTATCTTTTGTGTTGGAGCACAAACTATCTTTGATGGCGTAGTGGAAAACCAAATCTAAATTTGTTTCGATGAAAAACTATTTCTGTGCTTATTAATTTCCTTGACCATTTTTCTTTGGTCATTACATAATCTTTTACATATCTCAAGAATAGTTCTTTTATTAGTTATAAATTAATTCCTAACGTTTTAGTTCTAAACATTTGTTTTGTTTTTTCATTCTCTTTTAACTTATTATTGACCAAAGCAAAACTTGTTTCAGGCCTTTATTAATGAATTCTACCCTCAGGAGTCTGATTTGATGTTGACTCTTAAATCTTATGAAGATTATATCTCTAAACCTAAATCAAAAGCTGTGGCCTGAACAATTTACTACTAAACTTAAGTTTTTGTAGTTTTCTTATAGGTTTGTATTAAAAAAAAAAGTTATGTATATATTTTGTAAATAAATGATCATTTATAGCAGTGAGAGTTGTTTAATAAAATGAAAATCTGTGAGCCTTATTACTACTTAGTTATCTCAGTCCAGACTGAAGGGGAACAACTTTAATCATTATTTATATAAGAATTGATTATAAACACGATAAAATATTGATATAAGACTTGTAAAAGGTTTTTCTCGTTCCATAGAACGCTCCTGCAAAATCTCTTGTTATAGAATGATTATCAGTAGAGGTGTTGCTCACTGGAATAACAGTCCAAATACAACAATCTCCTAATAATGATTTTGAATTCATTAGAAGTTATTACATCGTCTTATATTTGTTTATAGAATTTCTGTGAACTTATTAATATATTTTTTTAGTTTCTGTCAACAAATTCTAATTACATCAATCGGAACATCTTTTTAACCAGACTTGAGAAATAACCGGGTTGTTTAAAAAGACATATTTATTGCTCGATCATGGATGATATTTGTATGGACAACCTCTGCTCTACCAAACCATCTCACCCTCACTAAAAATCAGAATTTGAAAAGCAAAACTGCCATACATTAATAAAAACCAGACAGGTATCTATAATTTGGTGCCAACAAATAATAATTAGAAGATAATAGCAATAACCATAATTAAGGTGATAAAAAATTGAATTTATAAAATAAAGCAAACAAAAAAAAACAAAACAATTATATACTTTATTTACTTAAATACATATAAATACATGGTGATTTCATAGCTTTATATAAACTCGTCGAAGGAAACATATATACAAGATGAAAGAAAATAACAGTCTATTTACACAAGAGTATATTCATTGAGCCATACATCATTTTCTCTTCAGTCGAGAGCAAATCCATTCCAGCCCTTGGTACAAACTATAAAATATGAACAGAAATTTAATAAAATATCAATTTATAAGAATTATAATAATTTATACCAACAGTATTAGGAGGGAGAAGAGCAGTAAATAACAGTAGTTTAAACAAAAGTAGCCTCAGAAAATTAAATTAATTAAGTTTCAACTCTTGAACTAGAAATATTTTCATAACAGAAATCTTACCCTTCTCCAGATAATGCACAACAAGCCTGTATATGCCACTGGTGCTTTTTAATACTTGTAAGATCAAGTTGTCTGCTAATCTCAGCAGCTGACATAGCACCCTGAAAATAGAGAATTCTTTTTAATTATAAAAAAATATAATAAAATATACATTTTAATAAATATTACAGAACTGTGATATTTGTTTGTATTATTTATTGGAGTTTGATGTTCTAAAGTACTCTCACAAGAGCAGGAAAGATAGGTTCTTTTCTGTTGGATTCGACCTGGCTTTGCTTTTGACTTGAGACTGCTAAAGTGTGGCCTCAGCCCACGAGACCACTACACTCACCACTATATTTAAATATAGTAAGGTTCAATCGAGGCAGTCCGGATACGAAGGGCAAACTCGAACTTGAATAAATTTTTTTTTTTTTTAAATGTTCCTATGGCGTTATAGTATAAGCTGGTACGATTTTCTTGTCGAGTTTGTCCTTCAATCCCATGTAAAATGAGTGTTTAACGCTGAGAAACTAACTGAAATAAACAATAGGGTTGTGTATATGAATGGCAAACTCAGCTTATTATAAACATTTATGAGAGAAAATAAAATGAAACGATGGTGAAAAATAATCAAAGATAAATTTTATTTAAACAAAGTTGTTATAGAGTGCAATCACAAAAAACCAACTTGAAATCAGGTCAAGAGAAGGTATCAATGGATATATCGCTCATTTGCAGCAATAACAAAACTCAAAAACAAGCTTTTGAGTTATGCCAGGCTTTTGACTGTATAATGAACCATTCACCTATATAGTTTTGGTTAGTAGAACGTTATATTTGAGATTCAAATATTCACTAAGAGAGAGCAGGATATGTCACCATTGTATATCTACAGATCGTCCTTTCCTGTAAAATAGAAGTTTTTAAGTTATGTTATTGCAGAAAATGAGCGATATGGTCTACCCCAACATTCCTCACATGTCATCATTTATCCTTTTCTTGTCCTACCCCATCTGACCACATTCATGGCTTGTGTAAAATAGGAGTGAAACAGATATATCAAGTCATGAAATAATAATAATTAAAAAAAAATGTACGAGGCTCATATTTATGAGAAACTTAAACTATTGAGACTTCTGCTTCTTTTACTCCCTTATTGAGCCTTTTCGTGTTGAGGGGCTCAATTTCAGAAGCCAGTGTTTAAGCATTGAATAAAATTTACTCTTTTGAGCAAGATTGGCTCAGTCAACGAGGCCCTGCTAATGAGATTGCATAAATTTGCTGAAACAGTTGTTCTGAAAGGGATAAATAATAAAGTTAAAGAAAAAAAACAAAACAAAACAGATTTGCACCTAATTATTAACGCAGATTAAGAACAGACTAGAGGTTCTTTTATCTGAAGTCAGTTACAAGAGGATCCAGCTTGAGTTATAATAACATCAACAATCAATGCCACTACATAATTTTTAACATTATGTAGTTATGCCACTACATAATTTTTAACATAACAGTTTCTTGATCCGAGATGTCAGAGTAAAATAATCGAATTTTTATATACATTTTTCCTGATATCAAAATTAATCCTTAAAATCAAAAGAAGCACATCTAATATTTTATCCATTCTATTCTTCGTTATAGCAGAAAATAAATATTTTAAGTACTGGACTTGTTCTTCAGTGGATAAATAAATGTGTAAAATAAAATAGACAGTGAAATATTTACCTTAACATCTTGTTTATTTGCGTATACTAGGACACCCGCTTTTGAAAGATCTTCATGACCTAACATTCGATAAAGTTCTTCTCTTGTTACAGACAATCTTTCCCTGTCAGTAGAGTCTATCACAAGGATAACAAACTAAAACAAAACACAATTATTGTTGAAATTAATAGAAAATTAAAATTCATTGAGACAAATTATTTTATTCTTAAACCTCAGATTTATTTAAATATATATTTAATGCATTAAATTTCCTCTTGGATACTAGTGTGACCTAATACTTATATCATTTTAGTATTTAAAATTAAATTATCTTTTTTGCTAGAGGCTGCCTTAAATGGATAAATAGTATTCTTCAAAAGACTATAAATAAAAAGAAAAAAGGTTAATGTGATGTTTGAGAAAGAAACCAAAGTGTATACATAATATGGTATACTATTCTGTAGATCACTAAGTAAATTACTTAGTCAGATGAGTACCTAAAAATTAGAATATGAAAATTAAGGGAAAAAATGAATTATTTTTTACTTGGGGTAAAAATGAAGATTATAAAGGAAATAACATTAAAAACAAAATTGACCTTTTGACTATAAAGTATCCCCGACACTGAGAGGCACTCAAGGGGAATAGCAAAAGAAGAAGACTATAAAGTCAGTTTTTACATAGGCAAATCAATTGTTCACATTTTGACAGATATTGGAGAAAGGAAGAGAATATAAAATCCAAACTCATCACCTACTTAATGCTTATTAGTGATGGTCTAAACCGATATTTTTCGGTAACAGGGACGACCGATACAGGTCCAAAAAAATATCTGTTACTTTTCTTAAGGTCAGCGTCTCTTCATACTTGTACTCGTTAACCCTGTTACACTGATATTTTAGCATACCTATAACTCGCATATCTGTTACCTATTCAATATTGGCTCTAATCAATAAGTTTACATTTTCAACTACCTTTTTAATAATATATATATATATATATATATATTATATATATCCAAATATATAATAAATATATGTATGTTTTTTTGTTTGTTTTTTTTAAATCTTTTCAATTTCATTGTTTCTATAAAATTCAATTTTTTCATAAAAAGTTTTTTATTATTCTCAACCATTTTATTCACAAAATACTGGTAGTTAAATGTAGATCAATTTTTTTTTTTGTCTGAATACAGTTAATAAAACTTTAATTAAAAACATTAATGAATTATTAACAAGATAGTAAATAATTGGCAAATTATTATTTAAGATGTTAGATGTTTTATAACAACTTACATATTTTTAATTAGATTTATTACTAGCAAATATAATAATTGCTTATGTATAGATTTCATATTTGAGTGTATTTTAATGATTATTAAAATTAACAATAATAAAATAAAAAAGAATGTAAGAGTCACTTGAGGTAAGCATGATGGTATAGAAGGATCAATACAATTAGGATTGATGAATTAATTGCCACTTCTATTGAGATTATTTTATTAGAAAACTAGTTTCAAATGCTAAACATTCATCTTCACTTCTTCGAGGTAACTAAAACACTCCGTGTTTACCTCGAAGAAGTGAAGATGAATGTTTAGCATTCGAAACTAGTTTTCTAATAAAATAATCTCAATAGAAGTGGCAATTAATTCATCAATCCTAATTGTATTGATCCTTCTATACCATCATGCTTACCTCAAGTGACTCTTACATTATTTTTTATTTTATTATTGTTAATTTTAATAATCATTAAAATACACTCAAATATGAAATTTGAAAAAAAACTTCGTGTTTACCTCGAAGAAGTGAAGATGAATGTTTAGCATTCGAAACTAGTTTTCTAATAAAATAATCTCAATAGAAGTGGCAATTAATTCATCAATCCTAATTGCATGTAAGAGTGTCTAATACAATGAAGACCGGCTGACATTTTACCAGAAAATACTCATACAAGAGTGGAAATAAAAATACTGGCTTAGGTAAACGAGTATCTAGTAACAGGTAGAGATGACTAGTAAGAAATACTAGTCTAGAGTAGTATGCAAGTATTTCGTCCCTGTTACTTCTGAATATCAGTAACAGGGACGCCATTCGGTCAGCCCATATCTGTTACAAAATAACAGGTCCAGTATTTCTGAACCACCACTAATGCTTATTACAGCATAAATCGATATGAACTGTATAAAGCATAAGATTTAGGTGTGCTGGCAAAACTGGCTTGTATATCTAAATTCACCCTGGAATGTACAGATTGCCAATCAGCATTGCCTGATCCTCTAACCCTACCAATGGTGTCCAGCAAGGAGATAAATTGGCTCCTATCTAACCTGGAACTTGAATAGGCTGCCAGAGCCTCGGGAATTCAAGCAGAAGGCACAACTTTAAATAGAAGAGTCTAGATACTAGTGTGACATCATCCAGATGATGATCTGTATATCATGGGCAGATCATTTCTCGTTTTGGATGAAGTAGCCAAACAGACTGTCTTAAAGATCAATTCTTCTTAAATGAAATATAAGATGATCAGGAATAGGCCAAGCAAGGAGAGGTAGTGGAAATAGGATCCGTATAAATTAAAGAAAAAAAAAAATTACCTGATTGGGATGCCTTGTAAATGCTGCTGACAATTTTTTCCATAAAATAAGATAGAGAATTACAAAAGCCAGTCAATGCTTTTGTCATCTTCACCAAAACTTTAGCAGTAGGTTCCTGATCAGGGCAATGAAATTCCAAATATTCAGAACTCGGGTTAGACCAGCACTAACTGGTGAAACATGGATATATCCCAAGCAAATGAGAGAATTTTTTTATTTCAAAAGTGAAACATTCAACAAAGTATTTTTGGAGAAAAAATAAGAGTAAGCAAATGCCACAGTACACAGGAACTTTACTTTATTGTATAGAGAACCAAATGTTAGAAAGTTTGTCAAACTTGGAAGTTGAGGTAGGCTGAATACCTGACAAGGATGGAATAGGAGATCCACTCAACGAGAAAAAAAAAACTTCAATGGGAAAGTAAAATAAAGGGCGATGCTTGCACTCTTTTTAGAGTGCATAGCTGGAGGGCAGCAGCGCAGGACAGGAATAAATGGTGGAAGTTGAAGAAAGAGGCCTTGATACAGGGATGAGTTGTTGAGCCAGTGATAGTAATGAACTATAAATATATCAAGATTAAAATTATAAATGTTATGATGGAAATCAAGTCAACAACCTATTCCAAATGTGTTTCACTTTATCGCATGTTCTGAATGACTTAGATTTTATAATTGAGCAAAAACCAATTTTAGAAGGTCCTACACTATGATCTTAGAGAAGGACCTTTTAAAATCGGTTTTACTGTATTATAAAGTCTAAGAACATAAAAACTGACATCAGGAAAAGGCGTATGAAATTCTTTGGTCACCTAAAAAGACTACCAGGAAATAGATTGAAAAGAAAAATACTAGAATACATAGCGTCCCTAAAACAGTTGATCCCTTGGTTAACTGAAATCCTTCTAGATTTCAAGAAAGCCAACATAAAAGAAACCGACATCACAGACAGAAACATCTTCAGGCACAAAGTGGACAAATGGGGATAACACCAGATCAAGCAAAGCACAAGCAATACAGGCCAAATTGGTCAGAAGAACGAAATCAGGCATTCACAAAATGAATGCAAGAATATTGGGTAAACAAAAAGAACAAGAAAAAAAACTTATTCATCTTGCTTATCACTTTCAACTAAGAGAGAATTCGCTGAATAAAAAATAAAATAAAAGTTAAGTGATTCAGAACATGAGATAAAGTGAATAGGTTTTCCACAGTTGGAATAGGTTGTTGACTTCCAACATAGTTGATTAGAATAAGTATATTAGAGAGATCTTAAAGTGGAATATCCAGTGATGTAATAGACTGATAGAAAGTACCCAGGAATGCACTTAAATTGTGATAAAATAAAAGGTTGAAGACTGGTACTCCAATAATGGATTTATGGAGTCTAATGAATACTTCCTAATGTTGGTCACAAGAGAGAGAGAAGAGACCTCTTTGGATTTTACCAACAAATAACTTTACGCAGAAGCTTAATCATTTATAGATGCTGGAAGGGAAAAACACAGGAATTAATAGTTCATGGTGAACCACTGGCCTTTAACCATTAAATTAGATAATAACTCTTGGCAACTTTTAACAACTAGAGGTGGCCTAAGTAAACTAGGCATTTTATAAGATGCATTCACATTCACACATAAAAATCCATTTATATGAGAATAACTATATCTTACTTCAGTATTTGTATAATATGTGGCCCAAGCAGCTCTGAGCGATTGCTGGCCTCCTAAGTCCCACATAATGAAGTGAATATTTTTCCAAACAACCTCTTCGACATTTGAGCCAATGGTAGGAGAGGTGGTAACCACTTCGTTCATCAGGAACTGATAGAGGATTGTAGTTTTTCCAGCATTGTCAAGGCCTACTATCACGATTTTATGCTCTGAAATTAAAAAATATGACCAGTAACTTTTAAATACAAAGTACATCTTTAGATTACTTACTAAAAAGAGCACATTCTCATTTTCTTTTATCACAGTATGGTATAATAATATTATTTATTTATAATAATAACTGATGATTATTAGTTTCTGTTCAGTAAAAGGAAGGTTAAATATAAGTATTTAGAATATAACATGGAGCATTACACGATAGGATCAACAATAATAGCACTCACAACTCAATTTAAATTCTATTAATAAAGAATAAAGCTAATAAAATATAAACCAGTGAGTATATCCAAGAGAGAAGATATTAAAAAAAAAAATTGCTGTGTCTTTTTGAAACACAAGATTAAGATAAATAGAATTGAATAATAAAGCTAAATGGAGAAATGTCAAATGAAGGAAGAAAAAGAAACAGTTAAATCAACCTAGATTATTACACAAACTGATAACATGATTTAAAAACAAAACATTTAATAGAAGAACACCACAAAAATGTATCCAGGTTAAACAAATGAGTGAAATTTATCTTAAATTTGATACCATTAATAACACACATATTCAAATTTCAAGTCTTAGTGAAATACATTTTTATTTCTCATGGAGTTAGGTTTAAAGATGTAGTGGAGAAATAAGAAAGGGGAGGATATGTTATTTACTTATCTTGCCCAAAATCCCCCCCCCCCCCAAGCCTATAATTTAATAATTGATATAATGAAATACTCGTTTAAGAGAAAATCTCACACGAGTCCTGGCATCCTATCAATCCTGGTGAATACTTAAGACTAAATATAATACAGAATACAAGTTTACAATCATATTTGGACCCAGGAGAAATTAGATTATAAAGAATCAAAGGCCTCACTCAAAAGGGGGGCATGAATTAGTGATGAATGATCAAAACCACAAACAAGAAAAATGTAAGTCATTTCTGATACCTGTTGAAAACTATGTTGGCTAATCATGTAAAAAAAAAAAACAACTAAAAATAATGGTAGCAAAATAATGTACATGTATACATTGTACATTTATTTAAAAGGATTAATCAACAGAATATAACTTCCAGTTCTGTTCTTGACAGTGACTTGGCACTAAGCTTTACCTTATTTAGTTTTAACTTAATTACTCAATTTGCCCTGTCAATGCTATGGCCAAAACATTGGCATAATCAAATGTGTTGTTCCTTTCAATAATTCTTTTCTTTCTTTTCCTTTGAATGAAACAAGTGTTATGTTAATAAAGAAAAAGAAGTGATTTACTGAAATTAAACAGGTGTAAGAAGAGGTTTCAGCCTTCATCTTAATTCAAGATACAGCTTAATTTATTAGTAAATGTTTAAAACATCAAATATAAACGCTTTCCCATATCTTTCTGTCTATATCTTTTAAGAATACAAAGGTCAATTTTACAACAAACTTCACTACATTAACAACCTATTTACTGATACCACAGAAATTTTAACTAATATTGGATGGATCAATAACATGATAGTTTCTACAAATATTATACATTATAAATCTACAGAATTAAACATATTAAAGAATGGACGATAAGACAGATTATTTCCAAGATTTTAAAATTTTCAAGTTAGAATGGAAAAATAACAAAATAAAAACAGGCTTGATTTAATAACCTTGTTAGATAATAGTTATATAAAATTTACTTCAAGCTACTAGAACAAAACAAATGCGTCATAGTCTAATCAAAGATATAGCAAAATTAAGTATGAATAGTTAGAATAACAAATAATATAAAGGGAAGATACAAGGAGAAAAGGTGAGGACTTCCCATAAGGAACCAATGAATGCCATTAAAATGTTTATGTTTATAACCTGACAATAGCATAACACATAACATTTCAGTTCAATTAATATGACTATGGAACATTGAAAGCATTAGGGAAATATTTAAATTTTTAATTAAATCTACTCATTTAAATAGTAAATTAATTTTAACTAATCAATAACTCAAGGGTTGATTCATATAAGTAACTGAATTAAAATCAGTATTTGAGGGCAATGACATAACAGAGATAATTAAATTAAGATCAATTCTTGTTGGGAACTGAAATAAAGCTTTCCAAATGAAAAAAACAAATAAATACATAAATAAATAAAACAAAAATTGAAATACCTTCATTCCCAAATAGACTCCATAACTTTGATAACAGGAGACCCATGACTGTAATGGCATGTACTGCTTATATACCATTTGCCTGTAAATGAGAAAAAAACAGTAATAGCATTGCCACTAAAACACAACTATATTCCTTCATCTGATGACAATTAATTTCTTATAATAAATGTCTTGTATTGATAATAAGTGAAATATTTGACAGGAGACCTTTCTAAAATTTAACCTTTGAATTACCTTCAGAGATAATAAGTTTAATATATCTTTTTGAAGGCCTTGGAATTAGACCAGGCAATAATAGGTTAATAAGATCAATGAAACAAAACATAGATACTAAATAAAAACTGTTATTTATAATGTTATCAACAAAAAAAGTTAATTCCTATAATTTCAAAATTTACATAACAGCTAGAAATTGTCAGTATGGCAAGTGGGCAGGTTACCTCAAGTTGTTATTTTGTGGAAGATTAACAGATGCAATAAAATTCAGGGAAAGTAGTCTAGTTTCCCACAATAAGTGCTCTATATAGCAAGTGGGTTAAATGACTGCAACTTGTTCTGGCATGACGAAAGCTTACCTTACAAGATTGTGGCTGATGTCACATAAGTAGAAAGACTGGCATTTTCATTTTTTAAAATCAACTATGACATCGCTTTTAATCACACAGATTGGGATTAATTAAAGTATAGAGACTGAATGACGTCAGAAACAGGTGCAAAGAATAGAGACTTATATCCAGGCTTCAGATATCATCACTGGAAAACACGTACGACACTTGTTGAGCAGAAAGACGTGCTGTAGTCAATTATTAATACTGAAATCGTTGACTTAACCATCAACATCTACAAGCCAAATATAAACGTGCACTACGGCGGAAAATCAGACGTGCCTTAAGCTGAAACTAAAACGCGAAACGAAGTAGAAACCTTTCCCTGTGTAAAAGTGGATCAACAGCACCGCACTCTACTTCTACTTTCAGGCACTATTCATCACAACTGGTCCAATATTTGGATTAAACAACTGAACTGATGGCTTTGATACGTTATCTTATTTGGTAATCCTTTTTCTCGTCTTCATTCACTTTTTAAATATTTTTTTTTTAAATGTGAAAAAAAGTGTTGTATTAAAGACATAAATTTTGCCCATATAAATAATAAGATATACTACAATTAATTACCTTTATAATTACTATGAAATTATTAAAGCGTTTTCAAATTTTATCTTTCACAGTGCTCGGTAATTTTTGTTTAAAGATAAAAATCAAGCGAGCATATTACAGACATTCTTCTTTTAACTAAATTTGGCCCATATTTATAAAAATAATACTCATCAATTCAATTAAACTGTCTTATAACTACAATTCAAGACAGGAAAAGCTGAGCCAAAAACTTTTCTTCTTTTTTTTATAATTTTTTTTATATATAATAAGCAATAAACAGTTGTTTGTGTTCAGAAGTTACTTCGAAAAATAATGAATTTGAACGATTACATACTTGAGATAAACAATTTAAGTGGCAATCAATCAAAATTTTACTCAAGAATTGATCCTTCCATACCATAATGTGTACCTCAACCAAAATGTTATTGGCGTTTTGAAGTATGTTTGTTTAAAGGAGAAATATGAATGCTTCTGACCCCCAAATTTTATACTCTTTTAATAGGTTTTAATGATTCAAGCTGAAAGCTCCAAAAGAAACCATTATTTTGACCTAATTAAGCTCTAAAAAATTTACTTGGAAATAATGTTTATTCAAACTATTTGTTTTTTGTGGTTATGAAAAAACCTATATATTTTCCAATGTTATCAAAGACAACACAGTAATTAAAAAGAATGAGTAAGTTTTACTAAGTAATATATTTAAGCCCATAAAATATATGGACTGTTACTAAAAATAAAATGGACTGTAACATTTCAATTACTCCAGTCGTTTTTCATCTATCTCAGTTGAGAGGATAAAACATATAACAATGACAAAATATCGAAATATCGTCTAAACTTTAACACAGGATTAATAGTAAATTAATAAGTGTCAATGCCGACAGTACTGTCCTTATTCTTCTAACTTTTAAATTATAGATTTGAGAGAGAAATACTGAAGATTGATCGTGCAATTGATAAAGGTACTAGATCCCTCTGGCTCAAGTTCGATATCAAGCTACTTTGTAATTTTTTTCCTATCCTGTCAATGGCTAATAGCTTGGTAACCCCCGCCACATTCAGCTTTTGTTGGGTGGTTTCCTGGATCAGATAAGATATAAATATGCTCAAGTAGGTCGTATCACGTGGGATAACAGATAAACGAAGTTTTAGTGTTATGATAAAAGTTGTTAAACTGATTAATTCTGATTATTGTTAACAAAATATTTAATTGTTATCAATACGCTAAATCCACGATTGATTGATCAAGTACAACATTAACTTTAAACTATAAAACTTGACTGAGTTCGACTTTCACTGAAAAGAACCCTAGGAGGTTTGTTAATCTTTTGAGCAATTGTAACGAGCGAGTCATGCGTTGTGTCTGCGGAATAACAGTGATTAGTCCACTGTATATAACACAAAGTCACAAAACATATCAGAATTGCTGTGATCAAGTAAACTACAAATTAAACCTGGAAGATAACAGTTATGGGCATGGCCTACCTGTGTATTCTCCATCTGTACCCCTAGTCCTTAAGAATGCTAGAGGAAAACTGGTGGACGGACTTGGGATACCCGTTGACGAATAACACAATTCATGATTCATGACAGTTTTTAAGGGCGATTTTAAATTTCTTAAAAAAGTGTCTTAATTTTACATGTAAAAAAAATTACATGTCTATTTTTTTTCCATTTCACATTGTGCAACTCTGCCATAGGGCTGTGTATTTTAATTTTATGTACATGAGCCATGCTATTAGCTTATTACATGTATCCTTCGATCAGAAGTATTTCTTAAAGATTTTGAACTCTACGAAAATTTGTTAATTTAATGGAAATGAGTAAATAAATTTCATGATTGTATAAAGATATAAAATAAACGTGATATATACATAATTATTTCCCTGAGCGATGTGTAGTTAGGTATTTATAAGTGTGGAACAAATAATAATTATTTGGATCTGTCGCTAACAACACAGAGATTACATATACCATAAACTGGTTGCCTGCTCATACACGCACTCACTTCCTCATTCTATCAATCTTACTGACCAGTGAAAGAAAACTAGTTTGTCTTTGATTGTCTAAGCTATTTGGAAGAAAATTTAGCATAGATGTGAAGTTTTATATTTCGTTTGTTAACTTATTTAAAACAGATTTTTATCCATTGGCATTTTAAAAATTAATATTGAGGAACACTAATATTTTAACGAAATATTGTTTACAGTATAACTAACTTTTCGTATTTTTACGTCATTATATTCTTAATTCAGCTAGTTCACAAAATCTATTTTTTTTATAAAGTTGTAAATTTAAAAACATAGGACAAAAAACTTGAAATATAACCTTAACTTTTTGCGATTTATTTGAAATTGTTTATTTTGTATGACCTACTTTCTTAAGCCCCAGTTCAATCTTCTATGTATACAGGCAATACACGAAAAAAATAAATTTATCTTTTTATTTTTTTACAATAATAACATCCAATGTTGTTGCATCTCGTCGCTGACAGACTCGAAAAAATGAATAATAGAAAAATAAGATTATAGCATTGAAGAAAACAACGTTAATGTTCTGGGATATCTTAAATAAAATAAATTGAAAGTTAACTTTAATATTTTGATTTTTAAAAAATCTGTTTCTTCATGACTGGGGAAAACATGGAGCATGGATTTGCCTACCTATAATCTACTGTTTTTCCCAATTTACATTTTTGCATTAAAAGGTCTAATTACTTAAATTAATCATTAAATTAAATTAACAGTCAATGATTATTCGAAATAAACAAAGTTAAGAGAAAATAGGGGTTTCAAACATGATTTTTTTTATAGTTGGTCCTAGCGACAAATAATATAAAACAAAAAATATTCTCAATCAAGTCTACAATAAGGATAACGTCGGTAAATTTTCGATCCGCGTTACACCAATAGAGCTAGAGCGTCAATGAAGCCCCAGCAATTAAACAGATTAGGCATATAACTTTTTTTATTCAAACCAACATAACTTCCATAATGTAGATCATAACGATCATAAATGCAATAAAGCAAAAAATATTATCCATTAAATTTCTTATCTTACTAGGAAACTGCCGTCAAATTTTCGATCGGAGAAACACCAACAAGACTAGAGCGTGTCAAAAACTTCCCAACGATTAAACAAATTAGGCATATGTGGCTTTTTTATTCAAACCAATATAGCTCCTCAACGATAAATGTTATATAACAAAATTCAATTGAGAAATGAATGCATGGGGTATTGTGTTGTGGATTGATGATATAAATAACCTTAATAAGAGACTAAAGAGGAATACCTGCAGATTTTCAATCTTTTATAGGCCAGAAGGAATCTTGTTGTGATCATTTATTATTCTTCCAGTGGAGGAATTTAATTGTCTGCACTTTTCTTTATATCTGTGATTTCTTTGAAATTTTACCTGACTGTGACTTGAAGTTTTCATAGGCTTGATATCTCCTTATCCCCACTCATCCACATTTGAGTGAGATTTACAACTTTTATTTGTGAATCATGATTTTTGGGGCACCAATGTGAGTTTTAGGTTTATTTACTAAATCATCAAAAAGAGTTAACATTTTGTGGCGATTGAGTCATTCTAATCTGAACAATGAGAGCGATTTTATAAATCTCTTTCACACTGACTATTGGAGACCACTCAGGTCTACTAAAATTAGCAGGGAAATAGCAGAAACTTCTCTAGGGGGCAGTCATTAGGCCACTTAATTATGTTTAACTGTAGCGTCTCCAGTATTCAGCACTCATTGGGTCCAAAAATATGTATGATTGTTTGCCCATAAATATGAATGGACTATAAAATCGCCCAAAAGGATAGTGTTTTCAGATCTGCCAGGATCTGACGATTTTTGGCGGCCGAATGACATTCTTGGCCACTCTCCTTCTCAAGGTTTCGTCCTTAAGGATACTATTTTTTTTGTAATCTGCCAGGATTTAACGATTTTAGTTGTTTTTGTCTTTAAGGATACTATTTTAAGATGGTGGGAGGACATCCTTGGCCATATTTATATTAGTTTTCGTCCTTAAGAATACTATTTTGAGATCTAGCTGAAGGATGATCCACCATTGTTGTCCTTTTACTTTTTGTCCTTAAGGATACTATTTTGAGATCAGCCAGGATTTAACGATTTTTAAGTTATCAAAGGATACTCCACCATTACTGGTCTTTTAGTTTTGTCTTTCAGGATTCTATTTTGAAATAATCCAGGATTTAAATTTTTATGATGGCTTAAGGATATTCCACCATTGTTGTCCTTTTGAAAATCTGTCATTGATGCCGTTTTTGAAAATTTAGTTTGTTCTAATAATTTGGTCCTTTAGTTGATGATTCTCTCAGAAGTTGTATTGATAATCACACATTTTTACAATTTGTTAAGCCTGATAATGAAAGCTACTCCAAAAAGATTTAGTCTGTTTTGTAAAATAAATTGTAGGATATTCTTGAAATTAAACATATAATAAACATAGTATTATTCTTCTTATATCCATTGAGGATTACAATAAAGTTGATATTTTTTTTAGCTTACTATTTAACAGATCTGAAATCTATCCTTGAACTAAATTGGTATCAATTATATCTATTACACAGACATTTCTTCATTCTGTGTTTATTCAAAATGCATTTTTTTCACAAAATATTCTCTCATCTTTATGCCTTTACTAGTTGATCAGAATGAAAAGCTGCTTTATGATATTTTTCTTTCTGTTAGTATTTCCAATTCCCCTATTAGAAACTTTCTGGTATATGGTAAGAGATTGTCTACCAGTGCCTTATTGTTATAAAAATATATAATATTAATTTGAATATTTAACTCATATTCAGTATGGTTACTGAGGCTAAGAGGATTATATCAAACTATGCTGCTACTTTACATTTCCTTATAAATAAATCTAAAATACTGGAGTATATTACGCATAATTATTTGATACTACTGATATTACCTATTTATACTTTATTAATTTAGAAATTTCATATTCCATTATTCAGAATAGGTACTATTAAACTCAATTTATTGCTATTTGTTTTTATTTATTGATTCTGTACCAATTTTATTTTTTTTTATACCTTTTCAACAATCAGATGAAAATTGCCTACACATTTAAAATTATCTGGCTCATCTTTAATTTATTTCCTCAATATGACCTGTAAAATGATTCAATTCAATCCTTTGATAATAAAAATATCGCAATGAGGATCTGTTGGACATTTAATTTGTAGATCCATGGTAAAATTATTTCTGCCATGTGATATATTTAAACTTTAGTTGTATTGTTGTACTTGTATACTTTGGAATATATTATACCTAACAAATCAGGAACAATTGTGTCTGGTTCTTAGTCAACCCAATCTTAGTTCCACAGGATCAACTATATGGATGGAAATATGTCATTATGTTTTTTACTTTATGCATACCACATGTATTTTAATATAATTTGAATGATCACAAGAGCTAAATTTAATTCTGTAAGGAAGAAAAATAGTCCTGAGTTTTATAACAGAGAGATTATATTGATCTCTTACACACAGAACTACGTTTCCTCTCATAGCTTTTTAATTCTAATCGTTAAAAGATAAAGCAAGAATGTAGATTTTAAATAGAACCCAAACAGATACCAATAAACATCTAAAATTTATAGTACAAAAAGTGATATGTGGGATATAATTTTTTTTTTATAACATGAAATTTTAGGGAATACTGTTATTGTAATATATATATATATATATATATATATATATATATATATATATATATATATATATATATATATATATATATATAAATCTGTCTGTTTACCTATTCTTCATGTATGTTTTTCTGATGGGGTTTTAACATCAAATACATAAATAAATCAGTTCATTTGCTGAACTTTTTAATTGTCTCAGTCTTATTGTTTCACTAAATAACAATGTATAAAAAGAAATATAGTTAATTGAAGTATTGATTCATAATAAAATTTTTAAAAATAGGGTATTTAACAAACACTATTTATGAAAACACTTTTATTTATACATATATAATTATTTACACAATTTATTTCTGGGTAACAGAAATTCAACATGATATTAAACATTTTGATTTTTAATGGTTTGAAAAAGAAGTCTAATAGCTTTATTCAGTAGTAATATCTGATTCATGTCCATATTGATAAAAGAACATTGTGGTTTTAAAATTAACTAATTGTGCAGTTCAGTATTTTCTTTTTACTAATATTCAGAATTGTAAAAATGTAGTTTACACTTCTTTTGCAGTTATTGGCATACATGTACAGAAAAGTCATTCAGTTCTCTAATAGAAAACTAACTTTAAAAAATGAAATAATTTGTCATTTATGATTAGTGATGTTTTTAGAAAATTATACTGTTATTGTTCTATAACTTCTATGATCATATTGATCGGTACTAAAAAATAAAAGGAAGTTTTAGTTTTTATTCTTTTATAACTAAAATGATCACAGAAAATATCAATAATTTTACAATTACATGAACTGTGTTGCATACATTTTATGTTCAACTGCCTATTAAAATAAAATAAACTTGGATACATTGGGTTCAGATACACAAATATTTACAAAATTTATTTTAAAAGAATAAAAGATATAGCGGCAGTTATGTTGAGTAGATATTGGGTTCTGACTGTTTATTTTGTATAAATTTGGAATCAAAATTTTACAAAGTAAATGCATTTAGTGACTCTAAAGAAAACCCCATGATTCCAATAAGGCAATGGATGATAGATGGCCTTTAAATTATATCTCATGTGTTAGAGTTTGTGGCTCCTCCAGAAGGAGCGTAGAAGAGAGTGTCTTAGAAGCGTCTACCTCTTCCACCAAAGGCCCTGGATCGTGGAGCTGCCTGTTCCTCAACTGGCTGTTCAGTGGTCGATGAATCTCTTTGTGATCCACCTCTGGAAAATTTGCCTTTAGATTTTCGACTTTGGCGAGTAGATTCAGTTGAAGTAGTAGTAGTGGTAGTACTGGATACTGAGTTATAACTTGAACCTCCAGTTTGAGCTTGTGCTCTTCTTCTTTTAAGGGCTTCAATTAAATCTGCATTGCTTCTGAATGGTCGAAGAACCCCTCCTGCAAAAATAATGAGAGATATTGTTAAATAGTTAATTTTAATAAGATCTACTCATGTTATTTTGTTCTTTCAGTAAATATGTAGTGAACTATTATTATAGCTATAAATATAGAATGATATATTTAATTCAATATTTTAGAGTACATTAACACCTTTGTTTCATACAGTTATATATATATATATTTTAATGAGTACAACTTTTATCTTTTACAGATTTTCTACTATATTCTAATAATTATTTTAATTCTGATATTAACTGCTTATAATATGCAGGTAAATTATAAACAAATTAAATCAACCAAAAAAAAAAAAAAAAAAATGAACTTTTCAGAAATAAAACCTTAGTAAACGACTTCCTATCAAAAATATTTTTTTTAGATTTTTAAGTTAGATTATCAATTTAGAATGTGAATTACAGAACCTGTAATTTAATGTTTTTTTGTTTTTTTTTGTTTTGAATTCTTATGTATCTATGTTCTAAATTTTGCTTTTAGAACAAATTTGAATTTATGAGCCTGTATAAGAAGAGTAAAAATATTTAGTCTGTAAATTTAGAGTTGAAAAATAAGTAGGTTTATTTATCAATTTGTAAATTTACCTCTCAATCCCATTTTCTTTGGTGCCTCAGTTGTTGTGGTGGTAGGTTCCTCTTCTTCAACCAATTCTTCTTCATATTCTTCTCCTTCTGGTTCTAGTGGAGGTGCCTCAGTTGTGCTAGTTTTTTGTAACTGAAAATCAGTTATTGAGTGAGAACAAAATTGTACTTTCAAAAAACTAATATTTATTGTAAACTGACAAAATTTACTCTATTGAAATATTAAAAGTGATATTACAGGCATTTATTGATCTTGTGAGCACTATTTTTTAAATATATATAAAAAAACAAAACAAAAAACAATCATTCACTTTGAAACTTGATTATTAAAATTTATTTGGGAAAATGAAATAAAACAATTATCAAAATTAAACTTTATACGATAGTGTTTACACAGCCCGTTTATAGAAAGAAGGTGTAGGCTGATTTAAATTGAAAAAGTTCTTGACAATGTTTGACATTTCGTCATGAAAAGAATAAATTTATATATATATTTGGTACATTGTTATAGTTTATACTCACAGCTTGTGTTTTAACTGCTCTGGATGGAACTATTGGGCCCCTGGGGTTTCTAGCTCTTATGGGTAGCCTTTCTTCTTCATAATCTTGACCACTGCAAAGCCCGCTCAGAAGAAATACAGCCAACCTGAAATATATTTTTTTCTTTGTTAAGTCAATCATAATTAACAATTATCACATCTTTATTGTTTTGTTTATTTGCAAGACATTAATTGCACACCTTGTTTATATTTCTTTCAATATAAGATGAATAAAAAAATGAAATAAATACAAGCAGAATTTTTTAAACAGATGAAAACTTATTCTCAACAATTTAAAAGATTAGTTTCCTAAATTGTTCCATAACTACATGATCCATCATAAAAGAGTTGTATCCATTATTTTTTAAATATTCTTTTCCTCTCACACCAGTCTGGATTTTCTCCATTAGTGTATTTGTCAAACTAGTATTTTTACTATCTTGGAAACCAATATGTGATTGCATTAGAATCAAGATCTATAACCTTCACATTTCCATAACTGGTTTAGCTTAAGAGGAAACATATATGAAACTTGGTTCTTTTTCACATAAACTTGGTTATTAGGTTTCAAATGTTTGAGAAGAATGGTGGTGGCTTGATAATGATGATTCAAAAGCATATTTTAGGAAATTTGAATAAGATAACCTCATAATTAGTGGTAATTCCTTCAATTTGTCTAATGATTAAATACTTATAATCAGATTTCTAATACCTCTTCCCCTGCGAACTATTGTAAATCACAGGCATTGATGACCCTAGGGTTTTATGCCTATAAACCCCAACAAACAAACATTGTAAATCATCGCAATCTTCTTTTCAAAAATACGGAATGCGTCTATTGCATCTTAGTCTTGGTGGGTGTTAGATCATTGAACCATCTAGGGTGAAAGGCAATTCGTGCCAGTAAGTAGGAAGTCTGCAGGATCTTCATTCTTAAATAGAATCCTAGACAATTCTGAGTTTAAGAAATTATTAGATTAGTTTTCGAAGGAAATAAAATAAAGATCTGGCCAATTGAGAGGAAAATGAGTTTTTCGAAACTTTTATGAATTCAAAAAATTACATTTGTAGCCTCAAAAGTAGCATATTTTGACTAAAGTGATCTGAACAAACCCGTAATTGCGAAAAATAGTTAATTTATATATAAGCAAAAACCTGGTAAACATTCGAGACTTTTCGTGTTTTTCGTTATAAATTCGATCTCTTACAAGGTAGCAAACTTAGCAAGCTTTTTTTTTAATTAGAAAAAATGTATAATTCAAAAACAATTTCAATTTTTGTCTCAAATGACATTTTTTAAATTTTCATAAATATCAACGATAAGTATTTAGAGAACCACATCGAGATAGGCGTTTATAACTGGAGTAGTTGTACGCCATAAAACTAAAACTAAACAAACCACATCGAGATACTCTATCTATTAGAAAATGCCGCCGTTGTGAATTTATGGAAATAGATCGTTACCAAACATTTATTGTGCTTTATAAACTTAACTGTAAATAGTTTAATATTCATATATTTTGGTTCATAATTGAATATATAGTTTCTGTAACATGAAAATTTGAAAAACAAAACAAAACGAAAACGTGAGGGAAAAAAATTACTGCTCACTCAGTATTATAAAGGAGCAGTGCTTTCTCAATAATCAAAATAAATGTATTTAAAAGCGTAATATTGGTAAATTAGGCAATGATTATAGATCTGGACCACGAAGGAGAATTATTGAATGAAATTTGTGGAAACAGAATAGCACTAATGTCGATGAACGAGGGAAGTGAAATATTCAGGATGAAAGGGAGAATATTCGGAAGGGGGTAAAAAGGTATTAATTGAAAACGAATTGATAAAAAACAATGGATATTCTTAATGACGATATTCATTATTATAAAGAAAAATGGATGACAAAACAAAACAATGAAAAAAACAACTTGGAAGAGTGAGATAAAAACATACCTTCGAAACACTAAACCTACCATGACGGGTCAAATTACCCTTTTCGGACTTTTTGACAGAAGTTCTTGGAAACGGCATTCATCACTTTGCTTTTTTACTTTACTATTTTCAATTAAAAATTTTATCAAAAGTGTTTTTTCAATATCCACTCCTCTCTTATTATTGTTTTTACCGATAAATGTTAGTAGAAATATGTCCGCATGAAATGTCGGAAGGTTCAGTGTGAATTGATTTGAATATTTAAAAAGAATACCGCAGGGAATATTACCAAATGTATCAATGAGCGATTGAACCAAGATGAGCTGTCAGTAGACCAACAAAGACATGAGATGGAGAAATTAAAAAAATATGATATAGGGTGTGGAAGAATGAATATTAGATAAGAATTAAAAGAGAAGATCGCTGTTGTGGGAACCTATTTTGTGGAAAATTCCTTTAAAAAAAAAAATTATATAGAACTCTAATGGTTTTACGGATCAATAAGGTGACGTAATTTTCAATAATGAAGCATCATGTTAGTCCTTGTCATTCGGACTGTAACTGTTTATTTTAAGAAAGTAGTTTGTTGAAGCTGTTTACAGCGTTTAATGTATATCATATTGAATTCTGTGCCGATTGGATGTTAAATAACTTAGACTATGACTAGGAAGGAGGCACTGTCAGTAAGGGGAAGTGGTGGCGATAAGTTTGGAGCCGCTGGCCCAAGGGCGGCCAGTCCTTGTAGAAAGCTCGCTGTGACCGACTGACCATTGTCAACCTGCTGGCAAGGACGGCCCCACCCTCTTCGCCCCTACTTCAATCATCTTTACAGCTCCTTGGGATGAATTTTCTGGGGTTATTTCAATCTAAACTGCCGGCGGGATTACTATAATGACTATTTGCGAATGGTTCATAGCCCTCAGAGACATTCATAGTTGAATTTCAAGATGCAATAATTTTACAATTATTTGTGAGGGATCAATTTCGAACGGAAAACGTGTTTTTTTTTATTTATTACTGGTTTTATTGCAAAAAAAGAATCTCTTCACAGTTTAAGTGTGTGATGGATAAACATTATTTTGTATATTTGTAGTAGATACGTTACCAAACTGCACAATAAGCATCCATAGGGGAATAGTTCGCTGAATAAACTTAACAGTCATTGCTGTTAAGTTGCAAGATCACCCAAATAAAGCCAATAGTAAAATATTCTATCTAATATTATTTTAAATGTACAATTGCCAGGTGTACTACAAAAAAAAAAACCCAAAAAACTTAAGAGTCATAACTAACGCCCTTTCCTAGCAACGTCATTACCACTTATGCTGATCACTTTTGTGTTATCAGTAAGCAATGATCCCTTCATTGCCTCCCAAACACTCCAATCCCATTTCCTAAGCCTTCTAGAATGGTGTAAAAAATGGAGAATCAAAATAAATCAAATCAAATCTCACAAAATAACCCTTACCCTTTGTTGTAAACCTACGACATCCTGCCCTACAGTATCTTTTAATGATATTCCGTTAACCCCTGTAGAAAAGATCCGATACCTAGGACTGGTATCTGGACAAACCTCTTACTTGGAACCCACATAAAAGACTAAAACGATAAGAAACTGCACGTCGTTTTCGACTCCTTCCACATTTACTTACAAATGTTCTAACCTCCCAATTGTTTACAAAAGACTCATTTTCATAACAGTAATTAGTTCTACTTGGACGTATGGATTTGAGCATTGGGACTCCACTAAACCATCCAATTCATCTCTTATCCAATCCTAACAATCCAAAATCCTTAGAAAAATCCTCAATGCTCCCTTACTTTGTCATGAACTAAGTTATCTATATATATATATATATATATATATATATATATATATATATATATATATATATATATATATTGTATACTATATTGTATACAGTTGTTAATTTCAATAAATACCTATAAAAAATAAAACAACTTTTAAATTATTATTTTTTTTTTTTTCCACCGAATAGATCGGTTATCTAGAACTCCAACTGGACAAACGTTTAATTAGGAATCCACGTACAATTATAAATTTCAATAAATGGATAAAGAAAAAAAAAAAGGTAATTCATTTTTACTATTATTATTTCTTTATTTTTAAATTTATTTATTGAGCTTTATATAATTTATAGTTTATCCTGTATATATTATATAGTTGTTTATATTATTTATATATTTTATATTTCTTTTTCATTTATTTCTCAGTGTATATATTTAGTGAATGAAATCATTAAGCCATCCATATTACGTATTGCTCTCATTCGAAGCAGATCTACTTACTCAATAAAAGTTTTTTTTTTTTTCTCGCGAACAGGCCAGCTATGGACCACGCAAATATCATTTGTCCCTGACTCCTTTCCTCCTTCTCCATACTTCCTTCATTCTCTCCGAGTGAAGTGCCCTCCTCTCTTCAGTCCATTTTCCTCCGGTATGCTTTTTCTTATCACTAAGGACCTTCAAACTATCAATTTGCCTTCTGAATTTTTCTCTGTCCATGCAATCTCTATTGCTAATTTTAAGTTCCTAGAGTTCTTCTTTTATTTGTTTAGCATAACCTCCCAGGCTTTTCATTTTGATTATTTTCTCAAATATTTGCTTATTGAGCCTTGAGTGATCCATTCTTATCATATGGCCATAGAATTTCAGCCTTCTTTTCCGTATTGCGGTTTCCAGGTTTTCCACTTTCCCATATATTTCCTGATTTGATCTTAGGCGGTACCATTGTTCAGTAACTTTGGGTCCGTGGATTCTCCTCAATATTTTCCTTTCCATTTTCAGGAGTTTTTCCAGATTGGGGATACTGGCTGTTTCTATTCCATACAGAATAACCGGTTTCACTACGGAGTTGTAATGCTTGATTTTGGCGTTGATGGACAGATTTTTCTTATTGTAAACGTTTTTTGTGGCAAAATTCAATCTATCTAGTTTTTCTTATCTTGATTTGATTGCTGGTTTATCTCCTCCATTATAACTCACAATCTCTCCCAAATACTTAAACTGGTTCACCACCCTTAGGGCCGAATTCATAGACTGCACTTAGAGTAAGGGATAAGTAATACTCACTTAAGTAGGATTTTACACTTGAGGAAAAAAATTTTAAAAACGGTATTCATAGACGGCCACTTAAGTGAGTAAAGAATCGGACTGATAAGAACGAGTAGCGCATGCGCAGTAATGCTATTAGTGTAAGGTTTCGTGTCGGTTTCCAACCTGAGTTGTTGACATTGTTTGAGCTACCTATTATAATGGAAGAAAGGAGAAAGAAAATAACATTTAGTAGTGAGGAGGAGAAATTCTTTTAAAAGAATGCGTGTTAGCATCAAAAACTCTTATGGCCTCTAAACGGACAGATAAGGTTTCAAATGCGGAGAAATCCCAAGCTTGGGAAGAAGTTGCTAGGAATTTTAATTCCCAAGGAAGAAACGTTCCAGTAAGTACACTATTCTTTATTTAACAAAAGTGTAGTATAAATTAATCAACATAAATGATATTAAACAAGGTCAATAAAACTGATTTACACATTGTATTTTATATTACTTAAGGAGATATAAGGAATATTAATCAGCAATATTATCTCCCATTTTAATTTTATTTAAACAATTATGATATAATTCTTTATTTGGTCTACGTTTCATGGTCTTTACCACATTTTTAGCTCTTAACATAGTTGGATAATACAAGAAAATTAGCTATTACTTAGAATGGGAGATAATATTGCTGATTAATATTCCTTATATACTGATTTACATAGTTCTCAACTAGACTGGTGTTCAAGCCAAATTACAGTATGTTAGGCTCTAATTTCTGTGTTATATTTATAGAGAACTGTAAACCAACTTAAGAAGCTGTGGGAGAATATAAAATTCCGCCAAAAGGCGGAATTGGCTGAAGAGAGGAGGAAACTGATAAGGACAGGAGGTGGTCCTTTCATACCTTCCTCTTATGAAGAGGATCCAGAACTGGAGGCAATGGGAGGGGTGGATATCAAAATTAAAGATGCTTTGGACAATGAATCTGTGGTAATAGGGAGGTATAACATCACCATACCAGGTGTAATATAGAACGATGGTTTGTTAACATTCATAAGAAAAGATACGGCTTATTGTGAATTGTGCGAGGTTAAGGCTGATCTGAACATATAATAATGCCGTGATAAAATATTCTGCCGAACGATATTATTAGATTTTCATTAATTAAGATTTTAAAAAACATTATTTTGAATAAATATTATTTTAAAGTTGCCCAAAGGCGTCTAGCTAAAGCCTAAAAAATATAATAACCAAAAAATATCATTTAATTCACTTGAGGGCACAACAATGTCCACTTAAGTTTAGTTAAAGTTAAGTGGTAAATTTCACTTACTTAAGTGTTGAGTTAGGTTTATGAATACCAAATAATGATAAAAAAAAACACTCAAGTGGAAATTCTTGAGTGAAACTTCAAAGTTGAGTTAAGTTTTGTTTCTGGAATGGTTAAGTAGAATCATATCTGAGTAGAGTGAAAAATTTCACTTGAGTGCAGTCTATGAATTCGGCCCTTATTCTCCCATACTTAGTTTCTATCATCTTTGGGTGTATCTTGTTGCTAGTCATAATTTCAGTCTTTGCAAAAGAGATCTTCAAACCGCCCTTTTCAGCCGTTTCCTTAAGCTCATTGATTTGACTAATCGCCTCTTGTTCGCTTTCTGCCAGAAGAGCCAAGTCATCCGCATAGGCCAAACATTTGATCTTGATGCCTTTATTTCGAGTCCCTATAACAGCACTTGAGGCATTTTTCTCCCAAAATGTTTTCATAATTTTGTCTAGGACCACATTAAAGAGTGTTCTATAAAAGTTATTAAAATAATTATTATTAAAATAAAAGTTTTTATTAATTAAATAATGAAAAATTGAGGATCACGGAAAAGAACGATCCAAATAACATTTCCCAAAAACCCAGGAATTTAAGAAACGGCGTTCGGTAAGTAATTGTCGAGATTGATATCCTGTATATTCAGCGATTAGTTATATCCGAACTATATTCTTTATAGCTTGAATGTTATTGTGTATTCATTTTTTCATTTATTTCTATTTTAAATTTTCTGGTCGCACATAAATTTCAATTCTGCGAAAACGGACTATGGTTATTCATTCTCGGGACCCTTCAAATCCTCTCGTTAAAGGGGATTTGTTCTATTTCTATTTACTATTTATTTTCATTCTCACAATCTTTTGATAAGTGTGGAGATTTAATCGAAGTACCTTATAATTTTCAGAAGTGCCTTGTTTCCAGCTCAGAGCTCACTCATTCCTAACCATCTTAGTTTTCTTCTTGATCGAACTAACCTTTTGTTGATTTAATTATTTTTCTTGGAAATCGACATTTTACGCGTCCAAGCCATTTCAACTAACTTAGCGTTACTTTAGGAAGTATTTCTAGCCTAGGACTTGGCGCATAACAGTATCTGTCACTCCGTCCCATATAGTCAAATCTGCAACTACTTACAAGCAACAAATTTTTTGGGATTATATTTTGCTTCGAACCTTTTTTGTTAAAGTGTAAGATTCGGCCTTGTATATGAGTATGGAATAATATGTTGTATTAAAATTTATTTTTCTTCGTTGAAAAGTATTTAAATATGTATTACGTAAATAAATGGGATTCTATAAAAATGTCCCAATACCGGGAATTCACAATACGTTTTGGCATGTATGGTGCACCATTATTCTCTCATTTAAATAAGTCAATCATGAGAAAGCTACAGTAACTTCAAAATAATCAAGACTACACGAAGTACCTCTTACCGAAAACAAATTTTGACAGATTTGCTCCGGTTACTGAAGTTATTTCTGACAAAGATTTTTAGAAAAAACAATTATATAATTTTACGACTCCGCAAATAGTTTTCTTTATCCTCTCTTCAATAGAATGTTAAAAGGAATACTTCTCTGCTCTAGAGATTTTCAAAGTAATATCTGAATATTAACCTTGATGTAATTGTTCAGAATCAAAAGGTAACAGCTAGTAGGGGCTTTATAGAATATTTTGATTACCTTGGTGCTTAATTTTACGTAAAGGAATATATTTAGTAAAAATTTATATTAAAAGTTTATATTTATTATTAGTATTATTTGCTCTGTTTTACTCATTACACTATTACACATATCCGTGTGGAAATGATTTCCGTATCACTTTTCCTCATCTAAATCTGAATATTAATTCTCGAGATACGATACCTGTTACAGCAACTATGTGATGATTATCAACCAAGAATGATAGTGCAATGTTAATTAGCTTTGACCTAGACTTTCACTGTCTCTTAAAATTAATCATGTTATTTTTAATCGTCTCTCCTTGAAAACAAAAACAATAGCCCTCCCCCCTCCAAGAACTACCACCCCTTCGAACTGAATAAGCTGGGTTTAAATAATTGAACTTGATATTTTGAACTATAATATAAGAAAGAGCAAATGGAGCAATTGATGAATTGTCGCTGACATTGAAGAAAATACAAATAAAAATTCGAAACTTTATCAGGTATGTCTTATTGATATTTTTTATACACAGGATTATAATAATGAGTATAACTAATAACCTAATGGCATCAAAATATAACCGATTTAACATTAGAATTTTATTTATTTGATCAGGTAAATTATATGTGAATTTTTCAGAAAAGGTTATAGTTTAGAGGACAAGAACTGGACCTTGAATACAATACTTATAATTGCGTTCTTAATTCTGATGTCAATCCACAAAAATCCAAGAAGTAAATCAGGTCAGGGATATCATCTTGATTAAAGAGTATTCTTTCTTGTAAATTTATGCTAATCAATACGGTTCGATACAATTTAGTAATGCCCTAGATGAGAAATCTACATTGCCACCTAACATAATAAACAATGCTTACGCTATATTTTTTTCTTATTGGGTCTAATACAGGAGGCCCTGACTTAAAGTACTCAGTGCAACAGATGATTATAGTGATGAAAGTTTAATCTTCAAAAACCTGTATAATATGAAAGACTCGTATTTTGTATTATTTTACGGATGCAGCATGTGGTTGGTTAATTTAAGGGAAGAAAATTTCGGGAACGATTAAAAAAAAAAAGTCGGAAAAGACTATGCGGGAATCATATAATATCCATAAAATATAATTAAGTAATTAGTTTTCCCATTTAACTTGCTATAAAATAAAGGGTAAAAATATATCGGACATATATTTCAAAAATGGCACATCTCAAAAATCTGTAATTTTGAGTTATCATGGTAAAGTTCAATAGACTTTATCGTCTTTATTAAATGTAAAAAAAATATCGAATTAAATTCAAATGCCACCCCATAAATCTTGCGTTTGGGATTTAAAAACAATTTTGGTACACTTTCGGTATTTCAACGACTGATAATTTTACATTTATTTAATGCAGAGTTTTGAGTTGTGTCACTTTAGAAATACACGTGGGATATGTCTTTTGGCTGGGATTCTACAGTTTTTTTTGTAACTTTTTTTCACCCTCAAAAATGTAACAGTTTGACACGATTTAGCTCTGTTGGTGTTGCTCGGATCGAAAATTTGATCCATGTTTACTTACCAGGAATTTAATGGAAAATATTTTTTCCTTCCGTTTAGAAGCTATATTTGTTTGAATGAAAAAAAAGTCACGTTTGAAACCCCTGTTATCCCTTAACTTTGTTTGTTAAGAATTATCATTAATTGTTAATTTAATTTATTATTTTACATCTTTTTAATGCAGAGTTTTGAAGTGTATCACTTTTGAAATACATGTGTGATGTGATATCATGCTACCTGATGAAGAAAGTAATATTATGAAAAATGAAAAATTTAATTGAACTTCTTCCTAATATATCTGTTTTATTTTTTTAATTTAACTACCAAACAGATTGAAGGAATTAATATATAGAAATTAAATGGTGAAGATATTAGATTATCTTAAAAGTAGTGATAAATTTTGAATCGGTATAACATCCTATAATGGGAATGACTTTTACAAGTATGTATGGAAGTCCTTAGTTAGTCACTGTATGCCAAAAGAAAAAAAAAATTAACCAGTGAGTGTTCTTAAAATAAAGAACTATGAGTATGGAATCATATGAAATTGCTTCTTTGAGTTTATTTTTCGTGAAGCTGTTGAAATTTTTGTGATATATTCCTGTTTTGATTACAAAACGCTTTTGGATGAGTCATTTGGTGGCATCATAACTCGTTGAACTATGGTCCCAGCTTTCACCCCTCACAAACACATCTTCCTTGCACTTTCATTTTCAGCTATTTCTAAGTTTTTCACTGTTATCCATTTAGGGAAGGAAAAACTCCGACCCTCCCTAACGGAAACCCCTAAGAAGACATTTTGGGAAACTCACGTATCAATCAATAGCCGCTTTTTGTAATGAAAATTTTTTTTTTAACATTTCAGTTTGTCTTTCTCGATGAATATTTTTCAGGTTCTCTTATCAACGTTCTAATTCAGACAAATTTTAAATTAAGTTTCTCGAATCATATCAGTTTTCATTATATTTTTTCTGCTTATGAGTCAACTCTTGAATTGAGCGTCCATTTGTAGCATTGTCAGGTTTTCGACATGAACACAAATAGTACGGTGAAAAGCGATTTTATAAGATTTATTGTGGGTTTAGACGAACTTTCCACAAGTTTAACTAACTATATTTTTATGTATGTAGTGTTGTAATGTTCGTGAAGCATTCATAGGTTTAGTTATGTCTCTGGAATGGGTCAAGCTGCCGTCAGAGTGTCACTAATACGAATAAGGCAAAGAAACCTGAGCGTATTATTGTGAAACAATAATTATTTTTTCACGCTTTGAAATTATTCATAATGTTTTAGAGTTAGACTAACACGTCCGATAGAAGTAATATATTATGAAAGAAATATCTAATAATTTGTATGTTAATTGGAGAGAGTGATTAACCCTCAGTTCCGCACCCTATCCAATATCTGTAACATAAATACATCGATTGGATGATAATTCGCTCTTATGGCCTCATATATAAATGCCTGATATGAATTATGAAAACAGACTTGGTGTTGCTAGCTTACGATTTGCCGGGCAGTGGGATGTAGTTAAGAGTATCATTGAAGATTTTAAGGGGGTACAATCCATTTTAACCAATCTAACTATCGTTTACTTTGATTGTTGAATTAGATCAGTCATTGTCCGGTCGACTTTATGAAATTATAGTTTTGTATCTTCGAGAAACCATTGGGTCGTTTGTGATAAAATGACCGTTTTAAATTCAGGAAGACAAAGTGTGACTAGTGGACTTCAATTGCTAGCAAAATTTATGTTTATATAGTATTATGAGCCGTTTTATTAAAATTAATCCCCATTTTTTGACATGGATATGTCTATTAGCTGGGGCTATTAGCTTTTTTCACTCTCAAAAATGTAACATTTTGACGCCCTCACTTTTTTTTTTTTTTTTTTTTGGCTTTAAAGACTCGCTAACACAAGTCCTATATTGCCAATATAGCACTATCTAATTTTATTTAATTTTGTGCCCAGTTGAATTTTCTTTTTCTTTCTCTATCATATGAGAGCTTTGGTTTCAGACAGAAATTTAATTAAATCTTGGGCCTTTACTTTCGTCAAAGTTCTTAAGAATTCAGAGACGTCTTGAACAGTGAGTGTACCCATCGTTCTTATCCTCTCATTCGCAAACTTTTTGCACTTAAACACGATGTGTCTTGGATCTTGCAGACATTGGCATTTAGAACACATGCCACTTTGAGTTAGGGCCATTAAATTGAGGAATTTCTTGGTTCTGCCATGGTTGATCTTCAGTCTAATAAGTTTTACTAAACTTGGGCGTTCGAGATTTAGCCTTTGAGTTACAAACCATGGAGTCAATGCTACCTTTTCTTGTACTGCGTAGTGGTACGCTCTCACTTTGTTGGTGTTGTTCGCATATAAAATTTGACGATAGTTATCTTGTCAGAAATTAAATGGAGAATATTTTTTATAAAATAAGATTTGTCGCTGGGATCTGTCATTTAGGAGCTATATTAGTTTGAATGAAATACCAGCGTTCGGAGAAGGGTGATGTGACAAACGGACCAAAACCATTCTTTTATTAAAAAAAAAAAAATATTTATTTCAGTTTGGCGATCAATGGTAGGAGTAATTCATTTCTTCTTTTTTTCCCAAAGTTGAAATCATCACATCTACATAATACTTCAGTGACATTGACATAATACATAAAAAAACAAACCATCTGCATTGGTTAATCAGAGCTATATTCTTTCACGGCAGCGCCAGACTTCATAATTCAAGGTTGACGGTGTAGAAATAACATAGTGGGCAAAAGGTAACTGCTCTACCTTCAGCATTAAGTTTGAAATGTAGGATAACATCTGTAGCACATCCTTCCTTTATAAAAAAGGGAAACATTCAATAGAATGGAGAAAAAAAAAACTGTAAGATTCTAGTCACACCACCTCCTTGTGTAACATTATTGACGTCCTGTGCAATTAGTGAAATCAAGACAGGCCATTAATGGACTGAAATGGTTAGGGGGTCGTTTTTTTAACGGTCGCTGCATCTTCATCTGTCGGTCACACCTTACGAGTTCTTCTCCTTCAATATTGAGAACATTTTGCTATATGCTTTTGGGTTTTTTGTTTAAGTATTCGAGTAATAAGAGTATTATTAATAATCAGAGTGGAATAATCCGCACTGCTTCCGTGCTATATGTATAGAATGATTCTATATTTATAGTATACATGCTACTGTATTTATAGAATGATAAATTATTTATTATATAAGCCATGCTCCTTAGCCCTAAGAGTAAGAAAAGTAGTCCGCAGGAGCTTGATGACATCGATTCAGCGTGTTAAGGTTATGTTAGATAATTTAGTAGACTCATGGAGGTTTTACATTTATAGAATGTAAAGTATTAGGTCTCTAACCTATTACTTGGCATTAGGAACTACGTTTGAAAAGGCCAGAAAACTATGACGGTGCCACGCGCAATTTTATAATAACCTGCTGTACAGGTAAAGTATTTGAATATTGAGTGGTGTTTGTCAAAGGTTCTCATGTAGTGATAGTTTCACGAATTTTCTATACAAGCTACGTAGAGTGGTCTTAGTGTAATAATTAATGTATTTATATTCAATGTTTCGGTTGTGAGATCTAACTGTTTGCTGCTAAAAGCAATAGCTGTCCGTTTTTACTGGTTATTATGGCTGTGCAATGTATTTTAAAGGAGAAATTATATATTTCTTAGCGATTAAGATAAAACTAATTCTGCTGATAAATCATTTTAAATGGGCCAATTTGGGTCCTATCAAACCATTGGAACTGTGGTTGGAGTTTCAAACCACTATCTCTGTATTTCAAACTGATATTTACTAAATCGTTTCTCCTATTTTGTTTTTGTAAATCGTTATTGCATCGTTATCGTTCGGATTCGAGATTATCTAATGGCGGAGTTGGGATTAGAGTTTCGTACCCTTGAGCGCCTCAAACAAAGACTACCTTTTCTTAAAGCTCTTGAAGAGTAGAGCTGGTAGAAAGCTGTCTGCGATGACAGCTCATGGTACCCATCCATCAGCAGACTTTCGGTAGCCCCGGATAAAGAAGAGTTTGGTGGCGCCTGTTGGTACCGAATGTGGGCCGCCACTCAAACCGGTTAGAAAGTGATATTTCAAGGGCTCCAAGGTCGCAGCCTCCCTACTCTCAAATTCCACTTATGTAAAGAGTAGCTCCATCAGCGAGAAAGTTATCTCAGGGGGCGTTATGCCTCCATGGTAATCTATGCTAATCTTTTCAGCTGATAGTCTAAGGTTTTATCTTCCAAAAAAACTTTATATTATGCTTTCGGAAGGCGGAAACTAGTGCATTAACAGTCTTCCAGGAATATAAGGTTTAGTTTCACCGAAGTAACAATCATGATCCTTTGATATCTATTTTTTCTTTTAATCGTCTGCTACGTATTGTTCAACTAGTAACACTTTATCTTACTCTTTCAGGTTTTAGGTAATATTGACACCCCATTCTTTACTAAATGCATCTTCATTGATGAAGAATGGGATAAATTCACTTTTTTGCGATTGATTGTTTATATGCTAGACGGGACCTGTTGACACCAATACATTCATGAAGGAGCTGTAGTAAGAATAACATATAACAGAAAGTTGAAACGGATTAAAAAAATGTATGGTTGTCATTTAAAATTTCGTAAAAAAAGGGAGTAGGAATACAGTTTATCAGACTTATGAAGCTAAGCTGAAAAACAAACACGGAAACCTTTACATTCTTTGATTGGCACCTGATTGGCTTGACAGCCGATGACAGCTACCTCTAGTCACGCTTTTCGCAATGACAACTCTGCTGATGAAAGCTTTTGGTCTTGAATGGTTTACTGAAAAAATGACTATGCAAGCCAAAAAATATTCTTAGAGAAATGAGACTGCGTCAGATAGGATGTGTATTTCAGTGACAAATTATGAGTTTAACTTAGGCTTTCCAGTAGAAGAAGCACCCTTAAGCAGCAGTCCCCTTTAAGTCCGGAAAAATGTCTGCAATATTTCGTTTTTTTTCGATCTTAATGTGGATTCGACGTTGTGAGAATTGGTTCAAAAAGTTCCAAAATTCCTCATTATTCACTCAATCACGTATATAGAAGTAAGAGCCTCTAACATTTTAATATGCTTTAATTTGATTTCTATAATAATTCTACTCTTATGTTTTAGATTAATATTTCGATTATAGTACCGATAGCAATGGATAAAGAAGGCGTGCCAGGTGTACTTTGGATGCCCAGTAAGTGACAGATATTGATACCGGGTAATTCTTGCTAATAATAAAACTCAGAAAATAAACAAGTAAACAGGAAGTAGCATTTACATTGTATTTAACACCTAATATATGCAGTTAGTAATAATTCAGGCAAAGAGCGAAGATTTTCTTAATGATTTTTTTTTTCATATTTCTGGTTTTAATCTATTTCTTTTGGAATTGCAATGTTAATAAAACCTTTGACTTAACATTGCACATGAGGGATTGTATATTGAGGTTCTTAAATACAAAAAAAAAAAATAATAATAATCCAATAAATAAAAAAATAATATACATATATATTTGAATAGCAGCTTTGAATAAAAAAATTATCAACTTTCTCATATTAATGTCAATCGTCTGTCAGATTAATCACGTAAAAAAGAAACAACAGAATAATCTGAATGTATTGATTGATTCGTTTTAATATATTTTTTTTGCTTTTTATTTCTATATTCGATTATGTTTTTGAAATAAATATTCAGCTGAAATGTTCAGTTTATTTTTGAGCACATCATATCGAATAAACTATACTGACAGTACTGACCTGAATTTGTGTTTTTGTTATCATCAATTTTATTTATATTACAAGTTGTTGGATAAAGCCAGAGTTTAATCATAATAAATCAAAGCAATCATAGAGTAATTGTCAAGGTGTGTTTTACTATCATATAATGATCAATTCATTATGCTGGTTCTATTATTATCATTGAAATTATTGATAACTCTTTTTACGCTGGTTTTAATGAGTTGTGTTCTAATCGTATGGATATAACAATATAATGGCTTCATGGTGATAATAATTTAGTTCTATGGTTTCAATTTTACTTATTAGATATACTGCATATTATTTATTATTGCTTATTACATATTTATATCGATGACTGCAGTCATTTTATGCATTCAATCGCTAACTCAATGCCAATTCACTTCTTCACAGAATGGAATAGACTTTGTATTTTAATGTCATCTGCAAATTCCTTCCATTTCTGAAAAACTTCCATTTCGACAATGTTTTTTTGTTTTTTTTTAGTTAAAGAGAGTCAAAAAATAAAATAAATAAGTCTAAAACATAATCAAGGATGATAGAAACGCTCGCGGTGTTTTTTAACTAAAAGTAAAATCCAGATAGAATAATAAAAATAATCCAGTACTCATAATTAAGATTTTGGACTACAGATCTTGTTAGGATAGTTAAAGCAAAAAAAATATTTAAAAAATAAATTTATATATATTTTAAAAAAATAAATAAAAATCTTTACTACCATAACCCACCCATGAAGGGTCTTTGGTGCAGTACTAAGGTAAGAACGTATTGCTCACAAAGGCAACAATTGTAAGAGGAGAAGATTTATCCAAAATGACGCTCTACCGTCAGTCCCCCCACCAATTAAGGGTACCCACTTTGTAGAGGCTAGGTATGCCTAAGGACGATCTCTCCGAAATAAAATACATTTTCTGCATACAGCCTGACTCGAAATCGGGATCGTGAGTTGTCCATATAGGACCTTATCCACTGAGCTACCGCAGCTTCACCAAAACTCGGCTGTGTTTTCGTTCATACAATTAAGGTTTCATTTTAGTGCTTTATTTTCCTTTCAATTTAAATCAGTCTGCTATTTAAAATTTATTAAAATAATACATTATCTTATGCTATTATCCCTTCTATATTTTTTATAGTTTCTTCTATATCATTCTCTGAGGTATTTGAAAAGATGATAAATCTAAATAATGCAATGTTATATACTTCATCAAAAGTTATTCATAGTATTGCCTCAAATATATAGAAAAAGTAATTTGTCTAATTAATGTAATACGTTATTTTCTATGAAAACTTAGAAAAGACCATATTTTTTGTTTCAATTTATGTACAAATTTTTTACTGAAAACAAAGTATTTTGATTTGTTTACGAAAATATTAAATTCATAACTTTGTCCTGATAAGAGAAAGAGTTATCACACTGTATTAAGTCACTCATTATGGAAATAGAAACGGAAATAAACTACGAAACATATTAAAATTTAAATGGCTGAACTGGAATTTTCTAAGATAGACTTCAAACATGAGTTGACACAATATATGTGTCGGTCCCTTTGTTTTACGGTGTGAAGAAAAAACTTCACTGTATATTCAGGCAAATACTTAGCTTTCGTCAGCTACTTGTTACTCATGTAAATATGATTAACAGTTGTGATAATGGTGATAGAAGTTCTAAGTATTCCATTCAAGAATAGTTTTTATTTCCTAAATTACAAATATATATGTAACAGATAGTTTGTATCAAATTAGTTATTTTTCTTCTTTCATATCATACCCGTACAACATCCGTTTAGGAATTGATCAGAAAATAAATTACACCACGTCTCGCTCTGTGAAATGCAAATGTATTTGAAGGCCTTAGCGTTGGCGAAGAATTTCATACCTTTCCTTTGCTGAAGGCATCCATCATCTCCTTACAGTAACTCCTCAACACCTACAGAAATTCAGGACGCTAGGATTCTTGAGGACAAATCTTCAGGAATGTATATTTTAAAACTACAAATAGATGCAGTGATGATCTAAGATAATGGTTCTTAGGTCGTGCTAAGCTTTACCTTTACTTATAAATATTATCATACTTATAAATAAATCAATCTACTATCAAGTTGGTTTTTTTATTTTATTTATTTATTTTTATCGTTTAGGCACTTGAAGGCAATTGAACATTTTAAATAGCAATGCCGAGGTTTTTATTGCTAATATTTTTTTCTTTTTATTTACCGCTGAATAATAATGGATTTGCAATGAGGACTAAACAGGATTTGTAAATGCTGATGGATTGAGCATCCAATACCATTTAAGAACGGCACTTGATGATAAAACATTTCCTTGAAATCAGAAATAAATATACGATTTGATAAATGCTATCTGAGGAGTTTGATTAATTATTATTTATTTCTGGAAGATAGATTTACAAAGACATATAACAAAAATGATATAATTTAAATAAAAGACCATTTAAATGAAAATTATGACGTAAATGTGCTCAATTTGACAATTGATATTTTTTTATTTTAATTACTGCTTGACCATCGCAGTTTTGAGATGCTGCAGTTTTTGTAGGTGACAGAAGATAAGAAGTGGACCGATCCATTGCCCTTTTGGAAGTTGAAAAACGGGTACAACTTTTTCTACAAGGACGCCACAAACGTGTTAAAAAAAGGTTCATTCCCTCCTGGAGATGAACCTTGTGTGCCTTAAGGCAAAACAACATTAGGAATGTTTAGTCCCCAATAATTCTTAACTTGAAACATAAAAATATATATCATGAAAATAATTGACATCTCTCCTATAAATCAGTTGAGGGTATAGAGTCTGCTAATTGAATTTCGTGTGTGCTCAAGTTCCGATTTCAAAACTTCGGTCGCATTAAAGTATCCAATTTATTTTTAAAAAACAATATATCTGACTAGAAAAAAACAATAGATAATAGAAGCCTATCTGTAATTAACTGTTTTTTTTCAATTTACATTTTAGAATTAAAAAGATCAGATTACTTAAATTTATTATAAATTAAATTAACAATTAATGATTATTCGAAATAAACAAAGTTAAGAGAAAAATAGTGACTTTTATCATTCAAACTAATACAGCTCCTAAACGCTAGGGCCTAGCGACCAATGTTATATAACAAAATATGTCCTCCATCAAATTTTCTATCAGAGCAATACCAACAAAGCTAGAGCGTGCCAAAATGTCACATTTTTGAAGTTGAAAAAAATATTACAAAAAAAAAGAACTATAAATTCAGCCAAAAGACATATCCATTTCAAAATGGTGTGTATCTCTTCTTCTAAGGAATCTTTAGGTTGCCTTAGTGGATTATTTATGTTGGCATATATAATCCACAACCTAACCATTGATACGTCATTTTGAATCAGTTACATTCAGACTTCTTTAAAAAAAAAATTAAATATCGGCGTTAACGCTTGGAATATCTATACAGAAAATCCTTTTGTCTTGGGAGCGATAAGCTAGGGTAGTGAGGTTTCAATCATTGACTCTTGTTTTTGAACTAAGATAATTTAACTGAATATTTGAAATTGAATTAAGATAACCAAAAATATTCCCAACTAATTGCTATCAAATTACAGTCAATGTAGAAAGTTTAATGGAAATATGCTGTGGGAGTGAGAACTAAAAAAATACTCCAATGCTTTAAAAATCTGATCTCTCACTGACCTAAATGGAAAGAGATATTGAGCGGGAAAAAGCAGTCGGTGTTATTTAACTATTGTCAAGTATTGAAGCAGTGATGGCTCTGAACAACCAAATGTCCCCTTTTCTTTCTGTTTGACAAAGCTTTAAAGGTAACTGAATCTCAGTCTAATTTGCACAAATAATAACTTATTATATGAAATCTTTTTAGACGAAGCTTTCCTCAAGTAGCCTTACTCAGTGTTATCGTGATCTTTTTAATCATCGCTGAGGCAGTAATTGGTGAATGGACGCCTCAATGTTTTGTCGTTTATAAATGAATGAAATCAAGATGACACGTGACGCTTGGTCATACGCTCCAACAGTGTCTCGAAAGAATAATGAATTCCGTTAAATTTATTGAAATTAAACGTAATTGCATTCGGAAAAAACTTCAAACTAATGTAATACAAAAAGGATGTAGTTATCGTCGCTGCTTAACGCTTGGGTTTAAGTAGATACTTCTAGAACTGGAAGACCCTGCGTGTTATCAAATTATCAGAACAGTAAAGAATATTCTTCAACAGACCTCAACGTTTTCATGTCTAATAGAATAAAGAAGCTCGTAGAAATGGCTACAACACTTATGTCCTATAGTACGAATCCTCCGAGATGAGGAAAATAAATTTGGGTTACTGATAGATTTTATAAAACTAAAAGTTTTAGAATAGAAAATAATAATTTCACTCTGAATAAACCAATAATTTTAGAGAGTATTTCTTCTAAATATTGTATTTTGGAGATTTAGTTATGATTATAAATATTCCGTAAACTCACTGTCGGCTCTTATTGGTCAACCGACAGTGTTGCCAATGCACAATGATTTAGTGATTTTTCAGAAGTGAAGGTAACCAATAGACTTCGGAAATCGGATGACCGTTTTATTACCTCACCTTTTGTACTTTCTAAAGCAATTTTTAGTTTCTTCTTTTGCTCCTGTCTTGTTTTTACTAAGGAGTTGGTGGCGATCATCCCTGAAAAAGCGCTTGGTAGTTTTCTTTCAGGCTTTATTTTATTATTTTTTTTTCATATTTTTTTACTTTTAAAAATATATTAGTTTTGAATGCTATTCTTTCCAATTATAGTAAATGATTTCTACTATATTCTACATGAAGAACAATGCATATACTATAAATCTGAATAATCCATCCCTCTCGTAAGAAACCTCATCTAAGACAAAGAATCGGAAAATATTCGTGAAATACCTACAACTTCGAATGTGAAACACGATGAAGTAGTCACTTCGTTGGACCGGGTGTTGTGGAGAGATAAATGTGTTGTAGGGGATAGAAAGGTGTTAAGAAAACTAAAGGAGAAAGTTAATAGGCAAACAAAACTTATCTGTTTTTCAAAGAAGTATCTTCAGGTTCGTATTATATATATGTGCATACATTTGTGATTTTGGATTGCAAGGATTGGAAAACAAATAAATTGGATGTTTTATTAGAGCCCCAAAGCTTCACTCTTTTTTTTCTTAAAAAGAGAAATAGCTTTCGTCATCATAGTTTTGCAAGTTCTGAAGGCACTTACGAGCATGATGATTCCTACCTCGATCTTACTACTCACAACGAAATTGATGTTGCCTATTATTAGTTTCTCATCACTACTCATCAATACTACCAGGTATTGTGTAATTTTGTACATCCTATCAAGCTTGTTTTGTTTTTTTCGCAGTTTAGAAAGATCTGTATGAAAATTTGTAATGAAGCGCTATTTCGTCTTAAGAATTGGTATTTAATTATATGTTTCAATGAATTTATTTATTTTTTTGTAGTATAATAGTAAAATCATAGTTAAAACAAGAACATGATTCTTTTTCATATGATTCAAGTATTCAACCATAATCAATGGACAGAACTAACCTTTTAACTGCAATAAATTAAACATGCAAAAGTATTTAGAACAGGTACATAAGTATGCCAAATAGTACGGAGTTATAAAAATCCTTGGTAACGTAATATTTCTGGGTAAGTTGCGACTGAGGGTCACGAACCAGCAGAAACTAATGTCTCAATTACGATTCCAGTGCAAGAGGTGAAAGGTGTCGATTGGGACCGTTCCAACAGAGGGCGGGTTCCATTACGAAACGTTCTCAGAACACGTTCTTTAAAAATATGAACAATCGTTATTATTAAGAAAAAAAACACAAGCATGGAACTTCGCCATCCCTTTGTTTGATATTATCCTTATCAGAAACTTATGCGGTGTGTGAGTCAATTTATTTTATTTTTATTTTGTGACGTGTTACTAAATGATATCTATATAGGAATATTTGGAGCATGATGGCCGAGCGCGTTGGGGTGAGTGTCTCAGGATAGAGAAGGTCGCGGGTCCGAATTCCACCTGGATCGTTTATATTTCGTGGTGGTCCCGAATAATGAATCTCAGCTTTCCCACTCTGGCTAAGAATAGGTTGCTAACCTTTAGGATAACCCATCCTTTCAGCAATAGTTGGAGAATATAAAGACGTTAATTCCAAAAAAATACAAAGCTGAATCAATCTTATTTTTACTGTAACAAAAACCAATGTTTGAAAGCTCATAATTTAAGAATGAAGTTCGTAATTTATACTATTATATAAAAGGACAATCTATTTTTCGTTTGTGATCACTAACTACGAAAACTACTGTACGCTAATAAAATTCACTGATTTTCAATTAAATTATTATTAAATGTGCAATAAATATGTGGATTCCAGTGAAGTTTGTAAATCGACCTATAGGTGGCTGGCGCTTTTCTGCGAGAGAGGTTACAATGTTACGGTGTTATCTAGACCTTGAAATTGATAATGAAATTTACATATCTTTTATGAAATAGTTATTCAAGAACTATGTATGTTGCGACATGTGGATCCCAGTGAAGATTAAAAATTGACCAATATATCGTTAATAGACTAAACAATATTCTCTGTCCATCTGGATTACCATTTTTTTTTCTTATTTTCATAGAACTTTATTTCCTCCCGTAACAGCTTATTTCCGTGTCTCAATAATCTACCGTTTCAATGTTCTATTAATCTGTTATTATTCGGAATCGTTTAATAGTAGCGTTTCTTCATAATTCTGATCATTATGTTACATAATCTAATGACCGTATCATTCCTGGGCTCTGTAGTTTTCTATCTTGAGTGGCGCGCAAACTCTACAAAAGTATTTAAAATACAATTTAAATACAGAAAAGAAGGATAGAGTTCTGCATGTACTAGTAGTTTAAAAGGTTGTCCCTAGTTAACTTAAACATTAGGAATAATCCATTGACATAGCTTATTTTAAAATATATTAACGAATTGTTGACACCATTTGAAGTTATTACGATGTAAGTTTTCTTTAGAATGGTTTATTAAGAAGAAGGCTTATCGTAAAATTATATGCTGACATTGATACAGAATATTGGATACATCCGTGAAATTGTAATGAACGTGGTTTTGTTACTAAAATTTTAGCTTTAATACTCTATGGAGTTCTTTAATAATAATACAAAACATTATATTTAGTTTGTTGAATCCAATTTTAGATATAAAATAACGTAAATTTTTGTGACCTTGGTATGAACTTTTTAACCTTAAATTAGGTATATGTTGTTAAAATACCAATGGGGTTAGAGGTTCATCTGATTATTCTATAAAATTAAAAAAAAAAGTGTCCTTAATAATTCTAGCAATCTGCTGATGTGAGGTGCTCAGAAATGCTTCTTTAATTATTTATAGTTTTATAGACCATAACTACTTAAAAAAACAAAACAAAGTTTGTTTAGTGAGACACGAGGTATCCCTCCTAATAATTGAAAGAAATTGCGAATATACATATTTATTGATAATTATTAATTTAAATTAACAAACAAAAATCTTGTGTCGTTTGCTAAACAACCGGTAGAATTTTCATAAATTAGTTATCCCCAGCTCCACAACCTTAATTTTGCTACATAGATATTTGTATTAAAAATTTCTAGAAAATTTTTATTTTCTATTTCTACTGATTATTTAGTAAAGTTCATACTGAATGTTTGAACCTGCAAATCACATCTCACGCAGCTGAATAATTTCAAAATAAATTCAAGCTTTTTTTTTTCGGAAATTTCCAAAAAACATTATTATACGTTTTAAACATAATCATGATCTTAATTTAAGTTTTAATCCTATTTATATATTGTTATAAGCATTTTATAGTAAATACTATGATAATGTTTTAAATAACCATGGATTTACATTAAAAGGAATTATCTGTTGGCAATATCTTATAGTTTATTGCGGGCTTTCATTATTTATATATTTCATATTTTATATGCAATTTAAATGCTTTCGTTCTTATTTACTTTGGTGTTCAGATTGAAGTTCTTAATAACTTAGATAAATTTTACTTACGAATGCGTTAGTTCAAAAATGAGGATTGCAGATAGATACTCACCTAGAAAAAAAAGGAAATTATTAATTATTTATTTTAAAAAATTAACAAATATGTTTGAAAAATATTGTTTACTAAAAAAATGGATGAGAGAGAAAGATTATTAGAAAATAAGGTATTTAATTCATAATTTATATATGTGAGGTAGGATACCAGATATCTGTCATCCCAGTCAATATGTGATTAAGTCGCATTTTGACAAAAAGGAGTTAGCTGACTAAAAAGACACGTGAAGGTGTTTTCTTCATGGTGAATAGGTGTTTAACTCAGACGTTCATTTTAAAACAGTTATTTAAAATAAACATCTTATTTAAACACTTATTCACTATTAAGAAAATACCTCCACGTTTCTTTTTAGTCACATAATTCATTTTGGTTAAAATTCGACTTAACAACTTATTCACTGGGATGATAGATATATAAAGCAACTTAATTAAATGTTTATTTAATGACCTTTCGTTGTTTTGCCACACTGTCAAGCCATGGAAAATGCATTAGATACAATAACTAATGTTTCAACGGACACTAAAATTTGTAATGCTTTACTGCTAAAATTTGAAAGAATGTTTCTCAATGGCGATATTACACTGAGATTAGGGTAATAGAGGAAAAAACAAATAGTGGGGAAGGGAGGGAGAAGTGTAAAACAAAAGAAAAGAAAAATGAATAAATAAATACACATTAAAAAAAAAAGTCTGAATTCGTCCTTTCACCCGGAATATGTTTTTGTGTCATTTCTATTGAAATAATCTTAAAGAGGGGAAACATAATTTGTATTGTTCTCTACTGTCTAAATACTTCTGCGGTCTACAATTATGTTTATATTTAGAAAAAAATGTGTAGTGTAAAGTAGTGTGTAAAAGAAAAAGTGTAGTAAAAAATCATAAATCGCATTTTACTTGAGAAGAAAATGAGATCATTTCAGTTAGTGTAGTCATGGAAGCAATAATGAAAACTATAAAAAACATTGTTCAGTTGGTATCTTATAGATTAAAGTAAAAAATAATTCAAACTTTTTTTTTTTTTATTGGGCCTAAGACTTTCATTGAAGTCCTTAACTCCCGCAATATTTATAAAACATGCTTAAATATCAAGTTTGCTTTCCTCTATAAATTTGTATAATGATTTTATGAAATTTTTATCCAAATTATGAATAAATTGTTGTTTTTGATTTCTTGGTATTTCCTTCGGCTTTTGTATTTTTACATTCCGTGACAACCTGAATGGGATCATCGGTAACAATGAATTCTGAACATTTCTCTTTCTTAGTAACTTTGTAAGTAAGTAAGTTAGTAAGTAATAGACCTCGATTTGTAAGTCTGTGGTTAAATTCGTAGCATGGATATAATTGATATCTCTTTTTGCTTTAATTCTAAAGCAATATCGGTGAACCATGGACGAAGAGACACCTCCGGCTGGACAATGTATAAATCCCAAAGGCTTACTGGTAGTTACAAATGTGGTTAATCTGTAAGGTGTTGCATTTCTTATTAAATCATTATGAGCTATAAAAGTTAAGAAATATTGAAGTAATTTAATAGTATGGTTATGTATTTCGAGGTCAATTATTGGATCATTTTTTTTCAGCGTCTTAAGTGAGGAAATATTCAAGATTAGAGGAGTTGCTACTGATAATTTTTCTCATGATCCTCAAGCAACATTCCGACAATCCTTATCTTATTTTAAAAGCTTCAGTTTATTTTGACGTTTGTCACTTCAAAAATTATATTAAATCAAAAATCAAAAGTATTACATGTTCTTCTTATCTTATGGCTGATATAACAAGTAATTTCAGAAAGAATTATTTGACACGATGTATTCCATAACTTTAACTATAATAGCTATAATCAATTATTTTTTCTAGTTGTTATTGTAATCTTTCCAGTTATGATTTTTATCATTTGTCACTATTATCAAATAATAATAAATTTTTGTATTTTATACTCTTAGATATTGAAATTTCCATTAATGATATTTTATTTATTTTGTAATTATTTACTTTATATTGTAAAATTTATCCATTTTTTCTTTTATATTCTTGAAAAGAGCGAACATGGCACATATTTTCACGTTACTTTCTAAATATGAATTATGAATTAAATATGATTTATGTTTTTTAAGAAATGCATTAAATATCTATAACAATAAATAAACTTCCAGTCGAGAGAATTAGATTATTCCTTTTCTGAGTTATTGTAAACGCATTCCTTCTCTTCATTGTCTTTACCATTTCCTTGATTTCTCATCTTCATTGCAAATAAAACAATAAGAAAATGGTTTTTTTTTTTTCCTTTTTTTATGTTGAAATATTTCACTTCACGCAGATATTTATTTATAAACTGGTTTAGGGCTTTTTAAATGCTTGAGGCACTGTAGTAATATAAAATAACAAAAATAAAAGTTAAAGATCAAAAGATATTAGTGAAAACGATTTTGTGGTATTTCAATGTGAAATAGTGACAGTTTGTTGGTCAAATTTATTGCAAACAAGGCAAATCAAGAAAATTTTAAAATGTAACAGACAAACCAAAAAACTTTAAATTTAAAAACATATGCATAAAAAAAAATAGTAAAATAGTTTTGTTAATTAATTAAATAAATATTAATTAAATTATCCCAAAATAGTTTTGGGAATCAGTGGCCAAGGGATTTGGCTAGAGTAGGTTTTGTAACCTGCAGGATGACCAGTCCTTACTGCCATAGTTGGATTGCATAAGGACTTCTAGCCCCAAAATAAAAATTAAATAAATAAATAAATAGAAAAAAAATACTAGGGTTATTTTATATTTTTAGTAATTATTAGTAATATTTTGTAAACTTAATACGTTTATCTAAATACTTATATGTACTTATTCAAGAAGAAAATGAGAGAAGCGTTATAACTGCTCTAAACGTGTGTATGAATAAAGATTCGAATCTGATACCTTATATTTCGAAATTTATCTGATATTAATTGATTATCTTATACAGTATATGGTAGAAGAAAAACAACTCTCTTTATTGACAAAATATTACAATCTGTCACAAGAGAAATATATTGGGTTGTTTCACATGAAATGTCCGTTTTCAAGGTAAAGGGATTTTAGTAAAAATACAATATGAAAACAATATAATTTTATTCGAAGT